>CM076575.1:857450558-858050558 GCA_034641835.2 Pinus albicaulis | reverse complement strand
TGCATCAGACAAAGTTGTGGGGGTAGCATTTGGGTAGTTATAAGATAAATTACCTTATGAAATATATTTCATGAGAAAGAACTTGTTGAAGGCTGAACTCAATTACACTATCACTAAGAGGGAAATGTTACTCAATGTCCATGTTTTAAAAAATTTTAGACATTATGTCAATGGTTATCAGACCTTTGTACACATTGCCCATGCAACCATTAAATATTTAATGAACATGCCAGATGTTAATGCTATAATAATTACATGGTTGTTACTATTACAATAGTTTGACCTAACCATTTTTTATAAACCTCGAAAGGAGAATGTTGTTGCAGATTTTTTTATCTAAGTTATCTCTATCCGTAGATGGAGAAGGAATGGTGGATGACCAACTTCCAGGTGAATATATATTTGTTATCTCAGAACTCTCACCATGATTTGTTGACATAGCTAACTACTTGGTTGCTGAAAATTTCCCTCCTAATCTCTCATTCAAGGAGAAAATTAAGATCATCATAAAAAGCACCCCTTTCACATGGATTGGGGGAAATATATTCAAGCTAGGCCCTAACAAAATTCTTAGAAAATGTGTGGGAGAGGAAGAATTTTTTGATATCCTCCCTAGATGTCATGATAGCCCTTGTGGAGGCCACTTTTCTGAAAAAAGGATTGCCTTTAAAGTCTTGCAGGTAAGTGTAATATCCCAAAATGGGAGAAACAAGAAAATATAACATTTATAACATTTCAATCAAGGAAATAACCGGAATGTAAGTACAAAACTGTAAAATTCTAGAAATGTTGGAATATAAAATCAAGACATTAAAACATTAGCAGAAATATCTGAGCCATATCATTATGTATCAATAGCAATGTAAGTACACAGTGCTCCAAAAGGAATGCACTCAAGCCACAACATGGCTAAAATATGCTACTAAAACCTAGCACTCAAAAGTATAAACTATTGTTTCTAGGAAGAATATCCATGTGCAAGAGGCTGTTGGAATGCTCAGATATATTTTATATTTTGACCATGGATTCTACTCGAAAAACCCAGAAAAACCTAGAAATGGTTTGGCCATATTTTGAGTTTGGAATTTCGGCCCTTTTTGGGTTGCAAATTGCACCCCTATTGGTCGAGTTACACATTCCCTAGAGACAACTACTAATCTAGGGTTGAAGAAATGATCTATCTACTGCAATAGCACCCACTCAGCTCAATAACTAAAGGGTTGGTCCCTTCTCCCAATTCCCAAGCTCAAAACTTGAGTTCTAGCTCCTCCACTAGCCTCTTCTTTGCATGATATATGTGATGTGTAGTGGTTCCTTCCCCAAGTGGAAATTCCCAACTCATAAAATATCTCTCCAACCCATGCTACATGGAGTAGGTTCTGTCTCTCCATGCTCCAATCCCTTGCCCTGGTGGCCTTGCTTTCTCTAACCATCGTCTCAACACTGTGAAAGGTAGTAAATAGAGACATATGGATTGACATGTGAAATGTCAAACCATACTCTCCCAATAGAAGCCAATAAAACAATTCTTCTTGCCACCACACCACCTCATCATCATCCCAAGTATGGTGTCCATACTCTCCTAATAGAAGCCAATGCAACAAGGCTTCATGTTGCCATCCCACATCATCATTATGCAAGGTATGGGATAATGTCAATCCATATTCTCCTAAGAGTAACCAGGGCAACAATGAGTCTTGCTGCTAGCCTATGTCATCATAATGAAAAACATAAAGCAATGATATATTGATTGACATGTAGAATGTCACACCATACTCTCCTAATAGAAACCAACATAGTCGAGCTTCACGCTACCACATCATATGAGTATCATACAAATTCCCGACCAATAACATACCCATTGCCATGTGATATTTCATGTGATGGTCAAATGCTCTCAAAAGTAACTAGCACAACCATGCCTCCTGCTGCTGCAACTCATCACTACGGTGCAAGGTAGGAAACAATGATATACCAATGGGCATATAAAATGCAATGTCTTGGCCATACTCTCCCAAGAGTAGCCAGCATAGCCATGCCTCTTGTTGTTGCATCACCTCAATATTATGCAAGGCATGGAACATACCAATCTGAAATGTTGGGTGGTAACCATACTCACCCAAGAGTAGCTAGCACAACCATGTTTCTTGCTTCCATATGTCATATATTTGCAAGTAGATTCTAACCACTTGCTCATTATCTCCATCCATCCATCCAACTATGGGTGATGAATCATATCATACATCAGCTTGGTATCCACTGAATGGAGAAGCTCCTACCAAAAAATTCTCATACAATAACTATCCCCATCACTATTTATGGTATTGGTAATACCATGAAGCATGAAGACATCTTAGAAAGATAATCTGGTAATAGGTGAAGAGATGTACAATGTGAAAATTTCGAAGCAATGTTCATACCTTGACAGCAGATCAATGTCGACAATACGATCCTCCACAATCTGATGACAACCTTTGCAGTCCATGATATGTCGAAGTGCATCCTCCTTGAGGTCTCTCCATGAGAACCTCTGACCGATGGCCCAATAGAACCTATGAGGTTCTGAAGATGATGCATGCAGAAACTTCCCTTTGATTTGTGAGGTGCTCATCAATAAGGCTTTGTCCTGATAATGGAAGATGTTATCCATTACATGATGTCTACTATCTACCATCTGCCCATCCAATGCTTCATAAGTGAAGCAATCATCGGAATGCTCAAATAATAACTGGGCCCTCAAATCATCACTTCTCCTTAGTGACAGCATTGTTGATCTCCATGATAATGCATCTTTTGTCTCATGCCCCTCTTGTTAGTATGAATCTTAATTCCAAGCATACGAAAAAAGACCACTTTAGCTATGCATAACAAACAACCCTAACAGTAGAAATGACTACTAATATCTTTAGATCTGCAGCTAGGTGATCAAGATAAATGCTACAAAAATCTAGTTCTATGCATTAGAAGACATTAAACAGTAGAAAAAACAAGATTTACTCCATGCATCCAATGGAAAAGACAAGAATATATCAAATGAATTTTGTATTAATGGCACCTGGGAGGAAAACAAAAGAGGGTGTTACCTGTTCTCCTCAATGGGATGGGTTCTTGTAAGTCCTCAGCACTTCAGATCTAGAATTCCTCTCTCTTGATGGTGTAGAAAACCCAGAAAAAAATGGTAGCAAAATATGACTATGATGGTGGATCAATAGTCAGACCAAAATTTTAGATCCTGAGTGATCTTTAGGCAACAAAAGGTGAGAAATGAATGGGAAAACCCTTCTATTTATAAAAAAATATTGAGTTAGTCTAAATATTGGTGCATAATTAAAATATTATTAACCAAATCAAGATCCAACTTTTATGGAATATTTTATTATATTTGTTGGAGGGAAAAGGAATTTGACTTGGGTCAAATCCCTTTATTTGTAAATAATAAATAAATAAATGATTTATTTATCATTTTAAGGATGTGGTTGAGTAATAATCAAATAAATAATGATTTATTTAATTATTTAAGGGTGACTTAGTCATATTTAACAAAGAATATTATTTAAATAAGGTTTAAATAATTATTCTCAGAAAATAATAAGATAAATAATGATTTATCTAACAAATTTCCTTGTTTTGGGTTAAATATAACTAGGAATATAATTAAACTATTGTTTAACTAATTATTCCTTGAGGAAAATCAAACAAATGTATATTTATTTAATATTTCCTCATGGGGTTTCCTATTTAGACCATAAACAACTTAATAAAGGTAGTTTACTAAGTTATTTTCATAGTGAAAGAAATTTTACTTAGGGTAAAATTGGTCTTACATTGTGTACTTGGGTCCATCTAATGATAATACGTTAGATGACCAAAAAATGGTGTAACACCTTTCCATACACAATGTTGAACTCATAGACCTGCATTTTACTAAACCATTGTTGCATTCTCCTTTGCAGCTATTGTTCCTCCTCAAAAAGGTGTCGGAGACTATGGTGGTTGGTCTTCACCCAAAATCTACTACCAATAAAAAACTATCGGAATTTGACCAATGCATGCATAATGGACAATATCTCTTTGTCTTAAATATAATAGGACAACTCATGCGACAATAAATTCTAGTTCTCGAAAGCTATTATATAGCTTCCATACATTAGGACTATGCTAATCCCATCCTCAGAAATGTTGGCACTATGATGCAGAGTGTTGTCCTTGATGGAAACCCACTTGATGAATATGATGGCAACCTACTTGACGAAATTGTTCTTGACTTGATGAGCTTGCTAAATAATGTAAATCTGATGTATCTACAATCAGTACAGAAGGTAATGATGAAAGGAATTTCAGTATGTGCCAGAACATTGATGAAAAGTGTGTGTCTCAAGGCATATGCGGGTTTGTCTAGGCTAAGTAGCGTATGCATGCGGGAATTAACGTCACAAGTCGCGTATGCTCAAATGCGCTCTAAATATGTAAAACAAGGGGTAAATACCATGGTTTTGACCCATTGTATTAAGCGCTAGATTGTCTATGAGATCCCGTCCAGGAATACCATTGGAAGTCATGTGGTTTTGGCTCATGGTATTGATAAAGGGTAACCCTATATAAGGAGAATAAATTCATGGTGCAAGGTGGGGCATGTGTCTGGGCTTTGATGAATACTTCACTCTGAAGTATATCTGTATGGTTGAACCCTGTTCCTAATTGATAGATTTGAATCTATGATGCACCTATGAACATGATGAAGGCTCAAGATCTCTAGATCTAGAAATGGTGAACGTCAAGGATGATCTGAAAAGGAGTGAAGAAGACCTGGCGCAATCCTGTTGAAGAGATTGAAGAAATCTGGGTAAGTTCATAGATCTGGTCTGTACTGCAAAGTTTATCGTTTATAGATCTATACGCAGGTTTGTTTCATGAAAAGCACGTGTATACACGGGTATGTGGAAGGAAAAGCGCGTATGCTCAGTTAGGGTTTTTCCCTGGAAAATGCACTGAAGTATACGTGGGTTCGTCTTCTGGAAAGCGCGTATATACGTGGGTCTGATTAAATAAAAGTGCGTATGATTTCTGATCTAATGGTTGCTAAAGGTTGAATGTGTTTCTGCATATCTATTCTGAAGTCTGGGTTATATCTAATATTCTGGTTATAGTGGTCTCACTTTTCTATTTGAAGCAATGAGCAAGGTATGATTGTTGATAAGTGAAGGGTTGTGTTGAAGCTGTTTGATCTAGTTTGAAAATTGTTGAAACGTGGTCTGCAGTGGTGCTGAGGGTCGAAGCCTTTAGTCAGGGGGTTGTAGCTCCCTTCCAGGAGAGGCTGGTAAACGAAAGCAGGGGGTTGTAGCTCCCTTCCAGGATAGGCCGGTAAATGAGAGAAGGTTGTAGCCTTCTGCAGGTGGGTGCCTGCGTGTTGGCTTGAGTCTGCACCAGTACATGATTGTAAGAAGTTTTCTTAATAATAAATTTTGAAGGTTGAAAGAACGGCAGCGTGGTTTTCTCCCAAATTGGGTTTCCACCTAAAAATCCTGGTGTTCATGTGTGTTGCATGTGTGTGATGATTATTCTGTTATGTCTGCACCTGTTTATTGTTTTTGAAATATATGATGAATGAATAATTCAATGATCTGAGTTAAGATTCAAACACATAATTAGATCTCTAGACATACACGAGTTCTATAAAGGATATCCGTGTATATACGCTAGTTGCCTTTAGTAAAGTAGCGTATGGGTTTTTAGAAAAGAAAAAGTAAAATTTTGATTGTCTGCACTAAATACTGATTCACCCCCCCCCCCTCTCATTATTTTTCCCAACAATTGGTATCAGAGCAGGTCCTTCTGAAAAAGCTTAGCCGCTAGAAGGAAGATCAAGCAAGATGAGATATCAAGAAGGAACAACATCTATCAAACCTCCGCTCTTCAATGGAAGCAATTTAATCTTCTGGAAAATGAGGATGAGATCCTTTCTTCAGTCTATGGGAGAATATGTATGGGCCATTGTTGAACAAGGATATCAATATCCAGCTGCTATACCAACAGATCCAACTGAAAGGAAGAATTATGAATCAAATTCAAAAGCGTTCAATGCTATAACAAGAAGTCTAACAGAATCAGAATTTGTCAAAGTCATGTAGCTGAATACAGCAAAAGAAATATGGGACAAAATCATTCTGAGTTATGAAGGTGATGCAAAGGTAAAAAGTGCAAAACTCCAAACTCTTAGAATTGAATATAAAAATTTAAAGATGCATAGTGATGGGAGTATTGCCAGTTTATTTTTACGTCTTGATGATGTTGTAAATCGTATGAAAAATATGGGAGAAACAATAACCGAAACTACTTTGGTTGAGAAAATTTTGAGATCGCTAACGACAAAATTTGAGTCAAAAGTCTTTGCTCTTGAAGAAAAACAGGATCTTCAAAATCTTACTGTGGTGCAACTTCATGGCATACTAACTGCATATGAAATGAGAAGAGGAGGACCATCTAAAGTCAAAGAAGTTGTTTTTAGAGCTTCTACAAAAGGGAAAGAAGTACAAGAAGCATAAGGATCAAGATATATTTCGGAAGAAGATGAGGCAAATTTTGTAAAGAAACTTCAACTTGGTACAGGACGGTTTAGAGGTAAGCTTCCTTTCAAATGTTTTAATTATGGAAGATTTGGTCATTATGCTGCTAAGTGTCCTCACAAAGAAACACCTGCAAAAGGAAAGGAAGTAGCTAGAAATAAGAATCGGTCTAGCACTAGAAGAAGTTACTATACTCATGATGACAGTGATGGGGTATCTGATAGTGAGGAAGAATGTGAACAAGATCTTAGACTTCTCATGGCTTTTGAATCTAAAGAATAAAATGATACTTTTGTGGATGCTCTAGAGGACAATGATTTTCTTGAAGAGAACAATCAACTCAAAATACGCTTAGAACAAAGCAGAATTCTCTTAGAAGAATATAAAATTATCTTAGAAGAAAGGAAAATAACCATCGAGACTCTGGAAAAGCAGGTTGAAGAGGCAAAGAAACATCATGAGAAATTAGAATGTGAAGTGATAAGTGTAAGAAAAGAATTTGAGAAAGCAAAGACTCTAAATTTCAGATTTTCTAAAGGATTTGAAACCTTAGATGAGATTATCAAGGTACAACGTTCTCCTCTTATAAAGACAGGTCTTGGATATATTGGAGAATCTTCTCAAGCTTCAGCACCAAATTATCTAAAAGCAGCTACAGCTGGTTTACAAAATTCTGCCACTCAGCAAGGGAATAAATAATCTTTACAGGTAAAGCATGATCATCTTAATGCAAGGAACACTAACAGGAATATCTTTCAAAAAAGCCCAAATCAACAGGTAAATTCAAGTAGAAAATTTCATGATCGCACGGGGGGGGAAGAAGGCATGCTTCTTTTTTTTTTTTGGGAGGCTAGGCGGAAAGCTGGTGACGTGGCAGAAGCAGCCTGATGACCGGCGCGGCCATCGCGCCGGCGCGTGCCGCCGGCTGCAGCGGCGCTGGCACACGTGGCACCGCCCGCCTGTCTACTTCTTCTTCCCGCCGCTTTGCGCCTGCTCGTGATGGAGCAGTGTTCTCATCCTGATTTTGGCCTCATTGCACAATAGCAACACACTGCAAAACCATCATGACAAGAGAAGCAAGAAAGAAAAGGGTTCATATTGAAACAAAGAAGAATACCTATAACAAATTTTCTCCTCTTCTAAATGAAGTTGAATGTGCTTATTGCAATAACTATGGGCATGAAGAATCTGAATGTAGGAGCAAAGTTCAGCCAAAAGAGCATCTTCCTTCAAAATCCAAAATATGGAAAAAGAAGGAATCACAAGTTGAAAATTGTGGCATAGCGTTATTTGTGGAAGGTGAAGAAAATCAATGGTACATTTATAGTGGATGCTCGAGACACATGACAGGTGATAAACACAAAGTTCGTGCATATAGTGCTCTAGAAAAGGAAAAGAAAGTTACTTTTGGAAATGATACTCCTGCTATAATTAAAGGAAAAGGGTCCGTGTTTCTAAAAGAAAAGGTGAAGGCTAATGATGTCATGTATGTGGATGGATTAAGGCATAATCTGTTAAGTGTAAGTAAAATGTATGATCAAGGAATTGAAGTTGTCTTTAGTTCAAAAGAATGTGTGGTTCGTGATCTTGATACAGGTAAACCAATTATAAAAGGAAAAAGAACTCCAAGCAACCTGTATGTATTGAAGAATTGCAAAGATCAATGTTACTTGAGTAAATCTTCAGAAAACTGGCTATGGCATAGAAGGTTGGGGCATCTAAGCTTCTCTCAAATCAACAAATCAAGAAAACTTAATGTTGTTCGTGGTCTTCCCAATATTTCTCTACCTGAAAGTATCATATGCAAATCCTGTCAATTCGGTAAGCAAACCAGAGTGCAATTCAATGCCAAGGAAGGATCGTCAAGTAAGCCTCTTGAACTCATTCATACTGACATATGTGGACCTATGAGGAAAAATTCACCACGTCGTGAAGAATACTATATCTTATTCATTGATGATTTCTCTAGAATGTGTTGGATTGGGTTGATCAAACACAAAGATGAAGCATTTGAAAAATTTTAGATCTTCAAAGCGCTGGTTGAAAATGAATTAGATCTAAAATTCAAGTGTCTTAGATCTGATCGAGGAGGAGAATATACATCAAATGAATTCTTTGAATTTTGTGAACATGGCTAAAGATAGTTTCGTAGCGAGGCACTCCACAACAAAATGGTGTAATAGAAATAATGAGTAGAACAATTCAACAAATGGCTGAAGAGCTATGCTTGATGATTATGGAACTCCTGACATGTTCTGGGGAGAAGCAGCACATACAACAGCAAATATTCTCAACAAGGCACATGTTCGGGTAAATAGTGACAAAACTCCATATGAACTCTGGTATGGTAATTCTCCCTCTGTAAAGCATTTTAGAATTTTTGGAAGTAAATGCTTTATCAAAAATAATGATGAAAAGCTTGGTAAGTTTGAACCTAGATCAGATGAAGGGATACTTCTTGGTTACTCATCTACAAGCAGAGCATACAAATGTTACAATAAAAGGCTTCGAAAGATTGTTGAATGTATTGATGTTGTTATTGATGAGTCTCCTGCAGCTCCTAAAGAAGAAAAACAAACAACAGAAGAAGATGATGGTGAATTTTGTCCTTCTACATCAAATAGAAATGATATAGACAGTGGATCCAATGAAGAACCTGAAGATGATTTATCTGGAAAGGCTCCATCCAGATATGTTCAAAAGAATCATCCTGAATCTCAAATTTTGGGAGGCAAGGAATCAGGTGTACAAACAAGGAGGACTCTTGTGGGATCTCCTAGCTATCTGGCATTTATATCCACGATTGAACCACACAATGTCAATCAAGCTAGAAAAGATGAATGTTGGATTCAGGCCATGAATGAAGAACTTGATCAAATTGAAAATAACCACACTTGGGAATTGGTACCAAGACCACATGATAAAAATGTCATTGGAACCAAATGGATATTCAATAACAAGCTAAATGAGAATGGGGACGTTATAAGAAACAAAGTTAGACTGGTTTGCAAAGGGTATACTCAACAAGAAGGTATATACTTTGAAGAAACTTTTGCTATTGTAGCTAGACTTGAAGCCATAAGAATGTTTCTTGCTTTTTCAAGTTTTCAACAAATCAAAGTTTATCAAATGGATGTCAAATCTGCTTTCCTCAATGGTGATCTAGAAGAAGAAGTTTATATAGAACAACCAGAAGGATTCATTTTGGAAAATGATGAAAGTCTTGTTTGTAGACTTAAAAAGGCTCTATATGGTCTCAAACAAGCTCCAAGGGCATGGTATTATCATCTTGAGAAATATCTTCATCAACAAGGATTTTCAAAGGGGTCTGCCGATAGTAACTTATACACAAAATTGAAAATGATAAACTATTGATTGTGGTTGTATATGTTGATGATATCATTTTTGGAAGTAATGAATAATCTACGAGTCAGAAATTTGCTTCTGTCATGCAGCAAGAATTTGAAATGTCTTTACTTGGGGAACTAACATTCTTTCTTGGCTTACAAGTGCATCAAACTACAGAAGGTATATTCTTATCTCAAGAAAAATACCTTAAGAAAATTCTGAAGAAGTATGGGATGGAAGAGTGCAAACCTATAAGTACACCAATGGTAACCGGATGTAATCTCAGTTCTCATGATGATTCTCCCACGGTGAATCAACCAGAATACAGATCTATGATAGGAAGTCTTCTGTATCTCACTGGGACTAGACCAGATATTATGCATGCAGTTGGGATTGTTGGACAATTCCAAGCCAATCCAAAAGAGTCTCATCTTCAGGCTGTCAAAAGAATATTCAAATATCTACAAGGAACTCAAGACTTTGGACTATGGTATCCAAAGAATGTTGACCTTACTCTTCATGCTTACACTGATGCAGATTGGGCTGGAAATGTTGATGATCGGAAAAGCACAAGTGGTGGTGCATTCTATATGGGGCCCCGGTTGGTATCTTGGTTCGGCAAGAAGCAAAGCTCTATTTCCTTATCTACAACAAAAGAAGAATATGTGGCTGCCGCATCATGTTGCACTCAACTTCTCTGGATGATGCAAACCATACAAGACATTCAAATCAAATGTTCACCTCCTATCTCCATTATGTGCCATAATACAAGTGCCATCAGTATTTCAAAGAATCGTGTTATGCATTCCAAGACCAAGCACATTCCCATCAAGTATCACTTCTTACGTGAACAAGTGCTTGAACAAAAGGTGAAGTTGGAGTATGTTCCCTCCAAAGAACAAGTTGCTGATATATTTACCAAACCTCTGCCCAGGGAAGCATTCAAATATCTTAGACAAAATCTGGGAATGGTCTCTACCTCTTAGAAGATCATATCTGCTTAATTTCAAAAGATTAAATTGGATACGTGGGTTTCCTGAAAGACAGTCACGTATATACGCGAGTTCATACACAGAAAACCGCGTACGGGTGGTTGCTGACAAATTTTTTGGGTCAACATTCTTCAGCACAAGCTATGGTGATGTTTGGTATCTCTGATGCTGTATGGCTTCTCTGGTGATGTTTCAGCTATTATATTTCTATTTCATTATCTGATATTGGGTGAAGATGCCTTGATGATTGGCTGTTGAAATTGTTCAGGTTACTCAAGCTAAGGAGGAGTTTTGGTCATATGGAAAGGATGCACAGTTTTAGGGGGAGCATTAGCCTGGCTGAGAATAATGCATTGTTGGAATTATGATGGTTCTGAAACTTGATCTCTCTCTTGAGGTGTTTTTGGTTTTGGTTGTGAAAAGTCATACTTGTAATTTGATGAAAAGGTCATGTTGAGACCCATGATGTAAATTGTAATATTCAGTCATGTAAGGACTTGTTCAAATGTGTAAACCCACTTGGTTGGGTATTTGAATCGCATATGTAAATTCACTTGGTTGGATCTTTGATGTAAGTATGAGTCTTGGTGATAGGAAGGTCATAGAGTCATGTACTTCATTGAAAAATATGTTTGAAGATTCAGCATGAACTCAGGGGGAGCATGGTAACTTCAGTGCACATCAGATCTGTAGAGCTCTTATGTCTACATGAGGAGAAAAACCTTGTGTTGGTTTTGATCCGCCCTTTGCCCTTGATGTCAAAGGGGGAGAGTGACATGGTGTTTGAATCAGGGGAGAATATCATGAATAATGGTTGTGCTTAATGTATCTATCTGTTATGGTGATCAAACACCATCATGGTTGCCATCAAGTCTAAAGGGGGAGATTTTTGGCAATATGATGCAGAGTGTTGTCCTCGATGGCAACCCACTTGATGAAGATGATGGCAACCTACTTGACGAAGTTTTTCTTGACTTGATGAGCTTGCTAAATAATGTAAATATGATGTATCTACAATCAGTACAAAAGTTAATGATGAAAAGAATTTCAGTATGTGCCAGAACATTGATGAAAAGTGTGTGTCTCAAGGCATATGCGGGTTTGTCTAGGATAAATAGCATATGCACGCGGGAATTAACGTCACAAGTCGTGTATGCTCAAATGTGCTCTAAATATGTAAAATAAGGGGTAAATACCATGGTTTTGACCCATTGTATTAATCGATGGATTGTCTATGAGATCCCGTCCAGGAATACCATTGGAAGTCATGTGGTTTTGGCTCATGGTATTGATAAAGGGTAACCCTATATAAGGAGAAGAAATTCATGGTGCAAGGTGGGGCATGTGTCTGGGCTTTGATGAATACTTCACTCTGAAGTATATCTGTATGGTTGAACCCTGTTCCTAATTGATAGATTTGAATATATGATGCACCTATGAACATGATGAAGGCTCAAGATCTCTAGATCTAGAAATGGTGAATGTCAAGGATGATCTGAAAAGGAGTGAAGAAGACCTGGCACAATCCTGTTGAAGAGATTGAAGAAATCTGGGTAAGTTCATATATCTAGTCTGTACTGCAAAGTTTATCGTTTATAGATCTATACGCAGGTTCGTTTCATGAAAAGCGCGTGTATACGCGGGTATGTGGAAGGAAAAGCGTGTATGCTCAATTAGGGTTTTTCCCTGGAAAATGTACTGAAGTATACACGGGTTCGTCTTCTGGAAAGCGTGTATATACGCGGGTCTGATTAAATAAAAGCGCTTATGATTTCTGATCTAATGGTTGCTGAAGGTTGAATGTGTTTCTGCATATCTATTCTGAAGTCGGGGTTGTCTAATATTCTGGTTACAGTGGTCTCATTGTTCTGTTTGAAGCAATGAGCAAGGTATGATTTTTGATAAGTGAAGGGTTGTGTTGAAGCTATTTGATCCAGTTTGAAAATTGATGAAACTTGGTCTGCAGTGGTGCTAAGGGTCGAAGCCTTCAGTCAGGGGGTTGTAGCTCCCTTCCAGGAGAGGCTGGTAAACGAAAGCAGGGGGTTGTAGCTCCCTTCCAGGATAGGCTGGTAAACGAGAGAAGGTTGTAGCCTTCTGCAGGTGGGTGCCTGCATGCTGGTTTGAGTCTGCACCAGTACATGATTGTAAGAAGTTTTCTTAATAATAAATTTTGAAGGCTGAAACAACGGCAGTGGTGGTTTTCTCCCGAATTGGATTTCCACCTAAAAACCCTGGTGTTCATGTGTGTTGCATGTGTGTGATGATTATTCTGTTCTGTCTGCACCTATTTACTGTTTCTGAAATATCTGATGAATGAATAATGCAATGATTTGAGTTAAGATTCAAACACATAATTAGATCTCTGGACATACGCGAGTTCTGTAAAGGATATCCGCGTATATACGCTAGTTGCCTTCATTAAAGTAGCGTATGGGTTTTTAGAAAGGAAAAAGTAAAAGTTTGATTGTCTACACTAAATATTGATTCACATCCCCCTCTCAGTATTTTTCCCAACAAGAAAATCCACACTCCGACAAAAAGTGTTGTGTGTAGCTCAACAATGTCAAACTAGGATAGCTATACATCTTCTCCTTGAACTAGTCAAGGGTCCTCTGTGCAGTGATAGTCTGCTACTATAAATCAACAATGCGCTCTAACCCTTGGTCATGCAATTTCCCTGGTGGCATGACCCCACAAATCTCCATCTGATGTGGTGAAATAATACAGGGTCGAGATGTTTGCATACCTGGGATCAACTGATTCTTGGGAAAATCTTGCAAAACTACAAGATTGTAATATTCCCAATTAGTCCCAAGCTAATGGGAATATTCATTTTTATTTTATTTTTCTGTTTCATGAATAAATTTGTAAAGGAGGATCAATAAAACTCCTAAATAGTCAATAAATCAATGCCACATGTGAACAAGGCTAAATCTGAGCTATTTAAATAAGCACCCTTAGGTGTGAAAGGGGTTGAATCTTTTGACTGGGTCAACCATGACCAAATCAACAACGTTTTCTTGGAGGTGTGGTCATCAATGAGGCACAACGTAGTTTTAGTTGGAGGTGATCCATGTGAAAGGAGCTATTCCATTGAGATGGTTTAGGATTTTGCAAGCTCTCAAACTTATAAAAGGAAGAGGATGGCAGCATGAGAAAGTTATTGATGATTATTTTATTTCTGAAGATATTTTATATTTAGGCATTTCTCATACTCTAGCTATTTAGTTGAGAATAGTGTTGTTTAGCACTGGGTGATCCTGATCAACAATCCCACCTCTTTCCTTGAGAGGCCTCTTGGAAGAGTTTGCATTTATTGTCCACTATCAAGATGAAGGCCAAGCTTCTTCTTCCAACTACAACACAGGTCCTGTTGAGGGTTTGGTTGTCTTTGTAAGCAGTAGCAATTGGAGGCTAGATCTACTCAGATCTAGTCAATTCTAGTGCTCCTTTTCAGTGGGGAAGGCTTATATCCCATTGGAAAGAGAGTATTGGATGATTGGAGCTACGTTTTTAGATATTGGCTTGGGGACAAACTTGTTCTAGAGCCTACAATATAGTCTTGCTTCCAGAACTGCATTATTTGTGTGGGTACTATTGCAGGGTCTGTTAGCACACTTTTTGGAGGAGTGGTTTTCATGTGTTGGGGATTTGTCCTTCACATTTGAGATCCATTGGAAGGGATCACCATCTTGTATATTTCAGATCAAATCTATATGTCCATGAATTTCTGAATATTTATGTAGATTTATGCAAATCTGTAGCATTAGATCTCAGATCTACTCCTTGTACTTCATGTTTTGCTGAAAACCCCAAGGGGGAATTGAAGAAGAGCCTATCTAGTGTATGGATCTGATATAGATATAAATTTTTATACATATATATTCTCTATATCTGAAGTGTAATCTACAATAGTTGCAGCCAATAAAATAACGATGTCAAGCTCTTTTCAGTCTTAATACATGGTTGCAGCACCTATTTTTGAGGATTTTCTTCCATTAAAGTCTTCTATTTCCTGTTGTACATCTCATGGGCTCTCTTGTGCATATATTTTGCTGATGTAAATGTAATTTAAGTTATTTCATATTGGCCTCCTAATTTTACTTAGATGATCTCCATTATTTCTCTACATATTTGTTTATAATTGTTGCATTTCCCCATTGGGAATATTACATTAGTATCAGAGCAGTCATCTTGGCACAATATGTTCTTTTTAAGAAGCCAATATGTATTGAGAAGAAGAAGAGCCTCTTACTGACAGAGAGAAGAGGTATCTAAAAATAAGACAGAAGAAATTTGATTACACAAATGATATAAAGACAAGGGCAAAGCCCCTGAATCTAGAAGTGATGAAGAATGAAGGGACTTTGCAAAGATCCTTTTGAGAGCTATGCAAGATCTTGCTAAAGAGATCAAAGAGATGAGATTTTATAGAATCAAAGAATATCCTAATATATTTCATCTTGGAGAAAACGCTGGCATGTCTCACCACTCGAATGATCAATCAGTGCATCAGCCACAAATTTCCCAACACTCTACCATGCCTACCTTTTTGGATGTGGGAAATGAAGGGTTTCAAGAGCAAGCATCCCTTGAAGACTATTTTGAAGAATATGAGTCTCAAAATTAGAGATTCAAATATCACTTGAGTTTTCAAGAGTTTTGTCACCTCAAGGACAAAAGAAGACCGAGGCATTAGCATAGAGATGGTGGATTCACTCAGAATCATGATCGACATCAATCTATGGGAAGATTATTTTTACCCAATTTTGATGGGTCATCCAAGCATTCTGCCAAAGCATGGGTAGAAAAACTTGACATCTACTTTCAGCTGAACACGGTTCCAGAGATGGAGGCTATCAAGATTACAGTGCTACACTTTGAAGGTGAAGCACATGACTGGTGGTTCCATGGCTTGTCGACATTGGGTCATGCCAATGTGATTGCTTATTTAGAGTTCACTAGAATGCTGGTGGAAATATTTGACAAAATATATCCAGAGGCACCATTCATGACCCTTGCAAATATTAAAAAAAATCAGGTAATACCGAATCTTAAATTTATGAATTTTTAAGATTATCTGTTATGGTTCCTGAATTTTCTGTAGCATGGAGGGTGTACATGTTCATATATGATTTATATGAACCTCTTCATGGATTGTTAAAGTCTACCAAGCCCACTACTTTGCATGATGCCATTGAGAGGGCTAGAGACCTTCAAGATGCCTTGCCAAAATAAAAGGCAAACTTTCAGCATAAGCCCTCTTTTCCTTCTAAAGGAAAGGAAGAGAAAGTTGCTCCTTCAAAGGAGAGATCATACAAGAAGCCTCTTGATGATGAAGTTCAAAGATATATAAGGAAGAAGAATCTATGCTTCACTTTCCAAGAATCATGGGCACCTAGACATAGATGTGTTGCTGGAAAACCACATTACATAGATTTCTTCTCAGATATTGAGGAGGAAGAAGAAGATGAACCAAGAAGAGGTCATAGCGTTGACACTGCTTGAGGAGATCCAACACCATTAGGAGATGGGAATGGAGAATTTTATCCTATTGGAAGGACTCTTTCATCTTTGAGGGGAGTACCTAAGTACTTGACCTTAACAGTTCTAGGTTCAATCTTGAATCAGAGGGTTTCTGTACTGATTGATAGTGGAGCCACCCACCACTTCATTGATGCCCATCTTATACAAAGGAGGGAAATAACCACTGATAATTTTGAGTGGTTCTCTATTTTGGTCTTAGGAGATATAACAATGCAATGCATGCATTATGTCCCATCACTTTCAATCACCATGGGAACTTACACTTTGGTTGATCACTTCTTTGTGGTTGACATACCGGACATCAATATGATTTTGGGTGTTCAATGGTTGATTACATTGGGGAAAGTCACCACTGATTGGGAGGTTTTACAAATGGAATGGGTGGAAAAGAAGAGTGGTGAATCTCAAATGATCAAAGGCATGCATACATATCCCTCACATACCACTTCCATACAAAAATTAGAGATGGATTTGTGCAGTGGAAGCAAGGACTTTACAATCCCATCTATTATGTTCATGAGATTTCTGCATGAGACACTCTTATATAGTGGCAAACCACCTAGGAGGCCACCTGATTCAAATTTTGTGGGGAAGACCCAACAACATGATTCTCCATGCTTAGATCCAAGAGGGATTGGAGCACTAGAATACAAAGCTACAACGCTAGGAGTCTTGGGTAAGCTCAAGGAGGAGGTAAATCTTCTTCCCTTATCATCATCACCCACTCTCATTTCTGGTTTTTCACTGTGGGAGGAGAAGAATGGAAGGAATGGCCTTCCAACACACACCTTTGGCATGGGAAATTTCTAGGAAGATATCAGTAACGTGATAGACATTTCTGTTGATATACCATCGGCGCTATCGTTGTTGAGCAGTTTAGATCTATATTGGAAATCCCAACTGTTAGTGGATTATTCCAAAGATCTTCACACTTGTATGATACTTGATGACCAGCTGCATGTAGAGGGTTATTTAGTCCAAGGAGGAGTCATATATCATCATGGTAGGATATTCTTGTCTAGAGCCTCGAAGGTCAAGGAAAAGTTACTACAAAGAGGTTATAAAGAGTTTTGTTTCAGGAACATGTATTCCATGGAGATCTACAACATCATCATGAGGAGCTTTGATTGGGAAGGCTTGAAAGAATAACTATCTCAAAATTTTCAAGAATGCATGAACTATGTGGAGTTGGGGCAACAACATGACTCTATGAAGGAGTTATTTCATCCATATCTTCCTTCTTTTGAGAGAGGAGATAGATCCATGCACCACTCCATTTGTATGAGGAGTATTGATGGTGAAGAATCTGATCATGTAAAGAATGTTTTATTTCCTGATTGTATATATTCTTTCACCATGTTTTTGCAGGCCATGGATCTAAGGAGGAGAAATACATCTTGTGAATCTCATCGCCAACAATTGGCCACACAAATTTCTAAATATTTCCACTCCCTTGATGAGCAAAGGTATATTTTATATCAGGATGAGTGCATTCCTAAAGCACCAACCATATCTCACACTTTCATCCATAGTGAGATAACATGGGCAGAAAGTAAGTGGTGGGGAAAACACTTACCATATCTTGATCTGATGCAGGTAGGAGATGCACTGTGCTGGTACCATATGTGGGACTATGACCCACCTCCACATGCTCAAATTTCTGTTTGTATGTATGTAGTTTTGCATCCATATATTGATGATATACTTGTACTTTTTATGGGGATGTATGGAGGGAGGATGGGAGGCATGTATGTACCACATGGGATGGATAATCTCTATGTACCTTATGCTACATGTTTCAAGGAGAGCATTGGTTTAGCCATGTTTGTTTCATTTGAGTTATTGACTCCTTGTGGGATGGACTATGTACATCTCATGAGAACTGTGGAGGAACAATTCATGGAGGGTTGGATTGGTGAACACTTAGCTTATGAAGGAAGCTTAACACATGATGGTGTCACCATTGGAGGTGGAGAAGAGTTTTAGCACTCATGTTATCAGTTGCTTGAGGAAAATAAACATTTTAGTGGGGAGGACTGTAATATTCCAAATTAGTCCCAAGCTAATGGGAATATTCATTTTTGTTTTATTTTTCTCTTTCATGAATAAATGTGTAAAGGAGGATTAATAAAACTCCTAAACAGTCAATAAATAAATGTCACATGTGAACAAGTCTAAATCTAAGCTATTTAAATAAGCACCCTTAGGTGTGAAAGGGGTTGAATATTTTGACTGGGTCAACCATGACCAAATCAACAGTGTTGTCTTGGAGGAGTGGCCATCAATGAGGCACAACGCAATTTTAGTTGGAGGTGATCCATGTGAAAGGAGCTATTCCATTGAGATGGTTTAGGGTTTTGCAAGCTCTCAAACTTATAAAAGGAAGAGGATGTCAGCATGAGAAGGTTGTTTATGATTATGTTATTTCTGAATATATTGTCTGTTTATATATTTCTCATTCTCTGGCTGTTTAGCTGAGAATGGTGTTGTTTAGCACTGGGTGTTCCTGATCAGGAATCCCACCTCTTTCCTTGAGAGGCCTCTTGCAAGAGTTTGCATTTCTTGTCCACTATCAGGCTGAAGGCCAAGCTTCTTCTTCCAAATACAACATAGATCCTATTGAGGGTTTGGATTTCTTTATAAGCTGCAACAAGTGGAGGTTAGATCTACTCAAATCTAGGTCATTCTAGTGCTCATTTTCAGTGGGGAAGGCTTCTATCCCATTGGAAAGAGAGTATTGGATGATTGGAGCTACATTTTTAGATCTTGGCTTGGGGCCAAACATGTTCTAGAGCCTACATCGTAGTCTTTCTTCCAGAACTGCATTATTTTTGTGGGTACTGTTGCAGGGTCTGTTGGAACTCTTTTTGGAGGAGAGGTTTTCATGTGTTGGGGATCTGCCCTTCACATTTGAGATCCATTGGAAGGAATCATCATCTTGTATATTTCATATCAGATCTGTATGACCATGAATTTCTAAATATTTCTGCAGATCTGCAGCATTAGATCTCAGATCTACTCCTTGTACTTCATGTTTTGCTGAAAACCCCAAGGGGGAATTGAAGAAGATCTTGTCTAGTGTATGGATCTCACATAGATCTAAATTTGTATACATATATATTCTCTAGATTTGAATTGTAATCTACAACAGTTTCGGCAAAAAAAAAACGTTTTCAAGCTCTTTTCAGTCTTAATACATGGTTGCAGCACCTCTTTTTGAGGATGTTTTTCCATTAAAGTCTTATATTTCCTATTGTACATCTCATGGGCTCTCCTGTGCATATATTTTTCTGATGTAAATGCCCAATAATAGCCTTCATATTTGCTTCCTGCTCTTACTTAGATTATCTGCATTATTTCTCTTCATATTTGTTTATAATTGTTGCATTTCCCCATTGGGAATATTACAAGGGTATCAGAGCAATCATCTTGGCATAGCCTGTGCTTTCTAAGAAGCCAATATGTCTTTAGAAGAAGAATATACTCTTATTGACAGAGAGAAGAAGTATCTAAAAAGAAGACAAGAAATTTTATTACAAAAATGATGATAAAAGGAATGGTAAAGCCCCTGAATCTGAAAGTGATGAAGAAGGAAAGGACTTTGCAAATATCCTTTTGAGAGCCATGCAAGATCTTGCTAGAGAGATGAAAGATATGAGATTGGATAGAATCAAATAATCTCCTAAGATATTTCATTTTGGAGAAAGCTCTGGCATGTCTCACCACTCGAATGATCAACCAGATCATCAACCACAAATTTCCCAATGCTCTACCATGCCTACCTTTTTGGATGTGGGAAATGAAGGGTTTCAAGATAAAGCATCCCTTGAAGAATATTTTGAAGAATATGAGTCTCAAAATCAGAGATTAAAATATCACTTGAGTTTTTAAGAGTTTTTTCACCTCAAGGAAAAAAGAAGACCAAGGCATCTGTTAGCACCTAAATCCACCTTAGGCTGAAGTAAGGCAGAAAGAGGACAACACCAAACCACGCTCAGCCTTGTAGCTAGCCCTACGAGGACAGGAGAGGGCTCTCTCTGGGTCAATCTCAATGAAAATATTCAAAGGAGCTTGAGATGACTAAAAAAACAACTGATCTTAGGCTAGATATACAAATGGGAGGGTTTGATTTTGATTTTTTGGGGTTTTGTTGGAAAAAAGGGAAATACAATTTTTGGGCTTGGGGATGAGGCCAATTTCTTGCAGAGTTCAAGTTGGGGCGAGGAAGGCAGCGGATTTGATGTCTTAGATTGATCAAATGGATAGAAAATACTGCTAAGGGGCTAAAGAGGGCAAGAGAGTGCAAGAATCCTATTCAAACTGACGAAAAACATATAAAACTAAACAAAATTCTAAGGCAGAGCACCAGCAAATCAATGAATTCTACCTCAATTACTCATTTGTTTAATTCAGAAGCAAAGAGAAGGGAAATGGAATACATATAAAATTAATTAAACTTACAATAACATGGAGAAAAACATCATAAAACTTAGAAGCCACAAGGATCCCAACAAGTGCTGCAAAACTCTGGTCTTTCCTTTGCCAAAAATCTAAAATGAATATACAATGAGGTGCCAAACTTTTCCCAAGTATCCAACCAGTCCAACCCTAAAAATGTCTCAGAAAATACATAATATAGACCATCCTAACCCCTTCCCATGCCTCTAGGGGTCGAGCTCCTCCTTCTAGGAGCTATTTTAACCAACTCTAAACATGGAACTGAAATCTAGGCAGCCAAATAACTTGCCTCTAAAAGGAAGGAAACTGATTCATTCATTTAATTTTCTCTTTTTAGTGAATGAATCCTCTAGAACAAGTAAATGTGAGCGAAAATTACATCATAGCCATAAAATTACATCAAGATAGATCAATAATTACATCAAGAAGTGAAACTAGTCAAACTGGCCGAATTTCTGAGCTGAAGTGAAAATTGGGCAAAATTCCTCTATGCGTCGCGCTAAAAAACTCAATGCGTCGTGCAACTTTGAGCCTATTTTTGAGGCACTTCCCAAAGTCCAAATCGAGCTCATGATATTTCGTTGGAAAGCCCTAGAGGTCCACTATCCAACCCAAGTGGAATTTTTGGATTTGGATGTCATTTTCCCCTCCAAAACTTCAATCGCCCAAGACTGGTTCTTGTTGGTGCAAAAAGTGGCAGAAAGGCCATTTTTGGAGTGTTTTTGACCTTTAAGACCACCCAGAACTTCATGAAATTTCTCAGCCATTCCTACGCATACATAATTTACCATAACAAACCCAAAAATATCAATTTTTTCTCCAGAAGATGTCCCAATCATAAGCGCGTGTCGGGTGGCGTGACGCGTCAGGCAGAAAAACCTGTTTTGCAACCAAAATTTCAAAAATGAAAAAAAATTCTCCAAATTCCTTGAAATTTGGGCTGGAGGTCCATAATCAAGTACCATGCTCATCCAAAGAAGATTTTGCCAAGATTCAGAGTCTATCCTCCCTTTTGTGGAGTTTCAGTGCCCTCCTAGTGCATGCAGTTCAGTGGTGAAAACACTGTCTTGGTCATATGAGCTATCTGTGTCTGTCTCCATGGTTTTGAAAGTCTATGTCAAGTGAATTTTTGACCTATATGAGATGGAAAACAACAATTTGGTGTATTTTCCTCCGATTTCCAAATGTGTGCCAAAGGGAAGGGACTGTGGTAAAAATGGAGCAATGGGAACAATGAAGTCTTGCCAAGTGGTAGTTTTCCCTTTGAGGATTTGAAAAACTTTGGAAGAGGGGACAACCACTTGAATTTTGGAGTAACTTTGGATTTTTGGGATTTTTAACAAGTGAGATGGGAAGAGGGAATGAAGGTGAAATGATATGACTTGGGATGGAGAAATAAGGTACGAGGTGATATGAGTGGTTTGAAATATAAGGGAATAGGGGTTTAACAGTGATGATAGGATTATAGTGAAAGGAAGGGATGAAAAAAATGGGAAATGAACAAATTTGGCACCACAATCACTTTAAAACACCAATTATAAAACCCTAAGGGAACAATTTCTAACAAGTGAATAGGGTTTATAACTTGACATTCAAATTCTCATATTCCCTTTCCAAACGAACCCAAACGCTAGCATAATAGCATTTCAAAAACTTAAAAACTTATTTGAAACATATAAGATTGAGTCAATTTTGAGTTTTCATGAAGCAGAGGCAAAAATTAGGTGTTTTGGCCCAATGCGTCGCGCACCAACCCAATGCGCCGCGCCATAAATAGTGCATTTTGCAGGAGGCTTTTAGAGGCCTTCCCGGTGTCACAATTGGGCGCATGATAGCTCGTTCGAAATTTATTTGAGTCTAATTTCCATCTCAACTATAATTTTTCAATTTGGAGCTCATTTACCCTGTCAAAAATCAAATCTCCCAAAACTGGTCAAAATGAGTAGAATGAGGCTGCCTCAAGGCAGAGTGCTGTTGCAGTCAACTTTTGAAGGTCTTACTCAACTCAAAATTGAGCTCATGATAGCTCATTGGAAATATATTTTTTTCTAGCTATCATTTGACTCATCAAGTAAGTAATTTGGCCAACCAATCTAGTAGAAATCTTGATTTTCCCAAGGTTACTTCAGAGGTGCCTCAATTCTCCTGAGGCAATGGTATTTTTGAAATTTCTCTAAAACCATGATACCTGTGTAAAAAGTGAAGGATTTTTTTCTTCTTTGGCAAGTTTTGGACAAAAACCTCTCTCAATTTTCCAAAATGCATCTTTTATTGCTCTAAAAAATCATTTGAGTGAAACCTATCCCGATGTGTGAAACAAGGGATTTGTCGAAATGAAGCGAAATGAAGGGGATAAGGGGCTTCTAAATTCTTTAGAAAATTTTGGGAAGTAGGGAGGGATGTTAGGAAGCAGGGGAAAGTGGAATCTCAGAAATTGAGTGAGGGGAAGGGGTCCAAAAGGGCAAAACACAGGCCTAGCCTAGAAAATTGCCAAGTTGTAGCAAGAAACTAGGGTTTGTGCAAAAATGAGGAATTTAGGGGATCTTAGTGATGGGAAGTGTTTAATCAGGTACATTAAGGATAGGGAAAGGTGTATGAACATCAGGATACAAGTTTTGACGATGATTTGACCATCCAAGAGCAATTACCTCCAAAACCCTAGGAGAGGGAAATGAACCTTACCTAGGCACAATTGAAGCATGAACAAGGTGTAAAATGACCCTTCAGAATCTAGCATGATGATGAAAACCCTCTGAATGATGGTACACTCAGCTGAATGGTGACATGTACTGACATTTGGACAACTCTGGAAGGAGTGAAAGCAAACCCTAGACCTAGTACTTAGTGAGCAAATTTTGCTTGAAGGCTCACTGAAATGAAAAAAATTGACCCTGACACCTCAAAATCACTTTGTAAGAGCATGTTTGATCACTGGAGGAAGGATGCAAAGACTGACACTAACATTGGCTCCAATGGGGATGGTATCTCCTTGGAGGTGCCAAGAACAACAGATCTTTGGGAGAGCAGACCAGTGCCTTATCCATTGGGCAATGGAATCGATGACTTGGCAAATTAACACAAAACTTTTGACTGATTTATTGACTGAAACTTGACTCAAACCGACTCAATTCTGCAACCAAAATGACTGAAAAATTGACTCGACAAACTCAAACCAAAACTGCAATGAAACTGGAACAAAGTGCTACCTTTGGCTACTTATTTATTTACAAAATCTACCCTACTTTGCTACAGAGCCAATAGATCAAGTAATGTTGTAATGCCAGATCAACCATTCAAGTAACTGTGACAAGGATGTTGCTTGAGAGTGCTTCCACCAGGACACAGATGTAATTGCTGGCAGCCATACATGCACATAATGAGTCTGGTTATGTAAAAGACAAGTTGATCTATCATTCAGACTGAAAAACATTTCCATGTACATTGCAATAGGATCGCAAAAGCCAGACTCTGTTTGCTACCCCAACTCTGCAATACATACTTCCAGCTGCACACTATCAATGAAAATATCCACGGGCAGCTCTATTATTTCTTGTTTTGAAGGAGGGAGAGTTTCCAAGAACTTTTTGGGATCTTAGAATTCATATGATTGGATCTGATCGTTTAAATACTGAATCTCCTTCTCAAATCTTTCAACAACTAACTCACAGAAACCAGTTTTAGCTTTAGGAGGAAACTTTGGAGATTTCAAACATTGAAGCACGACAATGAAAAATTCTTCATCAATTTCAATATCCGCTAACTGATCTCTAACTTCTTTTATGACTTCACAAAGTGCAGGGTCTGCCACATACCCTACCATTGCATGAATGGATCAGTGAGCACTGGAATCTCTGATTTGAGTTGGAGTCGCCAGGTGAATGTTTCAGCCTTCATATGTCTGATTGTTGTCCACTATCAACAATCAGATCTGAACTTGATACATGTACTGGGGCAATTCACAAGTCAAGTGTCACGTTCACAAGCTAGACCGGAGATTGACTGAAGCAGCGTTTATCTACTTCCGCTAATGCAAAGAAAAATCATTTCGAAGGCTACCTGGCATAACTTCAGGCTTCGTCTGTAGCTTATGAAACAAATAACACCAACAAGCAAACCATTTTCTTCCCCAGTATGGTCGCCACTATGTTAGCGCCTAAATCCGCCTTAGGCTGAAGTAAGGCAAAAAGAGGACAACACCAAACCACGCTCAGCCTTGTAGCTAGCCCTACGAGGACAGGAGAGGGCTCTCTCCGGGTCAATCTCAATGAAAATATTCAAAGGAGCTTGAGATGACTAAAAAAACAACTGATATTAGGCTAGATATACAAATAGGAGGGTTTGATTTTGATTTTTTGGGGTTTTGTTGGAAAAAAGGGAAATACAATTTTTGGGCTTGGGGATGAGGCCAATTTCTTGCAGAGTTCAAGTTGGGGCGAGGAAGGCAGTGGCTTTGATGTCTTAGATTGATCGAATGGATAGAAAATACTACTGAGGGTATAAAGAGGGCAAGAGAGTGCAAGGATCCTCTTCAAACTGACGAAAAACATATAAAACTAAACAAAAGTCTAAGGCAGACCACCAGTAAATCAATGAATTCTACCTCAATTACTCATTTGTTTAATTCAGAAGCAAAGAGAAGGGAAATGGCATACATATAAAATTAATGAAACTTAAAATAACATGGAGAAAAATATCATCAAAACTCAGAAGCCACAAGGATCCCAACAAGTGTTGTAAAACTCTGGTCTTTCCTTTGCCAAAAATCTGAAATGAATATACAATGAGGTGCCAAACTTTTTCCAAGTATCCAACCAGTCCAACCCTGAAAATGTCTCAGAAAATACATAATATAGACCATCCTAACCCCTTCCCATGCCTCTAGGGGTCGAGCTCCTCCTTCTAGGAGCTATTTCAACCAACTCTAAACGTGGAACTGAAATCTAGGCAGCCAAACAACTTGCCTCTAAAAGGAAGGAAACTGATTCATTCATTTAATTTTCACTTTTTAGTGAATGAATCCTCTAGAACAAGTAAATTTAAGACAAAATTACATCATAGCCATAAAATTAAATCAAGATAGATAAAAAATTACATCAAGAAGTGAAACTAGTCAAACTGGCCGAATTTCTGAGCTGAAAAGTGAAAATTGGGCAAAATTCCTCTATGCGTCATGCTCAAAAACTCAATGCATCGCGCCACTTTGAGCCTATTGTTGAGGCACTTCCCGAAGTCCAAATCGAGCTCATGATAGCTCGTTGGAAAGCCCTGGATGTCTGCTATCCAACCCAAGTGGAATTTTTGGATTTGGATGTCATTTTCCCCTCCAAAACTTCAATAGTCCAAGACTGGTTCCTGCTGGTGCAAAAAGTGGCAAAAAGGCCATTTTTGGAGTGTTTTTGACCTTTAAGACCACCCAGAACTTCATGAAATTTCTCAACCATTCCTGAGCATGCATAATTTACCATTAAAAATCCAAAAATATCAAGTTTTCCTCTAGAATATGTCCCAATCATAAGCGCGCATCGGGTGGCACAACGCGTCGGGCAGAAAAACCTGTTTTGCAACCAAAATTTCAAAAATGACAGAATTTTCTCCAAATTCCTTAAAATTTGGGCTGGAGGTCCATAATCAAGTACCATTCTCATCCAAAGAAGCTTCTGCCAAGATTCGGAGTCTATCCTCCCTTTTGCGCCGTTTCAGTGCCCTCCTAGAGCATGCAGTTCAGTGGTGAAAACATTGTCTTGGTCATATGAGCTATCTGTGTCTGTCTCCATGGTGTTGAAAGTCTATGTCAAGTGAATTTTTGACCTGTATGAGATGGAAAACAACAATTTGGTGTATTTTCCTCTGATTTCCAAATGTGTGCCAAAGGGAAGGGACTGTGGTAAAAATGGAGCAGTGGGAATAATGAAGTCTTGCCAAGTGGTAGTTTTCCCTTTGAGGATTTGAAAAAATTTGGAAGAGGGGACAACCACTTGAATTTTGGAGTAACTTGGGATTTTGGGGATTTTTAACAAGTGAGATGGGAAGAGGGAATGAAGGTGAAATGATATGACTTGGGATGGAGAAATAAGGTACAAGATGATATGAGTGGTTTGAAATATAAGGGAATAGGGGTTTAACAGTGATGATAGGATTATAGTGAAAGGAAGGGATGAAAAAAATGGGAAATGAACAAATTTGGCACCACAATCACTTTAAAACACCAATTATAAAACCCTAAGGGAACAATTTCTAACAAGTGAATAGGGTTTATAACTTGACATTCAAATTCTCATATTCCCTTTTCAAACGAGCCAAAACGCTGGCATAATAGCATTTCAAAAACTCACAAACTTATTTGAAACATAGAAGATTGAGTCAATTTTGAGTTTTCATGAAGCAGAGGCAAAAATTAGGTGTTTTGGCCCAATGCGCCGCGCACCAACCCAATGTGCTGCACCATAAATAATGCATTTTGCAGGAGGCTTTTGGAGGCCTTCCCGGTGTCACAATTGGGTGCATGATAGCTCGTTGGAACTATATTTGAGTCTAACTTCCATATCAACTGGAATTTTTCAATTTGGAGTTGATTTACCCTATCAAAAATCAAATCTCCCAAAACTGGTCAAAATGAGCAGAATGAGGCTGCCTCAAGGCAGAGTGCTGTTGAAGTCAACTTTTGAAGGTCTTCCGCAACTCCAAATTGAGCTCATGATAGCTCATTGGAAATATATTTTTGTCTAGCTATCATTTTACTTATCAAGCAAGTAATTGGGCCAACCAATCTAGGAGAAACCTTGATTTTCCCAAGGTCACTTCAGAGGTGCCTCAATTCTCCTGAGGCAACGGTATTTTTGACATTTCTCTAAAACCATGATACCTGTGTAAAAATGGAAGGAGGTTTTTCTTATTTGGAATGTTTTGGACAAAAAACTCTCTCATTCTTCCAAAATTTATATTTTATTTCTCTGAAACATCATTTGAGTGAAACCTATCCCGATGTGTGAAACAAGGGATTTGTTGAAATGAAGCGAAATGAAGGGGATATGGGGCTTCTAAATTCTTGAGAA
The DNA here is from genome assembly GCA_034641835.2 of Pinus albicaulis. Classification (NCBI taxonomy): domain Eukaryota; kingdom Viridiplantae; phylum Streptophyta; class Pinopsida; order Pinales; family Pinaceae; genus Pinus; species Pinus albicaulis. Next base: position 858,022,598 of record CM076575.1, on the reverse strand, counting down.
AATTTTTGAAAGTAAGGAGGGATGTTAGGAAGTAGGGGAAAGTGTAATCTCAGAAATTGAGTGAGGGGAAGGGGTCCAAAAGGGAAAAACACAGGCCTAGCCTAGAAAATTGCCAAGTTGTAGCAAGAAACTAGGGTTTGTGCAAAAATGAGGAATTTGGGGGATCTCAGTGATGGGAAGTGTTTAATCAGGTACATTAAGGATAGGGGAAGGTGTATGAACATCAGGATACAAGTTTTGATGATGATTTGACCATCCAAGAGCAATTACCTCCAAAACCCTAGGAGAGGGAAATGAACCTTACCTAGGCACAACTGAAGCATGAACAAGGTGTAAAATGACCCTTTGGAATCTAGCATGATGATGAAAACCCTCTGAATGATGGTACACTTAGCTGAATGGTGACATGGACCGACATTTGGACAACTCTGGAAGGAGTGAAAGCAAACCCTAGACCTAGTACTTAGTGAGCAAATTTTGCTTGAAGCCTCACTGAAATGACAAAATTTGACCCTGACACCTCAAAATCACTTTGTAAGAGCATGTTTGATCACTGGAGGAAGGCTTCAAATACTGAAACTAACAGCATCAACATAGAGATGGTGTATTCACTCAGAATCATGATCGACATCACTCTATGGGAAGATTATTTTTACCCAATTTTGATGGGTCATCCAAGTTTTCTACCAAAGCATGGGTAGAAAAACGTGACATCTACTTTTAGTTGAACAAGGTTCCAGAGATGGAGGCTATCAAGATTGCAGTGTTGCATTTTGAAGGTGAAGAACATGACTGGTGGTTCCATGGCTTGTCTACATTGGGTCATGCCAATGTGACTGCTTATTCAAAGTTCAATAGAAGGTTGGTGGAAAGATTTTATAGAAGAGATCCAAAGGCACAGTTCATGACCTTACAAATTTAAAACAATCAGGTAATACAGAGTCTTATATTTCTGAATTTTTAAGATTATCTGTTATGGTTCCTGATTTGTCTGCAACAAGGAGGGTGTACATGTTTATAGATGGTTTAGATGAACCTCTTCATGGGTTGGTAAATTCTACCAAGCCCACTACTCTACATGATGCCATCGAGAGGGCTAGAGACCTTCAATATGCCTTTCCAAAAGCAAAGGAAAACTTTCAGCATAAGCCCTCTTTTCCTTCTAAAGGAAAGGAAGAGAAAGTTGCTCCTTCAAAGGAGAGCTCATACAATAATCCTCTTGATGATGAAGTCTGGAGAGATCTAAGGAAGAAGAAGTTATGCTTCACTTCCCAAGAATCATGGGCACCTGGACATATATGTGCTGCTAGAAAGGTGCATTACATAGAGGTCTTCTCAGATATTGAGGAGGAAGAAGAAGATGAACCAAGAGTAGGTCACAGTGCTAACACTGTTGGAGGAGATCCAACACCATCAGGAGATGGGAATGGATCATTTTCTCCTATTGGATGGAATTTTTCATCTTTGAGGGGAGTACCTAAGTACTTGACCTTAAGAGTTCAAGGTTAAATATTGAATCAGAGGGTTTATATACTGATTGATAGTGTGGCCACCCACAACTTCATTGATGCCCATCTTGTACAAAGGAGGGCAACACCCACTTATAATTTTGAGGGGTTCTCTGTTTTGGTCCCAGGAGATAGAAAAATGCAATGCATGCATTATGTCCCATCACTTTCAGTCACCATGGGAACTTACACTATGGTTGATCACTTCTTTGCAATTGACATACCAGACACCAATGTGATTTTGGGTGTTCAATGGTTGATTACATTGGGGAAAGTCACCACTGATTGGGAGGCTTTACAAATGGAATGGGTGGACAATAAGAGTGGTGAATCTCAAATGATCAAAGGCATACATACATATCCCTCACATACCACTTCCACACAAAAATCAGAGATGGATTTGTGCAGTGGAAGCAAGGAATTTACAATCCCATCTATTATGTTCATGATATTTTTGCATGGGACACTCTTATCTAGTGGAAAACCACCTAGGAGGCCACCTGATTCATATTTTTTGGGGAATCCCTCACAACATGATGCTCCAAGCTTATATCTATGAGGGATTGGAGTGCTAGAAGACAAAGCTACAGTGCTGGGAGTCTTGGGTAAGCTCAGGGAGGAGGGAAATCTTCTTCCCTTATCATCATCACTCACTCTCATTTCTGGTTTTGCACTGTGGGAGGAGAAGAATGGAAGGAATGGCCTTCCAACACACACCTTTGGCATGGGAAATTTCAAGGTAGATATCAACAACATGACAAACATTTTTTTTTATATACCATCAGTGCTGTCATTGTTAAGCAGTTTAGATCTGTATTGGAAATCCCAACTGTTGGTGGATTATTCCAAAGATCTTATCACTTGTATAATAATTGATGACCAGCTGCATGAAGAGGGTTATTTAGTCCAAGGAGGATTCATCTATCATCATGGTAGGATATTCTTGTCTAGAGCCTCCAAGCTCATGGAGAAGTTACTACAAAGAGCTTATAAAGAGTTATGTTTCAGCAACATATATTCCATGGAGATCTACAACATCATCATGAAGAGCTTTGATTGGGAAGGCTTGAAAGAAGAATTATATCAAAATTTTCAAGAATTCATGAACTATGTGGAGTTTGGGTAGCAACATGACTCTATGAAGGAGTTATTTCAGCCATCTCTTCCTTCTTTTGAGAGAGGAGGTAGATCCAGGCAACACTCCATTGTATGAGGAGTATTGTTGGTGAAGAATATGATCATGTAAAGAAGGTTTTATTTTCTGATTGTATATATTATTTCACCATGTTTATGCAGGCCATGGCTAGAAGGAGGAGCAATACATCTTGTGAATCTCATGGCCAACAATGGGCCACACAAATTTCTGAATATGGCCACTCCTGTGATGAGCAAAGGGAGATTTTATATCATGACGAGTTCTTTCCTAAAGCACCAAACATATCTCACACTTTCAGCCATAGTGAGATAACATGGGAAGCAAGTAAGGAGTGGGGAAACCACTTACCATATCTTGATCTGATGCAGGCAGGAGATGCACTATGCTGGTACCATATGTGGGACTATGACCCACCTCCACATGCTCAAATTTATGTTTGTATGTATGTAGTTTTGCTTCCATACATTGATGATATAGTTGTACTTTTTATGGGGATGTATGGAGGGAGGATGGGAGGCATGTATGTACCACATGGGATGGAGACTCTCTATGTACCTTATGTTACATGTTTCAAGGAGAGCATTGGTTTAACCATGTTTGTTTCAATTGAGTTATTGACTCCTTGTGGGATGGACTATGTACATCTCCTGAGAAGTTTGGAGGAACAATTCATGGAGAGTTGGATTGTTGAACACTTAACTTATGAAGGAAGCTTAACACATGATGGTGTCTCCAATGGAGATGGAGAAAAGTTGCAACACTCACCTTATCCGTTGATTGAGGACAAGTTGTTAGTGTCTCATGATTTAACATATTGGTAGACCAAATGCACAGGGTAACATCAGACCAGTCTTTGGAGTCCTAGTACCTAGCCTTCCTCGACTTAGAGAGGGCTCTCTCTATTATGCCCGAAGGATGTGATCTTGTTCTCTTTGGATGGTTGATTTTAGGCTAGTTTTCAAGTGTAGGTTTGTTGTTTATTTTGGTTGGGGTAAGATCATCAAGTAGGAAAGGTGGAGTGAGAGGTTATGAAATCAATGGGGCTATGGAGTCTATGAAGTCATTGATATATCAATAATGAATCAGGGTACATCACAGGGAAAATCTAGTGTAGTCAGTGGATCTTTAAAGTTTATGTATGAGGTGAAATGGACATTAAGTTTCGGAACAAAGGTAGGGCAAAGGGAAATTAAGAATCCTTTGTAAAATACCTATGAACAGAGAGGTCTTAAATACTGATAAGCAAAAGATACTAATCATGAGACAGGGCACATCATTTACTCAATGACAATACTTTAAACAAATAAACATTCAAGATAAACAATCCAGTGGAACAAGGAAGCAATAGAACTTATCTAACTTCAATTATTATATGTATTATCCCCAATTAATAATCATACAACTCTAATACCACTGTAATATCCCAAATTGGAAATTTCAGCAATATTGACCATAAAAACGTTATTTTCAGAAAATTAAGTTATAATAGGGGAAAAAAATGGTTGGATCCCTTAGAATGTGTATTATGGCCCTTAAATACAAAAGGGGAATATAAAAAAATCTCTTTTGCTAAGTTAAACAGATATCCCAGCCTCAGAATGGCTTAAAAACACCCAAACCCCATGACTTACACCATGCAAAATTTCTAAAGCACCTGGCTGTGTGATTTAATAAAGGTTTCTGCAAAAATATGATGTAAACAACATATCAGAAGTTTATTTACTCAAATCATGGAGAAAAATAGGGATCTATCCCTTTTTACACATTATAAGATGACCCAATAAGGGTTTCATGAAAGCATGATACAAAAGAGCAGATCTGTACATCCAAATCTAAAATAACATAGTATTAATACATGTTTTCATACATATAGCTGAATTATGAAATAAATATATGAGAATCCCCTTTTCTAGCTTTCCAGAAGAAGGATTGACCCTTTCCTCAAGGAACTAGCCCAAAACCAAGGGGTTTCACCCTAAATACAAAAAATGCTGGAGTTGCAATCCAAGAATGAATAGCATCTCCAACTCAATAACTGTTTGGAGATAGATGAAGATGATGCAAAATCTGGATAGACCTCCTCCAATGGATATTTCAAGTGGAAGGTTGATCCTATCACTGAAGATCTTACCCTCCAATCAACCTGCAAACCCTCACTACAAATACACATTGAAAATAACGCAGTCAAGGAGAGGGACTGCATTATAGGAGACATAAAATAGGTTGGCCAAGTGCCATGATCTGAAATGTTCTCCAAATGCTTCCCCACTGATTTCCTCCTTTGAAAGATAAGCTCCAGAAGTGGTGTTGTGGACCCCCACTGCAACACCTTGCAACACAACGTTATACTGCTACAGAAATAATGTTATAGATGAACGAGGATGCTTGGCCTCAAGCCTGGATGTGGATAAATTAAGTAAAAGCTCCTTCAAGAGGCCTCTCAAGAAAGGAGATGGGATTCCTGCTTGGGAACACCCGGTGCTAAGCAACACAGCAACCCTGCTAAACAGCAAGATAATGCAAAGTCTAAACAGACCATACACCAATCAAATAAATACATAAGATGTATTGCTATGGCTACCTTGCCCTACTTTTATATAAATGGAAGCCCTCTCATCTTGGGTCCCACTCATTAGGGTTTCCTCCACCAAGGAATCTTCCTCCCACTATCTCTGTGTTGTCTCCAAAGATGATCTCCACATCTTATCCCAGCATTGTTGACTTGGTCAAAATTGACCTTGTCCACATGCAAATGTCCCTGTTCATACATGAGGGTGTGAAATCCAGCTCCTATGTTGATCCCTTTTCACACTATGAGGGATTTTATTCATATTTTTAATATGCATGGGCCTCCTTACCCATTTATTCAACTCCTAGGTGATAAAAAAAATCAATAGTCCAATTAGCTGCAAGCTAATTTTGGAATATTACAGTCCTCCCATCCCAAATGTTGCTTGTCCTCAAGCAACTGCAAGGATAGAACTGAGAGGTCTCCCCTCCTCCTGCTGTAGTATCCACACAATATGTAACTTCTCTAAGGAAAGAGATGTTGTCTCATCAATTAATCTCCATATTTCCCCTCCCAAGCATGAAAGCTAACTAGAGAGCTATCATCATGAACAAATAGAGTGCTCAAGAAGGCAATAAGGTGTTTTCCAGAGGTCCCCTTGAGGTATGGGATCTGAAATTTATTGGGAAACAACATTCCCATGTGGATCCTCCATCCCCAAGAAATCATCCATACAAAATGAGTTACCTCCCAACATGGAAACTCTTGAAAATCCTCTTCCACCTTAAACTCATGGAATGTAGGTGGGCTGAAATTCTGATCATGGTAGACCAAATATCCTAACCCATGTTGTCCTCCTCTCCACTTATGATAAGTGTACAGTATCTACTACTGTTGGGCTATAAAATTGCTACCTCCAAGTGGTAAGAAGGAAACTAGATCTCCAAAGATATTCCCTCCAATGTTGTGAATCATGCTGGCCCAACCCATCCCATATATGATGAATAGGAAATCACCATCATATGGCATCCAAGTAAGGGGAATACTGAAGGTTTAATGTAGATCTGAAAGGTACCAACAATTTCCCAAGTGGTCACAATGCAGTTTTCCTAACTTTTGTTGCACAACATGACATGGCAACTCATAGAAAAGTTTCTCCCAATGGTTTAGGAGAGTCATAGCCCAAGTGCTCCAATCAATCTCATGGCCCACCTCATAAAGAAATAAGTGTTTTACTATGGTGGCCATATCACCGCCCATGCTCCCCTTAGAACATGCAATGCAAAAAGTGTGGGAATCCTCTTCCCCAAAGGACACATCCATCCAATGTGTCTCTTCCCCAATCATGCTCCCAATAAAAATGAGAACAATAGCAACATAGGGAACCATAATGAGAATCATACTTGCTTCCATATGCAACAAGGGAGAAGGACAATGGTACCACAAAATGCAACCAATGCAGTTTGACTCTCAACTACAATATAAAATGAAATGATGGGTGGCCTCCCCACCACTTGCTTTCTGCCCCAATCTCCTCACGGGTTTGGAGAAAGTGTATGATGTATGGTGCAAAGTAAGCATGTTCTCCATAATAAATCTCCTCCCCAATTCCTCCTAGGGAGTGGCCATAAAAATTAGTCATGGCCTCAAGTAGACCATGAATTATAGAAGGAATAATGCTCCTCCTTTGAGGAAATCCCTGCACATATATGGTTAAGGGATTCATATATACATTATACAAGTCATTATGCAAACAAAGAATACCCTTACCATATGTATTGCTCATGCAAATAGAGTGGCTCATAGATGAGTCTCCTCTCATCCTCAAAGAGAAAAGAGGTGGTTGTGTTAATACTTCCAAAGAGTCATGTATCTTCTCCATTTCTACATGATCCATGCATCTCCTCACATGCTGATATATCTCCTCCTCAAATCCTTCCCAAAAATAACCCTCCATGATGGTGTGGTATGTTCTCATAAAATAAGTGAGGCTGAAAAGGAAATCCTCATGAGCTGTTCGTAGAAACTTCTCCTTGAGCTTGGAAGCTCTAGATAAGAATATCCTACCATGATAGTAGATGACCCCATCTCTAACTGGATATCCCTCCTCATGTAGTTGGTCATCTAATATCATACAGGTGAAAAGATCCTTGGAATATTCCACCAATAGCTGGGAATTGAAATATGGATCTATCCTTCACAGTGACAGTGCTAATGAACTATCATGGATAAAATCTGTCATATGGTCATCCTCTTCTTTGACATCTTCCCTGCCAAATATGTAAGTTGGAAGGTTGCTATCCTTCCCATGTTGCTCCTGCCATAGTGAAAAATCTGAAATGAGAGTGGGCAAAGATAATGTTGAGAGAATTCCTCTCTTCTCCTTGAGTCTACCCAAGACTCTTAGTGCTATACCAAGCTCTCCCAAAGTCTCCACTCCTATGAAATCAATGAATGGTGCCTCAAAATGTGAAGCATCCATCCTCTTCTGCTGATCTGGTGGTCTCCCCGGTGAAATGCCTCCATAGAATGAGACATCAAGATCAAGGGTAGACTGCATATATGAATGGACATATTTTTCCTTGCCCTCACTGTGCAATCCAGCCTCCCTCTTAGGTGCATCAACCTCCTGAAATAGATAGGGGCATGTTCTCCTCATCACATGATGCTGGTAATCCTCCCTATCTCCTCCTTTTATTTGCATGGTTCCACCATCCATCATCAATGGTACATGCTCATTATGAGTTGTGCATTGATCTCCACATATGAGATTCTGGGGAATTCCTTGCAATGATGAAAGAATCCCTCCTGTTGGAGAAAGATATCCCTCTTCCTCTGCATGAGGTGCTAGATAAACTCTATACATGATAGTGTTGTTTCCCTCATCCTCATCAATGTGTATGGGCAACCTCCCCATAATTGGATCCTCTTTTGAAAAAGGGATCTCTATGCCCTCTTGTTCAAGAATATGAAATAGAGGTCTTGCCTCTAGCAAGGTATGATGCAATATATCGGCCTCCTCCATGGTTTTTTGAGGTGGAGTTGAGTTTATAGTTTCCTCCATCACATGCAAGGTTTTTGTTTGTTTATGTTTGTTTGGCTTCACCACATGTGTTGCAGGAGGTTTTCCATCAAATATTTCCACTAATGTCTTATTGAACCTTGCATAAGAAGAAGTATCTGCATTTTTCAAAGAAAAAGACTCACATATCCACCATGCATAGGATTTACCTCCAAAATGCAGCGCTGCAAATTTGATGGCTTCATCTTCAGAAATTTGGTGCAGCTGCAAATATGTGTCTAGCTCCTCCACCCAAGCTTTAGCTGAACATGTAGGTGAAGCGTCAAAAGTATATAGAAGAAATCTATCCATATCATGCTGCTTGCTTCTCTTCACCTGGATCTTGTAAAAATCTAGAAAAGTGATATGATCTCTAAACTTCTGAGTTTGAGATTCATACTCTTGCAGAAAATCACTAAGATTTTCCCTCCTAGTCATTCTTTCTTCTTCCATCTCTCTCATGGAAAATCTGGGCATGTGTCTGCGCTGTGCATCATAGTGTGTGGCTGCATTCTCACACTCATCATATGAAAATATATAGTTTGATTCAGGTTCAAACCCTCTTTTATATTCTATACACATCTCCCTTCTTATTTTATTGAGGTCTCCTTCAATGCTATGTATAGATTTAGGAAGAGGCTTTGAGAGCCTCTCCTCCTTCTTTCCTCCAAAGAATGGAGTCTTATTTCTATTCATCTCTTCTTCTTCTTGTTTTCTAGATGGAATATTGGCTGAGAGCCATAGGCTGAGCCAAGATTATGCTTTGATACCACTGTAATATCCCCAATTAAGAATCATACAGCTCTAATACCACTGTAATATCCCAAATTGGAAATTTCAGCAACATTGACCATAAAAACATTATTTTCAGAAAATTAAGTTATAACAGGGGAAAATAATGGTTGGATCCCTTATAATATGTATTTGGCCCTTAAATACAAAAGGGGAATAGAAACAAATCCCTTTTTCTAAGTTAAATAGATCTCCCGGCCTCAGAATGGCTTAAAAACACCCAAACCCCATGACTTACACCATGCAGAATTTTTGAAGCACCTGGTTGCATTATTCACTGAAGGTTTCTACAAAAATATCATGTAAACAAAAAATTTGGAGTTTATTTACTCAAATCATGGAGAAAAATAGGGATCTAGCCCTTTTTACACATTATAAGATGACCCGGTAAGGGTTTCATGAAAGCATGAGTACAAAAGAGAAGATATGTACATCCAACTCTAAAATAACATAGTATTATTTCATATTTTCGTACATATAGCTGAATGATACAATAAATAGATGAGAATCCCCTTTTCTATCTTTCTATAAGAAGGATTGACCCTTTCCTCAAGGAACTAGCCCAAATCAAGGGGTTTCACCCTGAATACAAAAATGCCAGAGTTGCAGTCCAAGACTGAATAGAAGATGCAACTCAATAATTGGATGGATAAGGCTAAAGATGATGCACAAGCTGGATATACCTCCTCCAATGGATATTTCAAGTGAAAGGCTGATCCTATCACTGAATATCTTACCCTCCAATCAACCTGCAAACCCTCACTACAGATACACACTGAAAATAACGCAGTCAAGGAGAGGGACTGTGCTGTACGAGACAGAAATAGGTTGGCCAAGTGCAAAAATATGAAATGTGCTCCAAATTCTTCCTTACTGATCTCCCAAAGGAAATAAGGCTTCTTCCTTTGAAAGATAAGCTCCAGAAGTGGTGTTGTGGACCCCCACTGCAACACCCTGCAACACAACATTATACTACTGCAGAAATAATGTTGTAGCTGAAGGAGGATGCTTGGCCTCAAGCCTATATGTGGAGAAATTAAGTACAAGCTCCTTCAATAGGCCTCTAAAGAAAGGATATGGGATGATTTTTCGGGAACACCCGGTGCTAAGAAGCAAAACAACCCTGCTAAACAACAAGAGAATGCAAAGTCTAAACAAACCATACACCAATCAAATCAATACATAAGATGTCTTTCTATGTATGCCTTTCCATAATTTTATAAAAATGGAAGCCCTCTCATCTTGGGTCCCACTCATTAGGGTTTACTCCACCAAGGAATATTCCTTCCACTATCTCTGCACTGTCTCCAAAGATGATCTCCACCTCTCATCCCAACATTGTTGACTTGGTCAAACTTGACCTTGTCCACATGCAAATGTCCCTATTCACACATGAGGGTGTGAAATCCAGCTCCTATGTTGATATATTTTCACACTATGAGGTAATTTATTCATATTTTTAATATGCATGGGCCTCCTTACCCATTTATTCAACTCCTAGGTGATAAAAAAAAAAATCAATATTCCAATTAGCTGCAAGCTAATTTTGGAATATTACATTCTAATTTCAAGATTTGAAAACATATAAGAGACAAATAGCATCAATAAATGAAGAGGGAACTCCTAAAACTAATTCATTAAACTATAAATAACTTTGAAGCAAACTGATAAGCATATACAAAGGGCAAGATCGAAACAAGACCTATTGGCTTAACCTAACAATCAATACATCAAAGAGAGATTTCAAGACAGAGTTTAGATAGCATCAAACAAGCAGGGCTTACCATGATTCATGTTTTTAAACTAGAATATTAATCTAATAATGAAATATAAAATCTTAGGTGGGCGTAAGGAGCAGCTAAGAATTCCTTAAACTAACCCAGTAGAAGAAGACATGAAGACAATAGCAAACAAGAGGACTGAGGTGCCTCAAACAACATTTATCATCCTATACTTTTCTGAGCTATTGCAATATAGAAATATGGACATATGGAAAACAAGAAAAAAATGAAAAAATTAGTGATACATCACCATTAACTAAACTCAGGGATCCTGCAAGCAAGCCTTCATCACCATCAATCAAGGCAAATCATCCACAAGCTCCACAACACTAAATTGTTCTTCAACTTCCAAAAACCATGTATTTCTCTTAAGAAAATCAAAATTCCACTGTTTACAATGAATCATCATGCTATATATAACTAGCAAGGAGGAGGAAAGCCTAATAGAGCATCTAGAATTCTATTGACTAATCATAAGTATCTATATTTTCCTTGAGCCCTTGCAAGGCCCAAGGCACAAAAATATCTAAAACAAATATCTTTTCAGCCATTTTTAGAAATTAAATTGACTTTTAGGCCCGAAAAATCCTCATAAAACTTTCCAAATGCTCATTTTGATTTGTAAAACATAGGAGCGTAGCACTGTGTTTTCAAAATGAAATTTATGCGAGGAGTGAAGCACAGGAACATAAAAAATAGGCCTCCTTGCAGTAGTGTTTTGAAGGCCTTCCCGATGTCGAAAAAGGATTTGTGATGGCTCGTTGGAAAGCCATTAAAGTATAATTTCCAAATCTACCTCTGGTACTTAAATATAACCTCTAAAACCTGTATAAAAAGTGAAAATTCCAATACTACCAAAAGCGTAGCACATGTCCTAAAAAGCAGGCAGAATTATGAAAAATTGAGTGTTTTTGACCCTTTTGGGGAACCAAAACAACTTCAAATGATCTTAAAATTGGTGATAATTCTTATATCATGATGAGGAATCCAAAAATGTAAACCTTTCCTACTAAATATGCCCTAAAAAAGAGCGTATCCCCAGGTGTGCTGCATTCCTAGCCTCAAAATTTGCAAAAAACAAAAAATTGTCTATTTTCTCCCAAAATTGGTGGATAAGTGCCTCATGGGTCCTAGGAGACCTATAGAGAATATTGAGCCAAAATACCAAGGCTAGCTTGGTCCTTTTCTTATTTTAGTGTTTGGACCTCATTTTCAGCCTTTTTGAGTTTGGCCCTTGCAAATTGGTTTCTTTGGGCATAATGCTTGGTCATTCTTCTTTGCAACTCCAAGCCTTTGTTAGCTTTCTCAAGCTTGGCCTCAAGGTGTATGTTAGCCCTTTCAAGCCATGATTCCCTATCATGCTCAATTTCCATTGCAAGGATTGTAGTGAGGGAAAGTTGTTGTGCTTGGGCTGATTCTTCTTCTCTCTGCTTTGACAATGCTTTCCTTAGACCCATAGTTATAGGCCTCCTTCTAGTTTGGCCCTCCTCATATTCACTTTCTTCATAGGTGCCCATGAACTCCACCAAATTAACCTATGCCTTGTGAGCCTCTTTTTGGTACCTGACTGTTCTTGTTTCATAGATGGCTTATTGAGCACTCATTTGCTTGTTTTGCATTTGATAAAATTGAATGACATCCTTTGAGCTTTCTAATTCAGCTTCTAAGTCCCTGATTTGTGCATTCCGTTCTTGAGGAAGGGATTTTTCAATTATTGTTTCATTCTCATCATCACTGTCTATGTGAATAATTTCAAATTCCCTCTCTTCTTCATGATTTTCCTCTTCCTCTTTCATTTTTTTCTTACCTTTGTCAATATTTTGAGTTGAGGAAGATGGCATTGTCCCTTGCCCTTTGGAGGCAGCAAACACATGCCTCTCTCCTCTTTGATAGGTAAAAGGGAAAGGTGCAACAAGTTTTATTTGAATACCTTGATCATTTGTGACCTTAGGATTGCTTTTCTCCTCACTGATGATCTCTGTATGTGTGTCTTTTTCACTTTGCTCTTGACTTCCTTCTTGAGGGGAATTTTCACTTTCTCTCATGCTAGCATCACTGCCAAGATATTCATCATTATTATCTTCTTCCATGTTCTCTACACTATCATGGTTAGAGGTATCCTCATCATTGTTTGATGTATTCTCATCCTCTTGGCTGGCTTCTTTGTCAAGATTTTCATGATAGTCATCCCATGTATTTGCAACATTAGAGGTTCCTTCATCATTTCTTTACACAACTGTATCTTCACGACTGTCCCTCTCTTCATGATTTGGCCCACTATCCTTATTTTCAAACTCTACCTCTTCTTGGCTGCTATTTTCACCTTCATTATTGTTGCTTTTATCACTGTCATTGTGCTCAATGTTTTCATCTTTATAATCATTATTTTGATAATCAAAGTCTGCCTTTGTCCTTGGGCTGTCATTGATTTCCTCACCCTTATCTAGTTCACTGCCTTTGTCCTTGGGCTGTCATTGATTTCCTCACCCTTATCTAGTTCACTGCCTTTGCCTTCTTTGTCTTCTTCACTACTTTCATCTGCCTCTTCTTCATAATAATCACTTTCTTCATGACTGCCATGTTCATCTTGGTCACTATTTTCTTCCTCTTTGTCATCACTGTCTCCTTTGTTTGATTATTTTTCATCATTTATCCCAATGCTTTTATCACTGTCTTTAATGATTTCATATGCCTCCTCTTCACTGTTCTTGGTATCTTCTCCATCATTTTCACTTTCTTCACTTTCACTTTCCTCCTCTTCATCACTTGTTTCTTCTCCTTGAATGTCATTTTCTTTTTGACTTTCATGTTCCACCTTGTCACTATTTTCTTCCTCTTCTAAGTTTTTAGGAGAAGGTGAAAGATGGATGTTTGTTTGGGGAGAATATTCATATGAAGAGGATGAATCATGGTCAGTGGCGGTTGATGGAGGAGTGGAGGAAGGTGGGTGAGATGATGATGGTAATCTTTGCAGAGGGAGAGGCTGTGGAGTTGTGAAAACATCATGGGCAATGAAAACTTCCCATGGGATACCTTGTTGCCCTAGTTGGTGTAAGACAATAATATTGATAAGGGAATGATGAAAAAGGCTTGACATTTGTTGTGAAAAAGGCCTCTTTTGCACAATGGATGACATTTTATCAATATTTTTACAAAGGTAGTCGGGTAAATGTAGCAACTTGGTTTTAGTGAAATGCATGAGTAGTCTTATGTGGGTGGAATAAACCATGGAAAACCTACCCTCAAAGGTGAAGTAATTCATAATGATCTTCATTAAAGGAGCATATTTGTCCACCAAATGAGAAAAGGGGAAAATGGTTTTTCCATCAGCTTGGAAACTTGGTTTTAAGAAGCGATGATAATGGCTTAGGTCTAGATACACCTGTTTGAACCATTTTCCCCCATGAAAGGTATTCCAATGGCCATAGAGATTGCATTGGTGGTCAGCTCAAAATTCACTCCAGCTGAATGAACTTGGCGGTCATGGAGGTTAAGGACAAAAAGTTTGGTTAACTAGGGGTGACTTTGGACATTCTGCACTTTCTCACAGAACTCATAGCATCCTACCTCTTGGAAATATGAAACTATATTAGGAGAGGTTGTCAATTATTTAGTGTTTATAGGCTTAAAAATATTTTCTTTCCCACCCTTCCTCTATTGTTCCCTAGGCCTCTGGCCTCTTTCACCACTGTCAACATTACCTTCCCTAGTCATTCTGTCCTTCACCCTTACCTTAAGATTTTAAAAAGAATTGACACTGCTTGTGGAATGATGTGAAGATGGTGAGTGAGATGGTGAGGTTGCAATGGTGTCAAGGATCAGCAGTGTGGAGGTTAGGTGTGCAAATGGAGAGGTTTATTTGGTACGAAAACTACTTTTAGCGTGGAGACCAAGTATTTCCTTTTTAGGATTTTACTTCTTTTTATAAATTCACCCTTCAAATTTCTTTATAATCCTACCTTTAGACAAATAAGAAAAGGTGGAAAAAGTTTAAATACCTCTCAGAACTCCCACATCTGAAGTAAAAGTACACAAGGGGGTAGCATGGATCAGTTTGGGCGGCCTCTGCATGCCCAGGAGCATAGCGCGACAAACCCTACATGCGCTACTGAGAAAGTTAGAATAGCAGTTGGGTCCTCTTGGGTAGTGATGAATGCAAAAGAGATTAGCAGAGTTGCACGTTGCTGGGGGTTTCTGCACGGGCCAGTCAGGTCCCTTTGTATGCCCAAGTGCATAGCGCGGTAAACGTTGAACACACTTCCAAGCAGGCTTGAAAAGTCGGGCACATAACACAATGTGTTGTCGTGTCTCTCAGGCAGAGTCTTCACGCACAGAAACACAGTGCACCACTTCAGGAGTGCAATGCTCAATATAAATTTTCACAAAGAATGCTTACAGGAGTGCAGCATGATTCAACAGGTGCGTAGCGCAAGTTTCATGCCTGAAAATCTGCCAGAAAAAAACTGATTTTTATGCCGGAAGCTTTTTCTCTCTTGTTGGCATATGAAAAATAAGTTTGAATGATGGCCATACGCCTTTTATAACCTTTGGAAAGAATAATTAAAACCAAAAACCTTATTTTATAATGTTTTTTTTCTTTCTTGCTTTTTCACTGAATTTTTGGTGTTTTTGCCCTGTAGGTGGCAGAACTCTGAGAAAAATGGTTTTTTTGCCTTAGCTAGAGCATCTTGATGTTTCCCTTGGATTGAAAAACTTTTTAGCAAGCTTAAACTTTTCCTATTACCCACATTTTGGAAACATGAACTAGTTCTTGAAAAGCAAAAGGTCATTTTGACAATTTTTTGAGGAAAAAGGCATTATAGTGACATTAGTGCTCTTTTTGAAGGTTTTCTCCACTTTATCCTTTTCATGAATTTCAACACTTTTAAACAGTAATCTTGTGATTATTTTGGCACTTTCACCTTGGAATATTCAATCCTACATCTATTATGCCTTTGATTTCTTGGTGGATGAGACTGAAGAGAATAATTTTGACCTTTTTTCAACTAACATTCTATCATGTTTTCACTTTGAAGTAGTGAAAACCTCCTGGTGTGAAAACCCTAGTAGTTGGTATCAACAGATCCTTTAGTATTTATATGTGCCATCATCATGAGACACATCAAGTTTGTTTGATCTTATCAATCATCTTGTAGGTTGCCATCTTTGACAGTCCTGCAGAAGTGTCACTCATGGCTATCTATCTTTTGCAGAATATACTTTTGATAAGGAAACCCTTGTTGGAGGCTTCTCTGCTTTTTTTTTAGACCAATTACATGTTTTTTCCTTTGACCTGATTCCAGCTTTCTCATTACCTAAAAACAATGATTTTGAACATAAAGGCCAACCCTAGCACCTATAAACTTTAGTGACCTAGTGGAAGGGGTTTTTGACTCTTCTATGGACTGAAGTTTTGACTTGGGGCTTTTTTAGGAAAGAGGAGGGAACTGAGTTCTTTTTTATGAGCTAGATCATTTTGAAGATTTACAAACCATTGAAATTGATCTTCCTAAGGAGTTTTTAGAGGAAAATTTGGGATTTTTAAGGCTTTAAGGCATTAGGTCAGCATGGTGAAAAGTAGACAGAGGAAAAATGGAGTGTCCAAACCATAGGTGCAAAAAATGGGATGGGGATTAGTGACCTAGGATTTATGAGAGACTATTCAGGAGTGGTAGGTTGGCCAAGGCATGGTAGAGTGGTAGAAGAGTGAAAAATTTATCCTAAGGATAATGAAGGCAGTGAGATTTCTAGAACTCACAAGATCCATGAATTTTGTTTCTAGAAATTTAAAACAAGCATTTAGTCATCTAAACAGGTAAAAATTATTGATGACTAATAGTGGCTCCACTTGGGGAGGGTAGCTCTTCTTGGGAGGTGTCCATAACTTTAGATCTCTTGGTTTATGAAGACCAGTGCCTCATCCATTGGGAAAATTTTCTTCTTTTCTTTTGTTGTTGCTTCCCTAAAGTAGTGATTTTGATAATTTGAAAACATGATTAGCTCAACTTCATCGCTACCTACCCAACCTACTTTCCTAACATTTTCTCTTCCTTAGGTGCACTTGAACTGCAAACCCATTGACATATTTTCTTTTGAAAGAAAAAACAAACTATCTACTTCTACACTTATTTCTTCCAAGAGTTCAGATTATGCTAGTGAAATCTTCTTATTCTCTACCTAGACTATTTGACTGTCAAGATTAAGCAGTTGACAGAATTCACTCTCTAAGCTATTGACAATAAATTTAAAACATGATTTGAACCAAGATTAGGCAATCTAATTCATCATGATTTGTGGCATTGAGAAAATCTGCACACAAACATTATTCTCAAAGAAAACAAAACTAGAAGGTGTGAGGACTATGTTTCATCATTTTCTAATCATCCCTATCCTTCTCTTTGGTTCAAATTTAAGCATGTGGAACCAATATCTTTCATTCCTAATCTAAATTCTTTTGACAAGTCAAGCTTAAATGATTTGACTAACATTATTTTACTAACCTATCAATAATAAATTTAAAACATGTTCAGCCATGATTAGGATAGATGGCTGAACAGGACATTCTTTTTGCTCCAGTAGTGCCATTTAGGCTTGCACACTTTCAGTACTACTATTTTTTGAATATGGGGCTATATCTTCTATTTGACTCTGGCCTCTTTTCTATTTTTTATGTTTTTGTGTTTTTCTCTTTATGGCCTTTTATCAAACAATGGTATGTACAATGAGTGAATGCCTAAAGCTAAGGATCTTGATAAAAGTAGTGTTTTAGTGTCCTACCATTGAAAGGACCTCCAAATACTTCAGGTCCATCTGTCTCTGGTAAAAATAAGGCATTGTTTCCTCTAGTTGAGCTGATAATGAATGGCACTTTCCACAAGTTTTCAAACATACCATTTTTACCTTTGTCTTCTCTCCTTGAGTCCCATTTCAGCACTTTATCTCCAATCTGGAAATAATTGTCCTTGGTACTTCTGTCAAATATTTTCTTCATATTTTCTTGTACTACCTGTGTCCTTTTGTAAACCTCCTCTCTTGTCTGTTGTAAATGGATAGTTTGGTTCAGCCTCCTTTGCATGTCACTCTCTTCTTATTGCAATTCTTGTAGCAGTTTCATCACTGGGACTCCCAAAGATGTTGGGAAAATGGCATCCATGCCATACACTAGTTGATAGGGAGACATATTGATTGACTTCTTGGTGGTTATTCTATTAGCCCATAATGCATGCACTAGTTTTCCATGCCATGCTTTTTGATTATGTTCCAGAAGCTTCTTAATGATGTTGACTAGGCTTTTATTAGAGGACTCAGCTAACCCATTACCTTGAGGGTAATAAGCTATGGAATGTCCTAATGTGATGTGATACTTATAACAGAAGTCAACCATTTTTTTGGATGAAAAGGCAAAAACATTGTCTGTGATGATCTTTCTGGGCCAATCAAATCTAGAAAGGATATTGGTCTCTAGAAATTTGATAATGACCGAGTCAGTGGCATTCATAGAGGGAATGGATTCTATCCACTTGGTGAAGTAATTAGTGGCAGTGAGGATCCACTTTTGTTGGGCAGATGAAGTAGGGTGGATCTCTCCAATGAAGTCTAAACCCCATTTTTGAAAAGGAACTTCAACAATGATAGGATGAAAAGGTAAAGGTAAGAGTTTTCTTTTGCCATTGAAAATCTGGCACTTATTGCAAGTCATGACCAGTTTGTGTGTGTCAGGGAAAAGGGTGGGCCAATAGTAGCTAGATATAAGAATTTTTTTAGCTGTGGCTTTCTATTAAAGATGTCCCCCACATTCTACTTCATGCATTTCATGCATGACCCTTATTGCATCATCCTCAAGCAAACACTTAAGAAATATACCAATAGGAATTTTCCAATATAAACTCCATCTAAAATGCAGAAATTCAAAGCTTTTTGTCTTAGGAATCTTGCTTTTGTCTTTAATAAGGTAGGAGGAGCATTAAGATAAAATATTACATAAAGGATATCAACATACCAAGATGAATTCAAAAATGCTTCTTCAACATGAGGAGTTGTGCACTCTTCTTGTTCTTCTAAGGTATTGACAAAATTTATATCTAATGCTTGGAGATTTGTTTCAACCATAAGTTTTGCGAGCCCTTGTCCTTTAACTAGCTTGGTGGGTCTGATTTAAAAGTCATGTTCTAAAATAATAGCAATCCATTTTCCTCTTTTACTATCTAGATCTTGATTTAAAATGTCTTTGACAACTGTGTGAGGAACAAAAGCTATGACATGAGAATGTAAGATATAAACTCTAAAATATTTCAATGCTTTAATTAATGCAAAGGCCTACGTTTCCATGATGTTGTACTTTAGGGGAGCATCTCTAAGGGATTTTTAGAAGAAGGCTATGGGTTGTTCTTACCTCAGTGTCTTCTTTTGTAACAACACTGTTGCCACGGTATGTTCAGACGCAAATGAGAAAATGTAGAAGTCTTTGGTGAAATCAGGACTTATCAGAACTAGTGTTTGGGTCAACACTTGCTTAACTAGTTCAAAAGATTGTTTGGCTTCCAAAGTCCACTTAACTCCTATTTCCTTCTTGAGTATGTTTGTAACGTTTCTCAAAATTTCAGCAAGGTTAGGGATGAATCTCCTTAAGAAGTTTATTTTCCCAATGAAAGACTACAATTCCTTAATGTTTCTAGGATGGCTGATTTGAAATATGCCTTCAATCCTTTTGGGATCTATTTTTATTCCCTCTTTAGAGATGATGTGGCCTAGGAGTTTTCCTTCCTAGAGACCAAACAATGTTTTCTTGGGATTCAAAGATAGGCCATATTTCCTACATTTTTCAAAAACTTTTCTCAAGTGTACTAAGTGCTCTTCATGAGTCTTAGAATAAACAGTGATGTCATCAAGGTAAATGAGTATGAAGTAGCCTATATCTTCTGAAAAAACTATGTCCATGGCCCTTTGGAAAGTGGCCCCCGCATTCATCAACCCAAATGGAATTTTAACATACATGAATGTACCCCAAGGTGTGGTGAAGGAAGTTTTGTGTTGATCACTTAGGAATACTAGCACTTGGTTGTACCCGAAAAAACCATCAAGTAGTGAGATTCTCTTAGAACCAAAAAATTTTTGAAGTATGTGGTCCATTTTAGGCAAGGGATAGTTATCTTTCAAGGAGGATCTGTTCAGATTTCTAAAATCAATGCAAAGTGTGATCTCCATAGTTTTCTTCCTAACTGATACAAGGTTGGAAACCCACTCAGAGTATCTAAGGGGAACCATTATCCCAGCATCATACATCTTTTTAATTTCTTGTTCAACTAAAGGTAGTAAAACAGGGTTTATTCTCCTTAATTTTTGCTTGAAAGGTTTCTGATTTTCCTTGAGAGGGATTTTGTGTTGAATAATGCTTGTATCATAAGATTTCAAGTCTTCATATCCCCATGCAAACACATCTTTAAACTCCTTAAAAAGATCAATATACCTCTGTTTTATGTGAGGAGGAAGGGTCTTGGAGAGTTTAATCATTTTGGTTTCATTTATGCTTCCTATGTTGAATTCTTCAACATCAATCTCGGTAGATTCTATCTTTTTTTTTTTATACACATCATTAAAGTTGAACAGTTCCTTTAATGGTGCAAGCCCTCTTGGTAATGTGTCATTTTGCATTGTAATACTTCCAAGTCCTTTTGGTCTAGATCTTCAAACATTTCAGCCTCATAACAATGTGTGAGCAGGTTTATATCAGCAAAAGAGGGCAACTCTGTTACGTGATCTTTATCTTTAGCATGAACCTTTTCCTCATGTTTTAAGCTAGATTTAATCAATGTAAATTCATTCCTGGATTGCAGAAAATCATCAATTTATTCATCACCCTCAAACACCTGCCAATGGTTAATGTTGTCAGGAATTGTAGGATGATGTTTGACCTTGGTAGGATATTTCTCGTTTGTAGGTGGTATTTGACAATTGCTGGTAGCAAAGGTGAGCTCATTGGCGAGGCTATTTTGGGCTCTAGGAATGTAAGTGAGCTCATATGTCTCAAAATTTTTGAGGAGGTCTAGGTCTGCATTTATGTACTCTCTTAATCTTGGACTCTTGGCTGAGTATTCACCTTTGATTTGTTTAATGACAAGTGCTGAGTCTCCTTGGGTTGATATTTTCTTAGCTCCTAAGTCTTCAAGTAAGTGCAAACCAAGGAGGAGAGCCTCATATTATGTGATGTTCTTAGTGCACTGAAATCATAATCTGTAAGAATGACCCTCATTTGTGTTATGGATCTAGACACCAGCTCATGAACTGGCCTTGCCACAAGAACCATCAAAGCTCTGTTCCAAAGTGTTTCTACTTCATGTTTATCACTGAGTTGTTGTTTAGGGCTGCTAGATTTTTGGTTATCATTTTCTTCATTTGAGGGTGAGTGTGAGTGTTCTGGAGGGCCTAGTTCTTTCTCATTTCCTTTTACTTGTCCACTAATCTCATTTTCATTATACAAGATAAGAGAATCCAAATCTAAATGAATGGAATAAATCGGGGTGTTGTTGGTCCTCTCTAGGCTACTCACCATATAATTCATGTGGGATTCTTGGTATAGTCTCCTAGTTTGATTGAAAACATGGATAGTAGCATACGACATATCCATTTGGAGGCTGCCTTGAAGTTTGGCTCCCATGATTAGGACAAAAGAATGCCATACTTTGGGGGAATGTCAGTGACCACTATGTCCATGACTAGACTTTTGGTGGGTATTTGCGCCAAAGTGATACAAAGATCCTTGATTAGACCCAAACACTCGACTCTACTTGAATCAAATGAGTATAAGTCTTTATATGGTTTGGTTATTTCTAGGCATAATATCTCCATGACCACCTTAGGCATGAGGTTGTGCGAGGCACTAGAATCCAGCATGGCATTGTGTAATATTTTTTCATGTATGTTTAGGCTAACATAGAAAAGAGGGACAACTCCTTCTTGGAATTTTCCCTCAACTTCGGGACCAAACAATAGTTCTGGTTTGTCATCTGTCAATTTTAGCTTGTCTGTATCGTTCCCTATGTTCAAAACTTTCAAAAATTAGGACTGGTACATATCCTGAGCTACCAATTCAGTGAGAGGTATGGTTATCTTGATTTTAGAAATCTCTCCTTAAAAACTGAAAGGTACTTGGGTTTTAGACATATTTACATCAGTTTTATCAGCCATAAATTTTTCTACATTTTTAATTTTCTGATTTTGATTTGGGGCTTTGGTCAAAAGGGTTTTCTCAGGGCCACTAGCAGAGGTACTAGGGTAGCTTGTGTCACCACTTGGTTGACTATTTTTGTCTTTGTTAGGATCATTTTTCTTAGAAATGGTGTTGTTATTGTCTACTATTCTTTTAAGAATGTTTTCGGGGTTTTTCCTAACAACAGTATCTAAGTTCTTTTTCTTGGACTTGTCTTGGTTTTTATTACTCCTAAGATCATATTGCCTGTGGAATTCCATTATGGAATTTTCTAATCCAAACTCGTGGACTTCATGATATTCATGGCTTGTTTCATGCAGATTTGAGGAGAAAAAACGTTGTTCTTCTTCTATGAGAAAAGCATCACCCTCGTTATCAGAGCCTATTAAGTTTAGATGATTTTCATCCAGTTGTTCAATATCTCTTTCCCCCTCATCTACATAGTTATCTTGGAAGGGTGGTGGTACACCATTTTTTGGTCATATAACCTATTATTGTTAGATGGACCTAAGTACACCATGTAAGACCAATTTTACCCTAAGTAAAATTGCTTTCACTATGAAAAATAACTTAGTAAAACACCTTTATTAAGTTTTTTATGGTCTAAGTAGGAAACCCCATGAGGAAATATTAAATAAATCTACATTTGTTTGATTTTCCTCAAGGAATAATTAGTTAAACAATAGTTTAATTAATATTCCTAGTTATATTTAACCCAAAACAGGGAAATTAATTAGATAAATCATTATTTATCTTATTATTTTCTAGGAATAATTATTTAAACCTTATTTAAATAATATTCCTTGTTAAATATAACTAAATCACACATAAATAATTAAATAAATCATTATTTATTTGATTATTACTCAACCACATCCTTAAAATGATAAATAAATCATTTATTTATTTATTATTTACAAATAAAGGGATTTGACCCAAGTCAAATTCCTTTTCCCCTCCAACAAATATAATAAAATATTCCATAAAAGTTGGATCTTGATTTGGTTAATAATATTTTAATTATGCACCAATATATAGACTAACTCAATATTTTGTTATAAATAGAAGGGTTTTTCCATTCATTCAATATCTTTTTTTGCCTAAATATCACTATGGATCTATACTTTTGGTCTGACTTTGATCCACCATCATAGCCATATTTTACTACCATTTTTGTTTGGGTTTTCTACACCATCAAGAGAGATGGATTTTAGATCTGAAGTGTTGAGGACTTACAAGAATCCATCCCATTGAGCAGGACTGGTAACATCCTTTTATGTTCTCCTCCCAGGTGCCATTAATACAAAATTAATTCAACATATTCTTGTCTTGTCTATTGGATGCATGGAGTAAATATTGTTTTATCTACTTCTTAATGTCTTTTAATGCATAGATCTATATTTTTATAGCATTTATCTTGATCACCTGATTGCAGATATAAGGATATTGGCAGCCATCTTTGCTATTAGGGTAGTTTTTTATGCATAGCTAAAATGGTCTTTTTTCATACACTTGTAATTAAGATCCATACTAACAATTGGCGACTCCACATGGGTTTACGATTACGATCGCTGTCAGTTTTTAGACCCCTGCATATCCAGCTACTTCAAACCCTAGGAATTCTCTTCAGCCTCTTTTTTTTTCTTTTCTTGATGTTGTTTTTAACCTATAAAACCCTAAAAGATTAAAAATTCTAACTTTTGTGTGTTTTCGGACCTATTGCGTAGGTGATCGGCATTAGCCACAGCTGAGATGACAAATTCTTCTGAAAACTTCCACTGAGAGTGCCGGAAGTGCAGGTCGCACTTTTTGGCCCTAAAATTGCGACATGGAGCTTTAGGAAGTAAGAATCTACCCAAAAACTGCTACCTCTACAAGAAATAGGTCAGAAACTGCGACCTCACTTTTTTGCGGGAGCTTTTTAGAAAGTTTTCTAGGTTTGTCTAAGCCTCTGTTTAGGGTTGTCTGACACTGGTACCGAACTTTTGACTTCTTTCCATCAATAATCTTTGACCCGCCTATCCGATCATGTCCACGAATGGTGAAGAAGAAAGAGCCTATGTCAAGCCCCTACATTCGAAGATCATGTCTACATGGACTCATTCCTTAGATCTCTCTTGCCTACTATCGGCAAGGATGTTGCATCACATTTCCCTCAAATGAAAGAATCCGCTCTCCAAATTGCGTTAAAATATGACCTGATTTATGCTCAATCGGGTTATGTTTATACCGTTCTACATGATCTTCCCAGAACCAGTGGTGGCAACACACCAGGGGCATCTCATGCCGTCGACGGTATCGTTGGAGCTCTCTCGCATCCAAATGCTCAACCTCCTATGGGCTATGGTTTCCCTCCAGAAGGGGCCATCACCTCCAGCACCTTTCACCCTCTTGGTAGCATGTATCCAGGATACAACATGCCTCCTCCTTTTGCCCAACCTCTTCTTTACCACACTGTTACCCCACCTCATTATTATCCGTATCCACAGCCTAGTGCTCCAGCTCCTCCAACATTAGCATCTCCACCTCCCTTACCTTCTCAACCCTCGCAACAACAACCACTGCCCCCTCAAGGGTAGGTGTATACACAATAGGGCACGATTAATCATCTTCCTTCCAAAAAGAAGAGGAAATGCATTCAAAATCAATCTGATCCTGGTAATACTAGACCTAATTCGCAAAATAATGCTCCTAACACTTCTAACCAGCAACAGGGCACTCAGCCTAAGAAAGACAAACTTGTTCGCATGAATAAGCATTGTTCTTGTTGTGGAGTGTATGGTCATTACATGCATGATTGTCCTCTTTTACCACATATGAAGCAGATGTGGGAGTCTCAAGCAGTATTGTGAGGACAGCAAGCCTCCCCTTCTGTCCCTCCTAGTATTGCACCTAGTCAACCGACTGTGTTTACTAATCATTTCCCTCACCAAGGATTTGTGGCTACCCAACCACTTGAAGGTCAAGCAGCCACTCAACCTCTTCCATCTGGTACCTCCGATTACCATATCCTCATGATGAACTCTGACCAACCTATGACCTCAACCTTTAGACTCGGTCTCGTCAGTACAACAAGCCTCTCACTATGTCTATTCCCGAGCCACCTTCTTCAAGTCATACAGAGCCTCTTTCGACACCTAATGGTCCCTTGCATATCCCTTAGCCTAAGGTAGAGGTTCATACCAAGATCCCTAAGGGACCACTACATCGAAATGTTGCTTCTGGAAAATCTGGCCATTCGCATAGTATAGTAGATGATTTGGCACAATCTCTTGTCACCATCTCAACGCTGGAACTCCTCCAGTCGTGCCCTTCACAACGAAAAGCTCTACTATCTGCCATGGGCGCTATAGACCCTGCCGATGATTGCTTGATTGTCTTCAATGCTGATTGGTAAAACCATCCTTCTCTTCCTACTTCTGTCACCTTCCAAATCCCAGTCAAAATCCAGAACGCCAACGTTTCCCGGTGTATCATTGATGAGGGGGCATCTGTAATATTCCAAAAGAGGGATTTTCTACAACAATGAGAATACCCTAAGGTATTCCAAAGTAAGAGATGCAGCCCTATGATTTATAACATATTTTATAGTGTATATATTTCAATAATATGATCAGCAACAATATTTTCTTCACTTTTGGACTCAAAAGGGTGGGGAAAAGAGGTGATTTATGCCCTAAAATGAGTGTATTTAGAAATCCACATAAAAATAATGGAAATTTCTATAGGATATTTTAGCTTAGACCATGTGGGACTCCCATACCAAATTTCAATTCAAACAAATGATCCTAGTTATATTTAATAGTTCCTCCAATCCCAACTAGGCTTGAAAACCCTGGTTTCCCATGACTTAATGTATGCAGAAGTTTCAGAAGCTAAAGCAGCATAAGTTTCTAAAGGGATTAGATGAAATATGTTTATAATATCATGAAATTATATATGGGGCAAGACTTATGCATTTTCAAGATAAAAACAGAGATTTTACATGGATAAACCCTCAAGATTGAGGTGTTGCAAAACTGGAAATTTCCAAGAAAGATAGACAGTGTAATTTTATAAATACTGAAGCACTGATTTATTATATCTTAGATCTATAATAGATATATGCATGAAAATACAGATCTATTACAGATCTGGAAGCCCAAGAGGTTGTTTATTACACTCCCCTTGGGGATTTCAACAATACATGAAATTATAGGAGTAGATCTGAGTTTTATTGAAGCATATCTACAGATTGATTTAGGAAACGTAA
Organism: Pinus albicaulis; assembly: GCA_034641835.2. NCBI lineage: Eukaryota > Viridiplantae > Streptophyta > Pinopsida > Pinales > Pinaceae > Pinus > Pinus albicaulis. The sequence goes on along the minus strand of CM076575.1, from coordinate 857,996,333 downwards.
AGAATATAATTCAATGAATGAATCAGAGCTGAAACATACATGGATTGGTTGGCCAATCCATGGATCACCATAGTGCAAGGAGAGCTCCTTTACACTAGAGATCTTGTCTCCAAAACAATGCCAAAACCTATGAAGCACTGCAAAAAATTTATGTAGATCAGGGAGAGAAACTGTGCAGTTGATGATAGTATACACTTTGGCCCGATGGCAAGATCTGAAACTGAAGCTCAAGCTGATACTAAACTCTTCCAGGAGGATAAAAGACTCACTCGCTGAGAAGAGATGATAGTATGATCTAGATATGAGTAGCTCTGGATTCCACTTGTTGCAGCTCACTTAGACAATGAAAACCTCACTAGATTTACACTGCCAAAGAGAGATGGAGCTTGGCCATATGCCATATAGTGGAAAAGAAAGCACAAGTCTCCTCCAAGAGCTGCTCAAGGAAGGAGGTGGGTTTCCTGAACAGGAAGACCCAACAAGGGATGTTTGAGCAGACAATACCTTCAGAAAATGATAATATTCAACAACCCTTCTCTTGAGCCTTCTCCTTCCTTTTATAAGAACAGGATGTGAAAAACCCTAAACCACCTCCAAAACTTTAGCTCCTTTCACATGAATCTCCTCCATCTAAAACTGCGTTGAGCCTCTAGATGGTTCAATGAATCTAGACAGAACTAAGATTTGGTCCTGTTGACCCAATCAATTGTCTCAATCATATTTCACACACAAGTGGATTTTAGTACAATGGCCTAGATTTATCCCTTCTCACATTGGGCATGTGTTTATTCTTTTATCTAAGGAGTTTTACATGTCCTCCATTAGTCATTTATTCATAAACATGAAAATAAAAGTAAAACAAGGAAAAATTGAATATTCCTATTAGCTTGGGCTAATTTAGGAATATTACAGTCCTCCCCTCCCAAATGTTGCTTGTCCTCAAGCAACTGTAAGTATAGAACTAAAGGATGTCCCCTCCCCCTATTTTAGCATCCACATATGATGATCTCCTCCAAATAATGAGATGATTTGTCAACAATGAATCTCCATATTGCCACTCCCAAGCATGCAAGTTAGTTGAATATCTATCATCATGAATAAGTAGAGTACTCAAGAAGGCAATAAGGTGCTACCTAGATGCTCCCTTGAGGCATGGGATTTGAAATGTATTGGGAAACAAAATTCCCATGTGGATCCTCCATCCCCAAGCAATCATCTACACAAAATGAGTCACCTCCCAACATGGCAAATCCTGAAAATGTTCCTCCACCTTGAGCTTCGAAAAAATAGGTGGGCTGAAAATCTGCACATTGTAGATAAGATATCCTACCCCACATTTTTCTCCTCTCCACTTGAGATAAGTGTAGAGTGCAAAATGATCTTGGGCTACAAGGATATTTCCCTCAAGTGGCATCATGAAGATTAGATCTGAAAAGATCCTCCCTCCAACGCTGTAAAACCAGTTAGCCCAAAATGTTTCATATGTGATATATAGAAGAGTATCATCATAAGGTATCCCATCACACACATGGCTCACCTCCAAGAGAAACAAGTTTTTGGCTATGGTGACCATAACTCTTCCCATGTTCCCATTAGAACATGTATTGCAGAAAATGTGGGAACCTAATTCCCAAAAGGACACATACAAACCGTGTGCCTCACTCAACATCATGTCTCCCATCAAGATAAAAGAAATGTCAAAAATTTAGAACATGATTATCACCATCATGAAGGAAATACTGAAGGTCCTATGTGATGCAAGAGAGTACCAACAGTTCCCCAAGTCTTCATAGCGCAGTTTTACAAACTACTTCTTTAGAAGAATACATGACAAATTGTTTCTTGTTACATGGTTAATCATATGAATCAAATGAACATACATGTAAGAAAAACATTTTTTCCCAAGGCCACATAAGAGATCACCGTCTCCATCATATAATTTGGCCCAATGTATATCATGCAGCTCAATGAATAGCTTGCCCTCTTGTGGAGAAATGCACTGCCAAAACATGTTAAGAGGATGCATGCAAAAGCTCTCACCATATGTTGGAAGCATTAAGATACATGGATCCATGAATGAGTCCTCAATAAAATTTTGGCACACTCCCATGAAGGGGGATGAACCAAGTGCTACATGAAAGTCCTTCTCCTCATGCTTGGAAACCCAAGTCAAGAAAATCACACCACAGTAATAGATGTCTCCATCTACCACTTCATATTCTTCACCTCCTCTTTGCTCACCAAGTGCATCAAATGAGAAGTGGTCCTGGGAATACTCCATCAATAAATCCCAGCTCCAAAGTGACAACGTTGTTGGCCTATGAAAATAGGCTCCCATCAACACATAGCTCCAATCTTTGACATGCAAAATGTCAAATGCATCTCCCATAATGCTGCTACATATGAGAAGTCCTTCCCATGAATAAAGTCATTCTTGAACATCTAGGGCCAAGGAGTAACCCCTTTGCACTATGATAGTGCCATCGTCTACTCCTACAACATCATGAAATCTATGAGAGAAAATATGCCCTTGCTCTCTCAAGAACATCACAAGCAACAAAATATTTTGCTGCCTCCTCATACTTCCATCATCCAGATCATGTAGTGACAACATGGTGCTTGACATGAAGAACGTTATGCCAACACAATGTGCACATACTCTTTGTTTCTCCATGATAAAATTATCCTACCACATACCCTTAGAAAGAGAGTGATGACCAAACTCTTTCAAGAGCAACCAACACATCCAAGCCTCCTACTGCCCAGTGTCATAGATATGCAAGTAGCTCTCCAGCTTCTTTCTCTATATCCACATCCGCTCAACCAATTGTGGATGTCTCCTCCCATCCTCCATCTTGGTACTCCTCCCATGAGGGCTACCACCATCCCAAATCAGATTCCTGCACTTCATAGGATTTTGAAATGCAATCTTCTCAAGGATCAATTTGATCCCATAATGACTCAAATAGGTGGTAGGAAAAAACCTCCCATCATGATGTGTATGGCTCAAGAAGTTTCCAACACAAACATAAGAGATGTTATCCATCTAAAGATGTCCTCCATTATCCATCTGCTCCTCCTTGAATCTATGAAGATCCAAGTGTGAGAAGGGAAGATCCTCCTCAAACTATTGAAGAACTTTCCACTCCATGATGTGTTGAAGTGCACCTCCAATGAATTCTTCCCATGAAGTCTTCTCCTCATGCATGGCCTTCCAAAACCAAAGGGGCCTTGGATTTGATGCAAGTATAATTTTCTCTTTGAGCAGGGGTGTGCTCATTGAGAAAGGGTCATCTAGAAAAGAGAAAGGGTTTCTCACTTCAATATTTCTACCATCCATCATTCCATCCTCTATTGCTTCATGAATGAAGCTTCCATGTGAATTCTCCAATGAGGAATGGTTCCTCTCTTCTTCCTTACTTCCTTTGCATAGTGTAGTGCAACTCTATTGCTCTAAATCAATAGCATGCAAAGATGTAGATCCCTTCATACAATGTGTTGAAATGACAATAGATGGATTTTTAATCATACCTTGGTGAGATGTAGAAGCAAGAGCTTCTTCCTCAACTGTGTTGTACTCTTCCATTGAACATGAAGGCTACTCCTCCAAGTTTGTGTCAGCACTGGTACAAGTCTCCTCCCATTCAAACTCCTTGAGGTCTTCTTCAATACCTCTCATAGTTTGGAAAAGAAGTAGGGAGATCTCCTCTTCCATCATTCTTCCAAGTGGCGGAGTCATGCTTTTGTTTTCTATGTACAATCCCTCTTCTTTGTGAGGGTAGGAAGTGCATGGGTCTTCCTCTCCTTCTTGAAACATTCTATAGGTCTTATTGCACCTTCCTTCTTCTTGAAACCCTCTTAGAGTTTCATTGTCTTCTTTCTCCTTGGTTTGTCTAACCTCTTTGGAGAGGCTCTTCTTTGATCTGAAAATAGATGATAAGAAACTCATCCTCTCCATAATTATGATCTTTTATTCTTCTCTTTCTTCTTCTAATATCTAGATCTCACAGGCTGAGCCAGAGATCATGCTCTGATACCATTGTAATATCCCAAAAGATGGATTTTATACAACAATGAGAATACCCTATGGTATTACAGAGTTGGATATGAAACCCTATGATTGATAATAGATGTTATAGTGCAAACCCTTCAATAAGAGTCTTTTATTCACTTTTGGACTCAAAAGGGTGGGGAAAAGAGGTGATTTATGCCCTAAAATGAGTGTATTCAGAAATATATGTAAAAATAAGAAAAATGGCTATATGATATTTTAGCTTAGACCATGTGGGACTCCCATACAAAATTTCAAGTCAAACAAATGATCCTAGCTATATTAAACAGTTCCTCCAATCCCAACTAGGCTTGAAACCCTGATTTCCCATGACTTAATGTATGCAGAAGTTTCTGAAGCTAAAGAAGTGTAAGTTTTTTAAGAGAATAGATGAAATATGTTTTGAAAATCATGAAATTAGATCTAGGGCAAGACTTATGCATTTGCAAGATAAAAGCATAGATTTTACATGGATAAACCCTCAATATTGAGGTGCTGCAACACTGGAAATTGCCAAGAAATATAGACAGCATAATTTTCTAAAGAATGAAGCACTAATTTATTATATCTTAGATCTAGAACAGATATATGCATGAAAATATAGATCTATTACAGATCTAGAAGCCCAAGAGGTTGTTTATTACACTCCCCTTGGGGGTTTCAACAATACATGAAAGTATAGGAGTAGATTTGAGTTTTACTGCAGCAGATCTGTAGAATGATTCAGGAAACCTAAAGCATATATTTCAGTGAATGAATCAAATCTGAAACATATATGGATTAGTTGTCCAATCCATGGATTTCCATAGTGCAAGGAGAGCTCCTTTACACTAGAGATCTTGTCTCCAAAACAATGCCAAAACCTCTGAAAAAATGCTCCACAAAATTTACATAGATCAGGGAGAGAAACTGTGCAGTTGATGATAGTATACACTTTGGCCTGATGCCAAGATCTGAAACTGAAGCTCATGCTGATACTACACTCTTCCAGGAGGATAAAAGACTCACTCACTGAGAAGAGATGATAGTATGATCTAGACCTGAGTAGATATAGATTCCAATTGTTGCAGCTCACTTAGACAATGAAACCCTCACTGGATTTATGCTACAAAGAGAGATGGAGCTTGGCCATATTCCAGATAGTGGAAAAGAAGGCACATGTCTCCTCCAAGAGCTTCTCAAGGAAGAAGGTGGGATTCTTGAACAGGAAGACCCAACAAGGGATGTCTGAGAAAAAAATATCTTCAAAAAATGATAATCTTAAACAACCCTTCTCTTGAGCCTTCTCCTTCATTTTATAAGATGAGGATGTGAAAAACCATAAACCACCTCCAAAACTTTAGCTCCTTCCACATGAATCTCCTCCATCTAAAACTGCACTGAGCCTCTAGATGGTTCAATGAATCTAGACAAAACTGAGATTTGGTCCTATTGACCCAGTCAATTATCTCAATCCTATTTCACACACAGGTGGATTTTATTACAATGGCCTAGATTTATCCTTTTTCCCATTGGGCATGTATTTATTCTTTGATGTAAGGAGTTTTACATGTCCTCCATTAGTCATTTATTCATAAACATGAAAAGAAAAGTAAAACAAGGAAAAATTGAATATTCCTATTAGCCTGGGAAAATTTAGGAATATTACAACATCCACCTCTGTGATGTCCGCTTTAGTTTGGAAGCAACTCAGATCACTTGAGTTGGCTCCTTCCATGATCACTCTTCGAGCGTGGGATGGCCACGCCTCCCAGCCCATTGGCTTGTTCCGCAATTGTCCTATTGCTCTTGTGGGCAAGAATTCATTGATGCAACCTTTGATTACAACATTCTATTGGGTCGTAGCTACACCTATGCGATGCCTGTTGTCCCATCTACAATTCACCACAATATGTCCTTCCCTCATAATGGAAAGATAATCACCATTGACCAGTTGACATATTATGAACTGAAGTCTCAGACCTCCCCTGAGTCCATCATCTCTTCGGTGGCCAATAAGCAAACTGTCGATCCTTTGACCAGTGTCTCACCTAGAGTCTACAAAGACTCACTATTTGGTACATTCCCTGGTCTCCCTCATCCTGTCTCTGATACTAGCTCATTGAATTTTTTCATGATGCAATCGTCTCGGGCTGCCCTCAAACAACCCACTTCGTCTAGTCAGCAGCCTCCTCACCCTCCGTAGCCTACTCCTAGCCCTTTGATTCAGCCTTCTAGACCCCCTCCACCTAGCCCTTCACCTTCAACTGGTATTCACAAACCTCTACATCCTCCTGGAATGGTTCCTCCAGGCCTTAACCATCTTGGAGTTGTCCCGCCTGGCCATTACCCCTCTGGTCAAATATCATTCCTAGCTCCTCCTCTTGGAATCTACATGGTACCTGTTATTGCTACCCTCTCTCTTCCTAACCTGACCCTAGGGATTCCTCTATGGTACCTTGATCCCCTAGCTGATACCCCACCTGGTCAACCCAAACCTTATATTTCTTTGACCCTGGTTCAACTGGTCCCTATGAGTTCTCTCGTTGTTACACTGCCTTAGCCACCTCAACAGGAACCATATCCTGTTGCGACCGCTTTGGGTAAGAAGGGAAAAGCTCGCAAGAGGGCCTCAAAGGACAAGGCCGCTCTGATTGACCCTACACCTCGTCTGCCCCCAAAGCCCTATTCTTTGTGTGATTTCGTCGGTCATGCCACCCATACCTATCTTGAGTTGCCCCATATCAAGCCCATGGTTAAAGTTGTGTTCCGTGAGTCTCCGATCCCTGAATTCTCTATTTCTTCCTCGACTGCAGCCAACAACATCAAGACTATTCACACCAACCGACCTTGTGCTTTGTGTGATCTCCATGGCCATTACTCTCACCGTTGCCCCCACCTTATGAATTACCATGCCTCTTTAGAGGTAGTTTGGGAGTACGAGGTTGAAAAAAACCAATTCGCCTCTCCCGTACTTATGTAGTATGATGCAAGCCAACCTGAGGACTTACCTGCTCCCATTGAAATTCCCCCTCCTGATTTCGAGATGACAGAGCCTGCGGCCACCATCCTCTACCTATCATCATCCATGAGACCCTCGGTGGAAGCTCCCTCTGAATCTTCCCCTGTTGTTTCGCTCGACCTCCCTTCAACGATCACTCTGGGCTCAACATTAGTGGATCCCTTATCTTCTTGTTCTTCCATCATCCCCTATGACGATGTGTATGTGAACCTCTCTTCTCATGATCATGAGTCAGGTAGCTTCACTGCATCATGTGGTCTCCCTTCCTCCCGTCACTCCATCTTCTATTGTGATGATGACATCATGGAAGCCTTGTCCACCCCTGACTTCATCTTTCCCGCCCATAAGTGGGATGGCACCATCCATTTCTATGGTGGCTTTCATGGCCTGAGCACAAGCTACACCTCTAGTAGCTCCCACACACCACCTACCTGTCGGTGTGTGAGTAGTAGACATCTTAACCAAATCACTCCCTCTCGCAGTGTTTGTTCGATCTCTACTGTGCGCTTAGGTTGCCAAAATTGTTCATCAGCCTCCCATTTGTTTTATTGTGGCACTTTTCTCATGGAACTCCCATCCACACCTTATATCGGTTATGCCGATGGTTCAAGTCGCTACTCCCAAAATATAGCCTCGGCAAGTTGGACCATCTTTACCCCCTTGCATTCACTGGTTCTCTCGAACGGTGTATGCATTGGTACTGCTACCAATAATTAGGTTGAATATGATGCAGTGAGAGGTTTATTATTTGATGCCCTTTCCCATCACATCCTCCACCTTAATGTTCGTTTAGATTCCTTGCTTCTTGTAATGCAATTGAATGGTGTTTATCGTGTGCATAATCCTATCCTTTTTAGAAGATATTTACGAGTGAAGCTTTTGATGCATGAATTTGAAATCATTACCTTCAGTCATGTACCTAGAGCACAAAATCGCTATGTAGATAGCATTTCAAACAATATTCTAGATTGGCATTTAGCACATGCATTTAACACAAGACAATAATATAACATAAAACCATCAAAACAATGCATATCCATAATATGTGTCGTATAACATGTCTTAGATTCCATCAACTCTGATACATATGACATGCCCATAGGATGTTACAAAAACTCAAAACTGGGGGCACCACCTGCCCCTACACCTAATCACTATCTAGAGGATCCCGAGCCAATGGCCCTGCTCCTGCATCTCGTAGATTGCACATCACCTGTCTAGCCATCGCCATGTGCCACATGAACCCTCGCCACTCCGAGGGTAGACCAATACATGGCTCTATGTACTGGTCATCCAAGTCTTGCCAACTATGGTCTGAAATACCAGTCATAAGCCTCTCACATATACGATAGATGTCCTCCAGGAGGGCCACTGCATCCTTATTTTGTGGCACTCTCGATCCACTAGGTTCTGCAGCTCCTGATACTACAGGCCATCCCATATACCCGACCGGTTTCACCGGTGTTCTATCTGCATACCAAAGTGAAAGAATCAGTACCATATACAATATTCTTAAACTTTACATGCACATAAAAAATTAGAAATTTGTCACTTACCATCGGGCCCTCATACTCGACTAGGTGGCAGTGGCAGATCCGAGTCCCCACGATAACTCATCCCATTATAGGGATAGCTGTTTATGTACAGTGGCATCTGATCCCAATGAGAAAATAACTCGAGTCGGAACACCCGTCCGACTACCCCACCTCCTCCTCTGCACAGTATTCACCCCCACCGATGCATCTTGGGCTCTCTCGGGTCCCCATCTTGGAGCTGTATATGAGGTCGAAGTGTCGGGATCTTCTCAAAGAAGAGAAAACACAAAAATATACCATATGCATAGTCATGGTTCGCTTGCCGCTTGCATATTGAAAACTATCATTTCAACGACGACAACATCATCTGGGCCCACCCATAGTAGGTCCCACTCAACACACTCTCCACAAGCATCATCTGCCCTCTAGTGATGTGGTGGAGTTCCTGGTTCCCCAGGATCTGCAACACCATTGTGGCCACATCATAGGTCTCTAACCTCTCTAGATCCCCAATGGGTATCCGAGTCCCCTTGACTTGGAGACCTGGTCGAAAATGGAGCTATACAAACTCCATGATGTTCCACCCTCGCGGTAACATTGGCTGAGTATTCCCTACAATCCCAAGTGGTGGGAGACCAGTCAGGAAATATATATCCTAGACAATCAACTCGATCCGGTGCCCCTACGTTATAAAGACCTCATGGTCTAGATCCCAATACCTGACAATCTAGGCCAATAAGGGCTCTCTAGCTCTCATAAGAGGGTTCTCCACAAACTTCAAAACCCAAAACCTGGCTAATGCACTGCGGACACCCTGATCCTCCCGGATCTTCGATCGTAATGTGCCCAGGTCTCTCTCTCTCTAGTTGACTTGTAATTCTGCCATATCTGCACAAAACCATCATATTTGTCAGTGTACAGATAGGAAAGACTGTATCTCAACATAAAAACTCAGTTCTCAGTCAATAAACAACATAGGAGAAACCCTCTCTGTTAGGTCACACTTTTCAAGCACAATCCTCGGACAGGTTACATTTTTCTACCCAAAACCTGCTACCTAGGTTGTATTTTTTTCCCCAAAAAGTGCGACCCGACTGTGAAGAAGAATAGAGATCTGCTACTAAGCTCTAGGGACCTAAAATAAAATTTCAATCCACTAAAATGAAAGAGTAGGGTTAGGCCTCTTACCTGCAAATGGCATATCTTGATTCCAACAGTCGGTTTGTCCGCTATGCTCATCGCAAGATTTAGGGCCTTCTCTCCTCTATACATTCACCACAGCTCCACATGCAAATAAGTGAATTTGGAGGGAAAATGCCTTATTAAAAGAGAGACGACTGATTTTTCTTTCGCCTGCTACGGCCAAACCGTAGCTCAGTTTGGAAAAGCTTCTATACCATTGGAAAGCTCTCATCAGGCCCTCAAATGGGTATCTGTTAGTTTATCATGATTTGATACTTCACCAGGACACATTTTTACCAAGAAGCATCACTTCACCACTCCTCAAAATTGAATTTCTTCACTTGCAACACTTGTACTTGGGACACCACTTTTCCTCCATACTTGTCCACTCTTATGCCAATTTTCGTCATGAGTTACCATCTTGTACTCATGTTTATTAGGTCCCCATTGGACCCTTACTTTTTGGTAGCACCATCGAGTCACCCTTGTTTAGAGCATCCGAGTTGAGTCATCATCACATTCATGGAGTCTATCCCGAGTCCCTTTTTCCCGTTATAGTCCTCCATCCTTCATTGCTTGGTTCCTCTCTCGTGTCACACATTATGGCCTCCAATCCCACTATTCCCTATCCCTCATGATATTGTGTTAGTTGCTGCCAGGTTATCCATGCCCTTTATGCTCTAACAAGGGAATTCGTCCATCCGCTACTCAGTACCCCCCATTTCGTCATCACCCTAGTATTATTCTGTCAGTTGCTCTACTATTTTATCTCGTGCCTTAGTTGAGGACACCTTATTGCCTCACCTAAGGTTTACCTCCTTTTTTCGACATCAGATCATTTATTCCAGAAGACAGGTCTAGAGAGAAGTGTACCTTGGTTCCAGCTTCCACTCTTGTTTGATGCAGTGGATCAGGAAAAGGGACTCCTTATTTCCCTTTGAATTGATTGTTTCTTAGCTCCAGCTCCTTACAACATGATTGAGATTCGTATACTTAATGGTCCAATGATGCAGCAGATTGGACCAATGATTCTCAGGTCTGTGTGAGATGTTTTAGCCCTCATGAGGGGGTGGCCCTATAGGTAGCCCCCCACATGCCCGGATGACCTCTTCATTTTTAGCCTTCAATGCAACTCCATAGATTTTATGATGTCGAACTCAGCTGCTTGTAACACCTTTTTGATTGCATGTATCAGTCAGATTTTTAGAGCCCTTTCCTGTTTACAGGGCCATTTGGGTTGTATTTGTATCTCATGAACTGAAATATTATTGTATAAGTCTTGATGTTATCCTAGGCACAGTATGTATGTGAGATTCATTATCATATTTTTATCTGGCTCATGTTTATGCCATCATGTACTATATAGTTTAGTCCCTTGTTTACTGGACGCATGGTTCTTTGTACTTTATCTCGATGGGCATATTTATGCATCCCCAGCCACCTATAGCACAAGTACTCACTCATAAAAGAGACTTGTCGCACCTTTAAGTCTCGCCTCCTCAGGGTCTAGTCCTTCAGTTCTTTGGCCTACCTTATATTTCTCTCTCTTTGACTTCCCCTTCGGTGTCTAGTGATTGAGTTCTTACAACGTACTTCTGTCATACAATTAGCTCCTAATGCTCGCACGCTAGGGGGAAATTTGTTAGACCATTTTTTGGTCATCTAACCTATTATTATTAGATGGACCTAAGTACACCATGTAAGACCAATTTTACCCTAAGTAAAATTGCTTTCACTATGAAAAATAACTTAGTAAACCACCTTTATTAAGTTGCTTATGGTCTAAACAGGGAACCTCGTGAAGAAATATAAAATAAATCTACATTTGTTTGATTTTCCTCAAGGAATAATTAGTTAAACAAGAGTTTAATTAATCTTCCTAGTTATATTTATCCCAAAATAGGGAAATTAATTATATAAATCATTATTTATCTTATTATTTTCTAAGAATAATGATTTAAACCTTATTTAAATAATATTCCTTATTAAATATGACTAAATCACTCATAAAGAATTAAATAAATCATGATTTATTTTATTATTAGTCAACCACATCCTTAAAATGATAAATAAATCATTTATTTATTTATTATTTACAAATAAAGGGATTTGACCCAAGTCAAATTCCTTTTCCCTCCAACAAATATAATAAAATATGCCATAAAATTTGGGTCTTGAGTTGGTTAATAATATTTTGACTATGCACCAATATCTAGACTAACTCAATATTTTGTTATAAATAGAAGGGTTTTTCCATTCATTCACTACCTTTTTTTGCCTAAAGACCACTCTGGATCTATAATTTTGGTCTGACTTTGATCCACCATCATAGTCATATTTTGCTACCATTTTTATCTGTGTTTTCTACACCATCAAGAGAGAGGGATTTAGGTCTGAAGTGTTGAAGACATACAAGAACCCATCCCATTGAGGAGAATGGTAACATCCTTCTATGTTTTCCTCCCAGGTGCCATTATACAAAATTCATTCAACATATTCTTGTATTTTCTATTGGATGCATGGAGTAAATCTTGTTTTATCTACTGCTTAATGTCTTTTTATGCATAGAACTAGGTTTTTGTAGCATTTATCTTGATCACTTGATTGTAGATCTAAGGATATTGCCAACCATCTTTGCTGTTAGGGCCATTTTTTATGCACAACTAAAGTGGTATTTTTTCGTATACTTGCAATTAAGATTCATACTAACAGGTGGCCTAATTTGTTGATCATTTTCCCTTTGTCTGGTTTGGGGTGGGTCTCTTCTGAAGTTCTAATTCCAGGTTCTGTTTTGGGGATTTGGCTGGTTCTCCCTAGGAGGTGCTCTTTCATTTATGTTTATCCTCTCCATCATTCTCTCCATGGTTCTAAGTAGGTTGTCAATTTTGGAATCAGATGAGGAAGTTGAGGGCATGGTTTCATCTTTGTAGGTTACCCTCTTTTCCAACCTTAGCCTAGCTCTCTTCTCATTCAAGTTGGCCTCTACACTTATAGCTCCCTTTTTCATGTTTTCTAAAGTTAGGGGTTCTCTTTCTCCTAGCTGATAGGCCATGTCGGGGTCAAAACCTTCCAGGAATTTAGCTAAGGCTAGGCCCAGTGGGGTTTTCATGTTGGGCGGTAGTGCATTGTAAACACTATTGAACCTAGTGCAATAGTCTTGGACACTTTCCCCTGTGTTTCTTTTAATATTGCTATATTCTAAGAGAATATGGAGAGGGTTTTTCTTAATTTCCCATTTTTTTATAAAAGTCTGGTGAAGGGAAGGGAGATCGTGTATGCTGTTTGGAGTTAGGCCTTTGAACCATTTTTTAGCTTCTCCTCCTAGGCTTTGGGAAAAAATCCTCATTTTCTTGGTTTCCTCTTCTAACTCCGTGTAGTCAAAAGCATCATTTATTCTATCTACATGATGTTGGGTAGTGGTAGACTCGGCCCCGGTAAAGTCTGGGATTCTAGATTGGTAGTCATTTGGAAAAGGTAGCAATGGTTGCGGTAACATTAGGAGTGCATACTGTTGGAGTTCCCATGTTTTGGCAAGTTTGGCAATACCAAAAGATGAGTCAACATCAAAACCACTTTCAGACCTTAGGATCTAGCCCTCCTGGGTCCAGAGAGGGATCTCTCTATATAGGCAAAGGTTTTATGTCTTTGAAGCTCTGTGTTAAGATATTAGGCTAGTTATAGGCACGGGTTTGTCTTTTTGGTTTTTCTTGGTTGTTGGGAATCAGGAAAGAATGGTTCAATATAAGACAAGGATGAGAAAAGAGGGTTTTAGGCAAAGGAGAGGTGACTCAGAGAACACTCGAGACCATTGGGCAATGGATTCAGGAAAGGGTTTACTTTCTATTCAATATACAGGCTTTCAGTTGGGCTAGTCATCTAAAGCATTGGATCTTAAAGATGATAGTGTGTCATGAAATGGAAAGGGAGAAGGTGAAAGCAAGGAAACCTCCAAGGTGACCTTTCAAGAATCAGATCCAGGGACAGGACATGCCATTGGACAACCTATGATCCAAAACCTAAAAGTTTAACTCTTTAGACAAGGAAACACTAATGATTTAAACACAAAGGTGAAAACTTGAGATCAGAGAGAGACTTTGAACTCTCAATGCTTTGGCATCCAGCTTAAGGGAACTTAGAAAGGTTCAATTAATTGAAAAGGATCCTAGTGAGACAGAGACAGATTTCTGGACTCCCAGTATCTCAATTCATTCAATTAAGCCTAACAAGAACATCAAAGAACAGAGTCATTAATTCATACAGCAGCTAGCAGTATATATATAGCAACTACAATGGTTAATCTAGCTTGAATCAGCACTTATATAACACAGACAACAAAAAACATTGAAGGCAGGGAGAGCAGAAACATAGGGTACCTAACAAGGGTAAATCGTATGCCAAATTTCTGATGCGTGCTAGAAGAAATGAAATGTAATGAACTACACGATAAAACAAGGACAAAGATAGGGAAACATCATCGCTACTTTAAATCAGGATCCAAAGAAATGGGCTTGTCATATTAAATAGAAACACAAGTCATGTACAACATTGCCAACAACTTGATATTCAGTCTGAAAACATCTTCCTCAGCCTATCTTACAGCTTTACACAGAGAACTGTGTCTCAAGAGAAACATCTTACAATTCACAGATATCCTATCAACAACCTTTACAATGAGCTTCTCATGAGTTTTATAGCTAAAAGAGAGGCAGAGGAGGTAGATGAAACACTAAATGAAAAATTAAATAGAGTAGGAGCAGTGGTTCGAAGCCCATTCTATTTTAATATCTGAGCATTAATCTTCAGTACTCTTTGGATGAAAGAGTGGTCTTCGACAAGCTAAAAATTACTCCAGGTATGTTCTTTGATGTACTTTCTGCTGTAGTGGCATGCACTACTCTGGTGAATTAAACAAAAGGCAGATCAATGACTCTAGTGCCTGCCATAATGTGTAACCAATGATTTTGGTAGCACTAGGACCGTTGTAAGGGTAGAGATCTTCCCTGGAACACGGTATAGAACGAAAACAATATGGGCACCTTGTCCTTTCATGGGAAAGAACGATCTGCTGATGGTGACACTGATATATTGTTTTCTGTGTGTTTAGTCTTCAACCTGCGTCTTCATCCTTTGAACACGGGATTAAGTGTTAAGTCTTCAATTACGAGCTTTAACCCTTTTAATCTCTGCTGCTGATACACTGGCCGCGGTTGTAATGGCCTCTCTGTGCTCACAGTAGTTGCAACTATGAAATACAGAGTGATTAAATCACTCTACAACAACCCCCCGATTTGGATAAAATATGCATTTAGAACACTTCAGGAGTCTTCTTGCAATCACTGGCTCTGATAAACTTTCCTCTGCACTACTATGTCACTATTAGTGACTGTGTAGAACAGGACAATCTCCACCATCCATATTTCCTGCAAAACACACGAAAATATTAAGGAAAACCATGCTGGAAGGGGACGGATGCAATAGAAGGCTGTGAGAATGGTAGTGCAACATGGTGGAAAAAGGGGATGTGAATGCAAAATGGTGGAAAAATGCAACAAAATGGTGGAAATCTTCTCTGATGGGGGTTTGAGTGAAAAAATTCATGGGGACCATTCGATCATTGCATGGGGGAGGTGACCGATGGTGGAAATTAAACGATGGAAGGGCTTTGGAAAACGGGAAAAATACAAAAGAAATGGGAAATTTCCATGAAATCAAGTGACGTGGAGCTCTGGCGGTGGGACCTGGTCAATGGCGGGGGCAATCTAACCTGGACCGTTGGATCTCAGGAGGAGATCGATGGCCGTGATTGCGTCGGGTGGCGATCGCTTGTGGGCTAGGGGTCTTGTTTACTTCAGTTATCCCCTGAGCATATTTTGGGCACGATCGCCATTCGATGAGTAGCCTCATATCGGATGGTGTATGCTCATATCACACCGGGCATGGAGTCTAAATTTAACGCACGATGAGAGCGGGTTTTCAAAACAACCTAAGGCCACGTGTCGGCCGGTGGCGTTGATCGCTGCCGAAACGGAAAAACAACCCTCCTTCCAAAAGTGGTGCGATCAAACCCGCCAGTTTCGCACAATGTTTGACTGCAGGGACCACAGGGATGGCTGGATTATGGGCCATTGATCTGTGGATCAGATCGACGACTATTATGCAATCGAGGAATGAACGGGGGAACGTGGGTGCATTGTAGGGAAAGTGCGGACTGTCGGATTGGTGTTGATCAACGACTGGCATTGCACCCGACCACTTATATGATTAGTGCGTCATGGGCCAATGCTTGGTTTCAACACCTGGTTCATGTGGAGAAATGGTTTGTGGGGGCTGGCCGAAAGGGGCTAAGCCTGTATATGACAAAGGGGTGATTTTGGCCCGATTTTCATGTTTTTTGAGACCAAGAGAGGGCAATGGTAGAGGGGAAAAGGGGTTAATTGGCCCAAACAAAGGGTGCTTGTGAGGTTTAAGGGTGAATGGGTATGGTTTAGAGGATTTAGGGAGGAATTAAGAGAAGGGAAAAAGGTGAAGAGACAAAGGTTAAGTGAGAATGAAATGAGAGGGGAAAAGGCCTTTTTGGGCATTCTCTTCAGAGAAACAGAGAGGCCTTCTAACTGGAAACAACAGTAAGGATATATCAAAAGGAAAAGGCACAGGGAGGCTTCAAGGATGATGTGTTTTCTAGGGATATGCATTCCTTGAAGGCTCAACAAACAATTTAGCCCCCTGCTTTCTTGTCAAGAAATTTATAGGGGGCTAATAGTGGCTCCACATGGGGGTGGCTTCTTCTTGAAGGAGTCAAGAATTCATAAATGATATTTGGTGTAGGCCAGATGCCTGGTACTTGACCCATCCATTTTCTTTCTTGGACCAGCTGCCACAAATCACGAAGACATCATATCAGCAGTAAAATTCTCCCAAACAACTACCTACACAGACTATAGTCCTATCATTTTCTTCAGGGTGCATTTGGACTAGCAGACCCTTTACATCATCAATTTTTTACAAAAAGGAAAATAAACCTATTCTACTTCTACCCTTATTACTCCATGAGACCTGATTAAAATACTGGTCTCACAGTTTCTCTACCTAAACTATTACCTGCTAGGATCAAACTGTCTAGCAGATTTCTTCTCTACATTCTAAGACATAAATTGAAAAACAACCAAGCCAGGATTATACTGTCTGGCTTGTTGTAGACCATGGCTTAAGAAAAAATTGCTCATGGATTGAAAACTTGCAGAAATTAAAAAAACTGACTAAATGCTCATAAACTGAGCTTATTTTAGCTTTTCCTACCTACCCTACTCTAACTGGACTATTTACAAGTCTAGCTTACAAACATTTTCTTCCAATGTAACCAGTCCATCAAGTGATCCCATGACTAGTCTTTCTTGCTCAACTCTTTGAGCATGCTGGATAGGTAGGTCTGCTCCCACTCTTTTTGTTCCACAACATCAACTACAAAAAAATTTCTTGCTGTATGCAACATGATGCTCAACAAGACCTTTGATCCTTCCTCAAATGTTTGCAGGAAATAAACATAAGGATCATGAAATGATACCTGGTTACAAATGTTTAACAGGCAGGCTTCAACTAGGGTCTCTTCTTCTTCCACTGGATTGAGAAGAAGACTCTCTTGAGAAAGAGTGTCTCCTCCATCTTCTAAACTAGAGGACTCATCGTATATTGTAGCTGTGTCCTCTTAGAGCTCTGATATATTCGGCTCTATGGGCTGAGCTCTATGAAAAGATCTATGTATTTTTTAGCAGAGGCTTGTTCCATTGCTTCCTCCTTTTCAATAGAAGGCTCCTTATTTTCAGTCTGCCCAAAAATATCTTCTTCATTTTCCTTTTCATCCTTTGAGATGAAAGGCCACTGATCTCTAATCATATGCAAATTGCTACTAATGTCTTGTAACGAAGTGAAGCAAAGGTCTAGAGACCCTTCACCCTCTTCTGCACTCTTAAAGCTTTCTTCATCAGTATCATAAATAGCTTGGCTTAGCTCATTACTCTCTTGGAGTTGATGGAACTGATCCTCCTCCCATAAATCTACTAATGATGACCCTGCAAGATCATCTTATGTTTGGAGAACATCATCATCAGATAGATCAAAAATAGGAAAATCATGAATATAAGTAATGCTGCCAACCGGACATACTGGATTATCAGCAGATTTTTCTTCACTCTGATTTACATGTGAGCTTTCCAACTCTGTACAACAAATCTCATCGGATGAATGGGAAAGAATTTTTGTTGTGCAAAAAATTTCAGAGGTTGGTTGTCCATTGATGATCTGATCTATTTCTTCTTCTGTCAAAGGAGAAGATGGTCTTGTGTTCCTTTGCGTAGAAGTGCAGTAGCTCTCTGTTTCCTTTGAAGACTAGATTTGAGGCAAAATGTCATCTTGAGCCTCAACTACAAGGGATGATGAATCAGCATCTGATTTTTCAGTAATATCTTGAGGAATGTCTACGGTCTCTTGACTGTTTTCTTCCTCAGCTGATTCATCCATGTTCTTGTGATAGCTAGGATGCCTATGAAATTCTTGAACGACTATTAACAGATCTTCAGGATGCATATTAACCAAATCCTCATCAATATCTAACAGGTACTGTATGATATTCTGAGATTGATCACAACAATCCCATGATAAGGGTGGAGAGTTTCCTTTATAATTCTTGTAAAATACTTGGTGCATGTCCCTTAAAGAAAAAAAACTCCGAGGTTCTAACCACTCATACCAGACCCTAGCTTTTCCTTCTAATGTTTCCATGAACATTTTCATTAGGCAGTATTCATGCCATTCAACTTTAAATTTCCACACATGTATATGAAACTTGATGAGATGTAGCAAGGGGTCATCAACGTTTTCACCCTGAAAGGTAGGTAGGTTTTCTAACCAGTCTACTTCAGGAATTTTGTGTGGGAATCCAGGGATATGCTCCCTACTCATTGGGGCATATCTTCTCTGTATGTGTGGAAGCATGTTTGTAAATCAGAAAGAGGTCACTATATCTTCTCAACTAGTTCAGAGTCTTCTACTAGTGGAGTCATTTGGTCTTCTAGGAGTTATGTAGTGTGGAGTCACCAGGTGGATGAATTTGACTGTTTGGAGCAGGCTGTTGTCCACTATCAGCAATTAAATGCCAATCTAGGCTAAGTGGTCTTTTTTCCCCAGTGGAGTCGCCATTATGTTGGAGTTCCCATGTTTTGGCAAGTTTGGCAATACCAAAAGATGAGACAACATCATAACCACTTTTAGACCTCAGGATCTAGCCCTCCTGGGTCTGGAGAGGGATCTCTCTATATAGGCAAAGGTTTTATGTCTTTGAAGCTCTGTGTTAAGATATTAGGCTAGTTATAGGCACAAGTTTGTCTGTTTGGTTTTTCTTGGTTGTTGGGAATCAGGAAAGAAGGGTTCAATATAAGACAAGGATGAGGAAAGAGGGTTTTAGGCAAAGGAGAGGTGACTCAGAGAACACTCGAGACCATTGGGCAATGGAGTCAAGAAATATTTTACTTGCTATTCAATATGCAGGCTTTCAGTTGGGCTAGTCATCTAAAGCATTGGATCTTAAAGATGATAGTGTGTCATGAAATGGCAAGGGAGAGGTGAAAGCAAGGAAACCTCCAAGGTGACCTTTCAGGAATCAGATCTAGGGACAGGACATGCCATTGGACAACCTGTGATCCAAAACCTAAAAGGTTAACTCTTCAAACAAGGAAACACTAAGGATTTGAACACAAAGGTGAAAACCTGAGATCAGAGAGAGAATTTTAACTCTCAATTCTTTGGCATATAGCTTAAGGGAAGTTAGAAAGGTTCAATTAATTGAAAAGGATCCTAGTGAGACAGAGACAGAGTTCTGGACTCCCAGTATCCCAATTAATTCAATTAAGCCTAACAAGAACATCTAAGAATATATTCATTAATTCATACATCATCTAGCAGTATATATATAGCCACTACAGTGGTTAAATTAGCTTGAATCAGTACTGAAATAACACAGACAGCAGAAAACATTGAAGGCAGGGAGAGTAGAAACATAGGGTACCTAACAAGGGTAAATCCTATGCCATATTTCTGATGTGTGCCAGAAGAAATGAAATGTAATGAACTACAAGGTAAAACAAAGACAAATATAGGGAAACATCACCATTGCTTTAAATCAGGATCCAAAGAAATGGGCTTGTCATATTAAAGAGCAACACCAGTCATGTACAACATTGCCAACAACTTGATATTTAGTCTGAAAACATCTTCCTCAGCCTATCTTACAACTTTACACAGAGAACTATGTCACAAGAGAAACATCTTACAATTCACAGATATCCTATCAAAAACCTTTACCATGAGCTTCTCATGGGTTTTATAGCTAAAAGAGAGGTAGAGGAGGTAGATGAAACACTAAATGAAAAATTAAACAGAGTAGGAGCAGTGGTTCGAAGCCCATTCTGTTTTAATATGTGAGCATTAATCTTCAGTACTCTTTGGATGAAAGATTGGTCTTTGACAGGCTAAAAATTACTCCAGGTATGTTCTTTGATGTACTTTCTGCTGTAGTGGCCTGCACTACTCTGGTGAATTAAACAAAAGGTAGATCAATGACTCTAGGGCCTTCCATACTATGTAACCAATGCTTCTGGTAGCACTAGGACTGTTGTCAGGGCAGAGATATTATCTGGAACATGGTATAGAATGAAAACAGTATGGGCACCTTTTCCTTTCATGGGAAAGAACAATCTGATGATGGTGACACTGATATATTGTTTTCTGTGCATTTAGTCTTCAACCTGCGTCTTTGTCCTCTGAACGTGGGATTAAGCGTTAAGTCTTAAATTATGGGCTTTAACCCTTTTAATATCTACTACTGCTACACTGGCCGTGGTTGTAATGGCCTCTCTGTGCTCACAGTAGCTTCGACTATGAAATAGAGAGTGATTAAATCACTCCGCGACAACCCCCCGATTTTGATAAACTATGCATTTAGAACCCTTCAGGAGTCTTCTTGCAGTCACTGGCTTTGATAAAATTTCCTCTGCGCTACTGTGTCACTATTAGTTACTGTGTAGAACAAGACAATCTCCACCGTCTGTATTTTCTGCAAAACACACTAAATTGTTAAGGAAAACCATGTTGGAGGGGGACGAATGCAATAGAAGGCTGTGAGAATGGCAGCGTAGCATGGTGGAAACAAGGTATGTGAATTAAAAATGGTGGAAAAATGCAGTGAAATGGTGGAAATATGCTCTGATGGGGGTCTGAGTGAAAAAATGCACGGGGACTGTTCGATCATTACATAGGGGCGGTGACCGAAAGCGGAAATTAAACGATGGAAGGGCTTTAGAAAACGGGTGAAATACAAAATAAATGGGAAATTTCCACGAAAGTAGGTGACATGGAGCTCTGGCGGTGGGACTCGTTCAATGGCAGGGGTGATCTAACCTGGACCGTCGGATCTTAGGAGGAGATCGACGGCCATGATCATGTCGGAGGGCGATCGCTTGTGGGCCAAGGGTCTTGTTTACTTTGGTTATCCCCTGAGCATCTTTTGGGCGCGATCGCCGTCCAATGAGCAGCCTCAGATAGGACGGCATACTCTCATATCGCGCAGGGCCCAGAGTCAAACTTTAACACGCGATGAGAGCGGGTTTTCAAAACAGCCTGAGGCCACGTGTCGGGCAGTGGCATTGATCGCTACCGAATGGGAAAAACAACCCTCCTTCCAAAAGCGGTGCAATCAAACCCATCGGTTTCGCACAATGTTTGACCGTGAGGACCACAGGGACGGTTGGATTGTGGGCCATCGATCTGCAGATGAGATCAACGACTGTTATGCGATCGGGGAATGAATTGGGGAATGCGGGTGCATTGTAGGGAAAGCGTGGACCGTCAGATTGGTGTTGACCGACGATTGGTATTGCACCCGACCACTGATACGATAAGCGCGTCATGGGCCAACACTTGGTTTCAGTGCTTGGGCCATGTGGATAAATGGTTTTCGGGGGTTGGCCGAAAGGGGCTAAGCTTCCATATGACAAAGGGGTGATTTTGGCCTACTTTTCATGTATTTTGAGACCAAAAGAGGGCAACGGTAGAGGGGAAAAGGGGTTAATTGGCCCAAACAAAGGGTGCTTGTGAGGTTTAAGGGTGAATGGGGATGGTTTAGAGGATTTAGGGAGGAATTAAGAGAAGGGAAAAAGGTGAAGAGACAGAGGTTAAGTGAGAATGAAATGAGAGGGGAAAAGGCCTTTTTGGGCATTCTCTTCAGAGAAACAGAGAGGCCTTCTAACTGGAAACAACAGTGAGGAAATATCAAAGGGAAAAGGCACATGGAGGCTTCGAGGATGATGTGTTTTCTAGGGAGATGCCTTAACAAAAAAATTAAACCCCTTCTTGATTATCAAGAAATTTATAGGGGGCTAACACATAACATGGTGCCATGATGGGAGCTAATGGTGGATTTACAAGAGGATGTTTTGTGAGATGAGATGTATTGGTTTGCACAGTGGAGGTGTGAATGGATGTGGCGAAAGTATTTGGACCAGCAAATCAATTCTGAGTAGACTTGGGGTGAAAAGAGCCAAAGTGGTGGAGAAGTTGGAAATCAGGTGGTGTAGAAGGAGAAGCTTCTCTGCTAGGACCATGTTGTATATCTATGTGCTCAAGGTCAGTATGGTCAATTCTACTTTGTGACTTGGTTCTGAAAAGGTTTCTCATATGGTGCAAGTCAAACTAGGGATCTTGCAAGGCTGTAAGATGTTCAGGTACAAAGCTTTCTTTATGAATGGTCCTATTAGTAGCTAAGTTTCCAGTTTTCAAAAATTTTCCACAAAATATTTTGCGGACCATCAACTATAGTAGGAGGGTTCAGGTCCAGATGAGATCTGGTATTGATTCTTTGTGAAGCTAGATTTCAAACTCAAAATGTAGAGAGCTTGAAATTTTATGACTGCTTGTGAAAGGCTGACCTCTTTGGGTGTTTTTTTTGAACTCGCATAGTGTGTAACTAGGTTTCTAGACTTCTCAGGGCTGATTTGACACAATCCTGTGGGAGTCTATGGACACTAATAAAGTCAGAAGGCCTACTAGAGGCTAGTGGAGTCACCAGGTGGATATTTTTAGTTGTTTTGAAGATATATGTCTATGGTCCACCACAAATACTGACAAGAAATACAATCTAGGAATGTTTTGTGGTTTTATGAGTTCCCTAAGGTTTGTAAGAGTGTCCTATAGCTGAGTCATATTTTTTCTAGGGTGGTGAAATAGCTAGATTCTACACTTTGGCTATCAACTTGAGTTCTCTATGATTTGATAAGGTTTTCTGAAGTCCTAAGGAATGCTTAGATTGTCACCGACATCAGATTTTTCATCATGGTCACCATTGTGTTAGTGATGGTAATGAGGTGGCTATAAATCATAGGATACCATTTGAATCAAGGGCTTTTGAAGGCTTAAGGAGGTCTAAGCTTGGTACTTACGTAGAAGGTCCCATCGTGATCACTATTATGTTAGTGTCCCATGATTTAGCAGATTGGTAGACCAAATGCACAGTGTAACATCAGACCAGTCTTTGGAGTCCTAGGACCTAGCCTTCCTGGACTCAGAGAGAGCTCTTTCTATTATGTGCGAATGATGTAATATTTTTTGCTTTGGATGGTTGATTTTAGGCTAGTTGTTAAGTGTAGGTTTGTTGTTTGTTTTGGCTGGGGTAAGATGATCAAGTAGGATAGGTGGAGTGAGAGGTTATCAAATCAGTGGGGCTATGGAGTCTATGAATTCATTTATATCTCAATAATGAATTGAGGTACATCCCAGGGAAAATCTATTGTAGTCAATGGATCTTTAAGGTTTATGTATGAGGTGAAATGGACATTAAGTTTGGGAACCAAGGTAGGGAAAAGGGAAGTTAAGAATCCTTTGTCAAATATCTATGAACAGAGAAGTATTAAATACTGATAAGAAAAAGATATTAATCATGAGATAGGGCACACCATTTATTCAATGAAATATTTTAAACAAATAAACATTCAAGATAAATAATCTAGTGGAACAAGGAAGCAAGAGAACTTATCTAGCTTAAATGATTCTACTTACAAGATTTGAAAACATATAAGAGAAAAATGGCATCTATAAATGAAGTGGGAAATCCTAAACATCATTCATTAAACTATAAAGAACTTTGAAGCAAACTGATAAGCATATACAGAGGGCAAGATCGAAACAAGACCTCTTTGGCATAACCTAATAATCAATACATCAAAGAGAGATTTCAAGACAGAGTTTAGATAGCATCAAACTAGTAGGGCTTACCATGAATCATGTTTTCAAACTAGAATATTAATCCAATAATGAAATAGATAATATTAGGTGGGCCTAAGGATCAGCTAAGAATTCCTTAAACTAACCCAGCAGAAGAAAACATGAAGACAATAGCAAACAGGAGGAATGAGGTGCCTCAAACAACATTTCTCATCCTATAATTTTCTGAGCTATTGCAATATAGAAAGATGGACATATGGAAAACAAGAAAAACATGAAAAAATGAGAGATACATCACCATTAACTAAACTCAGGGATCCTGCAAGCAAGCCTTCATTACCATCAATCAAGGAAAATCATCCACAAGCTCCACAACACTAAATTTTTCTTCAACTTCCAAAAACCATGTGTTTCTCTTAAACACATCAAAAGCCCCCTGTTTACAATGAATCCTCATGTTATATATAACTAGAAAGGAGGACGAAAGCCTAATAGAGCATCTAGAAGTCTATTGGCTAATCAGAAGTAGCTATATTTTCCTTGAGGCCTTGCAAGGCCCAAGGCACAAAAATATCTAAAACAAAATATTTTCAGCCATTTTTAGCAATTAAATTGACTTTTAGGCCCTCACAAGCCTCCTAAAAATTTCCAAATGCACATTTTGACTCGTCAACCATAGGAGTGTAGCACTGTGTTTTCAAAATGAAATTTATGCCAGGAGTGCAACATAGGAACTGAAAAAATAGGCCTCCTTGCAGCAGTGTTTGGAAGGCCTTCCCGATATCAGAAAAGACTTCGTGATGGCTTGTTGGAAAGCCCTTGAATTCTACTTTCCAGATATACCTTTGGTTCTTCAATATGACCTTTGAAACCAGTCCAAAAAGTGAAAATTTCAAGACTGCTAGGAGCACAGCACAAGTCCTAAAAAGCAGGCAGAATGGTGAAAAATTGAGTGTTTTTGACCCTTTTGGGGGACCAAAACAACTTCAATTGATCCGAAAATTGGTGAGAATTCTCCTCTCATGATGAGGAATCCAAAAATATAAACCATTCCTGCTCAAGATTCCCTGAAAAGGAGCATAGCATTAGGTGTGTTGCGTTCCTAGCCTCAAAATTTGCAAAAAACAAAAAATTGTCCATTTTCTCCCAAAATTGGTGGATAAGTGCCTCATGGGTCCTGGGAGACCTGTAGAGAAAATTGAGCCATAATACCTCATTATGAACCTCATTTTGGTCCTTTTTGAGTTTTTCCCTTGCAAATTGGTTTCTTTGGGCATAATGCTTGGTCATTCTTCTTTGCAACTCCAAGCCTTTGTTAGCTTTCTCAAGCTTGGCCTCAAGGTGTATGTTAGCCATTTCAAGCCATGATTCCCTATCATGCTCAATTTCCATTGCAAGTATTTTAGTGAGGGGAAGTTGTTGTGCTTGGGTTGGTTCTTCTTCTCTCTGTTCTGCCAATGCTTTCCTTAGACTCATAGTTCTAGGCCTCCTTCTAGTTTGGCCCTCCTCATCTTCACTTTCTTCATAGGTGCCCATGAACTCCTCCAACTTCACCTGTGCCTTGTGAGCCTCGTTTTGGTACCTGAGTGTTCTTATTTCATAGATGGCTTGTTGGGCACTCATTTTCTTGTTTTGCATCTAATAAAAGTGCCTCATTGGACCTCATTTTGGTCCTTTTTGAGTTTTTCCCTTGAAAATTGGTTTCTTTGGGCATAATTCTTGGACATTCTTCTTTGCAACTCCAAGCCTTTGTTAGCTTTCTCAAGCTTGGCCTCAAGGTGTATGTTAGCCCTTTCAAGAAATGATTCCCTATCATGCTCAATTTCCATTGCAAGGAGTTCAGTGAGGGGAAGTTGTTGTGCTTGGGCTGATTCTTCTTCTCTCTGCTCTGCCAATGCTTTCCTTAGACCCATAGTTCTACGCCTCCATCTAGTTTGGCCCTCCTCATCTTCACTTTATTCATAGGTGCCCATGAAATCCAACTTCACCTGTGCCCTGTGAGCCTCGTTCTAGTACCTGAGTGTTCTTGTTTCATAGATGGCTTGTTGGGAACTCATTTGCTTGTTTTGCATCTGATAAACGTGAATGGCATCCTTTGATCTTTCTAATTCATCTTCTAAGTCCTTGATATGTGCATTCCAGTCTTGAAGAAGGGAATTTTCAATTCTTGTTTCATTCTCATCATCACTGTCTATGTGAATAATTTCAAATTCCCTCTCTTCTTCATGATTTTCCTCTTCCTCTTTCATTTTTTGCTTACCTTTGTCAATCTTTTGAGTTGAGGAAGATGACATTGTCCCTTGCCCTTTGGAGGCAGCAAACACATGCCTCTCTCCTCTTTGATAGGTAAAAGGGAAAGGTGCAACAATTTTTATTTGAATACCTTGATCATTGATGACCTTAGGAATGCTTTTCTTCTCACTGATGATATTTGTATGTGTGTCTTTTTCACTTTTCTCTTGACTGCCTTCTTGAGAGGCATTTTCACTTTCTCTCATGCTAGCATCACTGCCAAGATCTTCATCAATTTTATCTTCTTCCATGTCCTCTACACTGTCATGGTTAGAGGTATCCTCATCATTGCTTGATGTATTCTCATCCTCTTGGCTAGCTTATTTGTCAATATTTTCATGATTTTCATCCCTTGTATTTGCAACATTAGAGGTTCCTTCATCATTGCTTTGCACATCTGTATCTTCATGATTGTCCCTCTCTTCATGATTTGGCCCACTGTCCTTATTTTAAAACTCTGCCTCTTCTTGGCTGCTATTTTCACCTTCATTACTATTGCTTTTATCACAATCATTGTGTTCAATGTTTTCATCTTTATAATCATTATATTGATCATCAAATTCTGCCTCTTTCCTTGGGTTGTCATTGATTTCCTCACCCTTATCTAGCTCACTACCTTTACCTTCTTTGTCTTCTTCACTGCTTTCATCTACCTCTTCTTCACCATAATCACTTTCTTCATGACTGCCATGTTCATCTTGGTCACTATTGTCTTCCTCTTTGTCATCACTATCTTCTTTGTTTGATTCTTTTTCATCATTTAGCCCACTACTTTTGTCACTGTCTTCTTTAATTCTTTCATCTGCCTCCTCTTCACTGTTCCTGGTATCTTCTCCATCATTTTAAATTTCTTCACTTTCACTTTCCTCCTCTTCATCACTTGTTTCTTCTCCTTGACTATCATTTTCTTTTTTACTGTCATGTACCTCCTTGTACCTGTTTTCTTCCTCTTCTGAGTTTTTAGGAGAAGGTGAACGAGGGATGTTTGTTTGGGGAGAAGATTCATATGAAGAGGATGAATCATGGTCAGTTGGGGTTGATGTAGGAGTGGAGGAATGTCGGTGAGCTGATGATGGTAAGCTTTGCAAAGGGAGAGGCCGTGGAGTTGTGAAAACATCATGGGCGATGAAAATTTCCCATGGCATACCTTGTTGCCCTAGTTGGTGTAAGAAAATCATCTTGATAAGGGAATGATGAAAAGGTTTGACATTTGTTGTGAGGAAGGCCTCTTTTGCACAATGGATGACATTTTATCAATATTTTTACAAAGGTAGTAGGGTAAATGTAGCAGCTTGGTTTTAGTTGAATGCAAGAGTGATCTTATGTGGTAGGAATAAACCCTAGAAAACCTACCCTCACAGGAGAAGTAATTCATAATGACCTTTATTAAAGGAACATATCTGTCCAACAAATGAGAAAAGGGAAAAATGGTTTTGCAATCAGCTTGGCAACTTGGTTTTAAGAAGGGATGATAATGGCTTAGGTCCAGATACACCTATTTGAACCATTTTTCCCCCATGCAAGGTATTCCAGTGGCCATAGATATTACATTGGTGGTAAGATCAAAATTCACTCCAGCTAAATGAACTTGGTGGTCATGGAGGTTAAGGACAAAAAGTTTGGTTAACTAGGGGCAACTTTGGACCTTCTGCACTTTCTCACAGAACTCATAGCATCCTACTTCTTGGAAATATGAAACTATAGAAGGAGAGGCTGTTAATTATTTAGTTTTTATAGGCTCAAACCTATTTTCTTTCCCACCCTTCCTCTGTTGTTCTCTAGGCCTCTGGCCTCTTTCACCATTATTAGGACTGCCTTCTCTAGGCATTATGTCCTTCACCCTTGCCTTAATATTTTAAAAAGAATTGACACCGCTTGTGGAATCATGTGAAGATGTTGAGTGAGATGGTGAGGTTGCAATGGTGTCAAGGCTCAGCAGTGTGGAGGTCAGCTGTGAAAATGGAGAAGAATATTTTGCAGGAAAACTACTTTTAGCATGGAGACCAAGTATTTCCTTTTTAGGATTTTACTTCTTTTTCTAAATTCACCCTTCAAATTTCTTTATAATACTACCTTTATAAAAATAGGAAAAGGTGGAAAAAGCTTAAATACCTCTCAAAACTCCCACAATTGAAGTAAAAGTATATAGGGGAATAACATGGGTTAGTTCGGGTGGCCTCTGCATGTCAAGTTGGGTAGCCTTAGCATGCCCAGGAGCATAGCGCAGAAGACCCTGCACGCGCTACCGGGTAAGTTAGAATAGCAGTCAGTTCCTTCTGGGTAGTGCTGAACGCATAGGAGCACAACACAGTTGCATGCTGCCATGGGTTTCTACAAGGGCCAGTCGAGTCCCTTTTCACGCACAGGTGCATAGCACGGCAGACCTTGCACGCGCTGCTGGGCAGGCTTGAACAGTTGGGCACATAGCACAATGTCTTGTCGTGTCTCCCAAGCAGAGTCTACACAGACAGAAACATAGCGCATTGCTTCAGGAATGCAGCGCTCAATATAAATTTTCACAGATAATGCTTACAAGAGTGCAGCACGATTCAACATGTGTGTAGCACAAGTTTCATGCCCGAAAATATGCCAGAAAAACACTGATTTTCATGCCTGAAGATTTTCTCTCTTGTTGGCATATGAAAAATAAGTTTGAATGATGGCCATATGCCTTTTATACCCTTTGGAAAGAACAATTAAAACCAAAAATCCTCTTTTCTAACGTTTTTTTCCTTTCTTTCTTTTTCACTGAATTTTTGGTCTTTTTGTCCTATAGGTGGTAGAACTTTGAGAAAAATGGTTTTTTGCCTTAGCTGGAGCATCTTGATGTTTCCCATGGATTGACAAAATTTTTAAAAGTCTTAAAATTTGCCTCTTGCCCAGATTTTTCAAACATGAACCAGTTCTTGAAAAGCAAAAGGTCATTTTGACAAATTTTTTGAGGAAAAAGGCATTATAGTGACATTAGTGCTCTTTTTTAAGGTTTTCTCCACTTTATCCTTTTCATGAATTTCAACACTTTTAAATAGTAAGCTTGTGATTATTTTGGCACTTTCGCCTTGGAATATTCAGGCATATTTTATGCCTTTGATTTCTTGGTGGATGAGACTGAAGAGAAGAATTTTGACCTTTTTTCAACTGACATTCTGTCATGTTTTCACTTTGAAGTAGTGAAAACCTCTTGGTGTGAAAACCCTAGCAGTTGGTGTCAACAGCTCCTTTAGTCTTTATATGTGCCATCATCATGAGACACATCAGTTTTCTTTGATCTTATCAATCTTCCTGTAGGTAGCCATCTTTGACAGTCCCGCAGAAGTGTCACTCATGGCTAACTATCTTTTGCGGAATATAATTTTTATAAGGAAACCCTTTTTGGAGGCTTCTCTGATTTGTTTTTAGACCAATTACATGTTTTTCCCTTTGAACTGATTCCAGCTTTCTCATTACCTAAAAACAATTCTTTTTAAACATAAAGGCCAACCCCAACACCTATAAACTCTAGTGACCTAGTGGAAGGGGTTTTTTACTCTTTTATGGACTGAAGTTTTGACTTTGGGATTTTTTAGGAAAGAGGAGGGCACTGAATTCTTTTTGACAAGATAGATCATTTTGAAGATTCACAAAACACTAAAATTGATCTTCCTAAGGAGTTTTTAGAGGAAAATTTGGGTTTTTTAAAGCTTTGAGGCATTAGGTTAGCATGGTGAAAAGTAGGAAGAGGCAAAATGGAGTGTCCAAAGCATAGGTGCAAAAAATGGGATGGGATGAGTGACCTAGAATTTATGAGGGACTATTCGAGAGTGGTAAGATGGCCAAGGCATGGTAGAGTGGTAGAAGATTGAAAAAATTATCCTAAGGATAATGAAGGCAGTGAGATTTATAGAACTCACAAGATCCATGAATTTTTTTTCTAGAAATCTAAGGCAAGCATTTAGTCATCTAAACAGGTAAAAATTATTGATGACTAATAGTGCCTCCACTTGGGGAGGGCAGCCCTTCTTGGGAGGTGTCCAGAACTTTATATCTCTTGGTTTGTGAAGACGAATGCCTCACCCATTGGGCAGATTTTCTTCTTTTATTTTGTTGCTGCTTCCCTAAAGTAGTGATTTTGATAATCTGAAAACATGATTAACTCAACTTCATCTCTACCTACCCAACCTACTTTCCTAACATTTTCTCTTCCTTGGGTGCACTTGAACTAGCAAACCCATTGACCTCTTTTCTTTCGAAAGTAAAAAAAAACTATCTACTTCTACACTTATTTCTTCCAAGAGTTCATATTATGCTAGTGAACTCCTCTTATTCTCTACCTAGACTATTTGACTATCAAGATTAAGCAGTATGACAGACTTCACGCTCTAGGCTATTGACAAGAAATTTAAAACATTATTTGAACCAGGATTAGGTAATCTGATTCATCATGAGTTGTGGCATTGAGAAAAACTGCACACAAACATTATTTTCATAAGAAAACAAAACTATAAGGTGTGAGGGCTATGTTTCATCATTTGCTAATCATCCCTATCCTTCTCTTTGGTTCAGATTTAAGCATCTGGAACCAGTATCTTTCATTCCTAATCTATTTTCTTTTGACAAGTCAAGATTAAATTATTTGACCAGCATTATTTTAATAACTTATCAACAATTAATTTAAAACATGTTCAGCAATGATTAGGCTAGATGACGGAACAAGACATTCTTTTTGCACCAATAGTGGAATTTAGGGTTGCACACTTTCAGTACTACTATTTTTTGGGTATGGAGCTATACCTTCTCTTTGAATCTGCCCTCTTTTCTATTTTTTATGTTTTTATGTTTTTCTCTTTATGGCATTTTATCAAACAATGGTATGTACAATGAGTGAAGGCCTAAAGCTAATGATCTTGACAAAATTAGTGTTTTAGTGTCCTGCCATTGACAGGAACTCCAAATGCTTCAGCTCCATCCAACTATTGTAAAAAGAAGGCATTGTTTCCTCTAGTTGAGCTGATAATGAATGGCCCTTTCCACAAGTTTTCAAACTTACCATGTTTACCTTTGTCTTCTCTCCTTGAGTCCCATTTCAGCACTTTATCTCCAATCATTGTCCTTGGTCCTTCTGTTAAATATTTTCTTCATATTTTCTTGTATACCTCTATCCTTTTGTAAACCTCCTCTCTTATCTATTGTAAATGGATAGTTTGGTTCAACCTCCTTTTCATGTCATTCTCTTCTGATTACACTTCTTGTAGCAGTTTCATCACCAGGACTCCTAAAGATGTTGGGAAAATGGCATCCATGCCATACACTAGTTGATAGGGAGACATACCGATTGATTTCTTGGTGGTTAGTCTATCATCCCATAGTGCATGCACTATTTTTCCATGCCATGGTTTTTTATTCTATTCCAAAAGCTTCTTAATGATGTTGACCAGGATTTTATTAGAGGACTCAGCTAGCCCATTAACTAGAGGGTAATAAGCTATGTTATGTGATACTTATAAAAAAATTCAACCATTTTTTTGTATGTAAAGGAAGAAGCATTATTTGTGATGATATTTCTGGGGAAACCGAATCTAGACAGGATATTGGTCTCTAGAAATTTGATAATGACTGAGTCAATAGCATTCCTAGAGGGAATGGCTTCTATCCACTTGGTGAATTAATCAGTGGCAGTGAGGATCCACTTGTGTTGGGAAAATGAAGTAGGGTGGATCTCTCCAATGAATTCTAAACCCCATTTTTGAAAAGGAGCTTCAACAATGATAAGATGCAAAGGTAAAGCTAAGAGTTTTCTTTTTCCATCGAAAATCTGGCACTTATGGCAAGTCATGACCAGTTTGTGGGTGTCAGGGAAAAGGGTGGGCCTATAGTAGCCAGCTCTAAGAATTTTGTTAGCTGTGGTTTTCCAGTAAAGATGGCCCCAACATTCTCCTTCATGCAGTTCATGCATGATCTTTCCTACATCATCCTCAAATAAACACTTAAGAAATATACCAATAGGATTTTTCCAATACAAAAATCCATCTAAAATGCAGAAATTCAAATATTTATGTTTTAGGAACCTTGATTTTGTCTTTGATAATGTAGGAGGAGCATTAAAATAAAATAGTACCTAAAGGATATCAACATACCAAGATGAATTCAAAAATTCTTCTTCAACATGAGGAGTTTTCCACTCTTCTCGTTCTTCTAAATTATCGACAAAATTCATATCTAATGCTTGGAGATTTGTTTCAGCCATAAGTTTTGCAAGCCCTTTTCCTTTAACCAGCTTGGTGGGTCTGATTTCTAAGTCATATTCTATAACAATAGCAATCCATTTTCCTCTTTTACAATTTGGATCTTGATTTAAAATATCTTTGACAACTGTGTGAGGAACAAAAGCCATGACATGAGAATGTAAGATATAAACTCTAAAATCTTTCAATGCTTTAATTAATGCAAAGGCCTGCATTTCCATGATGTTGTACTTTAGGGGAGCATCTCTAAGGGCATTTCTGAAGAAGGCTATGGGTTGTTCTTGCCCAAGTGTGTCATTTTGTAACAACATTGTTGCCATGGTATGTACAAAGGCAAATGAGAAAATGTAGAAGTCTTTGTTGAAATCGGGACTTATCAGAACTGGTGTTTGGGTTAGTGCTTGCTTAACTAGTTCAAAATATTGTTTGGCTTCCAAAGTCCACTTAACTCCTATTTCCTTTTTGAGAATGTTTGTAATGTTTCTCAAAAGTTCAGAAAGGTTAGGGATGAATCTAATTAAGAAGTTGATTTTCCCAATGAAAGACTGCAATTCCTTAATGTTTCTAGGATGGTTGATTTGCATATATGCCTTCAATCATTTTGGGATCTATTTTGATTCCCTCTTCAAAGATGATGTGGCCTAGGATTTTTCCTTCCTATAGACCAAATAGTGTTTTCTTGGGATTCCAAGACACCCCATATTTCCTACATTTTTCAAAACTTTTCTCAAGTGTACTAAGTGCTCTTCATCAGTCTTAGAATAAACAGTGATGTCATCAAGGTAAATGACTATGAAGTATCCTATATCTTCAAAAAAATCTATGTCCATGGCCCTTTGAAAAGTGGCCCCTACATTCATCAACCCAAATGGAATTTTAACATACATGAATGTACCCCAAGGTGTGGTGAAGGCAGTTTTGTGTTGATCACTTAGGAATACTAGCACTTGGTTGTACCTGGAAAAACCATCAAGCAGTGAGATTCTCTTAGAGCCAACTACCTTTTGAAGTATGTGGTCCATTTTAGGCAAGGGATAGTTATCTTTCAAGGAGGATCTGTTCAGATTTCTAAAGTCAATGCAAAGTCTAATCTCCTCGGTTTTCTTCCTAACTGACACAAGGTTGGAAACCCACTCGGAGTATCTAAGGGGAACTATTATCCTGGCATCATACATATTTTTAATTTCTTATTCAACTAAAGGTAGTAAAAAAAGGTTTATTCTCCTTAATTTTTTCTTGAAAGGTTTCTGATTTTCCTTGAGAGGGATTTTTTGTTGAATAATGCTTGTATCATAAGATTTCAAGTCTTGATATCCCCATGCAAACACATCTTTAAAATCCTTAAAAATCTGAATATACCTATGTTTTATGTGAGGAGGAAGGGTGTTGGAGAGTTTAATAATTTTGGTTTCCTTTATGTTTCCTATGTTGAATTCTTCAACATCAGTCTCGGTAGATTCTATCTTTGGTTTTTTAGCCACATCATTAAAGTCAAATAGTTCCTCTAATGGTGCAAGCCCTCTTGGTAATGTGTCATTTTTGCATTGTAAGACTTCCAAGTCCTTTTGGTCTCGATCTTCAAACATTTCAACCTCATAAGGATGTGTGAGCAGATTTATATTAGCAAAAGAGGGCAACACTGTTATGTGATCTTTATCTTTAGCAGGAACCTTTTCCTCGTGTTTTAAGCTAGATTTAATCAACGTAAATTCATTCCTGGATTGCAGAAAATCATCGATTTGTTCATCACCCTCAAACACCTGGCAATGGTTAATGTTGTCAGCAATTGTAGGACGATGTTTTTCCTTGATAGGATATTGTTCGTTTGTAGGTGGCATTTGAAAATTACTGGCAACAAAGGCGAGCTCATTAGCGAGTCTATTTTGGGCTCTAGGAATGTAAGTGAGCTTATATTTCTCAAAATTTTTGAGGAGGTCTAGGTCTACATTTATGTACTCTCTTAATCTTGGACTCTTGGCTGAGTATTCACCTTTGATTTGTTTAATGACAAGTTCTGGATCTCCTTGGGTTGATATTTTCTTAGCTCCTAAGTCTTCAAGTAAGTGCAAACCAAGGAGGAGAGCCTCATATTCTGTGATGTTATTAGTGCACTGAATTTCTAATCTGTAAGAATGACCCCCATTTGTGTTATGGATCCAGACACCAGCTCCTGAACTGGCATTTCCAGGAGAACCATCAAAGGTCACGTTCCAAAGTGTTTCTACTTCATGTTTATCATTGAGTTGTTGTTCAAGGTTGCTAGAGTTTTGGTTATCATTTTCTTCATTTGAGGGCGAGTGTGAGTATTCTAGAAGGCCTAGTTATTTCTCACTTCCTTTTACTTGTCCACTAATCTCATTTTTATTATACAAGATAAAAGAATCCAAATCTGAATGAATGGAATAAACCAGGGTGTTGTTGGGCCTCTCTAGGCTACTCACCATATACTTCATGTGGGATTCTTGGTATAGTCTCCTAGTTTGATTGAAAACAGGGATAATAGCATATGACATATCCATTTGGAGGCTGCCTTGAATTTTGTCTCCCCATGATCTAGACAAAAGCATGCCATACTTTGGGGGAATGTCAGCAACCAATATGTCCATAACTAGACCTTTGGCGGGTATTTGAGCCAAAGTGATATGAAGATCCTTGATTAGACCCAAACACTTGACTCTACATGAATCAAATAAGTATAAGTATTTGTATGGTTTGGTTATTTCTAGGCCTAATATCTCCATGACCACCTTAGGCATGAGGTTGTGCGAAGCACCAGAATCTAGCATGGCATTGTGTAATATTTTGTCATGTATGTTTAGGCTAACATAGAAAGGAGGGACAACTCCTTCTTGGAATTTTCCCTCAACTTCGAGACCAAACAACAATTCTGGTTTGAAATCTGTCAAGTTTAGCGTGTCTGTATCGTTCCCTATGTTCAAAACTTTCAAAACTTGGGACCGATACATATCTTGAGATACCAGTTTTGTGAGAGGTATGACTATCTTGATTTTAGAAATCTCTCCTTCAAAACTGAATGGTACTTGGGTTTTAGACATATTTACATCAGTTTTATCAGCCATAAATTTTTCTACATTTTTAATTTTCTGATTTTAATTTCGGGCTTTGGTCAAAAGGGTTTTCTCAGGGCCACTAATAGAGGTACTAGGGCAGCTTGTGTCACCACTTGGTTGGCTAGTTTTGTCTTTGTTAGGATTAGTTTTCTTAGCCATGGTGTTTTTATTATCTACAGTTCTTTTAATAATTTTTTCGGGGGTTTTCCTAAAAACAGTATCTAAGTTGTTTTTCTTGGAGTTGCTTGGTTTTTCTTACTCCTAAAATCATATTTCCTGTGGAATTCCATTATGGCGTTTTCCAATCCCAACTCATGGTCTTCGAGGTCTCCATGGAATGTTTCATCTAGATTTGAGGTGAAAAAACCTTGTTCTTCTTCTGTGAGAAAAGCATCACCCTCGCTATCAAAGCGTATTAAGATTAGATGATTTTCATCCAGTTGTTCAATATCTCTTTCCCCCTCATTTACATAGTTATCTTGGAAGGGTGGCCTGATTTGTTGATCATTTTCCCTTTGTCTGGTATGGGGTGGGTCTCTTCTGAAGTTCTGATTCCAATTTTTGTTTTGGAGATTTGGTCGATTCTCCCTAGGAGGTGCTCTTTCATTTATGTTTATCCTCTCCATCATTCTCTCCATGTTTCTAAGTAGGTTGTCAATTTTGGAATCAGATGAGGAGGTTGAGGGCATGGTTTCATCTTTGTAGGTTACCATCTTTTCCGACCTTAGCCTAGCTCTCTTCTCATTCAAGTTGGCCTCTACACTTATAGCTCCCTTTTGCATGTTTTCTAAAGTTAGGGGTTCTCTTTCTCTTAGTTGATAGGCCGTTTCGGGGTCAAAACCTTCTGGGAATTTAGCTAAGGCTAGGCCTAGTGGGGGTTTCATGTTGGGCAGTAGTGCGTTGTCAACACTATTGAACCTAGTGCTATAGTATTTGACACTTTCCCCTATGTTTCTTTTCAGATTGCTATATTCTGAGAGGATCTGGAGAGGTTTTTCTTAATTTCCCATTTTTTTATGAAAGTCCGGTAAAGGGAAGGGAGATCATGTATTTTTTTGGGAGTTAGGCCTTTGAACCATTTTTTAGCTTCTCCTCCTAGGCTTTGGGCAAACATCCTCATTTTCCTGGTTTCCTCTTCTAACTCCATGTATTCAAAAGCATCATTTATTCTATCTACGTGCTGTTGGGCAGTGGTAGACTCAACCCCAGTAAAGTGTGGGATTATGGATTGGTAATCGTTTGGAAAAGGTACCAATGGTTGCTGTAACATTAGGGGTGCATACCATGCTACCATGATGGGAGCTAATGGTGGATTTACAAGATGATGGTTTGTGAGATGAGATGGAGTGGTTTGTACAGTGGAGGTGTGAATGGATGTGGCGTAAGTACTTGGACCAGCAAGTTGATTCTGAGCATACTTGGGGTGAAAAGAGCCAAAGTGGTGGAGAAGTTGGAAATCAGGTGGCGTAGAAGGAGAAGCTTCTTCGCTAGGACTCTGCTGCAAGTTTATGGGCTCAAGGTAAGTATGGTCAATTCTACTTTGTGACTTGGTTCTGAAAAGGTTTCTCATATGATGCAAGTCAAACTGGGGATCTTGAAAGGCTGTAAGATGTTCAGGTACAAAGCTTACTTTATGAATGGTCCTATTAGTAGCTAAGTTTCCAGTTTCAAAAGTTTTCCACAAAATATTTTCTGGGTCATCAACTATAGTAGGAGGGTTCGGATCTGGATGAGATCTGGTATTGATTCTTCGTGAAGCCAGATTTCAAACTCAAAATGTAGAGAGGCTGAAATTTTATGACTGCTTGAGAAAGGCTCACCTCTCTAGGTGTTTTTTTGAACTCAAACAGTGTGTAACTAGGTTTCTAGACTTCTCAGGGCTAATTTGACATAATCCTGCAAGGGTCTATGGACACTAATAAAATCAGAAGGCCTACTGGAGGCTAGTGGAGTTTCTAGGTGGATATTTTTAGTTGTTTTGAAGATATGTGTCTATGGTCCATCACCAATACTGACAAGAAAGCCAATATAGGAATTTTTTGGTGTTTTCTGAGTTCCCTTAAGTAGCACTAAGGTTTGTAAGAGTGTCCTATAGCTGAGTCATCATTTTTCTAGGATGGTGAAATAGTTAGATCCTACTCTTTGGCTATCAAATTGAGTTCTCTATAATTTGATAAGGTTTTTTGAAGTCCTAAGGAATGCTTAGATTGTCACTGACATCAAAGTTTTCATCATGATCACCATTGTGTTAGTGATGGTAACGAGGTGGCTATAAATCATAGGATACCATTTGAATTAAGGGCTTCTAAAAGCTTAAGGATGTCTAAGCTTGGTACTTACTCAAAAGGTCCTACCGTGATCGCTATTATGTTAGTGTCCTGTGATTTAGTAGATTGGTAGACCAAATGCACAGGGTAACATCAGACTAGTCTTTGGAGTCCTAGGACATAGCCTTCCTAGACTCAGAGAGGGCTCTCTCTATTATGTGTGAATGATGTAATATTGTTCGCTTTGGATGGTTGATTTTAGGCTAGTTGTTAAGTGTAGGTTTGTTGTTTGTTTTGGTTGGGGTAAGATGATCAAGTAGAATAGGTGGAGTGAGAGGTTATAAAATCAATGGGGCTATGGAGTCTATGAAGTCATTTATATCTAAATAATTAATCGGGGTACATCACAGGGAAAATCTAGTGTAGTCAATGGATCTTTAAATTTTATGTATGAGGTGAAATGGACATTAAGTTTGGGAACCAAGGTAGGGCAAAGGGCAGTTAAGAATATTTTTTCAAATACCTATGAACAGAGAGGTCTTAAATATCGATAGGAAAAATATACTAATCATGAGATACGACACACCATTTACTCAATGAAAATACTTTAAACAAATAAACATTTAAGATAAACAATCTAGTGGAACAAGGAAGCAAGAGAACTTATCTAACTTCAATGATTCTACTTTCAAGATGTGAAAACATATAAGAGACAAATAGCATCAATAAATGAAGAGGGAACTCCTAAAGATCATTCATTATACTATAAATAAATTTGAAGCAAACTGATAAGCATATACAAAGGAAAATATCAAAACAAGACCTCTTTCGCTTAACCTAACAATCAATACATCAAAGAGAGATTTCAAGACAGAGTTTAGATAACATCAAACAAGAAGGGCTTACCATGAATAATGTTTTTAAACTAGCATATTAATCCAATAATGAAATATAAAAGCTTAGGTAGGCCTAAGGATCAGCTAATAATTCCTTAAACTAACCCAACAGAAGAAAACATGAAAACTATAGAAAAAGGGAGGACTGAGGTGCCTCAAACAACATTTCTCATCCTATACTCTTCTGAGCTATTGCAATATAGAAATATGGACATATGGAAAACAAAAAAAACATGAAAAAATGAGCGATACATCACCATTAACTAAACTCAGGGATCCTGCAAGTAAGCCTTCATCACCATCAATCAATGCAAATCATCCACAAGCTCCATAACACTAAATTGTTCTTCAACTTCCAAAAACCATGTATTTATTTTAAACACATCAAAATCCCCCTGTTTACAATGAATCCTCATGCTATATATAACTAGCAAGGAGGAAGAAAGCCTAATAGAGCATCTAGAAGTCTATTGGGTAATCAGAAGTATCTATATTGTCCTTGAGGCCTTACAAGGCCCAAGGCACAAAAATATCTAAAATAAATATCTTTTCGGCTATTTTTAGCAATTAAATTGACTTTTAGGCACCGAAAAGCCTCTTAAAATTTTCCAAATGCACATTTTAACTTGTGAACCACAGGAGCGTAGCATTGTGTTTTCAAAATGAAATTTATGCCAGGAGTGCAGCACACAAACAGAAAAAATAGGCCTCCTTGCAGCAATGTTTTGAAGGCCTTCCCGATGTCGAAAAAGGCTCCGTGATGGCTCGTTGGAAAGCCCTTGAATTATAATTTCCATATATACCTTTTTTTTTTAAATCTGACCTCTACAACCTATCCAAAAAAGTGAAAATTCCAAGACTTTCAGGAGTGTAGCACTTGTCCTAAAAAGCAGGCAGAAAGGTGAAAAATTGAGTGTTTTCGACCCTTTTGGGAGACCAAAACAACTTCAATTGATCTGAAAATTGGTGAGCATGCTCTTCTCATGATGATGAATCCAAAAATTTAAACCTTTCCTGCTGAAGATTCCCTGAAAAAGAGCGTAGCACCAGGTGTGTTGTGTTCCTAGCCTCAAATTTTGCAAAAAAAGAAAAAATGTCCATTTTCTCCCAAAATTGGTGGATAAGTGCCTCATGGGTCCTGGGAGACTTGTAGAGAAGCCTGAGCCAAAATACCAAGGCTAGCTTGGTCCTTTTCCTCTTTTAGTGCTTCGACCTCATTTTGGGCCTTTTTGAGTTTGGCCCTTGCAAATTGGTTTCTTTGGGCATAATGCTTGGTCATTCTTCTTTGCAACTCGAAGCCTTTGTTAGCTTTCTGAAGCTCAGCCTCAAGGTGTATGTTAGCCCTTTCAGGCCATGATTCCCTATCATGCTCAATTTCCATTGCAAGGAGTTCAGTGAGGCAAATTTTTTGTGCTTGGGCTGATTCTTCTTCTCTCTGCTTTGCCAATGCTTTCCTTAGACCCATAGTTCTAGGCCTCCTTCTAGTTTGGCCCTCCTCATCTTCACTTTCTTCATTGGTTCCCATAAACTCCTCCAACTTCACCTGTGCCTTGTGAGCCTCTTTCTAGTACCTAAGTGTTCTTGTTTCATAGATGGCTTGTTGGGAACTCATTTTCTTGTTTTGCATCTGATAAAAGTGAATGACATCCTTTTCTCTTTATAATTCAGCTTCTAAGTCCCTGATTTGTGCATTCCAGTCTTGAAGAAGGGAGTTTGGAATTCTTTTTTCATTCTCATCATCAGTGTCTATGTGAATAACTTCAAATTCCCTCTTTTCTTCATGATTTTCCTCTTCCTCTTTCATTTTTTGCTTACCTATGTCAATATTTTTAGTTGAGGAAGATGGCATGGTCCCTTTCCCTTTCGAGGCAACAAACACATGCCTCTCTCCTCTTTGATAGGTAAAATGGAAAGGTGCAACACGTTTGATTTGAATACCTTGATCATTGGTGACCTTAGGACTGCTTTTCTTCTCACTGATGATCTCTGTATGTGTGTCTTATCCGTTTGCTCTTGACTGCCTTCTTGAGAGGCATTTTCACTTTCTCTCATGATAACATCACTGCCAAGACCTTCATCATTTTTATCTTCTTCCATGTCCTCTATACTGTCATGGTTAGAAGTATCCTCCTCATTGCTTGATGTATTCTCATCCTCTTGGCTGGCTTCTTTTTCAATATTTTCATGATTTTCATCCCTTGTATTTGCAACATTAGAGGTTCCTTCATCATTGCTTTGCACATCTGTATCTTCATGACTATCCCTCTCTTCAGGATTTGGACCACTTTCCTTATTTTCAAACTCTTCCTCTTCTTGGCTGCTATTTTCACCTTCATTACTGCTACTTTTATCACTATCATTGTGCTCAATGTTTTCATGATTATAATCATTAGTTTGATCATCAAATTCTGCCTCTATCCTTGGGTTGTCATTTATTTACACACCCTCATCTAGCTCACTGCCTTTGCCTTGTTTATCTTCTTCACTGCTTTCATCTACCTCTTCTTCATCATAATTAATTTCTTCATGACTGCCATGTTCATCTTAGTCACTATTTTCTTCCTCTTTGTCATAACTATCTTCTTTGTTTGATTATTTTTTATCATTTAGCCCACTCCTTTTGTCACTGTCTTCTTTAATGCTTTCATCTGCCTCCTCTTCACTATTTTTGGTATCTTCTCCATCATTTTCACTTTCTTCACTTTCACTTTATTCCTCTTCATCACTTGTTTCTTCTCCTTGGCTGTCATTTTATTTTTTACTGTCACATTCCTCCTTGTCACTTTTTTCTTCCTCTCCTGAGTTTTTAGGAGAAGGTGAAAGAGGGATGTTTGTTTGGGGAGAATATTCATATGAAGAGGATGAATCATGGTCAGCGAGGGTTGATGGAGGAGTGGAGGAAGGTGGGTTAGATGATGATGGTAAGTTTTGCAGAGAGAGAGGAATTGGAGTTGTGAAAACATCATGGGCGATGAAAAATTCCCATGGGATACCTTGTTGCCCTAGTTGGTGTAAGAAAATCATCTTGATAAGGGAATGATGAAAAAGGCTTGACATTTGTTGTGAGGAAGGTCTCTTTTGCATAATGTATGACGTTTTATCAATATTTTTACAAAGGTAGTAGGGTAAATGTAGTAGCTTGGTTTTAGTGAAATGCATGAGTAGTCTAATGTGGTAGGAATAAACCCTGGAAAACCTACCCTCATAGGTGAAGTACCTCATAATGATCTTCATTAAAGGAGCATATATGTCCAACAAATGAGAAAAGGGGAAAATGGTTTTGCAATCAGCTTGGCAACTTGGTTTTAAGAAGGATTGATAATGGCTTAGGTCCAGATACACCTGTTTGAACCATTTTTCCCCCATGCAACGTATTCCATTGGCCATAGAGATTGCATTGGTGGTCAGCTCAAAATTCACTCCAGCTAAATGAACTTGGTGGTCATGGAGGTTAAGGACAAAAGGTTTGGTAAACTAGGGGTGACCTTTGACCTTCTGCACTTTCTCACAGATTTCATAGCATCCTACTTCTTGGAAATATGAAACTATATTAGGAGAGGTTGTCAATACTTTAGTGTTTATAGGATCAAACCTATTTTATTTCCTATCCTTCCTCTATTTTTCCCTATGCCTCTGACCACTTTAACCACTATCAACACTGCCTTCTCTAGGAATTTTGTCCTTCATTGTTGCTGTAAGATTTTAAAAATAATTGCCATTGCTTGTGGAATGATGTGAAGATGGTGAGTGAGATGGTGAAGTTGCAATGGTGTCAAGGCTCAGCAGTGTGGAGGTCAGGTGTGAAAATGGAGAGGTTTATTTGGCAGGAAAACTACTTTTAGCATGGAGACCAAGTATTTCCTTTTTAGGATTTTACTTCTTTTTCTAAATTCACCCTTCAAATTTCTTTATAATCCTACCTTTAGACAAATAGGAAAAGGTGGAAAAATATTAAATACCTCTCAAAACTCCCACAGTTGAAGTAAAATTACACAGGGGGTAGAAAGGGTCAGTTCGGGTGGCCTCTACACATCCAGTTGGGCAGCCTCTACATGCCCAGGAGAGTAACGCGGCAGACCCTGCACGCGCTATCAGGTAAGTTAGAATAGTAGTTGGGTCCTCCTGGG
Source organism: Pinus albicaulis (assembly GCA_034641835.2). Lineage (NCBI taxonomy): Eukaryota > Viridiplantae > Streptophyta > Pinopsida > Pinales > Pinaceae > Pinus > Pinus albicaulis. The sequence goes on along the minus strand of CM076575.1, from coordinate 857,953,425 downwards.
CAGTGCTGTATGCATAGGAGCAGAGTCCAGTTGCATGCTGCCGGGGGTTTTTCCATGAGCCAGTCGGATCCCTTTGCATGCCCAGGTGCGTAGCGTGATAAACCTTTCACGCGCTGCTGGGCAGACATGAACAATCGAGTGCGTAGCACAGTGTGTTGTTGTGTCTCCCGAGCGAAGTCTACACGCATATAAATGCAGCACACCACTTCAGGAGTACAGTGCTTAATATAAATTTGCACAGAGAATACTTACAGGAGCGTAACACGATTCAACAAGTGCATAGCGTAGGTTTCATGCCCCGAAAATATGCCAGAAAAATGCTGATTTTTATGCCTGAAGCTTTTTCTCTCTTGTTGGCATATGAAAAATAAGTTTGAATGATGGCCGTATGCCTTTTATACCCTTTGGAAAGAATAATTAAAACCAAAAACACTCTTTTCTAATGTTTGTTTCCTTTCTTGCCTTTTCACTAACTTTTTGGTCTTTTTGTCCTGTAGGTGGTAGAACTCTGAGAAAAATGGTTTTTTTGCCTTAGCTGGAGCATCTTGATGTTTCCCTTGGATTGAAAAACTTTTTAACAAGCTTAAAATTTGCCTCTTACCCACATTTTGGAAACATGAACCAGTTCTTGAAAAGAAAAAGGTCATTTTGACAAATGTTTTGAGGAAATAGGAATTATAGCGACATTAGTGCATTATAGTGGCAATAGTGCTCTTTTTGAAGGTTTTCTCCACTTTATCCTTTTCATGAATTTAAACACTTTTAAATAGTAATATTGTGATTATTTTGGCACTTTCACCTTGCAATCTTCAGTCCTGCATATTTTATGCCTTTGATTGCTTGGTGGATGAGACTGAAGAGAAGAATTTTGACCTTTTTTCCACTGACATTCTGCCATGTTTTCACTTTGAAGAAGTGAAAACCTTTTGTTGTGAAAACCCTAGCAGTTGGTATCAACATATCCTTTAGTCTTTATATGTGCCATCATCTTGAGACACATCAGGTTTGTTTGATCTTATCAATCTTCCTGTAGGTATCCATCTTTGATAGTCTTGTAGAACTGTCACTCATGGCTAACTATGTTCTGCAGAATATACTTTTGATAAGGAAACCCTTGTTGGAGGCTTCTCTGCTTTGTTTTTAGACCAATTACATGTTTGCTCCTTTGACCTGATTACAATTTTCTCATTACCTAAAAACAATGCTTTTTTAACATAAAGGCCAACCCTAGCACTTATAAACTCTAGTCACCTAGTGGAAGGGGTTTTTGACTCTTTTATGGACTGAAGTTTTGACTTGGGGCTTTTTTAGGAAAGAGGAGGGAAATGAGTTCTTTTTGACAAGATAGATCATTTTGAAGATTCACAAACCATTGAAATTGATCTGCCTAAGGAGTTTTTAGAGGAAAATTTGGGTTTTTTAAGGCTTTGAGGCATTAGGTCAGCATGGTGAAAAGTAGGCAGAGGAAAAACGGAGTTTCCAAACCATAGGTGCAAAAAATGGGATGGGGATGAGTGACCTAGGCTTTATGAGTGACTATTCAGGAGTGGTAGGCTGGCCAAGGCATGGTAGAGTGGTAGAAGAGTGAAAAAATTACCATAAGGATAATGAAGGCAGTGAGATTTCTAGAACTCACAAGATCCATGAATTTTGTTTCTAGAAATCTAAGACAAGCATTTAGTCATCTAAACAGGTAAAAATTACTGATGAATAACACAAGAAACATTTTGGAGGGGAGGACTATAATATTCCCAATTAATCCCAAGCTAATGGGAATATTCATTTTTGTTTTATTTTTCTGTTTCATGAATAAATGTGTAAAGGAGGTTCAATAAAACTCCTAAACAGTTAATAAATCAATGCCACATGTGAACAAGGCTAAATTTGGGCTATTTAAATAGCACCCTTAGGTGTGAAATGGGTTGAATATTTTGACTGGGTCAACCATGACCAAATCAACAACGCTATCTTGGAGGAGTGGCCATCAATGAGGCACAATGCAGTTTTAGTTGGAGGTGATCCATGTGAAAGGAGATATTCCATTGAGATGGTTTAGGTTTTTTCAAGCTCTTAAACTTATGAAAGGAAGAGGATGGTAGCATGAGAAGGTTGTTGATGATATTTTATTTTCAGAGTATATTGTCTGTTTAGACATATCTAATTCTCCTTGCTATTTAGCAGAGAATAGTGTTGTTTAGCATTGGGTGTTCCTGATCGGGAATCCCACCTCTTTCCTTGAGAGGTCTCTTGGAAGAGTTTGCATTTCTTGTCCACTATCAGGCTGAAGGCCAAGCTTCTTCTTCCAACTACAACACAGATATTATTGAGGGTTTGGTTTTCTTTGTAAGTTGCAACAAGTGGAGGCTAGATCTACTCATATATAGGCCATTCTAGTGCTCCTTTTCAGTGGGGAAGGCTTCTATGCCATTGGCAAGAGAGTATTGGATAATTGGAGCTACATTTTCAAATCTTGGCTAGGGGCCAAAATTTTTCTAGAGCCTACAGCACAATCTTGCTTCTAGAACTACGTTATTTGTGTGGGTATTGTTGCAGGGTATTTTGGCACACTTTTTGGACGAGTGGTTTTAATGTGTTGGGGATATGCCCTTCACATTTGAGATCCATTTTTACGGATCATCATCTTGTATATTTTAGATTAGATATGTATGTCCATGAATTTCTGAATATTTCTGTAGATCTGCAGCATTAGGTCTCATATCTACTCCTTGTACTTCATGTTTTTCCGAAAACCCCAAGGGGGAATTGAAGAAGAGCCTATCTAGTGTATGGATCTGATATAGATCTAACTCTTTATACACAGATTTTCTCTAGATCTGAAGTGTAATCTACAGCAGTTGCAGCTAATAAAATAACACTGTCAAGCTCTTTTCAGTCTTAATACATGGTTGAAGCACCTCTTTTTGAGGATTTTCTTCCATAAAATTCTTCTATTTCCTGTTGTGCATATCATGGGCTCCTTCCATAAAAGTCTTCTATTTCCTATTGTACATATTGGGTGGTATAGTGAGAAGTTTGTTGATGTGATGTGGAGGAGAGAAATCTCCAATTTCTGAGCATATTTTCTAGTGAGGGGACTAGTCTTTCACCTATTGAGTTGATTGGGTGTTGTTGCAGCTAAAAAGGGATATTTTAACTAAAAATGCAGAAAAATAACTGAACTCCACAATATTCCGTAAAGTCACTATTTACTCAACAGAAGATTGCCATGTAAAATAAAGATGCATAAAACACTGCAATCCATTAACACATAGAACAGGAAGAATCTCAACGTTTTATTATAAGTAATAACTGGGGTTACATATAGATCTGACCCAAAGTAGCTGAGATGGAAAAATGGCCACCAAGATGAACTGCTGCACTGCGTTGGCCTCCAAAACTAACTAATGCACTCTCTCTTTGGCAAAAAATACCATTGAATCCACTGAAGCACCTGTTGAAGATCTAAATGATCCTCACTCCAATATCCATGAAGCTCTGCGAAACTTTTGAATGAAGTCTCCTCAAAGAGAGTTGGGTTTCTGTCCAACACTCACAAATCACCTGAGGGTTTCCATCCTGGGGCTATGGATGAAGTAGACAACCACGTCTCAAACCTATCATACAAGAAAATTATATGATCCAAATATATCTCTCAATGGCCTCCTCCCTTTCTTTTATATATCTCTTGGAGCTTTCTAGAGAATTATTTTATTATTATTATATTCATGGAGCTCTTTTCCCTCTTATTAAAATATTCCTTTGTAATGCAGAAAAGGGTAAATCGGCTACCACGCCTCCTCTGGTCACTGAAACCCATGTCCAACCGTCCCACCATGTAGGTATCCTCCTCCTGATTCCAATGAGCTATTACAATAAGGTGTTCCATCATGTATTCCTCCTGGAATGCCACCTTGAGTGTAATCAGCTGAGTTAAGCCCATAAATAACTCAAATTTCTGAAAGTTGTCAGAATGCACCGGAATGAAAGCCAAACTGCTCGGATGATGGAATATATCAAGCAAATTCCACCTGACCACATAGAAACTCCTCAAAAATCCTTCAGAAATCCTATGGGCCTGTTGATGACACCAACCTGTACCTGTGACCAGTATGCTTCTAACTTTGGGAGTCCATCCTAGCCCTATCATAGGTGACACCAAAAAAAGGAATATTATAGATCTTCCCCAAGATTTATTGCCCTCAAGCAATCCAAATATGTGAGCCACTCTGTTGGCCCGCCGCAACCGAGACCCAATGCCTAGATCCCATACAAACCTCCTGGTGCTACTATGTGCCTGTGTCAAGCCACCCGGAATAGAGCCCTCAATGTCAGGATCCAAAATTGATCTCTCACTGTACCTGTCATCAAACAATCCTCCCGAATCCCAACACCATCATGCCCAATCATTTCCCAAGTCCCACGGCTCGAACTACGCACTGCCTCTGGCTATAACTGATGCTCTAAGAGGTGAAGACCATGACTCCTATTGCGTTGTATCTATGACTGTGTAAGATGCCCCACCAATTGTGTACCAACTCAACACCTCTCTCCAATCCAACCCCTAACTAAATCCAATTTTGATCTCGCTCTTTTGAAATCGGGATGGAGTGCTGAAGAAATGATGACTTGTGCCCCACTGCCAACTAGAATCTGTAGCATTTTCTATGTCTAAGTGCCCTTGCTCTACTATGCTCCCTACGAAGAATATCGTACCATCAAGAGGGTACCAACTCATGATATCCCACCAATCTATCCTAGAAGAAGAATCCAATGTAGTGACAGCTGCATAAGGAACATACTTGGAGTGTTGTCGCCAACCCATAATCAACTCACGCTGCACTGACCTATCTCTCTCTATATGGGCCAAAGTGGGCAAGATATGTTGCAAGCTCCATCTATGTACTCCTGGAGAGTGCTACTCCCTGAGGGTACCGCAGCTCTACTGACTGCATGTGCACCTATCTGCACCTCATCAATGTGTCGGCCCACATATGGTTGCTCCACCATCTCCAACAGCTCCTCCCAGATGTAGAGCTTGCACAGTTGTCCAAATCCCAAAAGGTTCCTACTATTAGTCTGAAAATTATTTTCATAATGTCATCATTGTAGGGAGGGAAGGGTGTTGTTATCCTCAAAATATCACTGAAACAAGAGGCAACTATAAGCTTGACTCTCTCATTTGGATGTTCCGAGAATATAGATTGTACCAATGCAACCATAGATGGCTTCAAAACCCAATTTAAACTCCAATCAGATTTCTCTACCTTTGAAAGGCAAGATTCCATTTTTTCTAACATGGGAAAGTCATGTTTTGATCTTCCACTCTTTAAGTCCATCCCAAGTGCATAAAGCCAATTTCCCACTTCTTCCTCCTTTTGTAAATTCCTCGGATGCCTTTGTTGGAGCAAATTATGTACCTCCTTGGAGAAGGGTCTATTGTTTTGTTTCAAGGAACTAACTTCTGCATTGTTTAATATTTTTGGTATTTGGTTTAGATCACAACCCACTGAGGCACTGCTATGTTGATTTAGGAGTTGTTTTAAAAACTTCATTGTTTCAATGACATATATGGAAGTAACAGTGGTTTATATGGACTTGCACAAGGCAAGCTACAAGCACTAGGTGGTGATTGCAAGGAAATCCAACCACTCCAATAGCAAGCTCCTCCAGAAACTGCACTGCTGCTTCAAGACTACACTGCTACCAAACTTTGGCCTCTAATTTACCCATTGAAAACTGCTCAGAAAATTCTAGGAATTTGGGAAGGTGATCCTTGCCCAAAACCCAGAGAAACCCAGAAAGGGTTTCTTCTAATTCCAACCATCAAAATCTAACCCTTTGTAGTTTGGCCCTCTTCCAATTTTGTTTTCTGGCACTGTAGCTACTATTGCTAATAATTGCTCTCCAAAATCCCAGCAAACCTCCTCATATGGCTCTACTATCAATTTCCCAACACCCCAGCTCTAAAATCCCACCAATGCAGCTCCCACAAATGAGCCTCCTCCATTAAATGCGTAGGCCCTTCTAACCAAAATAGCTGCAACTAAAAAATGGAAACTCAAAGGTTGATCCAAGATTGAGGCTCTGATACCACTGTAATATCCCGAAAGGGATATTTTAACTAAAAATGCAGAAAAATAACTAAACTCCACAATATGCCGTAAAATCACTATTTACTCAATAGAAGATTGCCATGTAAAATAAAAATGCATAAAACACTGCAATTCATTAACACATAGAACAAGAATAATCTCAACATTTTATTGTAAGTAATAACTAGGGTTACATATAAATTTGACCCAAAGTAGCTGAGATGGAAAACTGGCCACCAAGATGAACTACTACATCATTGGCCTCAAAAACTGACTAATGCACTCTCCCTCCGGCAACAGCTACCACTGAATCCACTGAAGCACCTATTGAAGATCTGAATGATCCTCACTCCAATATCCCTAAAGCTCTACGAAAATTTTGAATGAAGTCTCCTCAAAGAGAGTTGGGTTTCCATCCAACACTCACAAATCACCTGAGGGTTTCCGTCCTGGGGCTACGGCTGAAGTAGAGAACCACGTCTAAAACATCTCATACAAGAAAATGATATGATCCAAACATATCTCTCAATGGCATCCTCCCTTCTCTTGGATCCTTCTATAGCATTATTTTATTATTATTTTATTCATGGAGCTCTTTTCCCTCTTATTAAAATATTTCTTTTTAATGCAGAAAAGGGTAAATCGGCTAGCACGCCTCTTCTAGTCACTGAAACCCATGTCCAACCATCTGACAATGTACGTATCCTCCTCCTGGTTCCAATGAGCCATTACACTAAGGTGTTCCATCATGTATTCCTCCCGGAACACCGCCTTGAGCATAATAAGCTGAGTTAAGCCCAGAAATAACTCAAATTTCTGAAAATTGTCGGAATGCACCAGAACGAAAGCCAAACTACTCGGATGATGGAATATATCAAGTGAATGCCACCCAACCACATAGAAACTCCTCAAAACTCCTCCAAAAAGCCTTTGGACCTGCTGATGACACCAACCTGTACTTGTGACCGGTCTGCTTCTAACTCTGGGAGTCCATCCTAGCCCTGTCATAGGTGACACCAAAAAAAGGAATATTATAGGGCCTTAGTGGTATATTTAGGCATGCTTTCTGGGTGATTCTAGGCCATCTCTTTGGCTATATCTCCAAATATTTTGTACATTGTGTAACTAAATCTTCTCCAATATAATAAAATGGCTCAGCTTCTCTGTAATATTCCCAAATTTTCACCTGATATTTGGAATATTAGAGTTCTTAAATTTCTTAATGAATTAAGTAAATAAAAGGGTGGAGGGACCCATAATCCTCAATATGAATAAATATCCACTTTTTGTGTGTGAATGTGGATTAATTAAGCCTAGATCTACATAATGAGGTAGTTGGGCAACTACTAATGTGAATGAAATTGGAGATCATGTCTCATTAATTGAGATAGATCATGGAGGTTGATACAATCAACTAAGATCTTGAAGATGTCAAACAGAAGATCATGGAGCGTTCATAATAATATGATGGAGGAAGTTGTGCAATTAATGCACACACGATGGAGAGGGTGTACATTTCACCTAGACATGATGGATGACTTGGTCAAATAGCGCAGTCAAACATGGAGGATCTTGTCCACATGCACAGCGTAGTCTAGATGAGGGCCAAGGCATGGGAAGGCTCAAATATGTTATAAAGAAGATGAAGGCAAGGATAAGGCATGCTTGTGATTATTGATGTTGAGGATCTATTTAGATCTGGAATTGTCATGTGACATTCCATTGCTTTCTTGGGCTGTTTAGCAGATATTGCAAGTGTTGTTTAGCATAGGGTGTTCCTGGTCAGGAATCCCACCTCTTTTTTTGAGTAGCTCTAGAAAGAATATTGTACTTCATTTTACTTCAGGCATTGGTGCCACATATATTTTCCTACTTTCTGCAGAACATTCATATTCAGAAATTTCATATTTCTGAAGATTAGTTTGGAAGGTGAAGGTTGTCTTCAGTATTTCAGCTGGATAACTAGTGAAGGTTTATTCCTATCACCTTAGGCTTATATATCAGCATTCCCAGAGCTACCTTTCAGATATCGCATCAGGCCAAAATTTATTGACCTCGTAGTAGCAGTAATACCTTCAGGAATTACCCTGTCCATTTTGCAGATCCAAAAGGAGGAAGGAAGTTGCTAGCATTTCAACTAGTAATCCTGTGAGGGATCACACCCCTCACCTTGCTATTAGTATTTACATCAGCCTTGAGCTTCATATCCATATTTCACAGGAGGCTAGAGATCCTCCATCCTTGACAGTGTAGTTTATGCTAACAGGGGTGTAGTGTGCAACCCAAAAAGGGCTGAAATCCAAAATTAAAATCTGGCCAAACCATTTCTGGGTTTTTCTGGGTTTTTTGAGTAGAATCCATGGTTAAAAGTGTGGAGCATTCGAAGCAATATAATGGCCTTCTGCACATGGTTCATATCCTTAGTAGCAGTAGTTTCCAACAGCAGTATCAACACAACATTTCTAGTGCTTGGTTTCTTTAGTGTATTTCAGCCATCTTGTGGCTTCAGTGCATTCCTTTTGGAGCACTGTGTACTTTCATTTGCTGTTGATGTATAATGAAATGGCTCATCTATTCTATCTATATCTCTCTTGATCATAATATTTATGTACATTTTTTTTGTTTCAAATATTATGTTTCTGTATCAATGCATTATTCCATTTTGGGATATTACAGTGGTATCAGAGCATGATCTTTCGCTGAGCTTGTGGACATTTCATCTTTTGCATAAAAAGAAGAAGCAGATAGATGAGGTCTATTATGAAGGAGGAAAATTTTTCCACTCCTCTCTTCATATCTATACAAGATCTCTCCAAGGAGGTCTATCAAATGAAGAAGGAAAGGAAAAGGAAGGATCCAAGAAGAAGATTTGAAGAGGAAGGTCCAAGCACTTCCTATCAGTAGAAAAGAAAACTAGAGAATCATAGATCTCCTCATAGATCTACTATGCCCACTTTCTATTGAGAATATGAGGGGTATAGAAATGAATAAAGAAGAGAACCTGAGACTCATGAGACTCTTAGTTTGTATCTTGAAGAGTGCAAGGAACAGTCTAAAGCTTTCAAAGAAATTCTAACACTCCAAGAATTCTTTGAACTCAAGGAAGAAAGAAGATCCTATAGTAGCAATAGAAGGAAGAGGCACAATAGATTCTATTTTCCTACATTTGATGGGTCTTCCCCAAGCACTATTAAGGCTTGGAGGAAAGAGCTAGATACATTTTTCATGCTACATCCCATGGCTGAAAAAGAGGTTGTCCAAATTGCAACACTTCATCTTTTAGGTGAAGCAAATTTTTGGTGGTTTAGTCACATGGAGCATGAAAAGGTGACTAAATATGAAGATTTATTTCACAAGTTGAGGAAGAAGTTTGATGTGAAGAAGACAAAGATGTGACACAGAGAGACATCTCCTAAGGAAACAAAGGAGGATTTCATTCTTGTCACTCTGGACAAGAGGTCACTATATTCACCATCTACTGCAGAAGTACTTACATCCAGAGAAGAGACACTTGCAACTTTGCAAGATAGTCTTGAGATTTTGACACATAGAGTCCGATGCATGATTCAGGAGATGCATGAGGAAGAGGAGGAAGATTCCAGTGCTAGTACACTGGAAGAAGAGAAGCCATCTCTCTTACCAGCAGTTGGCGACAACATTGTCCCGGTTGGAGGAACTCTTGTGTTCTGTCAAGAGGTTCCCACATATCAGTTGATCCAAGGTATGCATACACATTCATCACCTATTGTTTCAGTAGATCTTATTGAAACTTATGGGGACATTCCATCAAGGCCAATGCATGACCAAGGGCTAGATCTAAATGCTGATTTGAAGAAGCAAACTATTACAGTGTAGAGGACCCTTGATATAATCAAGGAGGAGATGAAAAACTATCCCAGTTTGTCATGGATAAGATAATGAATGGTAGAGACAATGACTGGTTATGAGATCAGTATCATACCTTGCTTTGAGACAGTAGATGCATTACCCTACAGATCTACAGTGCTATCACTTAGTAGCAGAGATAATGAAGAGGCCCCATTATTCTTGGAGCATTCTGAAGGTAGCTTCACTCATAAAGTAATGGAGGATAAGATAATGAATGGTAGACATCTAGATATGAGAAATATTTTCTCCTTTCTTGATGACACTTTCTCAATGAGCATCTCACAATTCAAAGAGAGACTTCTACCTGTAGTTGATCCAGAACCTCAATGGTTTTGGAAAGCCATGGATGAGAAGAAGGTCTCATTAAGAGATCTCATTGAAGGTTCAGTTCAACATTTCATGGAGTGAAAATATCTTCGTCAGTTTTAGGAGGTTGGTGTCCTACAATGGGAGGATACCAAGTATTTACAGAATGAGATCCATCATCCACATTGGGATGAATGGTTGATGATATGGAGCAAGGGGTTGCCAAACCACTTGTAGATCTATGATACAGGCCAGCAAGAAGCATGGATGTGTTGGTTGCTCTTGGGTGAGTATGGTTACTACCCAAAGGTTCATATTTTCTTGTCTCATGCCTTATGTCTCAATAATAGAATGCATAAGAAGAAGAAATGGTTACTTTGGTTGTTAAGAAGAGAGTTTGGACATCACATGTTAGATCTTATGTCCATGTATTTACTCTTGTTTGGGATATGTCTCATATATCTACATGTATTTCTATTTGGGATGTATCGCATGTTCATGTATGTACTTGGGTTTGGGAGAAGGTGTCACTCTCACATGATGTGGCATGGAAGAGCTTGTTTGTATTATGTTGATGAGACATCTCACATGTCCATTTCTTTATCGTTGCTCCTTTACTTGCATCATGACAATGCAAGAAGGGAACAAGAATCCTTATTGCTTTGGTTACTATTGGGAGAGTATGGGCTGAATTCTTCCCATACATTGTATGACACTGTTGGAGGATGGCAACAGGAGGCCTTACAATGTTGGCTTTTGTTGGGTGATTTTGGTCATTGTACTTGGTATAATGATGATGTGATGGGGCAAAAAGATGCCTTATTAAGGTGGATTCTCTTAAGAGAATATGGCTACTACATTTGGTACAGTGATGAGGGGTATGGTAGCAAGAGGCATTTTTGAGATGGCTACTTTTGAGAGAATATGGCTCTCATATTCTTATTGATGATTTGGCACAGCAACAAGAAGCATTGTTGAGGTGGCTTATTTTGAGAGAGTATGGCTCTCTTACTTGTTTTCATGATGATCTAGCATGGCAGCATAAGGCTTTGTTGCGTTGGTTTTTATTAGGAGAATATGGTTTGAAATTGTTCATGTTTTCCCATATATCTCTAGTTCTTGTTTTTCACTATGATGATGTGATGTTTTATTCCTACATGGCCAACATGGCTGATGATGAGGGCATTGATGTATGTAAACTACTTTATGTTTCATGGGTTGGAAAGATAGTTCATGAGTTGGGACTTTCCATTTTGGGAAAGAACCACTTTATCTTATGTATCTCATGTATAGAGGAGAACTTTGGTCATCATATGATTGCCACTTGGAGATTCATTGATGAGAGAGGGTATCTAACTTTTCAGTTGGAAGACATTCTAGACATTCTAGAGAGACAACTTTGGAGCTGGACATACATGACACATTGTGACAGAGGGGAAGGCCTTCCACATGAGGATGCCATTTGGAGGGAGGATGTTTGTTGTAGCATTCACTTTTTCAGTTGCTTGAAGACAAGAAACATTTTGCTGGGGAGGACTATAATATTCCCAAATTTCACCTGATATTTGGAATATTAAAGTTCTTAACTTTCCTAATGAATTAAGTAAATAAAAGGGTGGAGGGACCCATAATCCTCAATATGAATAAATATCCACTTTTTGTGTGTGAATGTGGATTTATTAAGCTTATATCTACATAATGAGGTAGTTGAGAAACTACTAATGTGAATGAAATTGGATATCATGTCTCATTAATTGAGATAGATCATGGAGGTTGATACAGTGAACTAAGATATTTAAGATGTCAAACAGAAGATCATCGAGCATTCATAATAAGATGATGGAGGAATTTGTGCAATTAATTCACACATGATGGAGAGGGTGTATATTGCACCTAAACATGATGGATGACTTGATCAAATAGTGCAATCAAACATGGAGGATCTTTTCCACGTGCACAACGCGGTCTAGATGAGGCCCAAGGCATGGGAAGGCTCAAACATTATATAAAGAAGATGAAGGGATAAATACATGCTTGTGATTAGTCATATTGAGGATTTTTTTAGATCTGGAATTTTCATGTGACATTCCATTTCTTTCTTGGGTTGTTTAGCAGAGATTGCAAGTGTTGTTTAGCACAGGGTGTTCTTGGTCAGGAATCCCAACTCTTTCTTTGAGTAGCTCTAGAAAGAGTATTGTACTTCATTCTAAATTAGGCATTCGTGCCACATATATTTTCCTACTTTGTGTAGATCATTTATATTCAAAAATTGCAGAGTTCTGAAGATCAGTTTGGAAGGTGGAGGTTTGTAATATCCCAAAATGGGATTGCTCGACAATGCATGCACTTAAAAACACATTTTTAGAAATGTATGCCATAAAAATGAAAATTAACACTTGGATCCATTAGATATGGAAATATAGCATCTAAATCCAAGAGGAGAGAAAAAACAAATCAAACTAGGTGAGGTAAAGAGACCTCCCACACCTAGTATAGCTGAAAAACACTAAATCCCCAAAACACTGCAACACAAAATTATTACATGAAAGTGACTGCGCAGTCTTATGAGGGTTTCAACTCAAAAATTATAGAGACAAATAGATCTGCCCATATATTTTTCAATAATGCTCAAAAACTGAGATCTAGTCTTCTTATTACAAACACAAGAATACCCGGGAAAGGTTTCTTTCAATACAGTCTAAATACAATGGTGATCTTTAGAAATAAACTAAATAATCAATAAAAAAATGAAGAAGAAGAGTGTATAGGACTGAAATATATCAGATATTATGTATATCCCCTCAAAGGTCTTCTCCCATGAAAGGATGAACCCCTCAATCACATGAAATCACTTTAAAGAAACCACATGATCTGCCACTGAAGTTGCCCTCCAAAATAACACAATTCCTAGTTGGAACAATGTTGGAAATGATGGGAAGTGTATGGTTTGGTGCCAAATATATGAAATGTTCCCAAGAAATCTATAAACAGATCTCCCAAGAGAAGGAAACCTATGTTAGCTCCCTGTAATCAGCAAGATTGGCAAAAGTCCGACCGCAGGGAGAAACATCGTTTCAACCACTTTAGGATTCTAGGATCTAGCCCTCCTAAATCCGGAGAGGGATCTCTCCAATAGTGCAAAGATGGATTTGTCTTTGAAGTTTTGGGTGACGATATTAGGCTAGTTATGAAGGTCAAGGGTTTTTCTTGTTTTTGGATGGTTGAGCATGATTACTGTTTGAGGTGGAAAGTTATAAATGCAAAGAGTTTCAAAGGTGTGAAGTTGCAAGTAAATAGAACAAGCTTTGGCCAGGAAGATAGACAATTGCAGGTTTTAGTCCGGGCTATGGAGTCATAATAGGGTTTAATTGAAATAGCAAGAGGCAAGAGTGGTCCATGGGGCAAGTCATCTATGTCTAAGGATCTCTTTAAAGTTTGATTTATGAAATGAAATGATACAACAAGAAGGGGAAACTAAACAGATGAAGAACAAAGAGCAGCCTAAGATCTGGTAAGTACTTTTAAACTAGCTAGCTTTTGACATACACTTAAGAAAGACATAAAAGAAAACTAGGATTTGGTAAGTACTTTTAAAATAGCCAACCTTTGATACACTTTCAATAGAAAACATATAAAAATAGAGGAAGCACAAATGATAACAAAGGATGGTCTAAGATCTAGTAAGTACTTATAAACTAGCCAGCTTTCAACACATTCCAAGGGAGACATTCAGACAGTCTTTGGGGATAAAACTAAGACCAGGGAACACCATATCTTCCTTAGTTCATCTCTACTTAACATATAATGAACATAGCATTTAAGAGTAATATTCAACTAAGACAATAAGATGAGGGAACGCCAGCATTCCTATGCTTGAACTGAATTGAATCATTCCCAAATAACACAGATTGGAAGAAAACATTCAGATAAAGATTTTCAGTCAAGAAGGGTACTATTATATAGTAGGTCCTAACTCCATGCATGTTGTTCTTTATAAGAGAGGATGAACACAATGAAAACAAAAACAAAATAACAAGTTACAACGAGAAAAACATCACCGTCAACATAGACCAGGATCCCATAAATAAGCTTGTATTGATGCTCCAAATGAGTTACAGCTTTAAGTCCAATGCTTTAGTTTAGAAATCATCTACTCATCTCAACCTAACTTATCTATCACAATCAGAGCTCCAAGGGCCAGTGAACACTATTTACAAGTAGAAGTATCAAGCTCAATTACATTTCAATGTTCAGTAGCCAAATCAACCAACCTTTTCTCATCTTCTACAACAGTATTTATAGAAGAATGAGGAGGTGGGAGAGGATAAAAGATATCACAGGAAAATTAATATAGATTAATGAATTCTTGGCCTTTGATGGGCTCGATGGAGAAGCGCACAGATATTCTTGCTGCATTAATGTTTACAATTAAGATTAAAGCTCGGTGGGAGCTTTGTTTACCTTTGGGCTCTGTTTCGTGTCTGTAGTAACTCAACAGATGTTTTTCATTTAGTTCTTTGGATGAATTAACTCTTTAGTGGTTGTGAGGTAGATATTTGATTTTCTAGTCATAACTTCAGCCTCTGTTTGAATGCTTTGAGGCACAGGTGGCACTTTGGTAGCTGGGAGGAATCAATTTGCCTCTGATGTGGCGGTGGAGGATTTTTTGTCTAATAAACAATTATGATTTTCTTTAATTGTGTTTCAATTTGGAGGATTAGGCTTTTGATAATCAATCTTAGCCGTAATCCTCCCAAATTTGTCTTCAATATTCCATTCTGTCGGGTTTCGTCTTTGACACTGATACTCTTTAATTTGATTAAATAACACTATGTCTTGTTGATGTGCAGGCTTCGTAGGGCTCGTATGGCATCAATTCCTCATGAAAAATTGACGAGATGTGGAATTTGAGCCCTGCGAATGGTTTCCTTTGATGAATCAAAAGCAGGAGAATCGTCATTCCCAGCCTTCGGCTCTCTCTTTAATATGAAGAAAAAACATTCAAACACCTGCAAAATACAAAACTATATTATAAAATCCTGTGTTTGTGGGATAAACTCCTTAGAAGGCTGTAGGAAGAGAGCATGGCCGTTGGATGGCATCATCCAACGGTGAAATTTTTTTAGAGGAGGTCAAAAGGAGAGTAGAGTGAATAATATGTCAGATCCGTCGATCGTGCAAAGATCGACGGTCGGGATTGACCCGGGAGGGAATAAAGCGAAGGGGTCACTTTATTTAAGAATGGCAAAAACTTGATGAAATAAGGTTAAAAACCTTTTTGATGAGGAAAAAGGGTTAAAAATATAGGCGGGAGCTCGGGATGACCGTGGGCCGTCAGATGAGATCGACCCAAGTGATCAATGGTGGAGATCGTGTGTTAAACACCCTTTATAACATGCCCCGAATTTCAAAACTTTTAATAAAACCAGGTTTTATAATCATTTCATGTCACAAAAGGAGCTTGCTGATGTCGGGGTGTTTGTGACCCGAAATCCTTATTAAATCTGCCCTATAAAACTCCCCGTGTCCGTTTTTGGGCCTGCTAACGTCAGGCCAAGTGTGACCCGAAATCCTTATGAATTCCATCCTATAAAACTCCTTGGGTCTGGATTTGCTAACTATGCGATCAACCCATGAAGACTCGCTCCAATTCGTTGCCGCCGCATGGGTGCTGATGTGTACGCTGACTAGGCATTGGGGACCACCAGAGATTGATTGTGGGTCTTCGATCTGCAGATCGGATCGAAAATGGATAGTGAATCGAATGGATACTAATCGGGGCTTTACAATCGATGGGAAGAGAGTAAGGAGCGGCGGAGCAATTAAGCGCTGACGGTCAATCTGTAGATCAGAACAACGGTGGGGAATGAATCAGAGGGCTTTAGAAGGTGGAGGAAAGGCTTGTGAGGCGCCGATGCGATTAATTATGGTCCGTCGATCTATAGATCAGATCAACGGTTGGGAGAGAATCGAGAGATTTCAATCAAAGGTGGAGGAATATTTGATGTACCCAATCAAAAATGTCGATGCGATGATGCGCTGCCCGTTCGATCACTTAGGATCAACGACGGATATCGTTTTAAAACTTGCAATGGTAGAAACCTTTTATAACGTATGAAAACCAAATATTAATGGAAAAATAAAGGTTTTATGCATCGGGGCAGGTTTATATATATAACATGGATAGGCGCCCGACTACGGGGCCCAAGGGTTTATATGGAATATGATATGATCGGGGCATATAATGCGCGGGGCTAATCGACATCGGAGTTTTCAATGTTTACCCACAAAAAGACTTGCATTTGTTTGAAAGTTTTGACGCGATGAGTGCTTGATGGGTCGATGCTTGGTTTGTAGGGCGTGGGCATGTGGGGGAAGTGGTTTAGGATTTTGGGCCAAGGGGGCTTAAACCCATAGTCAAAATACTTGTTTTTTTAGCATATTTTCAAGATGTTTAGATGGATTTGGGGGTTTGGGTATAGTTCAAAAATGAGCTTTAAACTATGTAAAAATGATTTTCATGAATGGAAGAAGGGGAATCATGAAAATAGAGGGATTTTATGGAGGAAAAAGGAGAGCAAAATGAAGGTTAGTTTTGAGTGGAGGAAGGGGAAAAATGATGATTTTGGAGCAGTCTTTTCTCATGAAATCAACAAAATTTTTGAGTATAAAAAGGAACAGTAATGAAGATTTGGACAGAGAAATGAGGCATTTAAGAGTCTTCAAGAGATAAATTTTTTTAGCAATAAAAATTGTTTCTTGAAGGCTCCAAAAATGATTTAGCCAACATTTGATATAACAAATTTTATAGTTGGCTAACAGTGGCTCCACTTGGGGATGGTGCCTTCTTGAAGGCATCAAGAACTTCAAACTTGCATTCTCTGAGAGGCTGACCTGTGCCTTATCCATTGGATTCTCTAGAGGTTGACCTGTGCCTCATCCATTGGGCTGCCCTTCCTTTGCTGGGATGATCTTGCTCTGAAAACATATTAGCAGCCATAAAAACAATGGATATTTCATCAACAAGCTTTCTACCTACCCAATCCTACTGATCTAACATTTTTTCTTCTTTAGAGTGCACTTGGATTGGCAAACTCTTTTCACAACATTTTTTTCTTTTGAAAGTAGGAAATCTAATCTATTTCTACTCCTTATTTCTCCATGAACCCAGATTAAACAGTTGAGTCCATATGATTCTCTACCTAATCTACCATTTGTTGGGATTAAACTGTCCAACAGAATTTATTCTCTACATTCTATAACATAAATTTAAAAACAATCAAGTCAAGATTAAGCTGTTTGAATTGCTGTAATATATGGCATAAAAACAAGCTGCACATAGACATTTATTTTGCATAAAATTTAAAACAAAAATTGGAAGGCTTGAGATATGAAATTTCAAAGCATTTCCTTCCTTTTTTGTATAGCTCTGTTTTGACTTTTGTTTTGAGCTGCCTTTACTTTGCTAACTGGTTCATATTTTGAGCTGATTAGAACCAGATTTTAACATCTTTTGACTCAGAATTTGAAACAGATTTGAGTCATTCTCTCTCTTGGAAACTCAGGTTCAGATTTTGAGCATGTTTGAACCTTTAATTTCTATTCTAAACTATCTACTGATAAGCCAAGATTAAACATTTTGGAAAATCAAATTCAATATCCTATCAGTAGAAAATTTAAAGCTAATTAGTCAAGATTAAGCTGTTTGACTAACTAGGAGTGTGTTCTTCAGGAGTGGCATTTGAGCTTGCACACTTTCAGATTTGTTTCTCTTTTTTGGTATGGGGCTATACCTTTCTTGTTTTCACAATATACCCTTTTTTCTTTCTTTTCTTCGTTTTTGTATTTTTTATTTTTTATAACTTTGAATGTAATGATGGGTGGAGTATTTATAATGATAAAAATATAAAAAGGCTTTCGGAACATAACATGGATCAAGAGAAGTAATCCTTAAGCATCCTGCCATTGACAAGACCCCCAAACAATTCTGCACCATTCAACTCCTGCAAGAAAAATGCATTGTTACCAGTAGCTGAATGGATAGAGTAAGGGACAAGCCATAAGTTGTCAAATTTTCCATGCTTTCCCTTGTCTTCCCTCCTTGAGTCCCACTTCAAAACTTTGTCCTGAATATTGAAATTGCCGACCTTTTTTCTTCTATCAAAAAGATTTTTAATGCTGTCCCGCTTCTGTAATTCTTTGTTATAAACTTCCTCTCTGGTTTGCTGAAGATGAATGGTCTGATTTATTCTTCTAATCATGTCATTATCTTCAGTTTGCAACTCTTGGATCAACTTCATCACTGGTACACCAAGGCTGTTTGGAAAAATGGTATCAGTACCATACACAAGCTAGAAAGGTGACATGCCAATATATTTCTTCAAAGTCAATCTGTTAGCCCAAAGTGCATGAACTAACTTTGTATGCCAAGAATTTTTGTTGTCCTCCGACAGTTTCTTGATTATGTTCACTAAAATTTTATTTGAGGATTCTGCAAGTCCATTACCTTGAGGGTAATAGGTCGTGGAATGTCCCAATGTTATCTGATACCTGTGAACGAATTCAACCATCCTCTTTGATCCAAATGCTGCTACATTATCAGTGATGATCTTGGTAGGACAACCAAATCTGGAGAGAATGTTAGTCTCCATGAATTTTATAATAACAGAATCATTGGCATGCCTACAAGGTATGGCTTCTATCCACTTAGTGAAATAGTCTGTGGCAGTGAGAATCCATCTATGCTGGGGAGAAGATGGCAGATGGATTTCACCTATGAAGTCAAGTCCCCATTGTTGAAAAGGGGCTTCAACAGTGATTGGATGCAGAGGTAGGGGCAACAATTTTCTTTTTCCTTCAAAAATTTGACATTTATGACATGCAATGATCATGTTGTGTACATCATGGAAAAGAGTAGGCCAATAGAAACCAGCCCTTAAATTTTTGTTGGTTCTTGTCTTCCAGTACAAATGACCTCCACACTCTCCTTCATGGAACTGGTATTTGACCTTCTTTGCATCAAACTCAGGAAAACTTTTAAGCAATATACCACTTGAATTTTTCCAATAAAGACATCTATCTATAATGCAATAGTTTACAGCTTTTAACTTTAGGAATCTTGCTTTTGTTTTTTTCAAACTAGGAGGTGTATTTAAATTAAGAAAAACATAAATAATGTTGGCATACCAAGAGGAATTCATGAAATGGTCTTCAACAATGGGAGTTGAGATTTCCTCTTGATCATACAAAGCATCAATCATATTAATATCAAGAACTTCAAAATTTGATTCAGCCATTAATCTAGCTAGACCTTGGCCTTTGATGAGTTTAGTGGGCTTTATTGCTAAATCATATTCAAGAATGATAGCAATCCACTTACCTCTCTTACCATCTGGGTCCTGTGTTAGAATGTCTTTAACAACTGAGTTTGGGACAAAGGCAATGATGTGTGAGTAAAGAATGTATACTCTGAAGTCTTTCAACGCTTTAGCCAAAGTAAAAGCTTTCTTCTCCATAATGTTATACTTCAAAGGGGCATCCCTCAATTCCTTACTAAAGAATTCAATAGGTTTCTCTTGTCCTTGCAAATTTTTCTATAAAAGGACAACATCTATGGTATGTTATGACGCAAATGAAAAAATATAAAAATCCTTTGAAAAATTAGGACTTATTAGAACCGGTGTTTTGGTTAACGCTTGTTTCACCAGCTCAAAGGACTTCTTTGCTTCCAAGGTCCATTTTACCCCTTGCTCCTTCTTCAGCATGTTTGTGATATTCCTAAGAAGCTCAGCCAAGTTGGGGATGAACCTTCTCAAAAATTTAATCTTTCCAATGAAAGATTGCAACTCCTTGATGTTCTGAGGATGAGAGATTTGCAATATGGCCTCAATCCTTTTGGGATCTATCTTAATACCCTCTTCTGAAATAATGTGCCCAAGAATTTTACCTTCTTGGAGCCCAAATAGTGTTTTCTTAGGGTTCAAAGATATCCCAAACTTTTTGCATTTCTCGAAAAATTTTCTTAAATGTTTTAAATGCTTTTTGTCTTTTTTTGAAAACATAGTGACATCATCAAGGTATATAATGATGAAGTAGCCTAGTTCTTCTGAGAATGCTATGTCCATGGCTCTCTGAAAGGTTGCTCCAGCATTCGTTAGACCAAAAGGCATTTTTACATACATGAAAGTGCCCCATGGTGTAGTAAAGGTTGTCTTTAATTGATCAGCAGGGTGAACTAAGATCTGATTGTACCCTGAATAGCCATCCAACAAAGAAATTCTTCTAGACCCTACCACCCTTTACAAAATATGATCCATCTTGGGTAAAGGGTAGTTGTCTTTTAATGAAGCTTTTTTTAAGTCTCTAAAATCTATACAAAGCCCGAATTCTCCTGTTTTCTTCCTAACTGACACCAGATTAGACACCCACTTAGAATATCTAATAGGGACAATAATACCAGCATCGTACATTTTCATGATTTCCTTCTCAACCAAAGGCAACTGAACAGGGTTTATTCTGCGCAGTTTCTGTTTGAACGGTTTTTGGTTTTATTTGAGGGGAATTTTGTGCTGTATTATTTCAGTGTCATAGGATTTTAGATCTTCGTAATTCCATGAAAAAACATCAGAAAATTCTTTAAACAGCTCTGTGTATTTGAATTTGATGTGGGCTAGTAAAGATTTAGATAGTTTAATCATTTTCGGTTTTTTCTCACTGCCTATATTGCACTCTTCCACTTTAGTATCTACAAGTTCCAGTTTTGGTTTATTTGCCACATCGTTAAAATCGAAAAACTCTTCTAAAGGGGCCAGACCGCTTGGAAAACTTTCATCTTTAGAGTGCAGAGTTTCTAACTTTGCATTCAATTCTGTTTTGTTTTTAAGTTTTCTAGTGAGAAGTTTAATATTGACAAGCTCAAGAGATGACTCTTCTTCACCAAGAAAATTTTCTTCACCGCAGTCTGTATCATAGTCTGAGTCTGAACTGTTTAGTTCGAATTCATTTCTGAATTGCATGAAGTCTTCTATTTTTTTATCTCTGTCAAACACCTGCCAATACTTTTCATTATTAGGCACGGCTAGTCTAAATTTTATTTGAGTTGTGTAGTCTTTGGTTCCTTATGGCTTTAAGCATGTTCTAGCTGCAAAGGCTAAATTGTGGGTGGCAATATTTCTTTTCCTTGGGACAAAAATCAGTTTGGACTCGTCAAATGTTTTTAAAGGTCCATGACATCGTTTCGGTAAGACCTAAGTCTGGGATGATTTGCGTTATACTCCCCATTGACTTTCCTAATGACTAACTCTAAATCCCCATACACATTGATTCTTCTGGCTCCTAACTTTTTCAACAAACGTAAGCCTAAGAGAAGGGATTCATATTCTGCTATGTTATTGGAACACTGAAAGTTTAATTTGCAGGAAATGCTTTCTGTGTGGTTGTTTTCAGTGTTGGAAATCCAGAAACCTACACTAGCATTATTCCTAGTGCAGGATCCATCAAAAAACATACTCCACAGAGGACTATTTTAGATTTTGTCTATTTGGTGTTTGTCCTCTTCAACTAAAGTGCTTACGGGTTGTTGTGGAATCTCAGCACTTAGTTGTATTTGTTTCAACTCCTCAGGGTTTTCGTTGGCTTGAGGATTTTTTTCTTGACTGTCAAGGTTTAAGAGCAATGGACAGATGACTTGTAGCTCAAGACCTGTGTTTTGTTTTCTATAGTTTTCAGGTTCAGCAAATAGTTTTGACATTCCTACGTTATCTTCTTCCTCCTCTCTATCTGTCATTAAATCAGACAAGGTCACTTGTTCACTAAAAGTTTCATCATTGAAAAGAATAAATGAATCCAGGGTCGTGTCTACAGAATAAAGGGGAGAGTTCTGTGGTTTGTCTTGGCTTGTAACTGTGTATTACATATGGGACTCCTTGTAAATTCTTCTAGTCTGATTGAAAATAGGGATAGTCAAATAGGTCATGTCCATTTGCATAGTCCCTTGTAACTTAGCCCCCCAAGATCTTGATAATAGCTTTCCATACTTTGGGGGCACACCAGCCACAACAATATCTATTACTAAGCATTTGGCTAGAATCTGGGCTAATTTAACGCACAGGTCTTTGATTAATCCTAAACATTTTACTCTGCTTGAGTCAAAGGAGTAAAGATATTTGTAAGTTCTGGTGATTTCTAGACCAAGGCTCTCC
Organism: Pinus albicaulis; assembly: GCA_034641835.2. NCBI lineage: Eukaryota > Viridiplantae > Streptophyta > Pinopsida > Pinales > Pinaceae > Pinus > Pinus albicaulis. The sequence goes on along the minus strand of CM076575.1, from coordinate 857,930,939 downwards.
ATTACAGCTTTAGGCATTAAATTATGAGAAGTCCCAGAATCATGCATAGCGTTATGCAAAATCTTGTCATGAACATTTAAACTTACATAAAAGGGAGGAATAGGTCCCTCTTGATATCTACCTTCAATCTTAGGGCCAAAAATCAGCTCTGGTTGATCATCGTTAAGATTGACTGTGTCCTCATTTTCTTCTATATTTAAAGCCTTCAAAATTTGGGTCCTAAATACGTGCTGGGCAGCTAACTGAGTTAAGGGAATAGAGATTTTGATCTTTGAAATTTCCTACTCTAGATTGAAAATAATTTGACTCTTTAAAGTGCTAGTCTCAGCCTTATTGGCTATCACTCTATCAGCAATATCAGCTTGCCGATTTGTCCTATTTACATTTGACAAAATGGTTTTAATAGGAGTACTAGCTGAGATGTTAGTACTACTATTGTCTGCACTCTGTTTTTCATTGTTTTGAGTGCCTTTCTCTTTACCATTATCAGAATTTACAACCACTGCTTTGTCCTTTTGTTTGACCATTTTAGGCTTGGTTGCAGTGCTGTTTTGTGAATATTTGTCAGAGGTTTTGTTGTTGGGAGTTTTTTGACTAGTTTTTCTTCTAAGGTCATATTCTCTTTGAGACTCTATGATGACATTTTCCATGTCTTGATAATAATTTTCATCATCATCTCTTCTGTCATCATAAGGTGTGTATAGACCTTGTTTTATATCATAATGAATCTCAAAGTCATCATTATCTACCCCCAGCATGTTGATATCATCTTCCTCTGTTATCTCATCTGTTTCCTCAACCTCACTTACGTAGTTTTGATGAAAGGGAGGAGTGATCTGTTGATCATATTCCCTAGGTCTGTTTGGAGGTTGGTTCCTTCTAAAATTCTTATTCTGGTTCTGGTTTCTGTTTTGAGGAGCAGTTTGGCTTTGACTGTCTTGTGCTCTCTCAAGGATGTTCATTTTCTTCATCATCTCCTCCATCATTCTCTCCATCTTTGAGTTGGACGTAGAAGGTGTGTTTTCCTCTCTAAAAGACACTATCTTCTCATTTTTCATTCTTGCTCTCTTCTTTATCAAGTTGAATTCCACAGCAAGAGCTCCTTTTTGCATCTCTTCAAGAGTTGTAGGATCTCTCTCTCTCTTAGCTGATAGGCCATCCCAGGGTCAAACCCTTCAGGAAACTTGTTTAAAGCTAAGCCTTGCAGATATTTTAGATCTAGGGAAAGGGCATTATACACACTGTTAAATCTAGTGCAATAAGCTTGCACACTTTCCCCAGTGTTTCTATGGATGTTCTTGTAATTAGAGAGGACTTGGAGAGGGTTTTTCTTCACTTCCCATTTGTTTAAGAATGTATGATGGAAGGCTTGGAGATCATTGATACTATGGGGGATTAAAACTTTAAACCATTTTCTTACTTCTCCCCCTAGACTTTGAGCAAATAATCTAAGCTTGACAGAATCATCATCAATTTCATTTCTGTTGAATTAGTCATTCATCTTATCCACATGTTGTGATGTAGTTGTAGCATTACTAGCATCATATAATGGAATTTTGGACTGATAGTCATGTGGGAGACTGAATAATGGTACAGGAAGGACTAAGGGAGCATACCATGCTGCCATGATATGTAGTGGGGGTGGATTCACAAGGGGTGGATAAACAAAAGGAAAAGTGGGCTAAAGTGGAGTGGTTTGGACAGTGGATGTCGAGTGAGCAGAAGTGGATGGACCGGGAGTGGATTGCTGAGCTAATATTGGGTGAGAGACACCTAGTTTTTGAAGGAAATGTAAATCAGGAGGTGTTGTTTTTCTGCTACCATGATGTTCACTTGTTACAGGAGATGAAAGTGAAAACTCAGAATCTAACTGATCTGAATCACCAAGAGACCTAGTTCTAAAGGGATTTACTAAGTCAACTTGTGATTTTTATAGAGCTAAAAGATTTTCAGGGACTGAATTAGCTCTCAAGGGTGATCTGAAAACAATTGATAATTTAATCCTAGGAGACTTCCTAAGAATACTTTCTGGGATATCAACTATCTCAGGTGGATCAGGGTCAGGATAGGCTCTAGTGTGAATCTTTCTAGGAGCCACTATGATGTGTTTTTCAGACCCAAATAAACAGGAAAAGTTCAACCAGGTATGACAGTCTTTAAAAGGTCAACTAATCTGTTTAGACAAATTTTAATCCTACAGTCCTCTAGTTGAGTTTGAAGGATATTATAATGATAAGGGTTCTTCCCAGTGGAGTCTTAAGGTCTGCTCAGAATTGTGGAGTCGCCAAGTGGAATTTTTTAGCTCGTAAGGAGGTAAAAGGTCTTATGGTCCACCACCATGTTTATTGGATACCAATCTGAAATATTTTTGGCGCTTTTCAAATTTATTTTTCAATTGTGTGGTTTCTAAGAATATCCTAACTCTATTTAAAAACTTAGCTACGGCTATGAGACAAAGACAGTGTACTCTTATGGCTAAGCTAGCTGATTTTTCAATGTTAGCTAAAGACTCATGAGAATCCTAGGGTTTACCTAGTTTTTCACTGATTCAAACAAGTTTTCATCGTGATTACCATTGCTTGGTAGCGCTTGAAAAGGCTTCTTTTTACTCACTGCACAATTTTCTTGAATAAAGGGTTTTCTGAGGTCTTTAAAGGTACCTAGACCAAAAACACTCAAAACTCCCCAGTGGAGTCACGAGAAATGTTAGCTCCCTATAATTAGCAATATTGGAAAAATTATGACCGCAGGGAGAAACATCATTTCAACCACTTTGGGATTCTAGGATCTAGCCCTCCTGAATCCGAAGAGGGATCTCTCCAATAGTGCAAAGATGGATTTGTCTTTGAAGTTCTGGGTGATGATATTAGGCTAGTTATGAAGGTCAAGGGTTTTGTTTGTTTTTAGATGGTTGAGCATGATTACTGTTTGAGGTGGAAATTTCTAAATGTAAAGAGTTTCAAAGGTGTGAAGTTGCAATTAAATAGAACAAGCTTTGGCCAAGAAGATAGACAATTTCATGTTTTAGTCCATTGGGCTATGGAGTCATAATAGGGTTTAATTGAAATATAAAGAGGCAAGAGTGGTCCATGGGGCAAGTCATCTATGTATAAGGATCTCTTTAAAGTTTTATTTATGGAATGAAATGATACAACAATAAGGGGAAATTAAACAGATGAAGAACAAAGAGCAGCCTAAGATCTGGTAAGTACTTTTAAACTAGCCAGATTTTGACATACACTTAAGAAAGACATAAAATCAAACTAGGATCTGGTAAGTAATTTTAAACAATCTAGCCTTTGATACACTTTCAATAGAAAACATATAAAAACAGAGGAAACACAAATGGTAACAAAGGATGGTCTAAGATCTGGTAAGTACTTCTAAACTAGCCAGCTTTCAACACATTCCAAGGGAGACATTCAGACAGTATTTGGGGATAAAAATAAGACCAGGGCACACCATATATTCATTATTTCATCTCTACTTAACATATATTGAACATAACATTTAAGAATAATATTCAGCTAAGACAATTAGACGAGGGAACGCCAACATTCCTATGCTTGAACTGAATTGAATCATTCCCAAATAACACAGATTGGAAGAAAACATTCAGATAAAGATCTTCAGTCAGAGAAGGGTACTGGTATATAGTAGGTCCTAACTCCATGCATTCTGTTCTTTATAAGAGAAGATGAACACAGTGAAAACAGAAACAAAATAACAAGTTACAACGAGAAAAACATCACCGTCAACATAGACCAAGATCCCAATAATCAGCTTGTATTGACGCTCCAAACCAGTTATAGCTTTAAGTCCAATTCTTTAGTTTAGCAATCATCTACTCATCTCAGCCTAACTTATCTATCACAAGCAGAGCTCCAAGGGCCAATGAACACTATTTACAAGTAGAAGTCTCAAACTTAATTACATTTCAATGTTCAGTAGCCAAATCACCCAACCTTTTCTCATCTTCGACAGCAGTATTTATAGAAGAATGAGGAGGTGGGAAAGGATAAAATATCTCCCAGGACAATTAATATAGATTAATGACTTCTCAGACTTTGAGGGGCTCGATGGAGAAGCACACAGATATTCTTGTTGTATTAATGTTTACAATTAAGATTAAAGCTCGGTGGGAGCTTTGTTGACCTTTAGGCTCTGTTTTGTGTTTGTAGTAACTCAGCAGATATTTTGCATTTAGTTCTCTGGCTGAATTAACTCTTTGGTGGTTGTGAGGCAGATATCTAATTTTCCAGTCATAACTTCGGCCTCTGTTTGAATTCTTTGAGGCATAGGTGGCACTGTGGTAGCTGGGAGGAATCAATTTGCCTCCGATGTGGCGGTGGAGGATTTTTTGTCTGATAAACACTTTTGATTTTCTTTAATTGTGTTTTAATTTGGAGGATTAGGCTTTTGATAATCAATATTAGCCGTAATCCCCCCAAATTTGTCTTCAATCTTCTGTTCTGCTGGATTTCGTCTTTGACACTGATACTCTTTAATTTTATTAAATAACACTATGTCTTGCTGATGTGCAGGCCACGCAGGGCTCGTATGGCATCAATGCCTCATGAAACATTGACAAGACGTGGACTTTGAACCCTGGGAATGGTTTCCTTTGATGAATCAAAAGCATGGGAATCATCATTTCCAACCTTCAGCTTTCTCTTTAATATGATGGAAAAACATTCAAACACTTGCACAATACAAAACTATATTATAAAATCCTACGTTTGTGGAATAAACTACTTAGAAGGTTGCGGGGAGAGAGCATGGATGTTGGATGGCATCATCCAACAGTGAAAATTTATTAGAGGAGGTCAAAAGGAGAGCAGAGGGAAGAATATGTCAGATCCGTCGATCACATAGAGATCGACAGTCAGGATTGACTCAGGAGGGAATAAAGCGAAGGGGTCACTTTATTCGGGAATGGAAAAAACTTGATGAAATAAGGTTAAAAACCTTTGTTATGAGGAAAAAGGGTCAAAAATAGAGGCAGGAGCTTGGGATGACTGTGGGCCGTCGAATGAGATCGACCCAAGTGATCAACGGTGGAGATTGTGTGTTAAACACCGTTTATAACATGCCCCGAATTTCAAAACTTTTAATAAAACCAGGCTGTATAATAATTTCGGGTCACAAAAGGAGCTTGCTAACGTCGGGGTGTTTGTGACCCAAAATCCTTATTAAATACACCCTATAAAACTCCCCGAGTCCGTTTTGGGGCCTGCTGACGTCAGGCCAAGTGTGACCCGAAATCCTTATGAATTCCGTCCTATAAAACTCCCCGGGTCCAGATTTGCTGACTATGCGATCAACCCATGAAGACCCACTCCAATCTGTTGCCACCACATGGGTGCTGATGTGTACACTGACTAGGTGTTGGGGACCACTGGCGATTGATTGTGGGCGATCGATCTGTAGATTAGATCGATGATGGATAGTGAATTGAAGGGATACCAATCGGGGCTTTACAATCGGCAGGGAGAGAGTAAGGGGCAACGGAGCAATTAAGCGCTGACGGTCGATCTGTAGATCAGATTGACGGTGGGGAATGAATCGGAGGGTTTTAGAAAAGTAGAGGATAGGCTTGTGAGGCACTGATGCGATTAATTATGGACCATCGATCTGGAGATCAGATCGATGGTTGGGAGAGAATCAAGAGATGTCAATCGGAGGTGGAGTAATATTTGATGTACCCAATGAATAATTCCGATGCGATGATGCATTGCCCGTTCGATCACTTAGGATCAACAACGGATATCGTTTTAAAACTTGCAATGGCAGAAACCCTTTATAACGTATGAAAACCAAATATTAATGGAAAAACAAAGGTTTTATGCATTAGGGCGGGTTTATTTATATAACATGGATAGGCGCCCGACTGCGGGGCCCAAGGGTTTATATGGAATATGATATGATCGGGGCATATAATGCGCGGGGCTAGTTGGCATCGAATTTTTCAATGTTTACACACAAAAAGACTTGCATTTGTTTGGAAGTTCCGATGCGATAAGTGCTTGATGGGTCAGCACTTGGTTTGTAGGGCGTGGGCATGTGGGGGAAGTGGTTTAGGATTTTGGGCCAAGGGGGCTTAAACCCATAGTCAAAATACTTGTTTTTTTAGGATATTTTCATGATGTTTAGATAGATTTGGGGGTTTCGATATAGTTCAAAAATGAGCTTTAAACTATGTCAAAATGATTTTCATGAATGGAAGAAGGGGAATCATGAAAATAGAGGGATTTTATGGAGGAAAAAGGGGAGAAAAATGAAGGTTATTTTTGAGTGGAGGAAGGGGAAAAATGATGATTTTGCAGCAGTCTTTTCTCATGAAATCAACAAAATTTCTGAGTATAAAAAGGAACAGCAATGAAGATTTGGATAGAGGCATGAGGCCTTTAAGAGTCTTCAAGAGATAACATTTTTTAGCAATAAAACTTGTTTCTTGAAGGCTCCAAAAATTATTTAGCCAACATTTGATATAACAAATTTTATAGCTGGCTAACACCTTCCTCCCATGAGAAACTAGCCAAGAAAAAGGGATTCTAACCCCTCCACTGTTGTACCCTGCAACACATCACAATAACCTGTATAAAATGTGTTGATGAAGAAATATGTATCTTGGCCTAAAAATATGAATGTGGAAATGAATAAAATACTCTTCCAAGAGGCCCCTCAAGGAAAGAGGTGGGATTCCCACTCGGGAACACCGGTGCTAAACAACATTGCAACCCTGCTAAACAGCAAGAGGAAGCAAAGTCTAAGCAGACCAATACCAGAATAATAATCTAAAACATAAATCACAAAGGCTACCATCCTATTCCTAAATATAATGTGAGCTTTCTTGCCCTTGGCACCACTCAATTAGGTCATTTCCTTCAAGAGATCAATCTCTCTCCAAAACTGCGTTATTCCTTCATTAATCTCCACTCCTCCATAACAACGTTGTTGACTTGGTCAAAGTTGAATGAATCAACATGACCCAACCCCTATTCACACTTGGAGGTGCTTATTTAACTGCTAAAAATGGTTTCCTTTCACTCTTGAAGTGTTTTTATTGTTGCTAAGGAGACATATGGGACTTCCCACCCACTTATTCACCTACCTAGTGATAAAAAACTATAATATTCCATTTAGCTTGAAGGCTCTGATACCAGAAGCTGACCTAAAAAATAACGCAATTCCCAACTGGAAAAATGCTGGAAATGATGGGAAATGTATGGCCTCATGCCAAAGATCTGAAATGTGCCCAATAACTCTATAAATAGATCTCCCAAGAGAAGGAAACCTTCCTCCCATGAGAAACTAGCTCAGAAAGTGGGATTCTAACCCCTCCACTGCTGCACCCTGCAACACAGCACAATAACCTGCAGAAACAACGCTGATGAAGAAAGTTGTAACTTGGCCTAAAAACCTGAATGTGGGAATGAATACAATACTCTTCCAAGAGTCCCCTCAAGGAAAGAGGTGGGATTCACGCTTGGGAATACCCGATGCTAAACAACACTGCAACCCTTCTAAACAACAAGAGTGTAATATTCCAAATCTGGAATAGCACAACAAGCCTACTGAAATAACACACTCCTAGGCTATTGATGTGAAAAAATGAGTTTACAGCCCTTGGATCCCTTAGATCAATATATCTAGAGTTTAGATCCAAAAGGGGAGCAAGAAAAAGTCAAACTAGGTGTGGTAAATAGATCTCCCACCACCTAGTCTAGCTGGAAAACACCCTACAAGAGAGGTTGCAGCTATGCACAACAAAATTCAGTAACAAAGTATTGGACAGTATGAGTAGTAGGCCATCAAATATGATTAAATTATGAGTATACAACAGGAAATCAGAATTATAATGAAGCTCTTTCAATATACAGTAGAATACAGGAGACAAGAGAGCAAGAAATATTCAGGAAAGAAGGCTACAACACATATATAATTGCAGAAAAGGCTCAACAACGTTATTTTAAGGAGCTATAGTAGCTGAATATTAAAAATAAGATCTAGGATATATCTATGGACAAAACATTGGATCCATTTCAGATCTAGAAACTAGATAGTCTTATTTACAAGATCCCCTTGGGGTTTTGACCAAATCATGCATAAAAAAGAGTAGATCTGAGTTTTAAGTTGCAGATCTGTAAAATAATGCAGAAATTTCTAAAGATGAATTTTCATTACAATATATCAAATATAAACAGAACATGGATCAGCAATCTAATCCATGGATCACCCAAGTGAAAGGAAAAGCCCAACACCAAAGATCTCTCATAAAAAATGGGCTCAAAACACCTTGAAGAATCTCATATGAAAATAATGCAGTTCCTCAATGAAAACTGCACTATAGCTTGAGTAACATAGATGGCCAGCTGCCAAGATACAGATCTGAAGCACAAACAGTAGAGGCACTCTTCCAGGAGGTTAAAAGACACACTACATGAGAAGAGGCTCCAATGCAAGCTAGATATTTGCAAATCTAGAATCCCACTTGCTACAGCTTACAAGAGCATGTAAACTCTCACTAGATCTGCGCTACAATTGGAAGTAGAGCTTGGCCCAAAGCATGATAGTGGATCAAATCAGAAAATACTCCTCCAAGAATACTCAAGGGAAGAGGTGGAATCCCTGCATAGGAAATCCAAGTGCTAAGGAGAAAAATTCTCCACTAAACAGCAGAGAATAGTATTTGTATAAACAGACAAGATACTCAGAAATATGATCAATCAACAACCCTCTCTTGCTGCCTTCCCCTTCTTTTTATAAGATGAGAGCCTTTGCAAACCCTAAACCACCTTGATGAGTTAGCTCCTTTCACATGAGGGGCCTCCTTCTAGAATTTCACTGTCCCTTCATGAGATACATTGAAACTAGACGGCGCTGTAGATTTGGTCAAGGTTGACCCAGTCTCACAGCTCAAACCCCTTTCACACTTACAAGTGATTTATTTACATGGCCCTGATTTATCTTTCTTCACATGGGCATTGATTTATTCAGTCTTTTCAGGAGTTTTACATGTCCTCCTTTATTCATTTATTCATGCAATAGAAAATAAAACAAAAATGAATATTCCTCTTAGCTGGGGCTAAGTAGGAATATTACAAAGAGGAAGCAAATTCTACGTAGACCAATATCAAAATAATAATCTAAAACATAAATCATAAAGGTTGCCATCCTCTTCCTTAAATAGAATGTGAGCTTTCTTTCCCTTGGCCCCACTCAATTAGGTCATTTCCTTTAAGAGATCAATCTCCCTCCAAAATTGTGTTATTCCTTCATTAATCTCCACTCCTCCATAACAGCGTTGTTGACTTGTTCAAAGTTCACTGAATCAACATGACCCAACCCTTGTTCACACTTGGAGGTGCTTATTTAGCTACTAAAAAGGGTCTCCTTTCACACTTGAAGTGTTGTTATTGCTGCTAAGGAGACTTATGTGCCTTCCCACCCACTTATTCACCTACCTAGTGATAAAACAACTATAATATTCCATTTAGCTTGAAGGCTAAAGTTTTGGAATATTACAAGGTTGTCTTCAGTATTTCAGCTGGAGAAATAGTGAAGGTTTATTCCTATCACCTTGGACTTATATATTAGCATTCCCATAGCTTCATTTCATATCTGGCATCAGGCCAAAAGTTATTGACCTCCAAGCAGTAGTAATACCTTCAGGAATTACGTTTTCCATTTTGCAGATCCAAAAGGAGGAAGGAAGTTGCTAGCATTTTAGCTAGTAATCCTATGAGGAATCACCCCCCTCACCTTTCCATCAATATTTCCATTAGCCTAGATTTTATTGCAACATATTTTAGCAAGAAAAAGGCCTCTCTTTCCCTCACAATGCAGTTTCTATTGGCAGTTGTGTTGTAGCAGTTGTAATCATCATTAGAGGATTGAGAAGCTAGATCTAGAGCTAATTCTAGCTTGTAGATCTGAAGAAGGGACCATCCCTTCAAGCTTAGATATGATCTTGTGACATATTTCGGCCATATATTTGACAGATCTAACTTCAGATCTATAATTCCCAGCAGATCAAGGATCAAATCCTAAGAGGGTGATTTTCCAAAGTTATTGATCTAGAAAATCCTTACTGGGTTATCTTGGGAACCCATCACATTGGCCAGATATTTAATCTTGGCATCATCTGAGCTCTAGATTTGAGTAGATCTACATTTTCCTTTTTATCCTGTAGTCATATATTCATATTCTACTGAAGGGACAATGCAGTATTTGTTTCAGTGGCTCTTTGGTTACGTAGTGCCTATTGTGGCATGTTTTCTGGGTGATTCTAGGCCATCTCTTTGGCTAGATATCCTCATATTTTGTACATTGTGTAACTAAATATTCTCCAATATAATAAAATGGCTCATCTTCTTTGTAAATTCTGATACCAATTTAATATTCCCAGGTATGCAAACATTTCCCCAATATTGGCCTCCTGCTATTTGGATGATCTGTGTTATTTTTCCTGTATATACTTTATATATTGTTGCATTCCCCATTTCAGAATATTGCAGATGAACAGAAGGCTAGTGTTGTTGCACAAAAGGTTGTCCCCGTGGTGTATATATTTCCCCCCCGGGAACATTAGACGCTCCCTATTGAACATGAGGTTGACCATAAGGTTGTCCCTGTGGGCTAGAGGGTTGTCCCTGTTGGACCGAAGCTTGTCCCTGAAAGGGTTGTCCTTATTGGACCGAGGGTTGTCCCAGCTGGTAAATAGTTTGATTAGGATCAATCAAAGGAAAATATATGAGATTATCGTATGTGTCATAGTGATGTGGAGGATTACCAGGATTTTTCAATTGTTGAGAACCTTGAGGGACAGAATTTTGTTTCTGAGGACCTTGAGAGGTGGAATATTGTTGCTGAATAGCCAAAAGATACTCATCAAAAGTATAACCGCTAGGAATGGTATTAGAAGCCATAGGCACACTAGTAATAGATTGGTTTCCTATAACGTGAGGCTTTGATCCACTCATGGCAGGCCTGACAGGTATCGTGGGATTAATAAAAATGGACCTACGAATAGTAGAAGACGTTGACGATGACTGAGTCGTACTAAAAACTAGTGTAGATGAATCCACACAGACAGTGGGTTAGACAGGAACATAGGTTACAATCATCAACGTCATGGGAGTCGAGGGTGATGCCTCCGATACCAAGACAACCAAACGTCCTGAGGGATTCAGTGTATCAAACCATATCAGGTTCTGATACAACGATTGAATGCCAGAAATGATTTGACCCAAAGTACGATAACAACATGGGAGAGATAGTGGTTGAGAGGAAGGTTGATATAAGACATAAGGAAAGCTCTCCGAAGGCACCTGATAATCTCCTACAGAAACATAAAGATCTTCACTACTAATGGGACTTGAAGAATCCATGTCAGATGAATCCAGTTGATCATCAAAAAGACGACGAGTGGTGTCGAGTAAGGCAGTAGCTAGTAAAGATGGTTTCGAAGTAAGAGGAGGGAAATATTGTGCATTCCCAAAACCATACCAACCATAATTGATATAAAATGGCTCTTCAAGAGGAGATCGGGTAGTGAGAGGTAAGATACTCGGAAGAATAGACTGCTAAAATTCGACAAACTTAGTGGGCTAAGATGCTTCTGGAGAAACTTCAGGAGAAGGATTGCCACTAGGATGAAATGAAGAAGATGATGAAACTAGTGGTTCTGCCACTGTGACAACATTTCAAAACAGGGGAGAACCGAGATAACCAACTCGACACTTCAATATTAGATGCTAAGGAATTGCTTAAGAACAAGTCAAGAAGATATCTTTAATGGGCATGTGATCGTAGGCAATTCATTTTATGACATTGAAACGAAACTTTGTTGTTTCATGTTTTAAGAGTCAAGAAACAGGAAAAAGATGAATCTAGTCACTTTCAGGTTGAAACGAGCGTGAAAGGACAAGTGCTCAAGGATCTTTTCAATTTTAGAGAGTCACGAAAATACGAAAATGACTACTTAGGAAATCTAAGCAAGATGGTGTACCAAGTTTCCGTGGACTGCAATATACACCTTGGTGATCAAATGAAAGCGAAATGACCAAGGACTTAATGTACGTGTAGGCAGTCTCCCTGAATGTTGTGTTTGGTGTATCAGGGTTAGTGGGCGGCAGACTCGGCTTCCTATGGATAAAGGATTGAAACCTATGAGGGTATCCCTTTATATAATCAATGGTAAGGGGAGCATAAGTCCATGCTAGCATTGTCTAAAGCCAAATGGAGAATGACAGCTACTAGTTTTAATGACACCGGAACGTGTCGCTAGCCTAAACCTCTACAATATGCGCGTTATGTTTCAATGTTTCTTTTGGTTGATTTAATTCATTTTAAATTTTATCTTGAACTAATGTTGTGATTTTGAGGCCTTACCAAATGTGATATCGAATCCTAAATGCACAACTGCATGCAAAAGAAAATCATTTTCATTCAATGAATGCTAGCTAAGAGAGGGATAGTAATTCATAACAAAGCATCAATCAATCGAATACAAGAGAATTTTACTTAATGCATCTAAGACAACCAAAAAAAAAATGAAAATCTCTTTCCTTATTCACTAAACGCTACTAATGCAAAAGAACATTTTTCATTTTCAAGCTAAGAGAAAGAATGAAATTTTTGTCTTTTTAAATGAATGAGAAGAAAAATGCACTGTTACACTAAAAATAAAAATTAAAACTAGTTTTGAGCAATTTGAATGAAAATGATCTAAAATAGAGAGATCAATCCAATACAAGCATCAAACACACTAGAAAACAGAGATGCACTCTTTCAAACAAAAGGGCTTTCGAACTGATTCAATGAGCAATGTAATCTATGCTCAAGGTGAAGAATGGAGAGCTAAATGAAATTCAAGACGATCATTCAACAAACCAAATACATGAAGAACCAAAATAAAAGCTAAAACAGCTAGTCAATGAACTGAAACAATGGAGACCAAACTGACTCGAACTCAACTCAGAAGGCTCAGTGAAGAGAGAACCAGACAAGTGGCATAAGGAACCTAGAAACCCTAGGGTGGAAAACTCCACTGATAAGATGATGGAAAAACAACTGAGAAGGATGAGACAAGAGAGTGAAAACAATCTCAATGAACCAGTTGAAAGGTAAAAATCCAATCCAGAGGTAGGAAATGCTGACAAAACTCAGAAAAGAGGCTAAAATTCAATCCTACAGGATTCAGAATGACTTTTTAGCTGTAATCCGCGCTAAACAAGGGTTGGTGCACCCGTGACAAAGGCAAAAAGCGCCCATCGGCATGTCTGTTCAAGGAAAAATAGCATCGAGAGAGAAAAATATGGGAAAAAATAAAAACCACTTAGAAGAGATCAGATTTGACACTCTAGGACTGAACAAGATGGCTGAAAAGAGTCAAACATGCTAAGCAAAGCAGAATGATGATGAAATTACCAAAGTCGACTCGACAAGAAAAACACTAAATGAACAACTAGAGACGCCAACATATTTCAATCCCCAGTGGAGTCACCAACTTGTTGTGTAGATAAATCCCCTCTGCGGACAGAGGCGATCCCTTTCGCCCTGGGGTGGGTCTAGCAACAAGGGAACATGCTAATGCTTTGATTCCTAGTTTATGAATGAAATTGAGTTGGGATAGATGCCCTAGATTTTTTCCAATGAAGTCACTGTAGCTATGGCATAAATCTTCTGATCTCCATCCTGACACGTTGTAGTCCTTCAACAGTAGTACTCAGGTGCCTGCACAAAGATCATAGAACGATAATATTATACGAAAACATACTTGCATTCATAACTATTTAATTGGTCAAGGAAAACTAAACGTATTGCACATGATTAAACATATTTAATGAAAAACAGGAACCAAAACATCAGTCATGTATTAATAAGTAGAGAGAGAAAGATTTTACAACCAAAAGAGCCTTGATGTTGCAACCTCCTTCAGCAGCTCCAGTCAAAACTCATCTCAAGCACTCATCGGGGATTTGGACTTGGCAAGGCAATAGCCTAGACTCTCTCTCAATAATGGGTTCCTCTTTACTCTATCTCACACTAGCTATATTAAGGATTGTTCAGCTATTCAACCATTTCAGCTAGTTGCAACTATGTGAGAGAGATGTATTTATAGGAGAGGAGGAGGTGGTTTGGGATTTGTCATAAGGTGGAAAGGAGATCTTATCCTTTGATGAGTTGCTCAAAAGTAGGAAACAAGAAGCCAAAGGAAAGTATTTGACATTATTCAGTAAAAAAAACCATGATGAATCTGCTCACGAAGTGGTTGGGAATGGAATCTTCTCTTCTATTTAAAAAAAAAATCCAAAAATAGCTCGGCATGGGTAGTACACTGAGACAGAGCACCAATGGGCGCGAGGCCCAGTGTTAATTTTTGTATGGGCGTGAGGCCATAACTGCCTGCTAGCATCGACATAAAATCATGTGTTTTTGAGAGCCTGCTCTAGGAATAGTCAACAGAGAAAATTTTCTTATCATGCTAAGGGATGCAATGACACTTTTTGCAAGGCATGACAATACACATAAGTCACTGAAATGGTCCTCCAATGTGCGGGATGGCGATTGCAGGGACAGTGAAAAAATGTTGTGTAACAAGGAGATATATCAGCATTTAGGGAGATGCATGGATCATGTGGAGATGGAAGAGATACATAACTCTATGAAGGAGTTATCACAACCACCTCTTTCCTCTTTGGGAATGAGAGGGGATATATCTATGGACCACTCCATTTGTATGAGAAGAAATTATGGTAAGGAACATGTTTATGTGCATAATGATTTACTTGATGATTATTTTCATTCCTTTACCATGTGTGTGCAGGCCATTGCTCCAAGTAGGAGCATTCTTCCATATAAAATTTGTGGCCAACTTGGGGCCATAAACATTGTTGAGCATGGCCACTCCCTAGGAGGATATAGGGAGATGATTTACCACTGTGTGTGCACTCCAAAGGCACCAAACATTTCTCACCTTTTAAAAATGTGTGAGAAAACTATGGCAGCAAGTAAGTGGTGGGGAAACCACTTACCATATCATTATATGATGTAGTCATGAGATATATTGCACTGGTTCTACATGTGGGACTATGACCCACCTCCATTTTTTCATATTTTTGTTTATATGTACTTGGTCTTGATCCCATACATTGATGATGTTCTTATTATTATTATGGGAATGAATGGAGAAATGATGGGAGGATTGCACATGCCTTTTCGGAGAGATATTCTCCATGTTTATTATGCTACATGTTTTAGGGAGAACATTGGGCAAACCATGATTGCTACATTGGATCTTTTTCTTCCTTGTGGGATGAGTCGCTTGCATCTCATGAGAACTTGGGAGGAGCGTGTCATGGAGGGATGGATTGGGAGACACTTGGCTTATGAGGGAAGGTTATCAAATGGAGGTGTCACCAATGGAGGATGAGAAGAGTTAAAACACTCCCCTTTTCAGTTTCTTGAGGATAAGCAACATTTGGGCGTGGAGGACTGTAATATTCCTAATTATCCATGAGCTATTTGGAATATTAATTTTTGTTTTTTCTTTCTTGTTTGATGAATAAGAGGAAATGGAGATCCATAAATCTCCTTAATATGTATAAAATCAATGCCAATGTGGAAGGAGGACATCTTGGAAGCTTAATTGAGCACCCTTGTGTGTGAAAAGGGGCTAGAACACCTAGACTAGGTCAACTTTGTCCAAATCAACAACGTTGCCATGGAGTAGTGGCATTCATGGAGGGACAACATAGTTTTAGTTGGAGAATATTTGCATGGAAGTAGTGTCTTGAATGAGTGGGGCCTAGGGTTAGGAAGCTCATCGCTTATATAGGGAAGAGGATGGCATTCATATTCATTCAGGTTATGTTTTGGTATATGATATTTTGATTATATGGTCTGTTTATACATATAGCTTTCTTTAGTTGTTTAGCTAATATTGTAGTGTTTTTTAGCACAGGGTGTTCCTGATTGGGAATACCACCTCTTTCCTTGAGAAGCCTCTAGGAATATAATTTCACTATACTTCCACATTCAGGCATTAGGCCAAGCTCCATCTTTCATCTACAGTGCAAATCTTGTTAAGGGTTGTGTTGTGTTTGTTGAGAAAAATACTGAGAAGGGGGGGGGGGGGTGAATCAGTGTTTAGGAACTACTCAAAATTTTACTTTTTCATTCTTTAAAAACCCATACGCTACTTTTCTAAAGCCAACTAGCATATACACATGGATATCCTTCATAAAACTCGCGTATATACAGAGATATTATTATGCCATTAATTCTTTATTTAGATCTATGCAACATTCATTCTTCTGATGATTAGATAACAGTAAGCATGTGCAGTAATAACAGAATAAACCATCACACATAAGCATCACACAAGAACACCAGGATTTAAGGTGGAAACCCAAGTCGGGAGAAAACCACCGCTGCCGTCGTCTCAGTCTTCAATATTTATTATATAAAGAAAACATGTTACAACCATGTACTAGCGCAGACTCATACCAGCAAGCAGGCACCCACCTGTAGAAGGCTATAACCTTCTCTCGTTTACCAGCCTCTCCTGGAAGGGAGCTACAACCCCCTGCTCTCCTTTACCAGCCTCTCCTGGAAGGGAGCTACGACCCCCTGCTCTCGTTTACCAGCCTCTCCTGGAAGGGAGCTACAACCCCCTTACTGAAGGCTACATCCCTCAGCACCACCATGGACCACGTTTCATCAATTTTCATACTGGATCCAATAGCTTCAATAGATCACAACTTGCAGGCCACTTTTCATCATATTTTCAGACTGGACCCACTCCACACATTTAAGCTCAATCATACATCAAACTGAAACTTATACCCTTATCAATTCATTTAATGAATCATCAACCAATCAATCAACAACTTGATCTTTTCTCAACATAGTCAGCAACATAATCAATATTCAGAAAACCCAGATCTGTATGAATACATCATAGACAGATAGCAGTAATATAGCAAAACAGATAAGACATTTCATACCACATACTTCAGCA
The DNA here is from genome assembly GCA_034641835.2 of Pinus albicaulis. Lineage (NCBI taxonomy): Eukaryota > Viridiplantae > Streptophyta > Pinopsida > Pinales > Pinaceae > Pinus > Pinus albicaulis. The sequence continues at coordinate 857,913,910 of CM076575.1, read as the reverse complement.
AACCCTAGTTTTCATATGCGCTTTCCTTTCACTGATCTGGCATATATACATTCCTTCATGTATATAAACTCGTGTATACATCTGCACATATTATAGAACTAATTTCACAACCCATACGTGCTTTCTATTAATCCAACCCGCGTATATATGTGCTTATTCTGTTACAAACTTGTGTATATATCTTCAGACATTTTAGGTCAGCACAATTCTTCAAAATATATGCATAGCTTAGATTTTACCCTTCACTTCAGAAACATGTTCGCCTCATCTCAGATCTAAACATTCCATAAATAGATCTAGAAGATACAAATAAATTTCAGATCTAGAGATCCCTCTTCATCATTTTCTTCACTGGTGCATTATGAATTCAGATCTATCATTCAACTGTTACCCATTCCATACAGATATATGTTAGGAAAAATACTGAGAGGGGGGGGGGGGGGGTGTGAATCAGTATTTAGGGCTTAGTCAAATATTTTTACTTTTCCATTTACTAAAACCCATACGCTACTTTGCTGAAGTCAACTAGCGTATACACGCGGATATCCTTCATAAAACTCGCGTATACACAGAGATCTTATTATGCATTTATTTATTTACTTAGGTCTATGCATCATTCATTCATCATATGTTTAGTTAACAGTAAGCATGTGCAGTAATAACAAAATAAACCATCACACATAAGCAACACACATGAACACCAGGATTTTAGGTGGAAACCCAAGTCGGGAGGAAAACCACTGCTGTCGTTGTCTCAGCCTTCAATATTTTACTATAGAGAAAACATCTTACAACCATGTACTGGTGCAGACTCAAACCAGCACACAAGCACCCACCTGCAGAAGGCTACAACCTTCTCTCGTTTACCAGCCTCTCCTGGAAGGGAGCTACAACCCCCTGCTCTCGTTTACTAGCCTCTCCTGGAAGGGAGCTATGACCCCCTGCTCTCGTTTACCAGCCTCACCTGGAAGGGAGCTACGAACCTCTGCTCTCGTTTACCAGCCTCACCTGGAAGGGAGCTACAACCCCCTGACTGAAGGCTACAACCCTCAGCACCACCATGGACCATGTTTCATCAATTTTCATACTGGATCCAATAACTTCCTTTAGATCACAACTTGCATGCCACTTTTCATCATATTTTCAGACTGGACCCACTCCACACATTTAAGCTCAATCATACATCAAACTGAAACTCATACCCTTATAAATTCATTCAATGAACCAATCAATCAACAACTTGATCTTTTCTCAACATAGTCAGCAACATAATCAATATTCAGAAAACCCAGTTCTGTATGAATACATCATAGATAGATAGCAGTAATACAGAAGAATAGATCAGACATTTCATACCACATACTTCAGCAAACCCTAGTTTTCATACGCGCTTTCCTTTCACTGATCCTGCATATATACGCGCTTTCGTGCTTATAAACCCGCGTATACATCTGCACATACTTCAGAACTAGTTTCACATTCCATATGCGCTTTTGCTTAATTCAACCCGCATATATACGTGCTTTCTCTGCTGCAAACAAGCGTATAGATCTTCAAAGATTATAGGGCAGCATACTTCTTCAGATCAGATATACAGTTCAGGTTTTACCCTTGACTTCATATACATGTTTGCCTCATCTCAGATCTAAACATTCCATAAACAGATCTAGAAGATACAAATACATTTCAGATCTAGAGATCCCTCTTCATCATTTTCTTCATAGGTGCATCATAGATTCAGATCTATCATCAAACTGTTACCCTTTCCATTCAGACATACTTTAGAGTGAAGTATCCATTCAAACCCAGGCTCATGCACACTTGTACTATGAATTTCTTCTCCTTATATAGATTTAGCCTTTGTCAATACCATGAGCCAAAACCACATTACTTCCGATCATATTCTTGGACGGGATCACATAGACAATCCAACGCTCAATACAATGGGTCAATACCATGGTAGTAACCCCTAGTTTTACAAATTTAGAGCGCAATTGATCATACGCGACTTGGCACGTACTTTTCCGCATGCATACGCGCCTTCTCCTTGACAAACTCCCGTATTCCTTGTAACACACCTTTTTCATCATTATTCTTGCACATACTGATATTTATTTCTTCTGCAACTTCTATACTACTTGTAGAACATCAAATTTACATCATTAATAAACTTATCAAGCATCAAGAACAACTTCATTAAGTAGGTTGCCATCATCTTCATCAAGTGGGTTGCCATCAAGGACAACACATTGCATCATATTTCCAACAATATACTTCAAAGAGAAGTATTCATTAAAACCTAGACATCTTGCTCTACCTTTGCAAAATGATTTTCTTCTCCTTATATAGATTTAGCCTTTGTCAATACCATGAGCCAAAACCATACTACTTTCGATGGTATTCCTAGACGAGATCAAATAGACAATCCAGAGCTCAATACAATGGGTCAATACCATGGTAGTAACCCCTGGTTTTACACATTTAGAGCGCAATTGAGCATACGCGACTTGGCACATACTTTTCTGTGTGCATACACGCCTTCTCCTTAACAAACCCACGTATGCCTTGTAACATACACTTTTCATCATTTTTCTAGCCCTTACTGATATTTCTTTCTCTGGTACTTCTGAGCTACTTGTATAACATTAATAAACTCATCAAGCATCAAGAACAACTTCATTAAGTAGGTTTCCATCATCTTCATCAAGTGGGTTTCCATCAAGGACAACACTCTGCATCATATTGCCAACAATCTCCCCCTTTGGACTTTATGGCAACCACGATGGTGTTTGATCACAACAGATAGATACATTAAGCATAATGATATTCTCCCCCTATTAAAACACCATGTCACTCTCCCCCTTTGACATCAAGGGAAAAGGGCAGATCAAGGTTTTTCCCCTCATGTAGAAAGAAGAGCATTGTAGAACTGATGTACACTGAAGTTACCATGCTCCCCCTGAGTTCATGCTGAACGTTCAAACATATTTTTCAATGAATTACATGACTCTATGACTCATACTTACATCAAAGATCCAACCATATGTGACTCAAGTACCCAACCAAGAGGTTTTACACATTTTGACTCAACTACCCAACCAAGTGGGTTTACACATTTTGACTCAACTACCCAACCAAGTGGGTTTAAAAATTTGAACAAGTCCTTACATGACTGAATATTACAATTTTACATCATAGGTCTCATCATGACCTTTTCATCAAATTACAAATATGACTTTTTATACCCAATACCAGAAATACCTCAAGAGAGAGATCATATTTCAAAACCATTATAATGCCAACAATGCATTATACTCAACAAGGCTAATTCTCCCCCTGAAAATGTGCATGTAATGCATCCTTTCCATATGACCAAAACTCCTCCTTAGCTTATGCAACCTGAACACTTTAAACAGCCAAATCATCAAGGCATCTTTAAGAAACATCTGAGAATGAAACAAAATTATGAGTACTGGAACACCACCAGAGATACCAAACAATACTGCAGCTCTGCTGAAGAATGTTGAATCAGAGCAACCACCCATACCCGGTTTTATTTGTATGAACTCACGTATATACGCGACTGTCGTTTAGGAAATCCACGTATCCATTTTAATCTTCTGATTTTGAACAGATCTGATCTCCTGAAAGGCAGAGATAACTTCCAGCTTCTATCTGGGATATTTTGAATGCTTCCCTGGAATATATGAGAGAAGAACAAATAGGACAATGTAGCTATGTTTAAAAGTGTCATCCAGCAGTTGTAGCATAAGCACATTAGTAACCAAGCCTTCAAGCTCTTCATATTCTTCCCAAGAGGAATTATCATTCCAGAACAACTTCTTTAATAGACAACATGTGTCAAACAATCATCCAAGTGATCTCATATCACCAAAATCTTCAAGATTTACATCATGATGCAACATGTGATGGAATTATGTATAAAAGGTCTCAATCGTGACAACCAACATCAGCAACAAGTTCTGCATGATCTATCCGTATCTCTTAATCATAAAACTTCCATATCATTCATGTGTGAAAGCAAGGAATACTCTTCAGCAAAAAGAAAACAGGGCTCATCCATAAAATCATCATAATAAATCATGTATCATGTCATCATTATTTAGAACTAAGACATAAGCAGATATAATGTCAATAATGCAATCATTAATAGTCAGACTGATGCTCCCCCTGAACCTGTGTTCCTGATCTTCAGCTGTCATACTAATTTTCTTATCATAAATGAATACGTGGCTGTCTCCACTGTAACTCACATGTATACATGACTTTAATTCATTAAACCCGCGTATGGCTAGTGAAATACTGAAAATTTCACACTCCTTCTTCTCCCCCTGAATTTGTACCACCTGTACCTGTCTTCTTCACAACAAATGCACTATAAAAAATAAACATAACCAGAATAACCAAATCAACCATGAGAATCACCATACATTGCTCCCCCTGTGATGATACATTACTAATCACCAGAATGTATCTCACATCATTCATGCAGTCATTATGAGAAATAAGCTTTAGAAGTGGATGACTGCAGTAGGGTCAATATTCCCTACGTTTCTGACCAGTCTTCCTTCTTTTTCCAGCTTTTCTTGAAATTTCTTATTATGTGCTGGAAGTTCTCCAATTTCTCAGATCTATTCATCCTGCATTCTTTTTCTACATGTCCATACTTGTTACGAGTATAACATCTTATGTGACCAGAAAAGTAAGCATAAGGATCATAATGTGTTGTTCTATTCTTCCTTCTATTGCAATCAGCTGCTTTATGACCATACTTGCTGCATGAAAAACAATATCCCTTGAAGAAACAAGAGTACCTTTCTGTGTAGAATCTGCTTTTTTGTGACTGAACATTCTGCTTTTGCAATTAGCTGCAATATGTCCATAATTATGACATTTAAAGCATTCAACATTATTGATGCTTCTATAGTTAGGAGGGAAAGATTTCTTTTGAGAGTTCATGATTGTTGGTTGACCTTTTGTTTCTTCCAACACTTCAGGTTTTGCATTGATATCCTTTGAATCTTTAGCACTTCCTTGTGAAATAGATTCTCCTTTAATAGTTTCATGAAAACCAAGACCAAATTTAACAGAGGGAGACCTTTGACTACTAAGAATATTGTCCAGAATCTTAGTACTATCTTGAAACCTCAAGAGTTTATCTTTTTCTTCTAATTTACCTTTCAAAATATTTACCTCAACCTCCAAACTTTAGCATTTCTTCTTCATGCTTTCTTCTTTCCTTCTTCCTTCTTCTACTTGATCATTCAATTTTAAAATCTCTTCCTTCAACCCATTTTCTTGTGCTTCAAAAGTTTGTAAAAGTTCTTCACTCTCTTTATATGATGCTGCTTTCAGAGAGATTATTTCTTCTTTAAGTTCTTCATTCTTCTTATTTTATTTTTCCGGATCTTCTTTGAGAGAGATGATTTCTGCTTCAAGTTCTTCATTCTTCTTATTTGATTTTTACAGATCTTCTTTGAGGGAGACGATTTCAGCTTCAAGTCCTTTACTTCGATTGGTTACATTATCGTATAGCCTTTTCAGTCTAGAGATCATATCCTTGTAGGTATATTCTCTCTTATTAAATAATCTCTGTTGATCTTTGATAATTTCTTCTAGATCCATAGCATTACGTTCACTATCTTCACCATTGCTTGCACAAAGGAGAAAATCACTAGAACAACAATCACTACCTGTTTCATCTTCTTCATTTTCTGTTGCACAAGTTTTTTGAGATATCTCCTTTCCTTGAGCAGCCTTCTTCTTTTGCTTCTTTCCCATTGTGACGGATCTCCTTCAAGCGATCAAGCTCCTTCAGAAGGACCTGCTCTAAAACTAATTGTTGGGAAAAATACTTAGAGGGGGGGGAGGGGGTGAATCAGTATTTAGGACTTACTCAAACTTTTACTTTTTCATTCTCTAAAAACCCATACGCTACTTTTATGAAGCCAACTAGTGTATCCACGCGGATATCCTTCATAAAAATCACGTATATACAGAGATCTTATTATGCAACATTCATTCTTTATTTAGATCTATGCATCATTCATTCTTCTGATGATTAGATAACAGTAAGCATGTGCAGTAATAACAGAATAAAACATCACACATAAGCATCACACAAGAACACCAGGATTTAAGGTGGAAACCCAAGTCGGGAGAAAACCACCGTTGTCGTCATCTCAGTCTTCAATATTTATTATATAAAGAAAACATGTTACAACCATGTACTGGCGCAGACTCATACCAGCATGCAGGCACCCACCTGCAGAAGGCTACAACCTTCTCTCGTTTACCAGCCTCTCCTGGAAGGGAGCTACAACCCCCTGCTCTCGTTTACCAGCCTCTCCTGGAAGGGAGCTACAACCCCCTGCTCTCGTTTACCAGCCTCACTTGGAAGGGAGCTAAAACCCCCTGACTGAAGGCTACAACCCTTAGCACCACCATGGACCACGTTTCATCAATTTTCATACTGGATCCAATAGCTTCAATAGATCACAACTTGCAGGCCACTTTTCATCATATTTTCAGACTGGACCCACTCCACACATTTAAGCTCAATCATACATCAAACTGAAACTTATACCCTTATCAATTCATTTAATGAATCATCAACCAATCAATCAACAACTTGATCTTTTCTCAACACAGTCAGCAACATAATCAATATTCAGAAAACCCAGATCTATATGAATACATCATAGACAGATAGCAGTAATATAGTAGAACAGATCAGACATTTCATACCACATACTTCAGCAAACCCTATTTTTCATACGTGCTTTCCTTTCACTGATCTGGCGTATATACGCGCCTTCATGTATATAAACCCGTGTATACATCTGCACATATTACAGAACTAATTTCACAACCCATACGCGCTTTCTCTTAATCCAACCCGCGTATATACGCGCTTATTCTGTTACAAACTTGCGTATAGATCTTCAGACATTTTAGGTCAGCACAATTCTTCAGAAAAAATGCATAGCTCAAATTTTACCCTTCACTTCAGAAACATGTTCGCCTCATCTCAGATCTAAACATTCCATAAACAGATCTAGAAGATACAAATACATTTCAGATCTAGAGATCCCTCTTCATCATTTTCTTCACTGGTGCATTATGAATTCAGATCTATCATTCAACTGTTACCCATTCCATATACTTCAAAGAGAAGTATTCATTAAAACCCAAACATCTTGCTCTACCTTTGCACAATGATTTTCTTCTCCTTATATAGATTTAGCCTTTATCAATACCATGAGACAAAACCATACCACTTTCGATGGTATTCCTGGACGGGATCAAATAGACAGTCCAGCGCTCAATACAATGGGTCAATACCATGGTAGTAACCCTTGGTTTTACACATTTAGAGTGCAATTGAGCATACACTACTTGGCACGTACTTTTCCGCGTGCATACGCGCCTTCTCCTTAACAAACCCGCGTATGCCTTGTAACATACACTTTTCATCATTGTTCTGGCCCTTACTAATATTTCTTTCTCTAGTACTTCTAAGCTAATTGTAGAACATTAATAAACTCATCAAGCATCAATAACAACTTCATTAAGTAGGTTGCCATCATCTTCATCAAGTGGGTTGCCATCAAGGACAACACTCTGCATCATATTGCCAACAGTGTTGCAGGTTGCAGTAGTGGAGAACACATTTGGGTCACTTCAGTGCTTATTTTCAGTGGAGGAGGGTTCCTTTCCATTGGGAGGTTACTAAGGAAGGCCCTTGAGCCTTATTTCAGCATTTGGCATTAGGCCACTTATTTATTTTCCCCTACAGTGCAGTTTATGTCTTGAACTGCGTTATTTACAAGGAGGATTTGTAGGGTGCTTTCAGTACACCATTTAGGGAGGAGGTTTTCTAGTGAAGGGATCAGAGTTTCACCTAGAGGATCCATTGGAGGAGGCTACATTCTTTGGCATATCAGATCAGCCACACCTTTCTAGTTTATATGTTTCAGTGAATCTTCAACCCTAGGGCTTTGATTCCCATATTGTATATTGGTGTGTTTCTAAAAAACCTCTTGGGTTCTTTGTTGGAGGTTGTATAGAGCCTAGATCTTCATTTGTTGTATCTTTTGAGGCATATAACAACCATATATCTTTTTTATGCTCATTTTTTGTAGCATTGCACCTTATGACTATATTGTAGCAGTCTTCCAACATTTTTGAGATAGTAGCATCACCTCTTATTGAGGGTTTTCTTCATTGGAGGCTTGTTCTATCTTGCTATATAATTTGTGGCCCATTATATTATACATGTTTGCTACTGTTTGATGAATAAAGAAGCTCCATATTTGTCTCTCACTTTTATGCATTGATATACACTGATATTTCCAACATTATGTGCTATATTATTTATTTCCTCATTTGGGAATATTACATGCTTAAACTGCATGATTGCACAAACTTTCTTCAATAGTAGTGGCATTTTGACTTGGAGCACTTTCAGAAATATTCATTTTTTTTCTTTTGTGTGGGGCTTTATTTTTTCCTTTTTTTAACACCCTTTTTTATTTTCTTTTTTGTTTCTTTTTATCTTCTTTGAAAATACATTTAAATATTGAAATATATGTACAATACGAAAATTTGCAAATAAAACATACACAGTCACCTTATGATACTGTAAATTACAGGGCCCTAACATCCTTAAATCATACATGAATGAAGTGTCTGATTTAGTCGATAATTTATTTTCTACTTTTAATATACATTTTCTACATAGGGAAGGCAACAAACTAGTTGATTCATTAGCAGTTGTAGCTAGTACTTTCAAGCCTCCATTGAATCTCAAGCTCAGGTATGAAGTAGAAATCAAAAATAGAACTTCCATTCTAGACAACATCAAATATTGGTAGGTTTTCGAAAATGAATAGAAGGTTAAAATATTTTTGGAAATGGTAGGTTAATTTTCAAATTTGGAGATTGATCAAGAAGATGTAATCGAAGAAGCTCAAAAATAATAACCAAACAATAAATCTCCCTTTAAAGATTTTCTAGGAGATCAAAATATAGTGCAACTTAAAAACAATGTGACCACTAAAGTTTTGGTACCCTTGGAAAGGTTGTTTAATGCAAATTATGCTATTTTTGAAATAAAGAAAAAATTTAGAAGAATATTTAGAATACTGCAACCTTGGAACATAGCAGTAGCCTAAATTGGTGAGATTATCATGAGATTCCAAAACAATTCAAACAGAGGTATGTAGATCTTTTCAAGAAATTTTTTGATGTGTTTGCATGGTCTTATGAAGAATTGAAGACTCATGATACCAAAAATATTCAACATAAGATTCCTTTAAAACCTTGGATTAAGCCATATAAAAAAAAATTAGGAAGATTAATCCTTTGTTGTTGCCATTAATTGAGAAGGAAGTCAAAAAGTTATTATAGAATAAAATAATTTTTCCTCTTAGATATTTTTATTGGGTGGCTAATTTAGTACCTATGAGGAAGAAGAATCAAAATATTCGGTTGTGTATTGAATTTAGAACTTGAACAGGGCATCATTAAAGGATAATTATCCTCTCCCAAATATCGATCACATTTTATAACGAGTGACAGGATCTTCAAGATTATCAATGATTAATGGCTTTTCAGGCTACAACTAGATTTCAGTTCATCCAAAAGACCATAAAAAGATAGCGTTCACAACCCCATGGGACACTTTCATGCATGTAAATATTCTGTAATATTCCCAATTAGCCAAGCTAATGGGAATATTCTATTTTGCCTTGTTTTATTTTGCATTTCATGATTGAGGAATAAATTGTAAAGGAGGACATGTAAAACTCCTGAAAACCAAGAATAAATCCATACCTATGTGAACAGAGACATATCTGGGCTATGTAAATAAACTCTTGTAGGTGTGAATGGGTTTAAATCAAAATATTAGGTCAATGTTGACCAAGTCAATAGCACAATCTAGATCCATTGAAATTCCTTGAGGGACAACGCAGTTCTAGAAGGAGACTCTAAATGTGAAAGGAGCTAAAATAATGAAGTGGTTTAGGGTTTGGCAAGACTCATATCTTATAAAAGGAAGAGGAGGGCAGCAAGAGCGGGTTGTTGAAGATATTATTTTCTGAAGGTATTTTCTGCTTAGACATCCCTTGTTGGACTTTCCTGTTTAGGATTCCCACCTCCTTCCTTGAGCAGCTCTTGGTGGAGATTTGTAATAAATTTTCCACTATTAGGCTTGGGCAAAGCTTCACCTTACACCTACATCGCTACTCCTATTGAGGGTTGGGATGTCCTTGTGAGTTGCAACAAGTAGAGGAACTAGATCTGCTCAGATATAGATTATGTTGGTGCCTCTTCTCAGTGAGTGTGTATTTTAACCTCCTGGAAGAGTATATTAGCTGATTGAGCTTCAGATCTAGACCTTGGCATCAGTTCAAATCATTCTAAGAGCCTACAACACATTTCCTCTCCCTAGTCTGCATTATTTGCAAGTTTGTAGTCGCAGGGTGTTTTTTCTGCACTTTGGAGGAGAGATCTCTGGTGTTAGGATTCTTCTTCTCACTGTGGTGATCCATGGATTGTGTTATCACCAAAATAGGAACTGATACGCTACTGTTCAGGCTACCTTAGTGTAACTATTTCAAACGAGACTTTTAGTTGAGGCTTAGCCTCCTCAACCTGAGAGGGCTCTCTCACTAGGTTTAATATTTTGAATTAAGGATTAGATGACTAACTCTAGGAATAAATTGTAAAAAATTTATGATTGGTTGAAAAAAAAATGATCAAAAAACATCTATTGGGCTATGGAGTCTAGGTATTTTCCCACAAAACATCAACATCAGCTTATCATGGAAGTCAGGGCATTTCAAAGTTTTTAGGTGTATCAGTAAAACAAAAACAGGGTGAACAAAACACAGTTTACAAACATATGCAGGAAGTTAGAGAATTTTCCAATGAATTCTAAGTAACATATGTTTATACCGCTGAAAATAGATAGATAAGGAAGGCCATAGGTAGATCACACATTAAAAGCTCTTTCTGAATCCCGAGTAGTAAGCCAATATTTGTATTATGATAAAAACACACAGTTTGCTACAATGACATAATTTTCTTGTAATGAAAATTTTCCAACCTTGAGGAATTCGACCTCATGTCTCTTATAGATCCATCATTACAATTTTGGATTTCCTCATCTAGCTTAAGGAGAATTCTAATTTCTTAGCTTGACACCTATCTGCTCCTAAAACAGACTATTAATTACATGTGACAGTTAACTTTCTATTCTAGAGACCTAATGAAATTAGGAATAAAACTCCTTATTATGACTAAAACGACTTGATCTAGAAATTAAAGATTATATTTGACAGCTGATCCTCCTTATCTTTGACCTTGATGGTTTCCATAACCTTGCTGTTACATTTTGTTAACTTATCCCTTATCTGTCCTGAAAACTAGGAACATGTTTCCTGCAATATAGCTTTAAGCCTCATTTATGCTCCTCGAATCCTTTGGCTGACAAAAATGGACCTTTAGACAAGTGATATGTGTTACCACTTTCATATAACCATGTCCTTCCACTTGTGAAAAATTTAGTCCTTGAAAGAGTGTAAAGAGAGCTAATGTTTATGCGCTACGAAAATATCAGTTGTTTTCGTAGCGCAGTAACTATGCCTTTGTAAACACCTCTTAACATCTAATTTCCTTTTGCTTTAACACCTGGAACTTCATTTGTGACCCATTTCCATATTCTAGCAACATAAAAAATTCAAAAACCAGATGTTTTACCTCTTGAAACCTTAACAAAATGTTTACAACTACACCTCTAGTAGTTTCGTAGCGCGCTACGAAACTACTGTGTATGTCACCTACAACGGTTTTGTAGCGCACTATGAAACTGTTGTGTATCTCCATATTACATATTTTTTTCATCATATTTAAATCTTAATAATATTTACAGTTATTTAATGATGACTTTGATGCTAATGGACCTTGAAATCAATATAAGTCAACTTTTCCATGTTCTCAAAAAGTGGTATCCTTCCCAAAACAAAATTATATTAGGGATTTCTCACTTACTGTCTTACTTCTGTTGTAGCTGACTTTCATAGTTTTCCAATTGGATTTCAAGATCTTCAATTTGCCTCTTCAACCTTCTGTTAGTATCCCTTAAATTTAGATTTATCCTTCTCACAAATTTAGCCTCTTTGATTGCAGGAAGAGTCCAGGTAAAAAATTGAGCTTCACTACTAACTGTTTCAGGTTTTGAGACTCTTTCAAGATCCCATAGAACCTTAATTCTGTCAAAGTTTATCTTCTCTACAACATGTTTTCTTGCTTTCTTCTTAAGCTTAGAAATTTGAAGATTAGCTAGTCTTAGTTTTTCTTTCATTCCTTCATAACTTCTCTTTTCTCTTTGAGTATGGAAAACTCTGTTTCTGTCATCTTCAGGCATAGGTGATGAAGGGTCTATGGGTTGCTCATAAACATTTGAAACTTCTCCAGATTTATCTAAATCCACATCTAGTCCTTGCAAATTTTTTGAATTCCTAGTTAGAGGCCTTCTGGGCTTGAACACAAACTCTGAAATTTCATCATTAAAATCCAACTTTTTGGAAGACTTGATCTTCTTAGATTTCCCTTCATCCAAATCTATAAAATCTGCCTGAATTAAAGGAGATTCCTCAATATCAATAGCTTGTAAAATATCATTCAAACTACCCTTTAAACCTGGATCTTCTTCTGAAACCACTGTTTTACCTTTTTCCTTTTCTATTTGACTTCTAGTCAATATTTTATGAGCTGATTTGTTGGTTGACTGTTCTTGTACTGCTTCTTTACCTTTGGTTGTCTTCTTTTGTGCAGGTTGAGGGTTTTCTTGAATAATCACCAGTGTTTTAATCTTTGGCTCTTTCACTTTCTTTCTAGGCTTTAACTTGAAAAATCTCTTTGATCTTGTTTCTGCAGGGTCGATGGTTTCTGATGGTGATTTTTCTTTGGCCCAAGGGCTAGTACCTACTCCATGTGTTTCCACCCCAAATCCACACAAAAATAGAAATGCAGAGCATTCTCTATTCACCCTCTGAAGTTCATGCAAAACTATTAATTTAACAAGACCATGATGGAATACTGAAGTTTCACATGCCTGAGTTTTCATCTGCACCTTATCTGCCATCTGGGCCAAACTTTGAAACAGGAAGAAAGGTAAATCTAGAGAAATTATTCCAGTGAAATGCAATAAGAGTTTAAAATGATAAGAATGCACCTTATGGTATCTTCCTTCATAGGTGAAGTACCTTTGAATGTTGGAGAGCAGGTTAGCATATGTATCCTTGACATAACCTCTTGGCACTACTTTGGTTAAATCTGTGTCCACAAAATCTGGCTTCAAAAATATTTTACAAGATTCCATTTCAAACCTGAAGTTCTTGAACCACCTTTCTTCTCCCCTTGGAATCTCTGTTATTAATGATATAATTTCAAGAGAAATTGGAAAGTTTAAAAATCCAACCTTTGTATTTGAACCTGCTAAATTAATGGAAAATTCTTTTGTGACTTGATTATGACCTCCCTGTAGCTTTTCACGGAATCTCTAGCATCCTAATTTCTTGAAAGCTTCTTCAACCGATTTATCCTTGGTGAGAGCCTCTATGCCTTTAGGTTTCATTCTCAAACAGTGGCCTGATCTGTGGTTTTTTTTTTCCTCTGTCATCTTCCCCTCGAAATCCCTGTGGCCTCAGAAAACTTGTAATAAACTGGCTCGCTTGATTTCAGAGAAACTAGCTCGCTTGAGAATTGAGAGAAGCTCTGGTTTATGCTTACCATAAGCTTATCATTCAAAGAAAAACATGCAACAAGTGTTTTTGCATGAGAAAATACAACCAAGGACAACCATCCCTTTTCAAATTTTAAAATGACTAATGATAAATGACCCGTAACGAATCTCATGATGGTTATGAATGGTTGCCTGTGTGAGAAAGGATTCGTGGACTGACACCTAATCATGAAAATTTAAGGAAATTTAATGGATTTTATATTGGATAGGATTGGTTACGAATCCCCAATTTCATAGTGCATGTAATGTATTTTCAGGGTTTTGCGCTACGAAAATACCAGCGTTTTCATAGCGCAAAAGCAATTTTGAACACTGTTTGCACTATGAAAACGTGGTTTCGTGGCTTATTCGATTTTTTTTTTTAATGACTTAACATATGATTTATGAAACATAACATGGGACCCTTAAAGTTTGAAACAAATTTTTTTGACCTTATTGATGATGGAGATGAGACTAACCTTATGACCTAGTCTCTAAAAACATAAAAATGACTTAACCCCTATCTAAGACCATGACTTAGGAACAAATGAAAACTGTCCAATTTTGGAAAATTTTTATAGTGATAACAGATTGGCCATCCAATCCATGTTGTTTCAGATCTGATCTGCTGTATATGTTATGATTCATTAATTTTCTGAATATTTCTGTAGATATGCAACTTTAGATCTCAGATCTACTCTCTATGCTTCATGTTCTGCACAAAACCCCAAGGGGAATGTATAGATGAGCATTTCTTGTACAAAGATCTGAATTAAATCTATATTTATATGTATAGATCTGCTCTAGATCTGAGTATTAATAAATTTTTGCTTCAGCCCCTAAAAATAATGTTGTCATGTTTATGCAGTCTTTCCTTATGGTTGTAGCACCTCATTTATGAGGATTTCTCCTATATATTTCCATTCTTTCTCTTGTACAATGTATGAGCTGCAATGTAAATATGATTTTCTGTTATATGACTGATTTTTGAGCCTCCATATCATTCTATTACTTTTCTTCAGTGGATCTGCATTATTTCTAAAGCAATCTTGTGCATATAGCTGCAACCCCTTTCTCTGGGTGATTTTCAGCTAGACTAGTTTGTGGAAGATCTGTTTAACCCACATAGTTTGATTTTTTTTTGCTCTCCTTTTGGATTTAGATCTTAAATGAGCTTATATAAGGGATCCAGGAGCTGAAAACTCAATTTTGTGCATACATTTCTCAGGAGTGCGTTATTTTATCAAGCTTGTTGTGTTGTTCCAAATTTGGAATATTACAATGGTATCGGAGCAAGATATTTGGCTCGGCCTGTGGGCTTCAAGACAAAGTGATATAAAGAAAAGATAAAGTTAAAAATTATGGAGAGGATGGGATTTCTCTCATCAATTTTCAGATCTAAGAAGAAAGAAGAAGAGGAGAAGAGAAGGAGCAGTGAAACTCCTAGAAGGTTTCAAGAGCAGGAAGATCTCCCGATCAAACTTACAAGATCTATACATGAGGAAAATTATAAATCCTCATCTCATGGATATGTGCACTCAGCCATATCACCAAATCTTCAAAGTTCTGTCAGTGACTTCTTCATGAAGAAGGATAAAGGAGGTGTACCCAAGGAGGAGACTCTTAGAGAGTATTTTTAGAAGTATGAGGGTCAATCTAAGGAGTTCAAAAATAACTTGAAATTCCAAAGGTTCTGTAAGATCAAGGAGGACATAAGCAAAAAGGAGAAGCATCATGATATGGGTATATTCTATCTATCTAATTTTGATGGATCACCTAAATGTCCAGTTAGGGTTTGGGTGGAGGAGCTAAGAAGATTTGTGCATCAACATCAAGTTTCAGAAATTGAAGCCATCAAAGTAGCAGCACAACATTTCGAAGGTAAAGCATATGCTTGGTGGTTGTTTGAGTCCTTTTCCTTAAGAAATGAAAATACACCTACTTATGCAAAGTTTATTTAAATATTAATGGAAAGGTTTGATGAAGCTTCATGTGTAACATCTCCTGTTTACACTATCAAACCATATCAAACAAATATTTGGCATGAGTTGGAGGGGTCTATGAATCCAACTCCATTTCAGAAGACCATGGAAGAAGGTGTAAGTTTGTTTGATGCCTTGCCAAGGGCAAGATATCCTTTGGATGAAGGGCTCTCTTCTCAAGAGGGAAGCATGGAGATTCATCCTTCAATAGATGACCGAGATCTAAGGTCTCTTGTTGATGATGAGGCAATTTAAATTATTGAAGAGGAGGAGGGGAAGGCAGGAGATGATAACATAGTCATGAAAATGGAACCTCAAGCACTTCATGAAGAGGAGGATGGAGCACTTGCTCCAAGGAAAGAAACTCTTGCACTCTTGTAAGGAGTTCCACAAGGTCTCACACATAAATCTCTTGGCATAAAACATGAGCAGCATGCACCATCATTGTCAAATAATGAGATCATGAGGATAGAAGGAGGAAAAGAGGAGGAAGGGAATCACAAGATGAAGAGCATGAACCCTTCTCTATTTCAAAGCTTGGAAGAACAAAGAAGGCAAGAGGACCTATGCAATAAAGGTAGGGGAAAATCTTTCCACCTACATCCACATCCTATTCTATGCCTTGAAACCTATTTGCAAGGAGGAATTTCACCAGGAGGACCTCTTGATTGGAGGGAAACTAAAGTGTTCTCTCAACTATGGGAAGCATTTTCATACCTAGCTAAGGAGGGAGCCTTGGGAGAGGCCATCACAATGCAAAGAATCTCTCATGAATTCAGAAGAGATGTGAGCAATTTCCTGAAAGGAGCATTTCTATCTCCCACTTAGATATCTGCGCTGAGAGAGGAAAGATCAGAAGTCTATGATGGCATGAGCATGGGAATACATGGAAACTCCATAAATTTGGGGCAGCCCATGATATCTTCATTCACAAAGAATATTTATGAACATGGCAAGGGGATGCTAACCCTCTTGCATGCATGGGCCAAAATGAGGAAGTATTTGAAGACAAGGAATTTCTGAGGGGAAGTTGATTTCCATTTGCTTCAATCTTGTCTTGAGAAATATTAGCTGCAAATGAGGTAGAAAAGGGCAGATTATGATGCTCCAACATGTGATTTTGATATCAAGGATGTCAAAGAAGGGAGCCATGGAATGGAATGGACTGCATTTCAGACCTCTATAGCGTTGTCATTCTTGGGGATCATGGATCCTTATTGGGATTCCCAACTCATGATGGAATATTCCTAGGACCTTTTCATATATGGGATTCTTGAAGGGGAGGTAATGGATAGGAGGTTTAAAGTAGTTGATGGAGTCATTTATTTCTACAATCTTATCCTCTTGGTTAAAGAATCCAAGCTGAAGGAGGGACTACTAAATGCAACCTATGAGATCCTACTTTCCAAGCCCACTAGTTTCATTAGAGCATATCATACTCTCTTGGGTGGATTCATATGGGAAGGTTTAAAGGAAGAGGTGCACTCTCATATGGAGAAGTGCATGAAATATTTGTAAGAGAGGGAGGAACATAGCTCTTGGGAAGAGCTATCACTCATACCTCCTTCCTCATTGAGTGTGAGAGGGGACTCATCCATGAGTTACCTCACTGATGTAAAACAAGTATATAGAGGAAATTTTCCTTTTGAGTATTATGATGTATCTTCTATATGCTTATATTTTTCTAACACTCATTTTTAGAACATTTCTCCAAGAGGGGGCACTATTTATGATGGGTTTCATGGACCACTTAAGGCCATGAACTATGTTAATGCAGGTAATTCTTTGGAGGATCTTGGAAAGCTATTATATTCTTCATGGTGTGATTCTTTTACACCAACTATGATGCACCTTCTCCAAGCACTCAGAAGGGATGGGCCAACAAACAAGTGTTGTGGGAGGCACTTGTGATCTCCTATTCTATGGCAGTTAAGGGTAAAAATGCACTGGTTGCACATGAGGGAACATCTTCCTTCTCCTTTATCATACATGGCAGCTAGCATGCTCCTAATCATGATTCCATGTGTTGGAAGTGTTCTTACTCTTGGGAACATGGTTGGAGGAGAGGCACATTGGTGGGATGTGTCCTTGGGGTAAGGATTTCCCCACTCTTTTTGCTCTACATGCTTCAATGGGAGCATGAGATATTATATAGACAATATGGTAGAACACTTGCTTCTATGGAGGATGAGCCATATGTTTCTTAAATACATACCTCTCATATGTATTGGGGAGGAATTTTCCTATGGATTTCCAATCTAGGAGGTGATCCACTTCATTTGGATGATAGCATGGAGATGGGAGTCCTTAATGCATGATGAGATTCCCCATTATTTCTATCTTGAGGAGGCCATGGATCAGCAAGAAGGTTTCCCTAACAACCTTCCATTCCTTCATGATGAGAGCCATTGGGTTTATTCACCAAAGGCTAACTTGCACAATGGGGAAGGACCATCGGAAGACAAAGCTATTGCAGAAAATCTAGAGCAATGGTGGAAACTAGTGGATGAGGGGGGCACAAGAGAAGAAGGGGAGATTTTTCAACTCTCACCTTATCAGTTGCTTGAGGAAAAGCAACATCTTGGAGGGGAGGACTGTAATATTCCCAATTAGCTAAGCTATTGGGAATATTCTATTTTGCCTTGTTTTATTTTGCATTTTATGATTGAGGAATAAATTGTAAAGGAGAACATGTAAAACTCCAAAAAACCAAGAATAAATTCATGCCTATGTGAACAAATACATATTTGGGCTATGTAAATAAACTCTTGTAGGTGTGAATGGGTTTAAATCACAATATTGGGTCAACTTTGACCAAGTCAACAACGCAGTCTAGATGCATTCAACCTCCTTGAGGGACAATGCAGTTCTAGAAGGAGACTCTAAATGTGAAAGGAGCTAAACTAATGAAGTGGTTTAGGGTTTGGCAAGAATCCTATCTTATAAAAGGAAGAGGAAGGCAGCAAGAGAGGGTTGTTGAAGATATTATTTTCTGATGGCATTGTCTACTTAGACATCCCTTGTTGGGCTTTTTTGTTTAGGATTCCCACCTCCTTCCTTGAGCAGCTCTTGGAGGATATTTGTTATAAATTTTCCACTATTAGTCTTGGCCAAGCTTCACCTTACACCTACAACTCTGATCTTGTTGAGGGTTGGGCTGTCCTTGTGAGTTGCAACAAGTGGAGGAACTAAATCTGCTCAGATGTAGATTATGTTGGTACCTCTTCTCAGTGAGTGTGTCATTTAACATCCTGGAAGAGTGCATTAGCTAATTTAGCTTTTGATCCAGACCTTGGCATCAGGCCAAATCATTTTCAGAGCCTACAGTGCATTTCCTCTCCCTGGTCTGCATTATTTGCAATTTTGTAGTTGCAGGGTGTTTTGTCTGCACTTTGGAGGAGAGATCTCTGGTGTTAGGATTCTTCCTCTCACTGTGGTGATCCATGGATTGGCCATCCAATCCATGTTGTTTCAGATCTGATCTGTTGAATATGTTATGATTCAGTAATTTTCTAAATATTTCTGTAGATCTGCAACTTTAGATCTCAGATCTACTCTCTGTGCTTCATGTTCTGCACAAAACCCCAAGGGGAATGTATAGATGAGAATTTCTTGTACACAGATCTGAATTAGATATATATTTTTATGTAAATATCTGCTCTAGATCTGATTATTAATAAACTGCTACTTCAGCCCCTAAAAAAAACACTGTCATGTTTATGCAGTCTTTCCTTATGGTTGTAGCACCTCATTTATGAGGATTTCTCCTGTATATTTCCATTCTTTCTCTTGTAAAATGTATGAGCTGTAATTTAAATATGATTTTATGTTATATGAATGATATTTGAGCCTCCATATCATTATATAACTTTTCTTCAGTGGATCTGCATTATTTCTGAAGCAGTCTTTTGCATATAGCTGCAGCCCCTCTCTCTGGGTGATTTTCAGCTAGACTATTTTGTGGGAGATCTGTTTAACCCACCTAGTTTGATTTTTTTTTGCTCTCCTTTTGGATTTAGATCTTAGATGAGCTGATATAAGGGATCTAGGAGCTAAAAACTCATTTATGTGCATATATTTCTCAGGAGTGCCTTATTTCAGCGGGCTTGTTGTGCTATTCCAGATTTGCAATATTACATATGCCTTTTGGATTAATGAATGATGATGCTAATTTCCATAGGGCTATGGATATATACTTTGTAGGTGAAAATGAGAAATTTTTGGTAATTTATTTAGATGATATTAGATTTTTTTCTCGGTCAGATGAAGAGAATTTGAAACATTTGCAACATACTTCTGAAAAATACATAAGGTATAGTTTATCCTTAAACCCCAAGAAATCTCATTTTTTTTAAATAAGGAAAATTACTTGGTCATATTGTATCTAAATAAGGGCTAAGAATTGATCTGAAAAGGGTAGAAGAAATAAAAAACATACCTCTGGCAAGGAGTAAAAAGGAGATTCAAAGTTTTTTCGGGAAAATAGATTTCCTCGAGAGGTTTATCCAATTATGTGGAAATTGTAAAAGAGATCACTGAAATGATGAAAAAGGATGTAGAAATTATATGGCCTATCGTTGCACTGTACTGAAAATTTTCACCTTGACATTCTGCTATTTGTATGAGCTCATTGTCACTCATACTTCCTCCTTTGCAAGTCTAACACATCAGTTCCTCATGTCAAGCCTTAAAAATAAGAGAAAACCTCTCAAAAATATCTTTAACTCTGGTATCGTACTTTATCTTTTTCTTGCATGTGGTCCCACACCTAATGTTCATGACTCCTGCGTACCTAAATGCACTTTCTCTGTGTTATGGGTGCAGACCCCTGTAAAATATTAAAAAGGCGCAATTAAACTCAAAAATCTCACTTTCAGTAAATTCTAGAAACCTCTAGAAAGAATCTTGCGATGGCAGAACCGCTCTTTTGAGGTTCATGTATGCCTTACCTTATGGAGCTAACCCCTTTATGTGAGGAGCTTATCCCTTTGAAGGAGGATTCTATCTCTTTATAGTTGGAACTGAAACCTCTTCTTTTGCACTATAAAAAGAGGCATTGGGTAGCCTCAAAGGGAGTTCAAGCTTTAGAATTATTTGAGGTTAAGTGCTGTTGGGATTTAGACTCGTTTAACTAAAATTTTGTGAGGAGAGATCACATACCTCTATCTGTCTCAGTTGGAAGAGTGTAGAGCTTGTTAGAGTAGAGGAGATTCCTGCTTCGAACCCCGGGAAGGCCTGTTCAACATCAAGGCTAAGGTTGTAAGGTTTTCCTTCTTTCAAAGTTAATACAAATGAATTCATTTTTCTCAGTAAGCTGTTCATTAACTTTTTATTTCATGGATTCCTTGATCACCATGATAGGCATGATTTATAATATTTACTATACAGGTGCTATTTAATGTTTTCTTTTTTGTGACTGCAGGTTTATAAATATAACTCCTTCAAGAGACCGAGGGACAACTACTTCGAACAAGCATTGGATCTATGGTAAGACCTTAACACCTTTATAATATTCTTTTGTAAATCACATATGTCTAGAGAAAGATAGGTTTATTTGGTTGTTTGTTGCTAGATTACCTTTTGGTACTAGGGAGATTGATCTTGTCCTCAAGATTGATTTATCCGTGCAACAAATTGTCGACTCCACTGGGGATCAAACCCAGAATCTCTGGTTTCGCAGACTAGGGAATAAATCAATCTTGTGGAAAATATCAATCTCCCTTGTACCAAAAGGTAATCTAGCAACAAATAGCCAAATAAACCCATCTTTCTCTAGACATATGCGATTTACAAAAGAATACTATAAAGGTGTTAAGGTCTTACCATAGATCTAATGCTTGTTTGAAGTAGTTGTCCCTCGGTCGCTTGAAGGAGTTATCTTTATAAACCTGCAGTCACAAACAAGCAAACATTAAATAGCACCTGTATAGTAAATATTATAAATCATGCCTATCATGGTGATCAAGGAATCCATGAAATAAACAGTTAATTAACAACTTACTGAGAAAAATGAATTCATTTGTATTAACTATGAAAGAAGGAAAACCTTACAACCTTAGCCTTGATGTTGAACAGGCCTTCCCAAGGTCCGAAGAAAGAATCTCCTCTACTATGACAAGCCTTGCACTCTTCCAACTGAGACAGATAGAGGTATGTGATCTCTCCTCACAAAATCTCAGTTAAATGAGTCTAAATCCCAACAGCACTTAACCTCAAATAATTCTAAAGCTTGAACTCCCTTTGAGGCTACCCAATGCCTCTTTGTATAGTGCAAAAGAGGAGGTTTCAGTTCCAACTATGAAGGGATAGAATCCTCCTTCAAAGGGATAAGCTCCTCACATCAAGGGGTTAGCTCCATAAGGTAAGGGATACATGAACCTCAAAAGAGCAGTTCTGCCACCACAAGATTCTTTCTAGAGGTTTCTAGAATTTACTGAAAGTGAGATTTTTGAGTTTACTTGCACCTTTTTAATCTTTTATAGGGGTCCACACCCATAACACATAGAAAGTGCGTTCAAGTACGCAGGAGTCATGAACATTAGGTGCGGGACCGCAGGCAAGAAAAAGAGAAAGTGCGATACGAGAGTTAAAGAGATTGTTGAGAGTTTTTCTCTTATTTTTAAGGCTTGACATGAGGAAATGATGTGTTAGACTTGCAAAGGAGAAATTATGAGTGATAATGAGCTCATACAAATAGCAGAATGTGAAGGTGACAATTTTCAGTGCAACACCTGTGGATGCCAAGGAATATTTTGCAAGAATCAAATAGGAGTTCTAAGAAGCTCTAGTATTGGTGAGTCCATATTATAAAAACCTTTTCAATTATTTTCATTTGCTTCTCCTTCTACATTTGTATTTGTAATTTTGCAGAGAAACCAAGAAAATAAGGAACAAACAGTGGTATTTTTCAGCAGGATGTTAAGGGATGCATAACTGAAGTATAATATTCTAGAAAAGCAGTCTTATGCTTTGGTAAAATCACTAAAGGATTTTAGAGTTTATGTTCTTTAGTCTCAAATAAATACATATGTTCCTAGTGATGTTTTCAAATACATGCTGACTCGGAGTGACAATGATGGAAAAAAGATGAAAGTGGACAGCAAAGATCTAAGAGTATGTAATGTCCCAATTTTTAGCCTCAAGCTAAAATGGACATTATAGTTGCACATTTTTATTTTTTTGAATAGAAATGGGTAAAGTGACCCATTCATGTAATAAAAAGGAATAAAATCCCTTACAATGTGAAAAGTGGTCATCATGGAGTTGGATTTCACACCCTCGTGTGTGAAAGGAGTTAAAATGCAAATGGACAAGGCCTAATTGACCAAGTCAAACTGCGTTGGCATGAGTTGGAGAGCACTAAGTGGGACAATGCAGTTTTAGTGGAGGAATATTCCATGGAGGAGGAAAACTCTAGAGGAAGGAAGGAGGATACTTCGTTGTGTTTAAAAGAGAGGCAAGGAAGCCCACTGATATTATCTTAGATCATTTGATTATTTGTCTAGTGAGACAAATTGCTGCCTCTTGCTGTTCAGTAGAGCTGCAATGCCCTCGGGCACGAGGGAGTCCTGTTCAGGATTTCCTCTCCTTCTTGAGTAGCTCATGAAAAATTGCACTCATCCTCCATATTCCAGCATTCAGGCCATAGCATCAGCCATCTTCATCAGTGCAGTGTCTGCAGCAGATTATTGTGCAATGTAGCTGGGTGTTGCTAGAGGTTTCCCACAACACCATTTCTAGATGATCTTTAGAGGAGGGAATTTCTCTACATCCAGGAGGTTAGTGAGGATGGTTTATGAGAATATTCCACCATAATTGGTAGGAGGCCAACCATTTCCATCATTCATAGCGCAGACCCTCTCATAGACTGCGTTCTAGTGGGAGCATATTTGCAGTGAGGGTTTTGCAGGTATTTCAGAGGGTGAGATCTTTGGTGTAGGGATCAAACTTGCATTTTAGATTTCCAGAGGAGAAGGGCTCTTCATCAGCTTTAGCCATTCATCCTTCTCCATTCCATTCCATGTATTGAGTTGTTGCAGCTACCCAGCAACTCCGACATTTCAATAGTTTTGCATATTTGAGCCAATCCTTCTAGGATTGACTTGAGGTAGCATTTGGGAGCTTAGATATTCTCTCCAAATGATGTATGCGCCATGTATATGCAGATCCATGTTGTTTTACACTCAGTCCAGTAGTCTCCCTTCTATGACTGCGCAGTTCATATCCATGGGTATTCTGCTATGGAGCAACACTTTGTATTTTGGCCTATGTTTTCATGAAAGGCTTCTTGCCTTTTTATTTTGACATTCATTGTACCATTTGTTGTTGTTATTTCAAAATAAAATGGCTCAAGTGTTTTCATAAATTTTTGGATTATGTTTATTCACTGGTATTTCCAGTTTATGTCTTTATATTGTTGTAGCTGCATCTTTGGGTTATCTTGAGAGATTCCCAATCTTGTTGAGTTTCCCTCATGGGGATATTGTCCCTTGACAATACTCTATAGAAAGAGTATGATAGTGGGCGAGGAAGCCTCTGGAGTTCATCCTTCCTTGCGAAGGTGACAAATCCAGTAAATGCCCCTTCAGTCCATCTCTGGAATATATTTCCATTTTCATTTGACAATGTTTCTGAAAAAGGGACATTACAGTGGTATCAAAGAATAATCTTGGGTTAGCGAGTGGATCTTCGCCAAGATGCCATCTAAGAAGATAAGGAAGACTCCAATTTGTGGAGAAGAAGTATAAAGAAATAGGAGATGATCTAGCCAAGCTTCTCCCTAAATCCATTTAGGGCTTTCGTGGGAGTCCCAAGCAGAAGAAAAGGGAGAGATTTGAAGAATCTCCACAAGGGTTTGAAGTAGAAACAAACTCTAGGTTTTCTGATGAGGAATGTGAACATGCAGTCACATCCCTTGATGCACAGCGTAGTCATAGGTGCATCTTTGTCATGGAAGAGATGGGAAAGGAAGAGAGGTGATCAAGAGGAAAAATCTTGAAGATTTTCAGTAGGAGTTTGAGTCTCACACTTCGGCATTCAGAGATCATCTCACTTTCATGGAATTTTGAAAGTATAAGGTGAAGAGAAGCTAGCAGCAAGATATATTTGTTCTATCTACTTTCGGAAGTTCACCTACATGCTCAGCCAAAGCATGGGTAAAGGAGCTGAAGACCATGTTGTAGTAGCACAAATTGTCCAAAGGAGATGCTATCAGATTTGCAGCATTGCACTTCAGAGGTAAAACCTATGCATGTGGATATTTGAGTAATATTATTTAGAGGATGAAATTACTTCTTTCTATTTTAGATTCATTGAAGCAAT
Source organism: Pinus albicaulis (assembly GCA_034641835.2). Lineage (NCBI taxonomy): Eukaryota > Viridiplantae > Streptophyta > Pinopsida > Pinales > Pinaceae > Pinus > Pinus albicaulis. Next base: position 857,888,794 of record CM076575.1, on the reverse strand, counting down.
GATGGAAAGATTTGCTAGGAGGAAATCTGAAACACATGTAGAAAAACAAACCAAGACTTTGCATGTAAGGGAAGGAAACATAAACTCAGATCCACTTCAGAACATTGTTGAGAGGGCTGACATCTTGTATCAAACCTTGTTGGAGGCAAGGTATCCATCTCATATTCTTGCACAAGAGAGCATCGAGGTCTCTTTTTCAAAAGGAGATCAAATTTCTGGAGAGGTTGCCCCTACATGTTGATGAGGAGGAGGGAAACTGCGCTGGTATAGCTAGAGTTGATCCAGTGCCTCATTCAGAGGTAAGAGGATCTCTTGCTCCACATAGAGGGATTCTTGTGTCTTTGCAAGAAATTCCCCAGGATCTCACATGTAGAGATAAAGGCACAACTCATGATACATTTTTTCCATTGATAGTAGGGTGCAGAGCTATGGAGATAAAAGGAGGAGATAGGGAGGATGATCAGCATCATGTGATGAGGAGCACACACCCTACCCATTTTATGAGGTTGATGCACCTGAGATGATGATTGGATTGCGCAGTGGAAGCATGGAGGTTTTTCTCCATTCATACATTCATTCATCTCTTGATGATGGTGTCTCACTACATGGAGACATTGTACTGAGGAGACCACTAGATCAACAGAGGAGGTTGGATGCTCCACATTTGGGGCTACGCACCTTGATTACAGGAGGGTGGAAACATTGGTAGAGTTTGGCACAACGCAAAGATTTTGGGACAGACTCAAGGAGGAGGGAGACACTCTCTCATTTTCAGCAGCATCCACTCTCATCAGTTATACTGCGCTGATATAGTTGCTGCAGAGATGGAGGATTGCATCTTCATGATGCAAGATGGCTGCTCCATAGATTTTGTGAGAGAGATGATACTTCGTTTGAGGAAGGACTCTTTCATGCATTGGAGTAGATGGAGGCAATTCATGCTTACATTGCCCAAGATCGGGAAATTCTTTGGAGGTGGTAGTCTCTCATGAGAGGCTTATTTTCAGAGATCTTCATTTCTTTTAAGCATGAGCAGCTGCATGATGGCATGGCAGCAACTTAGAGGATGAATTTGACATGAGGGGGTGTCAAGGTAGCAGGCAGCAGCGTGATGGAGCACCATATTGCAGAACACCAGCGCTGTCTATGTGGAGGATTGATCCAGGATGGAGGACTCAGCTTCTGGTTGAGAGGTCCCAGGATCTTGATGCATGCATGATTTTGGATGGCCTTGATGGTGATGAAGGACACTTAGTGGATGATATGAGCATCTATCATCATGGCAGACTCTTCTTGGCTAGAGTTTCTAGACTTAAGGAGAAATTATTTTCATGCAGCATAGGAGAGCTTCCTAGCTATGCACTTGGATGCATACTTTGATTGGCTAGAGGAGTTCATATGGAGGGAATTAATCATGATCTTCATCAGCATATGGATAGATGCATAGCCCGGTTGATTTCAGAGAGGGTGGCACAACCATTCCCCTTACTCATTGGAGAAGAGGGAGAGCATTCATGATGAGCCACTTCAGCTCAAGGTCTCAAGTACATGGTAGAGAAGGAATAATTTCACATTGAGTACCTCCCTACTTTATATGAGCAGCATATTGATCAAGGAGGATCATTCCTTCTTGCATTTGTTATGATGTACTTGTAGCTACTAGTAGCCTTGATTTTGGCTATTTTTATGATGGTTGTGGGGGAAGCCACATGCTTCATGGTGTGCACCATTGGCACCAAATAGGTATTTCATGCTTACATCCTATGAGGAGATGTGGTGGTAGAAAAAAATTGGCTAGTATAGCACTTTTTATTTGTGATGTTGAGGCAGGACAAGAGGCACTACGCAGGTTCCATGTGTGGGATTTGGAACCACTCTCCAGTTGTCATTTGACAACTTGTTTCTATTGCATATTTATCCTTATGTATTTCTGATGTTGTATGTATTTTGAGGAGCATTATTTGGAGAGAATTGTATGAGTAGCCCATTGGGAGCATGATTCTTCCCATTATACATGTTTTATCTTGCAGGAGATACCATGGGAAAACCATGATTGCTACATTGCTACTTGTACCTTCTTGTGGGAGGGACCACTTGAAGAATTTGCAGAGGTACATCATGGCTAATTTTTATTGATGGGGTACCTTGGGCCATTCTTGGGGCCATACATTTCATCCCAAGGACAGAGGCAGCCCCATATGTGCAGCAAATGGAGAGAAGGCCATCATGAGAAGCATAAGCACACTCTCCATTCAGCCCCAACATATTGCAGAAATCAGGGGTTGAGATTTCTATTCGGATGATTGCATGGATGAGAGGATCATCATCGGGAGCAGCATTATCCCATGCATATCATCACTCCTACCTTAAGGAGGCCACATTCCAGTAGGAAGTATTCCACTACACCTTCTATCTTTCCATGAGGAGCATTGTTGACAGCTTGCATACTTGGGAGAGAGCATTGGAGGACAGATTCATTACAGCATATTTGAGCAGTGGTGGGACCATTGATGAGGAGGCCACAAGAGAAGAAGGGGGAGAATTTTTTTTTCTCTCTATGTAGTTGCTTGAGGGCAAGCAACATGTGGGAGGGGAGGACTGTAATGTCCCAATTTTTAGCATCAAGCTAAAATGGACATTATAGTTGCACATTTTTATTTTGTTGAATAAAAATGGGTAAAGTGACCCATTCATGTAATAAACAGGAATAAAATCCCTTACAATGTGAAAAGGGGTCATCATGGAGCTGGATTTCACACCCTCATGTGTGAAAGGGGTTAAAATGCAAATGGACAACGCCTAATTGACCAAGTCAAACTGCGTTGGCATGAGTTGGAGAGCACTAAGTGGGACAACACAGTTTTAGTGGAGGAATATTCCATGGAGGAGGAAAATTATAGAGGAAGGAAGGAGGATACTTCGTTGTGTTTAAAAGAGAGGCAAGGCAGCCTATTAAGACTATCTTAGATCATTTGATTATTTGTCTAGTGAGACAAATTGCTGCCTCTTGCTGTTTAGCAGAGTTGCAGTGCCCTCGCACATGAGGGAGTCGTCTTCAGGATTTCCTCTCCTTCTTGAGTAGCTCATGAAGGATTGCACTCATCCTCCATATTCCATCATTTAGGCCATAGCATCAGCCATCTTCATCAGCGCAGTGTCTGCAGTAGATTATTGTGCAGTGTAGCTGGGTGTTGCTTGAGGTTTCCCACAACACCATTTCTAGTTGATCTTTCAGAGGAGGGAAGTTCTCTACCTCCAGGAGGTTAGTGAGGATGGTTTGTGAGCATATTCCACCATCACTGGAAAAAGGCCAACCATTTCCATCAGTCACAGCGCAGACCCTCTCATAGACTGCGTTCTATTGGGAGCATATTTGCAGTGAGCGTTTTGCAGGTATTTCATAGGGTGAGATCTGTGGTGTAGGGATCAGCCTTGCATTTAAGATTTCCATAGGAGAAGGTCTCTTCATCAGATTCATCCATTTATCCTTCTTGATTCCATTCCATGTATTGAGTTGTTGCATCTATCCAGCAACTCCGACATTTCAATAGTTTTTCATATTTGAGCCAATCCTTCTAGGATTGACTTGAGGTAGCAATTGGGAGCTTAGATCTTCTCTCCCAATGATGTATGAGCCATGTATATGTAGATCCATGTTGTTTTACACTCAGTCCAATAGTCTCCCTTCTATGACTACGTAGTTCATATTCATGGGTATTCTGCTATGGAGCAGCACTTTGTATTTTGGCCTATGTTTTCATGAAAGGCTTCTTGCCTTTTCATTTTGAAATTCATTGTACCATTTGCTGCTGTTATTTCATAATAAAATGTCTCAAGGGTTGTCATACATTTTGGTATTATGTTTATTCACTGTTATTTCCAGTTTATGTCTTTATATTGTTGTAGCTACATCTTTGGGTTATCTTGAGAGATTCCCAATCTTGTTGAGTTTCCCTCTTGGGGATATTGTCCCTTGAAAATACTCTATAGATAGAGTCTGATAGTGGGCCAAGAAACCTTTAGATTTCATCCTTACTTGTGAAGGTGAAAAATCCAGTAAATTCCCCTTCATTCCATCTCTGGAATAGATTTCCATTGTCATTTGACAATGTTTCTGAAAAAGGGACATTACAGTGGTATCAGAGCATAATCTTGGCTCAGCCTGTGGATCTTCGCCAAGATGCCATCTAATAATATAATGAAGACTCCAATTTGTGGAGAAGAAGTAGAAAGAAAGAGGAGATGAGCTATCCAAGCTTCTCCCTAAATCCATTTAGGGCTTTCATGGGAGTCCCAAGCAGAAGAAAAGGGAGAGATTTGAAGAATCTCCACAAGGGCTTGAAGCAGAAACAAAATCTAGGTTTTTTGATGAGGAATGTGAACATGCAGTCACATCCCTTGATGCATAGTGCAGTCATAGGTGCAGCTTTGTCATGGAAGAGATGGGAAAGGAGGAGAGGTGATCAAGAGGAAAATTCTTGAAGATTTTCAGTAGGAGTTTGAGTCTCACACTCCGGCATTCAGAGATCATCTCACTTTCATGGAATTTTGCAAGTATAAGGTGAAGAGAAGCCCACATAAATATAGATTTGTTCTATCTAATTTCAGAGGTTCACCTACAAGCTCAGCCAAACCATGGGTAAAGGAGTTGAAGACCATGTTGCAGTAGCACAAATTGTCCAAAGGAGATGCTATCAGATTTACAACGCTGCACTTGAGAGGTAAAACCTATGCATGTAGATATTTGAGTCATATTTTTTAGAGGATGAAAACACTTATTTCTATTTCAGATTCATTGAAGCAATGATGGAAAGATTTGCTACGAGGAAATCTGAAACACATTCAGAAAAACAAACCAAGACTTTGCATGTAAGGGAAGGAAACATAAACTCAGATCCACCTCAGAACATTGTTGAGAGGGCTGAAATCTTGTATCACACCTTGTTGGAGGCAAGGCATCCATCTCATATTCTTGCATAAGAGAGCATGGAGGTCTCTTTCTCAAAAGGAGATCAAATTTCTGGAGAGGTTGCCCCTACATGTTGATGAGGAGGAGGGCAACTACGCTGGTATAGCTAGAGTTGATCCAGTGCCTCATGCAGAGGTAAGAGGAGCTCTTGCTCCACATAGAGGGATTCTTGTTGTTACACCATTTTTTGGTCATCTAACCTGCTATCATTAGATGGACCCAAGTACACCATGTAAGACCAATTTTACCCTAAGTAAAATTGCCTTCACTATGTAAAATAACTTAATAAAACACATTTATTAGGTTGTTTTATGGTCTAAACAGGAAACCCCAAAAGGAAATATTAAACAAACTTATATTTGTTTTATTTTTTCGGTCATGTTTAACCCAAAAAAAAAGAAATTAATTAGATAAACCTTTATTTATCTTATTATTTTCTAGGAATAATTATTTAAATCTTATTTAGATAATATTCCTTGTTAAATATGACCAAATCACCCACAAATAATTAAGTAAATCATTTATTTATTTGATTATCATTCAACCACTTCCTCAAAATGATAAATAAATCATTTATTTATTTATTATTTACAAATAAAGGGATTTGACCCAAGTCAAATACCTTTTCCCTCCAACAAATATAATAAAATATTCCATAAAAGGTGGAGCTAGATTTGGTTAATATTATTTTAATCATACACCAAGATCTAGAATGGCCCAATATTTTGTTATAAATAGGAGGGTTTTTCCTACCATTCCTCATCTTTTGTTGCCTATTAGATCACTCGACTTGCTCTTTGGTCTGACTTTGAGCCATTATCATTGTCATATTTTCCACTATTTGCTGTGTGAGCTCCCTTTGAGTTCTATCTTTGTCTGGGTTTTCTACACCAACATGAGAGAGAAATGCTAGATCTAAAGTGCTGAGGACTTCAAAGAACCTATCCCATTGAGGAGAATTGGAAACACCTTCTTGTTTTCCTCCCAGGTGCCCTTAATATGAAAATTCTTTCAAAAAATTGTTCTTGTCTTGTCTATTGGATGTATGGTGCAAAACCTTATTTTTACTGCTTAATGTCTCTTTATGAATAGATCTGGTTTTTTGCAGCACTTGTCTTGATCAACTAACTGCAGATTTGAAGATATTGGTAGCCATATTTGATGTTAGGGCTATAAGTTATGCGTAGCTAAAGTGGTCTTTTTTCGTACACTTCTAATAAAATTCATACTAACAATTGGCGACTCCACACGGGTTTTCAATTACGACCGCTGTCGTTTTTCATATTCCTGCATATCCAGCTACTTCAGACCCTAGGGTTTCTTTTCAGCTTTTTTTTTTTCCCTATTTTCATGTTGTTTTTCACCTATAAAACCCTAAAACATTAAAATTTCTAACTTCCATGTGTTTCTAGCCCTATTGTGCAGGTGACAGACATCAGCCACAACTGAGACGACAACTTTTCTGGAAATCTGTCGCCGGGACACCCGGAGCTTCAGGTCGCACTTTTCAGCCCAAAACCTGCGACCTGGCCCTCTAGGTTGCAATTTTCAGCCCAATATCTACGACCTGCATAGAAAACAAGTCAGAACCTGCGACCTGCCAATTTTTCTGCTCTTTTTCTGCAATTTTTCTGGGTTTTTCTGAAGCTTCTGTCAGGGTTTTCCAGCCTCTGTCTCAGCCCGTTTTGACCTCTTTCTGATCTGTTTTGCTCATCTAAGTGGGAAAATAGCCCCCTAGGGCTTCAGTACACTCCACTTTTGGTGGAAAATTTTTAACTGTTTCAGCTGTCTATTTTCAGAGTTTCAGCCGCCCCTTTTCTAGATCTGATACCTCCTTTTCAGATCCCTTTTAATCAGCTCTCCTCGCTTTCAAATCACCTCCTGAAGATTTTTTTGGATCTACCTTTAGGGCCTCCTCCTTGCCCCTTCTGCTTTTTGCTGATTTCCTCGTTTTTTCCAGCCACCTTGCCTCTGCCTCTTGGCTGTGATCTGCACCTCTTTTCAGCAGATTTCTCCTTTAGATCCCTGTCCCTTTCGACCCTATATCTATTGGCCTCTTTTTAGTGTGTTTTGACTAGATTTTTCTCCTGTTTTAGATTAGTTTTGAGAGACCCGCCTTCTTGGGTTGGATCAATGCACTAGTAGCTATTAATTTTCTGTTATTTCAGCATTATATACTGTTTTTTGCAGCATTATTTTCAGTTACGCAGCACACTTTTTCTCTTGCTCTCAAAACAAAAAGGGTTTAAAAATTAAAATTAATGCACGCCACACACTTACCCTAAGCAAATAAGAGCCTGGTTTACACCACCAGGCAAAGACTTTAAAATCAATTGACACTGCACCTTTTTGCCCTTGTTTCGACATTGTAATCACTTGATTCTGCACCTCCCTTCCTTTGTCGGTCATTCTTCTTCCCCTTGTGCCATGTTTGTGTTGTCACCATTGCGCCCCCAAAGCGCACATCCCGGATACTTCTTGGCCTTCACCCTCAGTTTCCGGTCGGTCGACCTACTCCTTCCCGTCGTCGTTGAGTTAGTCCTCCTCCAAGTCCGCACTCCGACTCCTCTTCTGATTCATTGGGTTCTACTTTTAGTTCTGGTTCTCCCCCTATCACCTTCACTATGTCTGGTCTAGGGCCTAATGCTAGCGGTAATCCCGGCCCTAATGCCGAGACTACTACTAGTGGAACCACCACAGGAACTACCTTGGCTGCACCTTTGCTCCCGTACATGGTAGGCCTCAGCCTCCTCGATTTCAATCAGTTGATAAATGACCCTATCCGCCACGATGTTGGTTGGCCTGCTATGCCAACCAAGCTCCCCTTCGACATCCCTAAGTTCGAAGGCCTTGCTGGAGAAGATCCAACCAACCATATCCGATCTTTCCACATGTGGTGTTCCTCCAATTCCATTACCGATGACTCCATCCGTCTTCGGTTGTTCCAACGCACGCTCACAAGCGAAGCTTCTAAATGGTATGTTGATCAGCCCACCTCTTCCCATACCACCTTTGCGACCATTGCCCAAGCCTTTTTATCTTATTTCCAGCTCCCCCTCCGATACGACACTGGTACAGAGCTTTTGACTTCTTTCCGTCAATCCTCTTTAACCCGCCTTTCCACTCATGTCCAGGAATGGTGTAGAAGAAGGAGCTTATGTCGAGCTCCCCCATTTGAAGATTAGGTTTATATGGACTGGCTCCTTCACACTCTCTTAGCTCCCATTGGCAACTGGTTCCTTCACACTCTCTTAGCTCCCATTGGCAAAGATGTCGCCTCCAATTTCCCTCAAACCGAAGAAGCCGCCCTCCAAATAGCCTTGAAATATGACCTGATCTATGCTCAGTCTGGTTATGTTTATACCGTCCTTCCTGACCTCCCCAGGTCCGGTGGCGCTAACGCCCTGGGGGCATCTTATTTCGCCGACAGTATCGTTGGAGCCCTTTCTCATCTGTATGCTCAACCTCCTATGGGCTATGGTCTCCCTCCGGGAGGGGCCAACACCTCTAGCACTTTTCCCCCTCTAGGTAACATGTATCCAGGATACGGCATGCCTCATCATTTTTCCCAACCTCCTGCTTACCTCAATGTTGCCCAACCTAACCATTACCCTTATCCGCAGCCTGGTGCACCAGCTCCTCCAGCATATGCGCTTCCGCCTCCCTTGCCTCCTCCAACCCCGCAATAACACCTACAGCCCCCTCTAGGGCAAGTATTTGCACAGCAGGGCGCGACTAATCCCCCTTCTCAAAGAAGGAAGAGAGGAAATCCAAATCAATCCGCCCCTGGTATGCGTGGACCCAATCCTCAAGGTACTGACCTTAACACTGCTAACCAGCAACAGGGCACTCAGCCCAAGCCGGACAGGCCTCTTCGCACCAATAAGCCTTGTTCATGTTGCGTTGTTTATGGTCATTATACCCATGATTGTCCCCTCTTACCACAGATGCGGCAGATGTGGGAATCTCAAGCCACATTGCGAGGACAACATGCCTCCCCTCATGCTCCCCCTAATGTGGCCACTACTCACCCAGCTGTGTTTACTGATCCTTTCCCTCAGCAAGGATTCGTGGCTGCCCAACCACCTGACGGCCAGGTCACCACTCAACCTTCCCCTTCTGGTTCCTCCGATTACCAGATCCCCATGATAAACTCTGATCCATCCCCAACCGTCGACCTTCACCTTCAAACTCGGTCTTGCCAGTACCCCAAGCCTCCCGATCAGTCTGCCCTCGAGTCCCCTTCTTCAGGCTCTACAGAGCCTCTTTCGACATCTAATGATCCCTTACATATCCCTCAACCCAAAGTTGAGGTTCATACCAAGATTCCTAAGGGTCCATTACGTCGCAATGCTGCTCCTGGTCGAGCTACTCATGCGTATAGCATAGTAGATGATTTGGCACAATCTCCTGCTGCCATTTCCACATTGGAACTCCTCCAGTTGTGCCCTTCCCAAAAGAAGGCTCTGCTATCTGCCATGGGCGTTGTAGATCCTGCCGATGACCAAATGATTGTTTTCGACGCTCATCAATCAGACCATCCTCCTCTTCCTGCTTCCGTCACCTTCCAAATCCTAGTCAAAATCCGGAATGCCAACGTTTCTCGGTGCATAATTGATGAGGGGGCATCCACCTGTGTGATGTCCGCTTCGGTTTGGAAGCAACTCGAATCTCCTAATTTGGCCCCTTCCACGATCACCCTTCGAGCGTGGGATGGCCACGCCTCCCACCCCATTGGCCTTTTCCGTAATTGTCCTATCACCCTTGTCGGCAAGACCATTTGCGTTGATGTCGAAGTCATTGACGCCCCTCTAGACTACAACATTCTATTGGGGTGAGCTACACCTATGCCATGTCTGCTGTCCCATATGTGGTTTTTCGCAAGATGTCTTTTCCTCACAATGGAAAGATAGTCACCATCAATCAGTTGACTTACCATGAGCCACCGTCTCAGACCTCCCCGGAGACGACCATCTCTTCTGTAGCCAATAAGAAAATCGTCGATTCCTTGACCAGTGTCTCTCCCAGCATCTACAAAGACTCCTCTTTGCTTGGAACTTTCCCTGGTCTCCCTCCTCCTCCTATCTCTGATCCTAGCTTATCGAATATTTGCATGATGCAATCGTCTCGGGCTGCCCTTAAGCAACCCACTTCGGCTAGTCAACAACCTCAGACTCAACCTCGCCCACCACAACCCGCTCCTATCCATTTATCTCAGCCAGTCGGACCTCCTCCTTCTGGCCCTTCTCCTACCACTGGTGTCCCTAAACTCCTCTATCCTCCCAGGTCGGTTCCCCCAGGCCTCAATTAGCTCAGAGCCATCCCTCCTGGTCATTATCCCGCTGGTCATATACCTTTCCTGTCTCCCCCTCTCGAAGTCTATATGGTCCCTGTCATGGCCACCCTCTCTCTCCCTAACCTGACCCTGGGCATACCCGCCTTGTACCTTGATCCTCCAGCCGCTACCCCACTTGGTCACCCCAAACCCTATCTTGCTTTGACACTGGTTCAACCAGCCCCCCTTGCTTCCTCTATTGCCACCATGCCCCCCGCACCTCCCCAGGATCCGACCCCTGTGGTGACAACTCCAGGAAAGAAAGGCAAAGCTCGCAAGGGGGCACCCAAAGACAAGGTCACCCTGACTGACCCAACTCCTCCTCCGCCCGCAAAACCTTGCACCTTGTGTGATGTTGTCGGTCATGCCACCCATACTTTTCCCGAATTGCTCCGCATTTAACCCATGGTTAAAGTCGCGTTCCCTGAGTCTACGGTCCCTGACCCCTCTCTCCTGTCCTCGTCCGTAACCAAGAACCCAAAAAATATTCGCACCAGCAAACCCTGTGCTTTGTGCGGTGTCCATGGCCATTATTCCCACCATTGTCCTCACCTGACGCATTACCGTGCCTCTTTAGAAGTAGTCCGCGAATATGAGGTTGAACAAAATCAGTCCGCCTCTCCCATACTTGCGCAATATGCTTCGGGTCAGCTTGAGGATCCCCCCGCTCCCATTGACATTCCCCCCCCTGATGTCCAGATGATGGAGCCTACTACCACCATTCTTTACCTATCATCCTCTGTGAGACCCTTGGAACACATTCCCCCTGAATCCTCCCCTGTTGTTTCGCTTGACCCCCCTTCAGCGACCATCCTAGGCTCGAAATCAATTAACCATTTGTTTCCCTGTTCTTTTGTCATTTCCCATGATGATCCGTATGCAAGCCTTTCTCCATCTATGGATGATTTAGGTAACTTTTCCGCGTCATGTGGTTTCCCTTCCCCTCTTCATCCCCTCTTTTCCCATCCGGATGCCTCCTTGGGAACCTTTTCCACCCTTGACCTCCTCATTTCCGCCCATACACGAGATAACACCGCCCGTATCTCTGTTGACCTCTGCAGCCCGAGTCCCAGCTACCCCTCCTATAGCCCTCATATACCACCATCCAGTTTGTATATGCGTCATAACCATCTTGCCCATCACACTCCCTCCTGCAGTTGCCGCTCGATGTCTACTATACACTCACGCTGCCATCATTGTACCTCCTCCCACCATTTTTTGTCTTGTAACACCATTCCGCAGGACCTCCTGTCCCCACCCTATATCGGTTATGCCGATGGTGCAAGTTGTTACTCCCGGAATCTAGCCTTGGCAGGTTGGGCCATTTTCACCCCCTTGCATGCCCTTGTTCTCTCAAACGAGGTCTGCATCGGTACTACCACCAACAATCAGGCCGAATATGATGCAGTGCGTGGTCTCTTAGCCGATGCCCTCTTTCATCGCATCCTCCATCTACATGTTCATTTAGATTCCCTACTTCTTGTCATGCAACTAAATGGTGTTTATCATGTGCGTAACCCTGTGCTGTTTAGACGATATTTACGAGTGAAACTCTTGATACATGAATTTGAAACCATAACTTTCAACCATGTACCTCGAGAACAGAATCACTATGTAGATAGTATTGCAAACCATGTTCTAGATTGGCATTTATCACACGCATTTCATACAAGACAATAACATTCATGATCATTAAAAAAGATGCATATCCATAATATGTGTCACAAAACATGTGTTTAGAGTCCATCTACTCTGATACAGATGACATGCCCATAGCATGTTACAAAAAACTCAAAACTGGGGGCACCACCTGCCCCTACATACACACCAGGGGGCACCACATGCCCCACCCCTAATCACTATCTGGAAAATCCCGAGCTAATGGCTCTGCTCTTGCAGCTCGTAAATCACGTATTCCTTGACCGTCCATTGCCATGCGCCGCATGACACCTCACCATTCCGAGGGTAGACCAATACATGGCTCTACGTACTGGTCGTCTAAGTCTTGCCACCCGCGCTATGAAACACCGGTCAGCAACTTCTCACATCTACGACGGATTTCCTCCAGGAGGGCGGCCGCATCCTCACCCTGCGCTACTCTCGATCCACTCGGGACTGCAGCTCCTGATGCTGCCGGTCATCCCATATATCTGGCCATTTTTACCGGAGCTATATCTACATACCAAAAGTACATGAATCAGTACCCTATCTACTATTCAATAACTTTAACATGCCCATAAAAGAATAGTAATTTTTCACTTACCATCGGGCCCCCATACTCGACCAGGCGGAAGTGGCAGGTCCGGATCTCCACAATAACTCATCCCACTATAGGGATAGTCATCTATGTATAATGACATCTGATCCCAATGGGCAAAGAACTCAGGTCGAAACACCGGTCTGACTGCCCCTCCTCCTCCTCTGCACAGTAGACGCCCCCACTGGCGCATCCTAGGCTCTCTCGGGCCCCCATCTGGGAGCTGTATACGAGGTCATAAGGTTGGGATCTTCTCAAAAAATAAGGAACACAATAAATTCCCATACAAGCAATCATGGTTCACTTTCTGCTTGCACAGCAACAGCTGTCATTTTAACGACACCAACATCATTTGGGCCCACCCATAGTAGGTCCCACCCAACACACTCTCCACAATCATCATTTGCCCCCTAGTGATGTGATGGAATGCCTGGTTTCCCAAGATCCGCAGCACCGCTGCGGCCACTGCACGGGTCTCTAATCTCTCTAAGTCCCCGATCGATATCCGAGTCGCTTTGACTTGGAGACCCGGTCGACAATGTCGCTCCACAAACTCCATGATGTTTCGCCCTCACGATAACACTGGCTGCATATTTCCCACCATCCCAAGTGGCAGGAGACCAGTAAGGAAATACAGGTCCTGGACTGTCAATTCGATCCTGTGCCCCTGCACTATAAAGACCTCATGATCTGGATCCCAATAACTAAAAATCCGGGCCAACAAGGGCTCCCCAGCTCTCATCAAAGGGTTCTCCAAAAACTTTAGAACCCCAAACATGGCCAATACATGACAGACACCCTGATCTATCTGGATCTCTGTCCGTAATGTGCCCAGGTCTCTCTCTCTCCAGTTGACCCATATATCTGCCATAGCTACACAAAAACATCATCTTTGTCAGTGTACAGATAGGAAACACTGTAACCAATCATAAAAACCCAAATCTAAGCCCTAATACAGCACTGAAATTCCCTTCATCCTCCAGGTCACACTTTTATGCCCAATCCTGGGCCAAGTCGCAGTTTTTGGCTCAAAACCTACATCCCAGGTCGCAGTTTTTGGCCCAAAAAGTGTGACCCAGCGATAGAGATGAAAGAGGGTTTGTTTCTGAGATTCTGGGCCCTAATCTGAACTTTCAATCCATCAAAATGAAAGAGTAAGGTTAGGCCTCTTACCTGCAACTGACGGATCTCGATTCAACAATCGGTTTGTCCGCTATGCTCGCCACAAGTTTTAGGGCCTTCTCTCCTCTCTACATTCACCACAACAACACTAGCAAATGAGTGGATTTGGAGGGAAAACCGCCTTATTAAAAGAGAACCCTTGTTTCTTCTTTCGCCTGCTGCGACCATACCGTAGCTCCGTTTGAAAAACTGTCTGCACCGTTGGAAAGCTCTCACCGAGCCCTAAAATGGGTATCTGTTATTTTTTTCTGATTTGATACTTCACTAGGACACATTTTGTCCAAGATGGGTCATTTCACCTCCCCCCAAAATCGAATTTCCTCACTTACAACACTTGTACTTGGGGCACCACTTTGCCTCCATACTTGTCTTTGTTTGTGTCGGTTTCCGTCATGAGATATCATCTTGTACTCATGTTTTCATGGTCCCCCATGGGACCTTTACTGTGTGGCAGCACCATCGAGTCGCCCTTGTTTAGAGCATCTAAGTTGAGTTATCATCGCATTCATGGAGTCTATCCCGAGTCCCTTTGTACCCCGCTATAGTCCTCCATCCTTAATTGCTTGATCTCTCTCTTGTGTCACACATTATGACCTTCAGTCCCACTGTCCCCTATCCCTCATGATATCATGTCAGTCACTGCCATGTCATTCATGCCCTTTATGCTCTAACAAGGGAAGTCGTCCATTCGCTACTCAGTCCCCTCCATTTCATCATCATCATTGGTATTAGTCTGTCAGTCGCTCTACTATTTTCTCTCATGCCTTAGTTGAGGATCTCTCATTGCCTCACCTATGGCAGACCTCCTTCTGTCGACATCAGCTCCTTCTTTCCAGAAGATAGGCCTAGAGGGCGGTGTACCTTGGTTCCAGCTTCCATTCTTGTTCAGTGCCTCGGATCAGGCAAAGGGATATCCCCTTCCCCTTTGACTTGATTGTTTCTCCACTCCAGCTCCTTTCAGCATGATCGAGATCCATATACTTGATGGTTCAGTGATGCAGCAATAGCTCTTGGTGATTCCCGGGTTTGTGTGAGATGTCTCAACCCTCATGAAGGGGTGGCCCTGCAGGTAGGCCCCCACATGCCCGGATGACCTCTTCCTTGCAACCTTCGATGTAGCTCCATATATTTGATGATGTTGGCCTTATCCACTTGCATCGTCTCTTTGATTTGCATGTATCAGTTAGATTTCGCGATCCCTTCCCCATTTACAGGGGGCATTTGGGTTGTATTTTTATCTCATGTACTCAGATACTATTGTATAATTCTTTTCTCTTATCCCAGGAACAACATGTATGTGGGATCCCTCATTGTATTTCTATGTGGCTCATGTTTATGCTAGTTGTACTTTATGGTTCGGTCCCTTGCTTACTGGACACACTATTCTTTTGTACTTTGTCTCAGCGGGCATAGGTATGCCTCCCCCGCCGCCTTTAGCACAGGTACCCTCTCATAAAAAGAGACTTGTTGCACCTATAAGTCTCTTCTCCTCAGGGTCTAGTTCTTCAGCACACTAGTCTACCTTACACTTCTCTCTCTGACTTCCCTTTTGATGTCTGGTGATTGAGTTCTTACAACGTACTTCGGTCATACGATTTGCTCCTAACACTCGCACGCTGGGGGGTAATCTGTTACACCATTTTTTGGTCATCTAACCTACTATCATTAGATGGACCCAAGTACACCATGTAAGACCAATTTTACCCTAAGTAAAATTGCTTTCACTATGTAAAATAACTTAATACAACACATTTATTAGGTTGTTTATGGTCTAAACAGGAAACCCCAAAAGGAAATATTAAACAAACCTATATTTGTTTGATTTTCCTGGTCATGTTTAACCCAAAACAAAGAAATTAATTAGATAAATCTTTATTTATCTTATTATTTTCTAGGAATAATTATTTAAATCTTTTTTAAATAATATTCCTTGTTAAATATGACTAAATCACCCATAAATAATTAAATAAATCATTATTTATTTGATTATCTTTCAACCACTTCCTTAAAATGATAAATAAATCATTTATTTATTTATTATTGATAAATAAAGGGATTTGACCCATGTCAAATACTTTTTCCCTCCAAAAAATATAATAAAATATTCCATAAAAGGTGGATCTAGATTTGGTTAATATTATTTTAATCATACACCAAGATCTAGAATGGCCCAATATTTTGTTATAAATAGGAGGGTTTTTCCTACCATTCCTCACCTTTTTTTGCCTATTAGATCACTCTAGATCTATACTCATGGTCTGACTTTGAGCCATTATCATTGTCATATTTTCCATTATTTGCTGTGTGAGCTCCCTTTGAGTTCTATCTTTGTCTGGGTTTTCTACACCAACAGGAGAGAGAAATGCTAGATCTGAAGTGCTGAGGACTTCCAAGAACCCATCCCATTGAGGAGAATTAGAAACACCTTCTTGTTTTCCTCCCAGGTGCCCTTAATACAAAAAATTCTTTCAAAAATTGTTCTTGTCTTGTCTATTGGATATATGGATCAAAACCTTCTTTTTACTGCTAAATGTCTTTCTATGCATAGATCTGGTTTTTTGCAGCTCTTGTCTTGATCCACTAACTGCAGATCTGAAGATATTGGCAGCCTTATTTGATGTTGGAGCTATTAGTTATGCGTAGCTAAAGTGGTCTTTTTTCGTACACTTCGACAGAAGATTCATACCAACACTTGTGTCTTTGCAAGAAATTCCCCAGGATCTCCCATGTGTAGATCAACGCACAACTCATGATACATTTGTGCAATTTATAGTAGGGTGCAGAGCTATGGAGATAAAAGGAGGAGATAAGGAGGATGATCAGCATCATGTGATGAGGAGCACACACCCTGTCTATTTTATGAGGTTGATTTACCTGAGATGATGATTGGATTGTGCAGTGGAAGCATGGAGGGTTTTCTCCATTCATACATTCATTCATCTCTTGATGATGGTGTCTCACTACATGGAGACATTGTGCCGAGGAGACCAGTAGATCAATAGAGGAGGTTGGATGCTCCACATTTGGGGCTTCACACCTTGGTTACAGGAGGGTGGAAACCTTGGTATAGTTTAGCACAGCGCAGAGAGTTTGGGATAGACTCAAGGAGGAGGGAGACACTCTCTCATTTTCAGCAGCACCCACTCTCATCAGTTATATTGCACTGATATAGTTGTTGCAGAGATGGAGGATTGCATATTCATGATGCAGGATGGCTGCTCCATAGATTTTGTGAGAGAGATGATACTTAATTTGAGGAAGGAATATTTCATATGTCAGAACTAATAACACTTTCATTGTAAAGAATTTGGATGGTGAAATAATGCAGATACTTATCAATTGGCAGTATCTTAAGAACTACTTCTAGCACTTATCTTATTTTATTTCATCATTGTACATACCGGTTTGATCACTGTAAATATTCAGTTAGATCTTCATTGTAGTGTTTCAAGCTATGATTATGACTCCATGCCTAAGGTGAAGGAACTAATCTATGATTCTATGTATTTTGTCTCAAAAAATTATTCGTAGGTGGAGCCATATGTTGCAGCTCGTTTTATTTTTCTCCAAATATGAAAAAATAAAAATATATATGTATGTACTAAAAAAAACAAATAAATTTTTTGATTTAGGATTATGATTAATTATTAATGGTGGATTAATCAACACTGATTAATTTGTAATGTAGAATTAAAAGAAAATGGGTTTTGGTGGGTCCCCATATTGCAACTTTCGACATTGTTAAATATCATTTTGATTGTCGGGAGTGATGGTCCGAAGAGGAGAGGTCTTATGCATGGAACCAACCAGGAAAGACTACATGCCTAATGGTTAGCTTACCTTGTGCCCCTGTAAAGAAAGTCAAATATCTATGTTGGCCACATATCAATGGCATAGGAGCATTACGGAGGGACTCCATTGGATTTCCTCCATACAAGAGTATGCACCCATAGTTCATCAAAAAGCAAGCAAGGAACACTACTTTATCCATTTTATCTCTGGCTTGTCACCAGTCCTTCACCATTGTCCCTCCACCACCTCACTGCACACATCACCCCGCCATTTCATCCCATATTGTCGACATGTCATATATTCATGCCTCCCCACATATGTATTTAATTTTTTTTTCCCTCCATTTTCCCTGTTTTTTCCCATAAACCTTGTTTCCCTTATTTATTTAATTTCAATTTTTTCTTTATGCTTTAATTTCATGGATTCAAATTGTAAAATATAGGGCTCCAATTAGAAAAACTCACCAGTAAATAGGTATTTACACATCGTTTTTTTCGTCCTAGACATCAAAATCTCCAAAAAATATATGTTAATCATCTCTTCATATCATATTCCATTAATGGACATTGGAAGGGATGTCTTTGACCCAATTTGTTCCATAAAATTCATAGAGTTTCATCAGCATGTCCTCCTAAATCAAGCAGAGTCTCCTGCATATGTTGTAGCTTCCAGGTCTAGTATTTTATCTGCAATGATCCTTCAAACATATGTCTTTCTAGAGTTTTTTTATTGGATATTTTATGCCCTTTATACACAAAAATTATTTGCATGAAAAAATTGGGGGAGAATATCTTCCAAGTGTCTTCACTTTTAATACAAGAATATTTGTGTTTTCCTTCTTTGAACTCTTACACCTATTTCTTAGAAGAAACATTGTTTCTACCTTCCAAACTATATTTTGCACCAAGTTATGCTCAATTAATATTATTTCTAATGCTTACTGGGAATAATTTACCTTTGGAACCCACTCATTTCACTTTCAACACATTTTCTAAGCATATCATACCCATTCTTAAAATTATTGCTAAAATTTTGGGAAGAGAAGACACGACTATCATTGACAAAGTAATCCTAGGAATGTTTAATTTGAAGATGAATCCTGAGACAGTACTTGACATACCTACTTTCTAGGAAAATATGATCAATTCTCATTTGATGCACCTTTCCCTCATTGGATGTTTTAGATTTCCTTGTTTGATTACATATCTCTTTTTATACACTCATTTAGAAATATTTATGTGCCTAGGATTAAATATTATGTATGGTCATAATAAAAAATAGACAATGATATTATGGATAGATGTTATAAGAAGTAATGACAATTATGAGGGTTTTATGTATTTCACTACTTTTCTACCAGTTTCCTATTCTATCATAAATAGTTCTCATGCACCTTCTATATTACCAAAGGCTCAGTCTTTCCTTCAAATCAGTAAAGATGTTAAAGTAGGATATTGGTTTTTATTTGAAGACTATTCAGAAATTATATTATATGGAGCAGAGGTTTCCCCCTACACACTCCCCACATTTGTGCCCATGATATTTTTTTCTATATAATTTATCAGAAAGTGTTTAAATGTAGACCAGGTACATTTTTTTCCACTACAGAAATGACATCTATTTAAATTTCAAAGAATAGTGGGGCATTTTATTATAAATAATAAGAAATCTATAGGAGAAGTGGAAAAGATACTTGAGAGTATGAAGCTACATTTGGGTGATAAATTTTCATATGAACCTCACCATATTATTTCAAGAAAGAGAGTGGTGAATCCCTATGCTCCTTATGTGCATGAGTGTAATGTTCCCAATTCAGGACAACTAGCAATCCATGGCTGGAAAACACATTTTCTAGAAATGGAGGCAACAAGATTTGATACCAAGACCTGGATCCCTTAGACCAATGTATCTAAGACCAAAATCAAAGAATTGGGACCTAGAAAATCCTTCCAGGGTGGTGAGACAAACCTCCCACACCTAGTTCCCTTCAGAAATTGCCCAGTGAAAGCGCTGCAACAATGCATGCACAAGACTTGGAGCATCAACGTTATTCGAACACACCATCAGAACAAAAGTGACATATATCTCATATAAATTTGAATGAAACCCATGGCCATCTCATTAGATAATAGCAGCAGCAAATGAATACAAGATCATGAGGGAAATGTTACTCAAGACAAGCAAACCCTGCCTCAAAATACTGCTACACAAGTATACCCAAGCTAAGACTGAACGGTTATATGAAGATACTGAAACATGTATAATGGAAATATAATGATATATCAATGATATCTAAATAAATAAGGGGGAGCAAGCTCTCAACCCCTAAACACACAATTATAAAAATCCTTAGAAGGATTGGCTACAATACATGTACAAAATGGGAATATACAATAATGCCGAAGTTGTTGGGTAGCAGCAGCAACTAATAAACAAAATAGAAGGAGATGGATAAACATGATATGCAATCTAAAATAGCCCCATCCAATGGATCTCTAAAGTGAAAGGCTGATCCCTTCACCAAATATTTCCCCTCCAATCAATCTTGCAGTCCCTCACTGCAAATAAACCATGAGAATAACGCAGTCTAGGAGAGATATTGCACTATAGGTGAGCTAGAAAACGTTGGCCTGATGTCAAAATATGAAAATATACCCAAGAACACTAAATGATCTCCTAATGAAATGGATATCCCCTCCTCTGAAAATCAATCTCCAGAGTGGTGTTGTGGAACTCTCCCCTGCAACACCCAGCAACACAACCCAGCCACCAATGGAGACTGCGTTGTAGCTAAATGAAATGCTTTGGCCTTAAGCCTAGATATGGGGATAATGAAGTACAATCCCTCAAAAGGTATCTCAACAAGGAGAGGAAATCCTAAACAGGAATTCCCTCAGCAACTCTTGCTAAACAACAAGAAGATGCTCCAAGTCTAAACAGACATGGAAATCTATAATCCATAACATGAGAAACAATGGTTGCCTTTCCCTCCTCTTATAAAATTGTGAGCTCCCTATCCATGGGTCCCACTCATTAGGATTTTCCTTCTCAAGGAATCTTCCCACCTCTTCCTCTGCGCTGTCCCACAATGTGCTTTCCACCTCATGCCACTGCGTTGTTTGACTTGGTCAAACTTGACCTAGTCATCCTACAAAAGTCCCTTTTCACAAATGGAGGTGTGAAATAAAACTCCAAAAGTGATCCTCCTTCATGAAAAGAGGATTTTTATTCCCTACTCATGAAATAAATGGGTCTCATACCCATATTATTCATCTCTAAGGTAAAAATCACAAAAATTAATATTCCACAAAATTTGGAATATTACAATCCTCCCCTCTCAAAGATTGCTTGTCCTCAAGAAAGTACAAGGATAGACTGATTTATTTACCCTTAATTTCCCTGTATAATCCATGCCTGATAAAATCTTCCAAGAAAAGGATGACATATCATCAATCAAGTGTCCAAGTTGTCCCTCCAACATATGTAATCTAGCCTTTGGTGAACATCCCCAAATAGCTATCATGTAGAAACAAATATCCATGAAGGAAAAAATGGGCTGTCTAAGGGCCTCCTTGAGGCATGAGATCTGATATATAATGGGACTCTTCATCCCATATTAATCTCCCATCCCCAAGAAATCATCCATACAACATAAGTTGCCTCCCAACATGGCAACTTATAGAAATATCCCTCCACCTTGAGCTCTGGAAATGAATATGGGCTGCAAATATGGATATGGAAAGCCTTTTATCTTGCCTCATTCTATCCTCCCCTCCAATTTTGATAATTTTAGATTGGGTGCTGATCATGGGCTGCAAAAATATTGCCCTCAAGTGGAAAAATGAAGATCAATCCTCCAAGGATCTCTCCTCCATCGATGATAATCTGGGTGGCCCAAGACATTTCATCCATAATGAGTAGGAAATGATCATCATAGAATACCCAAATGCCATGTTTTCTATAGGTTATACCATATGCGGCAAGGTACAAACATTGTCTCATAGGATTACAATGCAACCTCATCCACTGCAGCTGCAGAAATTAACCTGGCAAGTACTATACATAAAATATCACTTCTACTACTGAATAGTAAATAGATGAGTGAATCAATAATAAAAGATCAAATACATGCCTATATATATACAATGGATGTATATCATCATGAAATTCATGGCCCACCCCAAAAAAAGGAAAATAGGTGGTTGTGGTGGCCATGTCTCCCCTCATGTTCCCACTAAAACATGCAATGCATAAACTATGGGAATCATCTCCCCTCAAAGACACATTCAACTCATGTGTCATTTCACCAATAATGATCCCAATAATAACATGGAAAATATCAGCAAATGGGAACATTCTCATCATCAAAATAGAGGAAGTACTAATGGTTTCATATGGTGCTAGAAAGTACCAATAGTCTCCCAAGGGTGCATAACGCAGTTTTGCAAACTACTACTCTAGAAATGTACAAGGAAAACTATTTTGAAATACAATGCTAATCATATGAACTAGATGAACATGTTTAGAATGGAAAAAAAAATTCCCAACGCCATGTAAAACATGGTTGTCTCCATCATATGGTTTGGCCCAACTTTGCTTGTGGAGCAACATGAAAAATCTTCCCCTTTGAGGAGCCATGCACTGCAACATAATGATAAGAGTATGTAAATTAGAAATTTTATACACAAGGCTCTTACCATAAGCTAGAAGTAAGATGATAGATGGATCCATGTATGTGACCCTGCTCCTAAGTGCGAGCACTGTGAGTTCATGCAAAAAGGCTCTTGTCCATGCCAATATTTGTCTCTTGACATGCTCCTTGTCAAGAACACCTTTGGTGATGCTGCTGCAAATATGAAGCTTCTCCCAAGGTGGAAATGCCTCCTGATCCTTCCAAGCCAAGGATTAAGCCCTTTGCACTATGAGAGTGCCCTCCTCTACTCCTGCCACACCATACATCATATGACAGAAAATCTACTTGTGTTCTCTCCAAAATAGTCCAAGCAATCTAAGTGCTTGTTGCCTCCTCATGCTCACATCATGTAACTCATGTGATGAAGGTATCATGACTGATATATATGCCATATCAGCACCATGTATCCCTACTCTCTACTTCTCAATGTTGTAAACATCCTGCCACCTCTTCTGAACTCCCATCCTCCTGGAAAAAGGGTACACCAAGTGATGGCCAAACTCCTTCAAGAGGAGCCAACGCAGCCAAGCCTCTTGCTACCCAATATTATATATTTGCAAGTGGAAAATAAGCCTCTTGCTTCTCATCCACACCCACTCAGCTCCTTGTGGATGTCTTCTCCTTCTTTCTCCTTTGGTACTCCTCCCATGAGGGCTACCATTCTCCCAAACCAAATCACTTCTCTTGCATTCCATGGAAGATTGGAATGCAGCTCCTTGGAGACCTCCTAAAGGAGACCTCTCACCCATGATTGTGTTGGATCCATGAAGATCCAAATGTGATGGAGGTAATATCTCCTCTCCACCCATGTTTAATAGTGCTGCTAATTCCTCCAATGGTGTAGCAGTTGTTTCATCCCCTGGTTCAAAATTTGTTTCATTATTTTTTATGGGGGTGTCATGGTTCACTCCATCCTCCAAAATTTCACTCTCCAACCATAATGGCTGACTGAAACTCATACAAGACGTATGAGGATGAGTTTTCATCTCCTCCTTGAACACTTTGCATAGTGCAGTGCAATCATGGTGCTCTAGAACAGAAAAATGTGTAGATCCTTGGACCTCTACATGTGAGTTTCCACATTCCTTTAAATTATTTGCTGAAATAAAAAGTGGAACTTCACTCATAACTTGGTGGATCTTGGGATATTATTGTTTGGTTGAAAAAAATTTCTCGTCCAATGCCATGGTTGCCTCATCTATAGATGTAGAAGGATGTTCCTCCAAAGCTGTAGCAGTGTTGGTGCAATCTTCCTCCCATGGTGATGTGACTTTTTCTTCCTTTTTCCTCTCTCCATAAAAGGCTTGGATCAACCTTTGAGCAAATTATGCAAAATAACTCACCCTTGAATGGACTAAGGGTTTGAACCACCAAACAGAGGCTTCATCCTCCATGTGCAGTGTTGCAATCTCTACTGCTTCTTTCTCTGCCACTGGATGTAAAAAGAAAAATGCCTCTAACTTTTTCACCCAAGCTCTAGCTGAGGTTATCCCATCAAATGTAGACAATAGAAACCTATTACCTTTGATTTCTCTTTTTCCATAGGGCCTGTTGGCCACCTATAAAATTTGTTCTATCAAAAGGTGGCCAAAACATTGTTTAGCCTTCAAGGAACAGTTTCATTACAAAAATGTGATATCTTTAAGCCTCTTCAAGACATCATCTCCTCTATCCAAAATCTTCACTGTTGTTTCCCTTTAGAATTCAGAAATTCTGCTAAAAATTCCATGAGAAAGACTACTGCAAAATCCCAATTTCTCCCCTTCCTTCACTCAGAAACTAACCTTCATTTTTACTCTCTTTTTCCCCATCATTTTCCTCTGATTTCCATTTTTCCTCATTTCCCCTTTGTGTAATTCACCTTGCATAGTTTAAAACTCCTTTCTAGCCTTATCGGAATCCTCAAAACTCCTTAAAAATCATTTAAAACCCATTTTTCTTATTACAGACTTAAGCCCCTTTGGGCTGAGTGTTTTACCTCCTCATACGCCCTGATGCTGGAACCGAGCGCCAGTCTTCCAAGCATTTATCGCATTTCCCAATTGCGATTAGCCCCCCCCCCCCCCCTTTAACCCCCCAGTCATATTACCCTTCATATAACCCTTGGCCCCGCAGTCGGGCACCAAGCCGCATTGAAATTAATATTTTAAACCTTTGTTTATATTAATTTGTTGGTTTTTTATTATTTCCTAAAATTTCCTCTAGTGAAAAATTTCAGTCGCTCCGCACTGTCGATCTGATCTGAAGATCGGACGGTGCACGACCTATCAACCTGGTGGTCCCCGCCAGCTAATCACCGTAGGAAAAATTGGGTAGAATCCATCGCACCACTTTCAAGTGGAGGGCAGTTTTTTCCCGATCGGCAGCAATTCCATTCACCGGTTGACGCGTGGCCTGGGCACTGTTCACAAAACCGTCATTCATTGCGCATTAAAGATTGGACATGGACCCGACGTGATATTGACGTACACCGTCCGATCTGAGGCCGCTCATTGGATGGTGATCGCTCTTTGAAGATGCCCGTGCGATAACTCAGAGTATGGCGCAGTGTTAAAAGCATCTCCACCGTCGATCTGATCTGCAGATCGATAGCCCAAAATTCATCACCCTGATTCCTTGTCCAGTCAGCATTTCCAGACCTGGGAGTTTTATTCATTTGGATTTTATTGAAAATCTGAAGTCTGGGCACGTTCTATAAATTTTTTATCATGGGATCTTCGTCGTTGATCGCTTGGGCTGCTCTCATCCGATGGCCCACGATCGCCTTGATTCTCGATCTTGATTTTTTACCATGTTTGCCTGAAACAAAGGTTTTTATCCATTTTCTTCATTTTTCCAAAAAAGACTTATCTGCTTTGACTTTTCGCCTCCGCTCCTGACCGTCAATCTTTGCGCAATCGATGGCTCTTATTTAAATTTTTCTTCCGCCTTGCCTTTGAATTCCTCTGATAAATCTCGACTGTTGGATGATGCCATCTAACAGCCATGCTCCCTCCACATGCAGGATTTTATAACATTTGTTTGTATTTTTGCAGGATTTAATGGTTTTTTCGCCATGCTGAAGAAAATTCACAGGCCGAGGGTGACCATCCTCCTACCTTCGATTCACAAGAGAAATCATTCGCAGGGTTCAAAATTCATGTTTTATCAATGATTCATGAGGCATTGATGCCATTCGATCCCTGTACAACCCTGCGCACCAAAAAAAACACAGTTAATCAAGCACATATCAAAGATTATTAGTGTCGAATACAGAACACACCAGAAACATGAGATTGAAGACCTAAAACACAGATCTCAAGTAAATTAAAGGTGTTTTAAGGAAATACAAAGACATCTGTCAAGCCGAGAAAGCCTCCACCACCATAAGCAGAGGCCAATTGAACCCTCTACAACTCCTAAAGACACTTGCAGCCTCACAGAAATCAAAGAAATCTTAGTCATTACCTGAACAAGAGGTGTTTACGTGAAGACAGCTGAACAATTAATACAAATCAAAGATCTTATCTCTAATTGTTGGCAAAACCATTTTAAAAAGATTAAGAACAGTCCAGAAGCATATCTTTTCGATCATTAGGCCTTGAAAAGCAGAAACAGAGTTATGAAGCAGAGTTAGAAATTATTACATAATTAATGATACTTGACCCCTGGGAAATCCTCCCACCTCCTCATTTTTCTATAAATACTTCTGTAGAAGATGAGAAAAGGTTGGTCTCTGGACATCTGAATGAATGTAATAGTTTTCTAAAGATACTGATGCCCTGTGTGCAATTTGAAGATAAATAAGCTGATATGAAAAGTTTGAAGTTGTAGAGACCCACCGGGCTTGCTGATTGTAACTGGTTTGAACATCAAATACAAGCTGTTGATTTATGGGATCCTGATTTGTGTCAATGGTGATGTGTTCCTCATTGTCAATTGTTATTTTCTTTAATGTTTTCACTCTGTTCACTTTCTCTGATAAGGAACAACAAACATAGAACTAGGACTTACTCCCAACAGTACCCTACTCTTACTGAAAGCTTTATTTTCTATGTTTCTTTATTTGAAATTTATCTTTACTGAGTATATTAAAGCAGGTTGGTTTCAAAGTACTAACCTGATCTATATTTCTCATTGTGATGATCATGAGTGTTTTCCTTTAGAATATGCTGAAAGCAGGTTGGTTTTGAAGCACTCGCCTGATCTTAAGCTATTTCAATTGTTTTAAAAAAAATTCTAACTGAAATTATTTCAATGCAGGTTAGTTTAAAAGAACTTACCTGATCTTAGAATTATTTTATGTTTTGTTTCTATAAGCACATGCGGAAGCAAGATAGTTTGAAAGCACTTACTTGATCTCAGACTGTGCACTGTTCTTCATTTGTTTTGTTCTCCACTTCCTATCTTTTTAATTCCATAAATCACCTTAAGAGATCCTTTGACATAAGTGACTTGCCCCATGGATCCTTCTTGAACCTTGTTGTCCAATTAAAATACTCCTATGACTCCATAGCCCAATGGATTAAAACTATCTTTGCCTTTTTTGTTAGCCGAATCATTCCTTCACTTGCAGACATCTTAACCCTTTATTTTGAATTGCCTTCACCTTTATCATGTATTTTCCCAATCAAAACAAACAAAACAAAACCCATGCTCTTCACAACTAGCCTAATATCACATTTCAGGCTCTAAAGATCACATCTTTAAACTCATTTATAGAGAGATTCCTCTCTGGATTCAGGAGGGCTAGATCCTTGAATCCCAAAGCGGTTTGATGTTATCCCTGCAATTGGACTTTTGCCAATCTTGCTAATTATAGGGTGCTAACATAATGGCGACTCCGCTGGGGAACTTTTGACTTCATAATTGCTTGGCCAAATTTTATAAAAATCTTTAGTTTTCCATACAACCACAGAAACTCAGAGAACCCAAAATGTTTCAGATTGGTTGCCAATAAACATGGTAGTGGACCATTAAACCTTTTACCTCCAAAAGAGATAAAAAATTCCACTTGGTGACTCCACAATCCTGAACAGACCTTAAGACTCCACTGGGAAGAACTCTTATCACTGTAGTATCATTCAAACTCAGTTAGAGGATTGTAGGATTAAAAAAATTTGTAAAACAGATTAGTTAAGCTCTCAAATATTGTCATACCTAGTTGAACTTTTCTTGTTTATTCGGGTCTGAAAAACACAGCATAGTGGCTCCTAGAAAGATTCATACTAGAGCCTATCCTAACCCATATCCACCTGAGATAGTTGATAACCCAGAAAGTATTCTTAGGAACTCTCCTAGGATTAAATCATCAACTATTGTCAGATCACCCTTGAGAGCTAATTCAGTCCCTGTAAATCGTTCAGCTCTACAACAATCACAAGTTGACTTAGTAAATCCCTTTAGAACTAGGTCTCTTCGTGATTTATATCAGTTAGATTCTGAGTCTTCACTTTTTTATCCTGAAACAAGTGCACATCCTAGTAGTATAGAAACCACACCTCCTGATTTACTTTTCCTTCTTAATTTAGGTGTCTCTGTTGAGCCCCAAAGATGTTCTTCTCTTTCACCACATTCCACTTCATTTTCTTTGTCCCTCATCAATTACAGGCTTAACTGATCAATAGGATTAATTAAAATTGCTTTAAGAATTTATATAATGACTAACTTGCTATGTTTTCATGATTTTGTTGGTGTAGTAATTTTGACTAAGACTCAGCTACAGAATACAGGCATTCCTTAGCCAGTCGTCTGTTCTGCAGCCATCCTCATTTTTATGTAGGTTCTAGGTGTCACTGCAAAGGAAAAGGCATATGGGTGAGATCCATAACACCTCCCCATCATCTCTTTCTCCCAACGAAGTCTGAGTTAAAGTATCAAAGCGGTTATGCACGTAGAAGAGAAGCAGTTTCCTATCAAAACATGGACTCTACAGATGTCCGCAGTTAAGCACAAGACTGTTAATAAGAGTTTTAATTTGATTAGAAGTGGGAAAGACACTTATCCCCATTTTTCTGAAAGAGTAGTTATGTAACTTCATTATAAGTATGACTCAGGAAACCGAGAAACTGTTGGTTAGATTTTGTTTTGTTGCTAGATCTTTGAAGGCCGTAAATACTCTGTCTTGAAGAATTTCTCTTTTAATGAAAGAAACATCATTTTATTGCAAGAGCTGAGTCAATATTGAGTAGATTTGCATGCTACTCTAGTGGTAGAGGGCCCCTGCTACCTGAGGAGCTTTTTTCATATAATTTAGATAAGTAATTTAGCCTCGTTTCATTCCTAGTTTAATTGACTTTCTGAACTTTGAGTTTTTATTCATTTGCGTTAGATGCTACAGCTTAGTCTCGTTCTTACGTACTATTCCAAAATATCACTAATGTCGAATGAGGTGTGACTGTAGTATTTTAGGATTTGGTTTTATGTTCTTATGCTCAATTACATCAGTTGTACAACTAGTCATGATCTTATAAACTCTTCCAAAATATCACTAATTTCGGATGGGACATAGATGTGGTGTTTTATAGCTTTGTTGTGTTCTGTTGAATTTTATGCTTTCATGGTCATTTACACAACATGTTGCAACCAGTCCTATTCTACAAACTATTCCAAAATACCACTAATTCTGAATGAGATAGAGCTGAAACATTCCAGTAATTAGTTGCATCCTTAGTCTAGTGGTAGCACTCCAGAGGTAAATGTCATTTTAGTTTAATTCTGTCACTATATTTCAAGTTTGATAATCGCACTCTAGTT
This sequence comes from Pinus albicaulis, assembly GCA_034641835.2. Classification (NCBI taxonomy): domain Eukaryota; kingdom Viridiplantae; phylum Streptophyta; class Pinopsida; order Pinales; family Pinaceae; genus Pinus; species Pinus albicaulis. Next base: position 857,859,831 of record CM076575.1, on the reverse strand, counting down.
CAGTTTTAATTCACTGCATTTCAAGTTAGATTAGTGGCATTCTAGTTCAACTTTGTTCACTATATTTCAAATTAGGTTAATGGCACTATAGTTTAGTTGTGGTTACTGTGTTTCAAGTTTGATCAATTACTTTCTCAGTGTTATCCATTGTTCTTTGAGTAGTATTAATTATTAACATCAAATTCCACGGCCTTCATTATTTACAAAACTTCTTTTTTTCTGACTTTCTATTAATACATCATCATCTGGATAGGAGTTATTAATATCAGTTTAAGGCCTTGCTTATTCTGCAATCCTTTGCAAATTAACAATTAAACCTTTCTCTCCAAAAACTATTTTAGAAAATCTCTAACTTTTAAATGAGGTTTAATAGTGACAAGCTGAGCTATAGAATGGAGTAATCTTAGCATTACAAGTTAATTTAGAGTAGAAATCTTATTGTGCTACAAATAATCTCTTTTCAATTTTGTTCCAATAAACCTCTAGCCATGGATGAGATTCTTTGTAACATTGTAAGAAGATTGTGTCCTTAGGAGAACCTCATTTGTATTAAACTTGTTCTTTTCTCAAACTATTCCAATATATTCCTAATGAATGAATTGGATGAGTTCATGCTATGGGTTATTGAGTGTATGTTGTGATTTTTTTCCTTACTAGGAGTCATTATCAAGCTTTGCATTTTCTATTCTTTAGTGTCATACACTGTTTAGAGTAGGTTTTGCTTTGTTTTAGTGTAACCATCCACTTCTCTTTACCAACACTTAGTTCTTTTCCTTCTTGAAATAAAACCATAAAACCAAAAAAATCATAAAAACGCTAAACACAATGTAGTGAGAAATAGATACCTAGGCACATATAGTGAACCACACTTCAGCAATTTACTGACCCTGATTGATAATTTATGACCTCAATTTAGGAACACTAAGTTGAGCACAACATTTTGGCACCGTTTCTGGGGAAGTGTAACTAGGTAGCCTTGTTTTTTACCACCCAAAAAAAATGATATGCGTAGAGAAAGAGACTCAAGGGGTAGATTCATAAGAAGTAGAAGCTTGATTCCTAGAACACCACTTGTTTCACCAAGACCTAGAGCCAGCACACCTCCAACTCAAACCCACATTCCATGCTTTACTAATCCTAGACTTCCAGAGAACTTAAGATCATATATTCCATTAGAAAGACCTTCCACTTTACCCACTGAACCTGTCTTAGAAGGAGATTTAGGAACCCCTGCTAGGGACATAATCTTTTCAACTTCTACAGAAGAAGGGGGAGGAGAATTTTTTAATGGAGAACACACACTATTTGGAGGGGGTAGAGGTAGAGGTAGAGGAGAAGGAGGTAGAGGTGCAGAAGGAGAAGGAGGCAGAGGAAGAGGTAGAAGAGAAATGGGAAGCTCTTTTGGGTTTCCTATAGTAGATGAAGAAACCAATACAACTATGAAAAAAAATTCACCCTCTGTCCTTCCAAACTTTTATGGACTGAAAAATGAAGATCCTAAAACCTTCCTATTTGAATATGAAGTCTTGTGTAGAACCTATGACTACTTACAAGATGCTCAAAAACTTAAATTATTTCCTTCAACATTGAAAGGAGCATCATTGAAGTGGTTTATGAGTTTTATCAACAGTTCTATTAGGACATGGGAAGACATGAAACAAGTATTTATAGAAAGGTATTTGGACTACTGTATGCCAGCCAACCATAAGGAGGAAGTGTTTAAAATGCTACAAAAAGAAGATGAAAATCTGGAAGATTTGTTGGAGAGATTTAACTACAACATCAAAAGAGAAAAAATGGAAAACCTATTCCAAGACACTTTGAAAGCTCTCTTGTTGAAGACAATTAGGGATGAATGGTTAGATATCCTTAACATGATGGGAAAAGGGAATATATCTCAGCTTACATTACCTGAAATAGTTGAATTATGTATCAACATTTCAAGAGGGAAATCTAAAACTGTAAAAGGACCAAGAGACCCTGCTCTTGCAAGGGCAAGTAAGTCTGCTTCTAGGACAGTAAGTAGGGCAGAAATAGGACATATGCTTGATGAGTTCAAATCTAATATCTTGGGGAGTCTTAGTGAACAAATAGACACCCTTAAGTTACAAAACAAGCAAAAAGTTGAATCTGATTCCCTAGCAATATTTTGTCCCAAATGTAGAAAGAAACATGCCTTGAGAGAGTGCCCTTTGGATGCCAAAGCTGTGGAGACTTGTGTAATTTGTTCAGAAGAACATGAGATGAAGAGTTTTCCTTCACTTCCTAGTCTTAACGATGTCTTTCAAGAAGATACTCCTTCAAGTTCCACACAATCTCTCAATTTTGTCTCTAGAAGGCCTTGGCAAGGACCTCAAACACAAGGATTCCATGATCAGATGTACAATCAACCTCCACCAAATTGGAATTCTTGGCAGTAACCTTGGCCCCAATTTCAAAATCAATCACAAACTTGGGTGCAAGGAGCACAAAATCCCTATGGAAGATACTCTCAGTATTATCAATATCCACCATCCTATCCACCATATCCACATTTCCCTCCTCAACAAAAATTTCAACAAAATCCTCAAAATCCACAACATCAAAATCAACCACTTCCATTACCATTTCCTCAGAAAACAAATCAGTTTCCTGCCCAACCCATACCAAACCCCAACAATAAAAATCCTCAGAACACATACATGATAGAAGGCCAACAGTTTCCAACTTATTTGATCACTCCTTTAGACCTTAGTGGTGTTCAACTTAGGTCTGGAAGGATACTTGAAAAGAGGAAACCTTCTGTAATCATACAAGAGCAAGAAAATTCTGAGGAAGATTCTCTACGGGTAAATAAAATTCTTGAAGAGAACACAACTTTCCAAGACCCAAACATTAAAAAATCAAAACAAAAAGAACCAATAATTTCAACTCCTATATTAGAGCATCCATCAACGTCCACTTCTACACCTCCCTTCCCAAAAAGATTACAAATTGATAGGGGTGTAGAAAAACAAATTATGGTGCCTAATTATGATTTCCTAGATGAGCTAAAAAATGTTTGTATTAAGATCCCATTATTGCAAGCCATCAAGGAAATTCCAATCTTAGCAAAGACAATAAAGGAGTTGAGCATGAAGAAAACAAGAAAAATAATAAGAGAGATAAAGAAAATTCAACTGGTAGGAAAAATAGCAGATATCATGATGGGTAAGATTGCTATTCCAAAGTATATAGACCCAGGAAATCCAGTTGTCAAAATTCACATCAATGGAATTGAAATCCAAAACACACTCATTGATTTAGGAGCAGCAATCAATATTATGAGTAGACAAATCATGGATAAACTGAAACTTCCTAATCTTATTTTTACACCCACATTATTAAAATTAGCAAACAGATTTGTGATTAAACCTGATGGGGTAATAGAAGACATTCTAGTGTCCCTAGACTCTTGGGAGTATCCTGTGGATTTTATGATCCTAACTCCTAAGAATAATCTAGGAGGACATCCTATTATATTAGGAAGACCTTGGTTAGCTACAGCTGATGCTTTCATTAGCTGCAGATCCGGTGATATGTACATCTCTGATGGTAGTTCAACTAAGAAATTTACCTTGTATCCTCCAGCAAGAACAATTATAGAATTAGATGATACTCAATGGATAGAGGATGAAGAAGACTTACAACCTCTCTTCACAATTTCAGAAATTAGTGAAGATAGCCAAATTCTGAATACCTTGGAAAACTTTGAATCCTCTTCGGAATATAAACATGAACAATTTCAAGAAGAATCCAACATTGAGTTTTTGTCATCAAGGCAGATGTCTCTCTATTCCATGGATAAATTTGGTAGCTCTACAATTGAGATATTTCCAAGCAAAACTTTAAACATAAACAAGAACCTAGAGAGATCTCAACAGGAAGAGCTAGTCAAGATATTACAGAGACATTCTTCTGCATATGCATGGGAGTACACTGATATGAAAGGGATAAGCCCCAAGACTTGCACTCATCACATCTACATAGAGGAAAATTGTAAACCAATCAGACAACCTCAGAGAAGGATGAATCCAAATATTAGGGAGATTGTTAAAGAAGAATTGCAGAAATTATTGAATGTCAACTTTATCTATCATATTTCAGATAGTCAGTGGGTTTCTCCTTTGGTAATTGTGCCAAAGAAAAATGGTAAATGGAGGGTATGTATTGACTACCGGGAATTAAACAAAGCTACTCTTAAAGATCATTTTCCCTTACCTTTCATAGATTAGGTGTTAGATACATTAGCTGGCAAAAAGTACTTTTCATTTCTAGATGGGTTTAGTGGTTATAACCAAATCCAAGTAGCACTTGAAGATCAAGACAAAACCACATTTACCTATCCTTGGGGTACCTATGCTTACCGAGTATTTCCATTTGGATTATGCAATGCACCTGCAACATTTCAAAGGGCGGTACTAGGAATTTTTTCAGATCTAATACATGATTGTGTAGAGGTATATATGGATGATTTCACAGTTTATGGAAACACATTTGAAGAAGCCTTAGCAAACTTGGAAAAAGTCTTAAAGAGATGTAAAGAAGCAAATATTTCACTAAGTCATGAAAAGTGTTTTATGATGTTTACTGAAGGAATTGTTTTGGGACATCACATTTCAGGGGATGGGATTAGAGTTGATGAGTCAAAAGTTGAAGTCATATCTAACTTATCTATTCCAAGTTTTCAAAAAGATGTTAGGAGTTTTCTAGGATTTACAGGATATTATCGAAGGTTTATAGAAAACGTCACCAAGATAGCATCTCCACTTTTCAAATTACTTACCAAAGACTGCGAATCCAAGTGGAATCTCGATTGCCAGTTAGCCTTTGAGACCCTGAAAACAAAAATCTCTGAAGCACCTATTTTAATGGGACCTAACTGGAAGCTACCTTTTCATATTTCAACAGATGCCTCAGATACAGCTCTAGGAGCAGTATTGGAACAAAAATACTTGATTCCTTATGCCATCTACTATACCAGTAAAAACTTGACTCCTTAAGAGTTAAACTATACTGTAACTGAAAAAGAGTTTTTAGCTGTTGTTCATGCCATAAACAAATCCAGACACTATATAACAGGCTATGAAACTTTTGTTCACACAGATCACTCTGCAATTAGATATTTAATGAACAAATCAATTACTAATGGCAGAGTCATAAGATGGTTATTGCTTTTACAAGAATTCAACATTACCATTCTAGATAGGCCTGGAAAACAAAACACAGTAGATGATTTCCTATCTAGACTCCAAAACATCCAAGACAATACCCCAGTTGAAGATCAATTTCTTGATGAATATCTTTTTGCAATTTCTACTCAAACTCCTTGGTTTGCTGACATTGCTAATTATTTAGTTTCAGGGAAATTTCCTTCAATAATGAATGCAAGAGACAAAATAAATATCATTTATGACAGTGAAAAATATTCATGGGTTGCTAATGAGTTATACAAGACATGTCCAGATTTTATCATTAGGAGATGTGTTCGGGAAGATGAGATGCCTAAGATTCTCAAGGCATGTCATGATGAACCTTGTGGCAGACACTTTGCTGATAAAAGGACAGCCTATAATATCCTTCATTTGGGATATTATTGGCCATCCCTTTTCAAATATGCTAAAGAGTATGTCAAAAGGTGTGATAGTTGCCAAAGGGTAGGGAAACCTTCTCCTTCGGGTGAGATGCCATTGCAGCCTCAGGTACATATTGAACCTTTTGAAAAATGGGCTTTGGATTTTGTAGGACCTATTAGTCCTCCATCAAGACAAAAGAAATATATATTAGTTTGCGCTAATTATGTTACTAAATGGGTAGAGGCCAAACCATTACTTTCTGCTACTGAAGCATCTATAGTTAATTTTCTTTTTGAGGATATTTTTACTCGTTTTGGTGTCCCAAGGGAAATTGTTACAGATCAAGGAGCTCAATTTACATCAAAGCTAGTGGAGCAAATGATGGAGAGGTACAAAATAAGACACAGAAAATCTACTCCCTATCATCCACAAACAAATGGTCAAGTGGAATCTACTAATAAGGTCATTGAACGGATCCTAACGAAGACTGTTCATTTGCATAGAAGAGATTGGGAAGATAGGCTTCCTGAAGCCTTGTGGGCCTATAGAACTACATGGAGAAGCACAACAGGCCATACTCCTTATGAACTTGTTTATGGAAAGCAAGTTTTGTTTCCCATAGAGTTCTATATTCAAACTTTCAAAATGGCAGTTCAGCTAGGACTTGATCTAACAGAGGCACAAAAGCATAGATTGGAGCAGATTAATGAATTGAATGAGATCAGACAAGATGTAGTTCAGAAAAAAACTATAGTCCAACAACAAAGGACTAGATGGCATGAAAAGTACATCAAGGAAAAGAAGTGCGAAGAAGGTGACTGGGCTCTCTTGTTTGATTCAAAGTTCAAGGATTTTCAAGGTAGATTCCAAACACAATGGCTTGGGCCATATGAAATTATAAGAATTTTTGATAATGGAGCAATAAAAATCAGGACAATAGATGAAGATAATGTCACTTTTCTTGTGAATGGTCATAGATTGAAGCTGTATCATAAGCCACTCTCAAGAGAAGAATTTGTCAAGAAATTCCAGGAAAACAATGATGTGAAGTTAATGAAGAAGAATTTTTCTTCTTCAACTTAATTGAATTTTCTGAAGTCAGATAATTTAATATATATATATATATATATATATATATATATATATATATAATATAAAAAAAAAAGTATAAACATGAAAACTAATCTCTGATTAGCATGTTTATACAAAAAAGATAGAGTGAAAATCAGAATCTTTCTGACACTTTAGCTTTTCAAGTTTGTTTTTTTTCTCTGCAAGTAGCTATCATAAAATCATAAGTGATTCACATCCCACTTATGATCCATTTCACTCCATTCATCCATACTCCATTTCATTTCATTCATACATACTTCATTCATTTCATTCCATGGTCCACCTCATTTCCATCTCAGAGTTTTAAGATTGATTTCTTTTTGCAATTGAATAATACAGATCAGAAGTTGCAGGCCACTTTTCACTCCACTTCATAATTGTGATTCATTTCATCCCATTATTCACTTCACCCATACTCCATTACACCATATTCCATTATCCATTTTTAATTCATTTCATACAATATTTCATCATTCCATTCATGTTTCAAACCATTCCATTCCATGTTTTAAGACTTCTACAGGTACATTCTACAATCAATCAGACATTCTGCAGCCAATCAGACATTCTGCAACCAGTCAGACATTCTGCAGCCAGACAGACATTCTACAGCCAGAGACCTTGAAGGCACTATCCAGTAAACAATTGATTTAGTAGCAAATTGATCTTGCATATTCAAGATAACAAGAAAAATCAAAGAAATTATGAGGAATTGAAGATCAATGATTGAGGACAAGGCATATCAAAAACCACAAAGAAAATCAAAGCAAAGGAAAAGGTATGAAATTATTATGGTAACAAATCATGAAAATTTTAGCATAGTTAAGTCATATATGATTCAAAAAGGTTATTTTAATTAGTCATGTTGATCATGCCTATCAACCATATCATAAAAAATTTGAAAAAAAAAAACCCCTTCCATCTTTCCATACCCGATTATCATTTAAAAGTTAACGGTTAAAGTACTGAAGTGATTTGATCAGTCACGTCATTAGGCCGAAGTATTTAATGATGATTTTGAATTGCTTAACGAAATATCTCCGCGGTATTTTCTTCCGTGTTAGCTTTCAACTCATATGAACCACCTCACCGCATTATACTCGTTTCAAAACCACTCCATATCATTCATTTCCGTAGCCAATACTTAGCCATTCTGCTCTGTAAAATGGAGGAAACATCTTTGGGGCAGAAATATCTCTTTAACAGCCATTTCACCGTGAGCAGAGGAGCAGTAAACTGAAGGTTGGAAGAAAAAATATGGGTCTAATAGTGAGGACTGAACCGGTTGGAACCAAGTACTTGGAGGGATATCCACAAATCAGAGAAATGTTACAGCAAGCAGGTTGGCTGCAATTCTTGGAAAAATTCAGTGGTTTTCACAAATAGGTGACTAAAACATTCGCACGGTTCTTCAATGGAGCTGAGGTTGAAATAGGAGACATTAAATTCAATGTTACAGAGGCTTTCATTGTAGAGGCAACGGAACTACCTATACAAGGAGAAAGGTGGTTCAAAAATAGGGAATTCCATAACGAAGCATGGATGCAAATGCTTAAGACTCTAGGTATGGATGTTTCCATTTTTAAAAAGGGTATTCCTAGCTTGGCATTAAAGAATAAGTGGAGGAACATGTTACTCATTTTTCAAAAATTTATCACCTGTGAAGGTAGATTTGGTACTCTCTATGTCTACCATATTCGGTTAATGATGCATTTCTTAGATGAGGAAATTAATTTTCCCTTTTTCCTACTTCATAGTCTGAAAAGAATGGCCTCAAACATTCAAAAAAGGGTTCAATTTCTAGAAACAACTTTGTATCACCATGGTTTAGTCAAAATCTTAATTGAACATCATTTGAGGAAAATGGGAGATAATTGGGAAGAATTTCTAGTGAGGAACCATTTTGAGGAACCCAAAGAATCTCCACCTGAAAGAAAACCTACAAGAAGAAGAAGGAGAAGGGAAACTTCCAAAGCTATTGAAGTTGAAACTGGTAAATCAATTCAAGAGGACAGTGAAGAGATGATTTCTGAGAAGTTGGCTCAAATAAAGAAGCAGCTTAAGAAAGAGAGAATAATAAGAAAATATGCCAAAGACAGAGGAGAAGGGCCATCTCAACCAAGACAGAGCCACAAAATTAGAGGTATACTAAAGAAAATAGAGGTTATACAAATAGGGATCATAAACATTGAGGATGAAGAAACTCCAGAAATTGACCCAGCACAGCAACAAGTTTACAATTATATTGAGTCATTAGAGAGGAGAGCTTCAAAAAGTAGAGACAGAACTCCTAGCCCACCAAAATATGAAATTGATGTGCTAAGAAGAGATAAGTATGAGTTAGAAGTACTTAATAGGCACATCAAGAATGAGAATGACATCTTGAGGGAGCAGGTGAAACTAAAAAGTGATATGAATTCAACTCTACCTTTACAAATGGAGAAATTGTACAAGGCCAATGAAAAATTGAAGAAGAAAAACAAAAAGCTAATCAAGGAACTTACAAATTTAAGATTCAAGTTAGTCATAAGGAAGCCCAGAAGACCATTGAATGTCAGGCAAAGCAGAAGAATAGGGTTGGATTTCCTAGCAGAGGTCTCAGAGTACATGGAGTAGTTGCATGAGGACATGCAAAAACCTTTTAGTGGGGGTATGTTGAGCCCCAAAGATTTTCTTCTCTTTCACCACATTCCACTTCATTTTCTTTGTCCCTCATCAATTACAGGCTTAACTAATCAATAGGATTAATTAAAATTGCTTTAAGAATTTATATAATGACTAACTTGCTATGTTTTCATGATTTTGTTGGTGTAGTAATTTTGACTAAGACTCGGCTACAGAATATAGGCATTCCATAGCCAGTCGTCTATTTTGCAACCATCCTCATGTTTATGTAGGTTCCAGGTGTCACTGCAAAGGAAAAGGCATATGGGTGAAATCCACAACACCTCCCCATCATCTCTTGCTCCCCACGAAGTCTGAGTTAAAGTATCAAAGCGATTATGCAAGTAGAAGAGAAGCAGTTTCCTATCAAAACACGGACTCTACAGATGTCTGCAGTTAAGCACAAGACTGTTAATAAGTGTTTTAATTTGATTAGAAGTGGGAAAGACACTTATCCTCATTTTTCTCAAAGAGTAGTTATGTAACTTCATTATAAGTATGACTCAGGAGACCGAGAAACTGTTGGTTAGATTTTGTTTTGTTACTAGATCTTTGAAGGCCGTAAATGCTCTGTTTTGAAGAAAATCTCCTTTAATGAAAGAAACATCACTTTATTGCAGGAGCTGAGTCAATATTGAGTAGATTTGCGTGCTACTCCGATGGTAGAGGGCCCCTGCTACTTGAGGAACTTTGTTCATATAATTTAGAAAAGTAATTTAGCCTCGTTTCATTCCTAGTTTAATTGACTTTCTGAACTTTGAGTTTTTATTCATTTGCATTAGATGCTACAGATTAGTCTCGTTCTTACATACTCTTCTAAAATATCACTAATGTCGAATGAGGTGTGACTGTAGTATTTTAAAAGTTGGTTTTACGTTCTTATGCTCAATTACATTAGTTGTACAACTAGTCATGATCTTATAAACTCTTCCAAAATATCACTAATTTCGGATGGGACATAGCTGTGGTGTTTTAGAGCTTTTTTGTGTTCTGTTGAATTTTATGCTTTCATGCTCATTTACATAACATGTTGCAGCCAGTCCTGTTCTACAAACTATTCCAAAATACCACTAATTCTGAATGAGATAGAGCTGAAACATTCTAGTAATTAGTTGCATCCTTAGTCTAGTGGTATCACTTCTGAGGTAAATGTCATTTTAGTTTAATTCTGTCACTATACTTCAAGTTTGATAATGGCACTCTAGTTCAGTTTTAATTCACTGCATTTCAAGTTAGATTAGTGGCATTCTAGTTCAACTTTGTTCACTATATTTCAAATTAGGTTAATGGCCCTATAGTTTAGTTGTGGTTACTGTGTTTCAAGTTTGATCAATTGCTTTCTCAGTGTTATCCATTGTTCTTTGATTAGTATTAATTGTTAACATCAAATTCCATAGCCTTCATTATTTACAAAACTTCTTTTGTTCTGACTTTCTATTAATACATCATCATCTGGACAGGAGTTAGTAATATCAGTTTAAGGCCTTGCTTATTCTGCAATCCTTTGAAAATTAACAATTAAACCTTTCTCTCCAAAAACTATTTTAGAAAATCTCTAAATTTTGGATGAGGTTTACTAGTGACAAGCTAAGCTGTAGAATGGAGTAATCTTAGCATTACAAGTTAATTTAGAGTATAAATCTTATTGTGCTACAAATAATCTCTTTTCAATTGTGTTCTAATAAACCTCTAGCCATGGATGAGATTCTTTGTAACATTGTAAGAAGATTGTGTCCTTAGGAGAACCTCATTTGTATTAAACTTGTTCTTTTCTCAAACTCTTCCAATATATTCCTAATGAATGAATTGGATGAGTTCATGCTATGAGTTATTGAGTTCATGTTGTGATTTGTTTCCTTACTAGGAGTCATTATCAAGCTTTGCATTTTCTGTTCTTTAGTGTCATACACAGTTTAGAGTAGGTTTTGCTTTGTTTTAGTGTAACCATCCACTTCTCTTTACCAACACTTAGTTCTTTTCCTTCTTGACATAAAACCATAAAACCAAAAACATCATAAAAAAACTAAACACAACGTAGTGAGAAATAGATACCTAGGCACATATAGTGCACCACACTTGAGCAATTTACTGACCCTGGTTGATAATTTATGACCTCAATTTAGGAACACTAAGTTGAGCACAATAGTCTCTCATCCAAGATCAACTCAGTAATCTACTCTGGTTCCATCCACATCTGTTCATCCTAGATCCACTACCCCTTTTTTTATTCCATATTTTGTGAATCCACCCCCACCTCCAATCATGGTAGCATGGTATGCTCCCTTGGTGCTGCCCCAGCCTTTAGCTCCTTTACCCAATGAATATCAGTCTAAAATTCCTCATTTCACTGGCAAAGAATCCTCCACCGCTCAACACCATGTAGTTACGATGGGAGATGCCTTTGACTACATGGAAATAGAGGATGAAACAATTAAGATGAGGATTTTCTCTCAGAGTTTAGGAGGAGAAGTGAAGAAGTGGTTTAAAGCTTTGCCTCCTAATAGCATTAATGATCTTCCCGCCCTCCATCAAACTTTCATAAATAAATGGGAAGCTAGAAGTAATCTCCAAATCCTAGATGAATATAAGAATCTTAAAAGAAATCTAGGAGAGAGTGTCCAGGACTATTCTATGAGATTTAACAGTATCTACAATGCTCTTCCACCACACATGAAACCTCCCCAAGGAATGGCCCTAGTAAAATATCTTGAAGGCTTTGATGCTGATATGGATTACCAGCTTAAAGAGAGAGATTATAATACATTGGAAGACATGCAGAAAGGAGCAGTGAGTGTTGAGGCAAACCTGATTGAGAAAAAAGCCAGAATGAGGGTTGAGAAAAAGGTAACCTATAGGGATGACAGCACAGCTTCTGCATCTGATCCCAAATATGATAGTCTAGCCAAAACCATGGAGAGACTAGGAAAAATGGTATAAATATTGACTGTCCAAGTCAGCAATCAAAACGGGAACCAAAATCAAAACCAGAACTTTAGGAGAAATAACCCCCCAAATAGACCAAGAGACTCTGATCAAAGGGTCATCCCTCCATTTCAAGAGAACTTCCTTGATGAGGATGAAGGCATAATAGAAGAGTCAGAAGAAACTGACATGAATATGATGGATGTGGATGAACTGGACCACACCTTTCCCACAAAGGAAAACCATACCTCATACTCATGTTGGAACGAGGAAGGGTTGGAAACTGAGGACTATAGGTTAGGATTCAAAAATGCCATCATGCAGATCTGAGAACAATATGACCTCAGGAGCAAAAAGAACATATATGATCCTAAACAAAAGGCTTCTGAAATCACCATTAAGAAAAATTCTGGAAATACTCCTAAAGTGACTGTTGAAAGCAGTAAACCGACACCTAAGAGTTCTAGTAAAAACAAAGACAAGGACATCCTAACCAGTGAAAAATCAAGTCAAGGACCTAGTAACACTAGAATTGTAGCTAATGCTCCTAATAAAACAGCTTCAAACATTGTACATACTGAAAATCAACAAGTTGAGATTACTAATAAAACTGTGCCCAATAAGACAGAATTGAATCTTTCAAAGAGTCGGTCTTCTTTTAATTTGGAAAGTGAGATTGCCAAAATTAAAATTTCTGTCCCCCTTGTTGAGTTGGCCACCCAGGATGTATATATGAATCAAATTTTGAAAGCTTTAAACTTAGGAGAAAATGGTGACATCGTCAATTTGAATGATGAGCAACCAACTCTCTTGTTTGGCCCAAAAATTGAAGGGAAATTTCAAGAAGGGGTAGTACCCCCTTTTTATGTTAGCCTAAATATCCATTACAAAATCTTGCATAATTCTATGCATGACTCTGGAGCTTCACACAACCTTATGCCAAAGGTGATAATGGAAAGGCTAGGACTAGAAATAACCAAACCTTACAAGGATTTATATTCTTTTGACTCTAGCAGAGCGAAATTCCTTGGCCTAATTAAAGACCTTTATTTGAATTTAACTCAAATCCCGACCAAGTGCATGGTCATGGATGTTGTAGTGGCTGATGTGCCTCCTAAGTATGGCATTTTTTGTCAAGATCATGGAGTGCCAAGCTACAAGGTATAATGCAGATGGATGGGACATATGCCACTATCCCTGTCTTTAGCCAGCTTAGAAGACTATACAGAGAGGCACACATGAAATTCATGGTCAGTAGCCCAGAAAAGCCTAAAAATTCTCCCATTTACTCTGTCCATACTGACCTGGATTCGTTTATCCTTTACAACAATGAATCCACAAATAAGCCAAAGCTAGAAGACAACAACTCGGACAACCAGTTAGAGGCCCCAAATCTAGGAATAATGGCAGTTCTAGATATGGAATAGAACGGGAGAGAAACTTTTGAACAGTGTGTTGAAACAATAAACCAGAGTGAAAAAAGTCAAGAGTGTGAAAAACACATTACTCATCACTTTAAACTCCTTGAAAATCCTGAGGAACGAGACCCATCACGATGTGTTGCGGATCTCAGAATAGAACATAATGATGAACAAGGCAATAGGGATCAAAACGATGTTAACAATCCATTATGGTGCATGAAATTCGATGGGCCTTGCACTAAAAAGAGTGCGGGAGCTGGGGTATGGTTGGTCGACACTGTAAAAAATTACTCCGAGAGCCATGCGTTCAGGCTAGATTTCAAATGCACTAACAACATCGCAGAGTATGAGGCTCTCATCCTAGGATTGCGTCTATTGAAAGAACTAGGAGCCAAGAAGATAATTGTTCAGGGAGACTTAGAATTAGTCATCAAACAACTAAATTGAGAATATTCCGTTAAGCATCCTAGACTGAGGCTATACCAAAATAATTCCATAGATTTCGTGAAAACGTTTGCAAAATATGAACTCGTGTTTGTCCCAAAGAGTCAAAACATAATTGCAAGCGGATTGGCCTGCGCTGCTAGTTCATGTCAGGAATCACCTAGTGACAAACATATCATTATTCAAACAAAATATAGACCTGCAGTGCCAGATAATGAAAAATATTGGCAGGTCTTTGAGGGCAACAGGCAGATAGAGGATTTCCTGCTTGGTAGGAATGAGTTTGAATTATCTGATTCTGATTCTAAATCTGATGAAAATTTCCTAAAAAAAAATCCCCCTGAAGAAGAAAAACCATCTGGTCCCATAAAAATCAACATGTTAACTAAAAAACTTGGAACTCATACTGAAGAGTACGAGGACACAGAAAACAAAGACATTGAGGTATTGTCATCAAAGGACAAGAACATACCTAGGGGGCTATCACCATTAGAAGACTTGTTTGATTTTAACGACATAGCAAAGAAACCCACTGTAGAATATACCGAGACTGAGGTCGAGGAATGCAACATAGGCACCAAAGATCAGCCTAAATTGATTAAATTAGCTGGCTCCTTGCCAACATACATGAAAAAGAAATACATTGACTTATTTAAAGAGTTTTTCGATGTGTTTTCCTGGAGCTATCAAGAATTAAAATCCTACGATACAGAAATCATCCAGCACAAGATCCCATTGAAAGAAAACCAAAAACCCTTTAGGAAAAAACTGCGTCGAATTAATCCAATACAACTGCCTCTAGTAGAAAAGGAAATCAAGAAAATGTATGAGGCAGGAATCATAGTGCCTGTGAGGTTTTCAGATTGGGTTTCTAACCTTTTAGCTGTGAGGAAAAAGACAGGAGAAATCAAATTGTGCATTGATTTCAGAAACCTTAACAGAGCCTCCCTAAAAAACAACTACCCTTTACCCAAAATGGAACACATTCTGCAAAGGGTAGTTGGTTCAAAGAGGATTTCTCTGTTAGATGGTTTTTCAGGGTATAACCAAGTTTTAGTACTCCCAGAAGACCAACTCAAGATAGCTTTCACCACTCCTTGGGGCACTTTCATGTATGTGAAAATGCCTTTTGGATTAATGAATGTTGGGGCCACTTTCCAAAGGGCCATGGACATTTCATTTTCAGAGGAGATAGGGCACTTCATTGTAATTTACCTTGACGACATAACAGTTTATTCCAAATTTGATGAAGAGCACCTGAAACATCTAAGAAAGGTCCTTGAAAAGTGCACAAGGTTTGGATTATCTTTAAATCCCAAAAAGACAGTGTTTGGCCTATAAGAAGGTAAACTCCTTGGCCATATAATATCAGAAGAAGGGATTAAAATAGATCCAAAAATAGTTGAGGGAATACTAAATATTAGCCAACCAAGGAACATAAAAGAATTACAGTCCTTTATTGGAAAGATTAACTTCTTGAGGAGGTTTATTCCCAACTTAGCAGAGCTCATTAGAAACATGACTAATATGCTCAACAAAGAAGTAGGAGTGAAGTGGATTGTAGAAGCCAAAATATCCTTCAAATTGGTAAAATATGCACTCACCTGGGCACCAATCCTAATCAGCCCAGACTTTTCGAAAGAGTTCCTTATTTTCTCCTTTGCCTCAGAGCATACTGTGGCTGCAGTGCTGTTGCAGAAAAACCCAGAGGGATAGGAACAACCTATTGCTTTTTTTAGCAAGGCTTTAAGGGATGCACCCTTGACATATAACATAATGGAAAAATAGGCCTATGCTTTGGTAAAGGCCTTAAAGGACTTCAAGGATTATATTCTACATTCCCACATCATTGCTTATGTGCCTAACATAGTGGTAAAAAACATCTTGTCAGAAGACCCAAATCGAAAGAGGGGCAAATGGATTGCTGCAATATTAGAGTATGATTTGGAAATAAAACCCACCAAAATCATTAAAGGTCAGGGCTTAGCTCAATTAATAGCTGAATCTAATCTAAAAGCCCTTGACATTAACATGGTAGATGCCTTGGATGAACAGGAAGAGTTACCTGCTCCCACTATGGAAGAGTAGTTTCAAAGCTCACCTTGGTACACTGATATCTTGTATGTGCTTACAAATATTAATGCTCCTCCTGATTTATCAAAAACAAAGGCAAGGTTTTTAAATTTGAAAGCTAGGAATTATTGCATTTTGAATGAATGTTTATATTGGAAAAATGCTAATGGTTTATTGCTTAAATGTTTGCCAGAAGTTGATGCAGAGAAGATCAAGCATGAATTCCATGAAGGAGAGTGTGGAGGTCATCTCTACTGGAAAACCACAGCCAATAAAATCCTTAGAGCTGACTATTACTGGCCCACCCTCTTCCAAGATGTCCATAAAATGATAGTAGCTTGCCACAAGTGCCAAGTTTTTGAGGGTAAAAGAAAACTCCTTCCTTTACCATTACAACCTACCATTGTTGAAGCTCCTTTTCAACAATGGGGCCTAGATTTCATAGGAGAAATCCATCCTGATTCATCTTCCAAACACAAATGGATTCTCATAGCCACTGACTACTTCACAAAGTGGATATAGGCCATCCCTTCTAGGAATGCCACAGATTCTTTCATTATAAAATTTCTTGAAGACTATATCCTGTCTAGATTCGGCTGCCCCAGGAAGATTATTACTAATAATGCTCCTGCTTTTGGTTCCAAAAAGATGATTGATTTTTGTCACAGGTATCAGATTACACTTGGTCATTCTACTGCTTATTACCCTCAAGGTAATGGGTTAGCAGAATCATCAAATAAAAGTTTGGTGACCATCATCAAGAAGTTGCTTGAAGAGAATAAAAAATCATGGCATATCAAGTTGGTGCATGCTTTGTGGGAAGACAGGTTGACCACAAAGAAGTCCATTGTAATGTCCCCTTACTAGCTTGTTTATGGAGAAGATGCAGTGTTTCCTACCAGCCTAGGTATACCAGTGATAAAATTAGTCCAAGAAATACAGTCAAAAGAGGAAAGCATGGTACGGAGGATCAATCAGACAATACATCTCCAGCAGATAAGGGAAGAGGTTTACAATAGGACTCAAAAGTTACAAGAGAACATAAAGAATTTGTTTGACAAGAGAAAAAAGGCTTGTGATTTCAACATTGGAGACAAGGTACTCAAGGGGGACTCCAGAAGAGAGGATAAGGGTAAAAATGGCAAATTTGATTGTTTGTGGCAAGGTCCTTACATTATTCAGTCCACCATTGGTCCAAATGCCTTTTTTCTGCAACAGTTAGATGGCACATATCTGTTTGGGGGTCCTGTCAATGGAAGGGTGCTTAAGCATTAATACTGCTGAGTTTGATTTTAAAAAGATTTCATTTCCATTGTAAATACCATTTCTTTTTTCAGTCCCACAAAAGAAAAAATGCAAAAACAATACAAAATAAAAGAAAAGAGGGTAGATTATAAAAAACAATAAAGGTATAGCCCCATACCAAAAAAGAGAAACAAATCTGAAAGTGTGCAAGATTAAATGCCACTCCTAAAAAACACACTCCTAGTTAGTCAAACATCCTAATCTTGACTAATTAGTTTTAAATTTACTGCTGATAGGATAGTGAATTTGATTTTCCAAACTGTTTAATCTTGGCTTATCAGTAGATAGATTAGGTTAGAAATTAAAGGTTCAAACATGCTTAAAACCTGAACATAAGTTTCCAAGAAAGAATTGAATCCAATCTATGTTTAATTCTGCATCAAAATAGAGGTAAATCTGGTTCTAATCAACTCAAAATCTGAACCAGAGAAAAATAAAGAACAACTTAATCGAGAGGCAAATAGAGCTGTAAAAAAGTGAAGGAAGTGCATGAACTTTCAGATCTGAAGCCTTCCATTTTGATTTAAATTTTTCTACAAAATAAATATTTGTGTGCAGCTTGTTTTTTATGCCATAGATCACAACAAGTCAAACTGCTTAATCTTGACTTGACTGTTTTTAAATTTTTGTTGTAGAATTTAGAGAATAAAATCTGTTCGACAGTTTAATCCCAACAGATCATAGATTAGGTATAGAATCATGTGGAATCAACCGTTTAATCTGAGTTCATGGAGAAATAAGGAGTAGAAATAGATTAGATTTCCTATTTTCAAAAATAATAAAATGTTGTAACAGAGTTTGCCAATCCAAGTGCACTCTAATGAAGAAAAAATGTTAGATCAATAGGATTGGGTAGGTAGAAATCTTGTTGATGAAGATCCATTTTTTTCCATGGCTGCTAATATGTTTTCAAAAAAAAGAAGAGCATCCAAACAAAGAAGGCAGCCCAATGGATGAGGCACTGATCAGCCCCCTAGAGAATGCAAGTCTAAAGTTCTTGATGCCTTCAAGAAGGCACCATCCCCAAGTGGAGCCACTGTTGGCCACCTATAAAATTTGTTCTATCAAAAGGTGGCCAAAACATTGCTTAGCCTTCAAGGAACAATTTCATTGCAGAAATGTGATCTTTTTAAGCCTCTTCAAGACATCATTTCCTCTATCCAAAATCTTCACTGTTGTTTCCCTTCAAAACTCAAAAATTCTGCTAAAAATTCCATGAGAAAGACTACTGCAAAATCCCCTTTTCTCCCCTTCCTTCACTCAGAAACTAACCTTCATTTTTACTCTCTTTTTCCCCATCATTTTCCTCTGATTTCCATTTTTCCTCATTTCCCCTTTGTATAATTCACCTTGCATAGTTTAAAACTCCTTTCTAGTCTTATCGGAATCCTCAAAACTCCTTGAAAATCATTTAAAACCCATTTTTCTTATTATAGAATTAAGCCCCTTTGGGCTGATTCTTTTATTTCCTCATAGGCCCTGATGTTGGAACCGAGCACCAGTCTTCCAAGCACTTATCACGCTTCCTAATTACGATTAGACCCCCCCCCTCTTTAACTCCCCGGTCATATTACCCTTCATAAAACCCTTAGCCCTACAGTCGGGCGCCAGGTCGCATTGAAATTAATATTTTAAACCTTTGTTTATATTAATTTGTTGGTTTTTTATTATTTCTTAAAATTTCCGCCAGTGCAAAATTTCAGTCACTCCGCACTGTCGATCTGATCTGAAGATCGGACGGTGCGTGACCTATCAACCTGGTGGTCCCTGACAGCCAATCACCGTAGCAAAAACCGGGCGGAATCCATCACACCACTTTCAAGCAGAGGGCGGACTTTTCCTGATCGGCAGCGATTCCATTCACCGGTTGACGCGTGGCCTGGGCACTGTTCACAAAACCACCATTCATCGCATGTTAAAGATTGGACGTGGACCTGGTGTGATATTGACGTACACCGTCCGATCTGAGGTTGCTCATCGGACGGTGATCGCTCTCCGAAGATGCCTGTGCGATAACTCAGGGTATGGCATAGTGTTAAAATCATCTCCGCCGTCGATCTGATCTACAGATCAATGGCCCAAAATTCATCACCCTGATTCCTCGTCTAGTTAGCATTTCCCAACCTGGGAGTTTTATTCATCTGGATTTTATTGAAAATCTAAAGTTCGGGCGCGTTCTATAAGGTTTTTATCATGGGATCTCTGCCTTTGATCGCTTGGGCCACTCTCATCCGACAACCCACTATCATCTCGATTCTCGATCTTGATTTTTGACCATGTTTGCCTGAAACAAAGGTTTTTATCCATTTTCTCCATTTTTCCAAAAAATACTTATCCGCTTTGACTTTTCGTCTCTGCTCCTGACCGTCGATCTTTGTGCGATCGAAGGCTCTTATTTAAATTTTTCTTCCACCTTGCCTTTGAATTCCTCTGATCAATCTCGACCGTTGGATGATGCCATACAACGGCCATGCTCCCTCCACATGCCTTCTAAAGCATTCAACCTACACATGTAGGATTTTATAACATTTGTTTGTATTTTTGCAGGATTTAATGGTTTTTTTTCCATGCTAAAGAAAATTCGTAGGCTGAGGGTGACGATCCTCCCGCCTTCGATTCATTAGAGAAATCCTTCGCAGGGTTTAAAATTCATGTTTTTATCAATGATTCATGAGGCATTGATGCCATTCGATCCATGTACAGCCCTGCGCACCAAAAAAAACACAGTTAATCAAACACCAATCAAAGAGTATCAGTGTCAAAGACAGAACACACCAGAAACAGGAGATTGAAGACCTAAAAAACAGATCTCAAGTAAATTAAAGGTGTTTTAAGGAAATAAAAATACATCTATTGAGCCGAGAAAGCCTCCACCACCATAAGAAGAGGCCAATCGGACCCTCTACAACTCCTAAAGACACCTGCAGCCGCAGAAATCAAAGAAAGCTTAGTCATTACCTGAACAAGAGGTGTTTACCTGAAGACAGCTGAAAAATTAATACAAATCAAAGATATTATCTCTAATTGTTGGCAAAAATATTTTAAAAATATTAAGAATAGTCCAAAAGAATATATTTTCGATCATTAGGCCTTGAAAGACAGAAAAAGAGTTATGAAGCAGAGTTAGAAATTATTACATAATTAATGATACTTGACCCCTGGGAAATCCTCCCACCTCCTCATTTTTCTATAAATACTTCTGTAGAAGATGATAAAAGGTTGTGTTAGCCCCCCTATGGAATTCTTGACAAGCAAGTTGGGGGCTGGATTATAGTGGAGCCTTCAAGGAATGCTTTTCCCCTGGAAACCCATCCTCCTTGAAGTCTCTGAGTGCTGTGCCTAATACAAATCCTATCTGTTGATCCATTCCTGAAGGGCCTCCTGTTACTCCTTGTACCCCTGCAAAATGGCCTTTTCTCCCCCTTTCCTCCTTCTGTCAAAATGCCTCTGTTCCCCCCTATTAACCCCCTAAATCCCCTCTAAAATCCCTACACCCTTTGTTTGCCCAAATTCCCCCTCCATCTCCCTATCGTTGCCCTTGGCTGACATCAAAACACTTTGGAAGTGGGCCAAAAATCATAAATTTAATTGAAAATGGGTTAAAAACCCACTTCCGACCATACAATAGGCCTCCGCCCCTTTCCTGCTAGCCCCGCGCCCTTTTACCCTCCACAAAACCCATCACTGTGACCGGGTTCTAGCACTGAAGGGTGCTTGCCAGATTTATTCGTCGGGCGCATCCTCGACCGTCGATCCTGAGAGATCAGACGGCCAACATTTAATCCTGCAGGTGCCCATTGTTTCCCACGTTCATTTTCTCATCACGCGATCATCGTTCATTTCTTCGTCAGATCAAAGGTCCACAGTCCTTCTGCCCTATGGACCCCGCCACGCACTATTCCAAAGCCACCTGTTTATTTCACACCGCTCATGTGCAGAGGGCGGTTTTCCCTCGTTGGCCAGTGATTCCACTTAGCTGCCGCCACCTGTCCTCCTGTATGATTTCAAAACTGCCAATCTCGCCCGTTAACTCCATCCCCCGCGCATTATCATCCGGACATGGATGCCCAATGAAATCGCTGTGGACCGTCTGATCTGGGATGGGCCATCCAACGGCCATCGCCTGCCCAAGATGCAAGATGTTTAATGAAGTTGCACGCGCGATAGCTCATGCCATGGCCCGCCATCCGTCGTCCTTCACTGTCGATCTCCGCCACGATCGACTGTCCAGATCTGCTCATCTGCCGCTGACTTTTCCACTGCCCCCCGGTCCTGCCACGTCATCTCCACGTGCACCCTCCGTACTTCCTCCCATTCCATGGCATATAATTGGTGCATTTCATGTTTTTTAAACATTTTTCATCCATTTTCACTTCGCAGACCGTCACCTCCACCAGAGCAGACTTCCATTGTTCCTCTGCATTTTTCTTCGCCATGTCACCGCTGGCACTACCTTTTCTCCCCCTCCATATCATCCGCCAACACGTCCATGGTTTTCTTCGCAGGTTACATGTTTTGCAGGATTATTAAAAAGAAGAATGGCTGCCGTGACACACGTCTCTGATACAAGGACAGCGAAACCCAAAGAAGATCAGTTACAACAGCTAAATTTATGAGAAAGGACCCGAGAAGGTGAAGACCAGACGTTCATTAAAGAAGCAGGGATTAAACTCTGGGGAAAACCTTCCGGCGCCATTAAAGCTCAAAATGCACGAGCAGAGATAGAGATGGAACAAAAAAGTATTTTAATGCAAGAAAAGAGATTAGAGCATGTCTATGAGTATCTTAAGCCTTGAATCAGTGGTTTAAGGGGCAAAAGTACCAGGTTTAAGACCCCGAGGATCGATCAAAAGGTCCTGAGCACAAGCAAAAGGTAACATCAGGGTTTATTCATCAGAAGAATGTTTTTTTTCATCAAGTACATGGCGCCCATACAGCTTTTACTATGCACAATGTCCCTGAAGGAATTTCCACCCTAACAGTAGTTCAAAACCGCCAGAGCATTTCTATGACAGACTTCTCAGTAGTTTATTTTATTTTTGTTCAAAGCACCAGGAGTACCACAGCTGAAATATGTCAGGATCATATTCAGAAAAGATCACTCCTGCATAAAGAGGTGACAGAAATTAAATACTCAGCATTCAAATAGAATGGGTTTCGGCCCTGCATTCATTTTTGTGTTTAATGTTGCATTTAGTGTTCACCCACCCCCTCAGTCGATCTTATGTTCATCCTTTGCTATAAAGCACACAAAGAAATTTTTGTTGGTTGCTGATGAGATATGAGTGAAACACAAGCATTTTCCTCTTGAGACAAGTTCTCTGTGTAATATTGTAAGATAGGCTGAGATTTGATGTATTCAGACTGAATGTTCAAGCTATGGGCTATGATGTACCTGATTGGTGTTGTTTTTAATATGAAAAGCATGTTTCTTTGGATCCTCATCTAAAGCATCTGGTGATGTTTTCTTATCTCTGTGTATGATTTCATTTCATTCCATTTCTACTGGCTCGCATCAGAAGTTTGGCATAAGATTTACCCTTGATAGGTACCTTATGTTGCTGCTCTCCCAACCCTTTTTGTTTTCTGCTTATATGTGTATATGAATATTTATTTCAATTGATTTAACCAGCGTAGTGGATGTTATTGCCTGCTCTCTGATGTATGAATTAATGAAATCTATGTTTAGATGATCTTGTTAGGATTTATTTGGATGTGTAGAGAGCACTGGGAGGTCTGGAACCCTGTCTCTACCTCATTAGAATCTTTCCACCCCAATTAAGCCTTTCTAAGATCCCTTGTCCTACCTCTAATTTTTTCCAAGTAGGTCTGGAGTTAAATGACCTCTGACCTGATCTATAGACAGAATTGGATGGTTCTCCTTCCTTCATTTTTAGTCCTTAATGTTCCATTTCACCAATCATCTTGCAATATCCAAATGCTCTAGATGACTAGCCCACTGAAAGCTTGCACATTGATTGCAAATAAATCCTTTCTTGACTCCATTGCCCAATGGCCTTGATGTTCTCTGAGTTATCTACCTTTGCCTAGTTTTCCTCTTTGCTCATCCTTTCCTCATATTGGATCCTTCTTTCCTGATTCCCAACAACCAAATGCAAACAATCAAACAAACAACCCTGAGCCTATAACTAGCCTAAAATCACAACCTTGAGCTTCAAAAAACATACACTTTGACTCATATATAGAGATCCCTCTCTGGACCTAGGAAGGCTAGATCCTAAGGTCTGAAAGTGGTTCTATGTTGTCTCATCTTTTGGTCTTGTCAACCTGGCCAAAACATGGGAGCCCCAACATAATGGCGACTCCGTTGGGGAATTTTGAATTATCTTCATCTCACTACATCAACAACTTCAGAAACTTAGAACTCTGGTTAGGTTGAAAGTAAGTCACTCCTTTCTTGAATCGACCTCCACCATTGAGTGTCCATCATACTCTTAGACAGAGCCTGGAAAGGGCCAGGTAGCCTCCAGATCTCACACTCTTCAGAGGTGACGTATCTGGTAAATGCCCTCCCAGTCAATCTCTGGTTGGAGTTTGCTGTTTTTGAGGAGATTCCTGAAATTTGATAGTGCCTGAGCACTGTGGTGGACAGTGTGACCCCTTAGATACACCCTAAAACCCTCCACCTGGCGACTCCATTGTTCCTAAACAAAAATACTCCACTGGTGATCAGTAGGCTTGCTGATTATCTCGGTTTCACAATAGACTCCACTGGGAGACCAGCCTTTGAGACAACATCAGCGACAGTAGAAGTAACAAGTAGGGTTAAGTTGCTTGGCTTAGAAACAACATTATGGCTTTCATAAACATCCACACAAGAGCTTATCCCAACCCTGACCCACCTGAAATAGTTGATAATCCAGAGAGTATCCTCAAGGGAGCTCCTACACCTAAAAGACCAACTATTTCCAGCCACATTCATAGAGCTAATTCTTCACCAGAAGACCTAACAGCTCTATCACTTTTTCTCCCTGACCTAGACCTACCTAATAGGCTACCAAGAGCTAGGTCATTCAATCACCTAGACCAGCAAGACCTTGAACCTCACAGTACACCATATCATAGTGGTCAACACACTAGGGACAGAGGAACCCCTCCATCTACACCACCTAATACTCACTTCATTCAAAACTTGGGGATCTCCCACCCTAGATCTGCTCAGCAGACTTCTGCTGGCCCTAATATCCCTGTCATCCAAATACCAGTTGCTCAAGCCAAACCTATACCTCATCAAAACATTAACATGGCAGCTTGGTATGCACCTTTGGTGTTACCACAACCTTTGTTACCCTTACCCAACGATTATCAGTCAAAAATTCCACACTTCACTGCTAAATAATCCATCACAGCCCAGCAACATGTAGATAAGATGGAGGATTCTTTTGACTATATGGAAATTGATGATGAAACAATCAAAATGAGAATCTTTGCCCAAAGCCTGGGGGGTGATGTAAAGAAATGGTTTAAAATTTTACCTCCTGGCAGCATCCAAGATCTCCCTACGTTGTATCAGAACTTCATAGACAAATGGGAGGTTAGAGCAAACCCTCGCCAGCTCCTAGCAGACTACATGTCCCTTAAGAAGAACGTATGAGAGACTGTTCACGATTACACCACTAGATTCAACATCATTTACAATGCTCTCCCTCCACACATGAAACCTCCTCAAGGGATGGCCCTAGAAAAATATCCCAATGGATTTGATGTTGACATGGCCTACAAGCTTATAGATAAGGAGTATAACACATTGGAAGACATGCAGAAAGGAGCCATAACCATAGAAGCAAACTTGATGGAAAAAAGGGCAAGATTAAAAGCTAAGAAAAGGGTAACATATAGGGATGACAATGTAGCTTCCACATCTGATCCCAATTATGATAGATTGTCTAAAAATGTGGAAGAAATACAACAAGTGATTAAAAGGATGGTTGTCCAAAACAGAAACCAAAACCAGAACCAGAACGTTAGAAGAAACAATGCTGCTCCCAACAGACAAAGAGAGTCAGATCAACAAGTTATTCCCCCATTTCAAGAAAAATTCTTAGATGAAGATGAGGGAATCATAGAAGAGTCTGAAGGGAATGAGATAAACATGTTTCAAAACCGAAGACTCAATCCTTAACTATGATTCAGGGGATGATTAGCCCTCACCTTCATACTGGGATGAGGAATGGTTAGAAACTGAAGATTACAGGCTAGGATTTGAAAATACCATGATGCAGGTCAGAGAACAATATGAACTTAGGAGCAAAAGGAACCAATAAAATTACAAAACAAAGACTCCTGAGGTAACCATCAAGAAAAGACCTGATAAAAATTCTAAAGCATCTGCTACAAATGAAAAATCAGCAGCTGAAAGTTCTGGTAAACACAAGGAAAAAGACAACCAAGACACTAAAAAACAAATCCAACCAACCAGCAGAACTAGCACTGCAGTTAGTGCTCCTGATACAATTGTTCCCAACCCTGTACATAGCGAAAAATCACAAACAGATTCAGCCACTAAGGTAGCGTCCAATAAAACAGAGTTAAGCACTCTGAGGACCCAGTCCACTTTCAATTTAGAGTGTGAGATTGCAAAAATCAAAATCTTTGTCCCACTCTCTGAGCTGGCCACTCAGAATGTATATAAAGGCCAAATTTTGAAAGCATTTAATTTGGGGGAAAACAACGATACTGTAAATTTGAATGATGATCAACCTGCCCTCCTGTTTGGTCCAAAGATTGAGGGAAAGTTTCAGGAAGAGGTAGTTCCACCTTTTTATATTAGTCTCAACATTCATGACAAAATACTCCACAATTCCATGCATGATTATGGGGCGTCACACAATTTAATGCCTAAGGTAGTGATGGAAAGACTTGGCCTAGAGATAACCCGACCTTACAAAGATCTATATTCATTCTACTCTAGCAAAGTAAAATTTTTAGGCCTAATCAAAGACTTATGTGTGAGCTTGACCCAGATCCCAGCTAAATGTATGGTCATGGATGTGGTGGTGGCAGATGTGCCACCCAAGTATGGCATGTTATTGTCAAGATCATGGGGACCTAAACTGCAAGGAACGATGCAGATGGATGGCTCATATGCCACTATCCCTCTATTTGGCCAACTTAGAAGACTGTATAGAGAGTCCCAGATGAAATTCCTAGTCAGTAGCCCCGAGAAGCCTGAGACTTCACCATTATACTCTGTACACACAGACCTGGATTCTTTCATTCTTTACAATGACCAATCCTTAGGAGAACCAGAATCTGAATGTAGAAATACAAGCAAGAACACAGAGCCCATGGACTTTAGCATAATGGCCACCCTAGAAGAATACGATGAAGAAAACCATGGGCAGGGTACTGAAAATGAAACTCTGAGTGAACCTGAAATAGAAAAAGAACGTAAATGACGAGATAGCTAACTCTTTGAACCCCTCACATGTCATGAAGAACAAGATAACCCACAACCTAGCACAGTCTCCCCAATGCAACATAATGACGACCCCCTGTGGGAAATGAATTTCAATGGGTCTTGTACTAGAAACAATGCTGGAGCAGGGGTGTGGCTACGTAACACAGAAACTGATCATGTAGAGAGCCATGCTGTGAACCTGCATTTCAAATGCACAAACAATATTGCAGAATATGAGGCTCTCATCCCGGGTCTGAATCTATTGAAAAAATTAGGAGCCCATAGGGTAGCTGTGAAAGGAGACTCTGAGTTAGTCATCAAACAGGTAAATGGTGAATATACAGTGAAACATCCCCAACTTAGAGCGTACAGGAATGATGCAGTAGATTTATTGAAAACCTTTGTTGAATATGAATTGGTATTTGTTCCCAGGAGTCAAAACGTTATTGCTAACAGATTAGCCTGCCTGGCTAGTTCATATCCCAAGACTCCCCTTGACCAACAAGTCATCATTCAGACCAAGTTTAGACTTGCAGTGCTAGACAACGAAAAATACTGGCAGGTCTTTGAAGGTGATAAACAGATCGAAGATTTCCTAATGGGCAGAAACGAGTTTGAATTTTCTGATTCGGACTCAAAATCTAATGATAGCTGCCCAAGTGAGGATCCCCCAGATGAACAAGAAACACCATGTAACATAGAAATAAACACCTTTTCTGAGGAAACTAGAAATGCAACCGAAAAATGTGAAAGCACAGAAAATGAGGAAATAGAGGTGTTGCAGGCCAAAGATAAGAACATACCCAGAGGCCTAGCACCATTATAGGACCTCTTTGACTTTGATGACGTAGCAAAAAGGCCCACTATAGAACATGCAGACTCATATGTAGAATAATGCAACATAGGCACTGAAGATAGACCCAAAATGATAAAACTGGCTAAGTCCATACCTGCAAACATGAAGAAGAAATACATTGAATTGTTTAAGGAATTCATTGATGTGTTTGCATGGAGCTATAAAGACTTAAAGGCCTATGACACCAACATCATAAAACAAAAGATACCCCTGAATGAAAATCAGAAGCCTTTCAAACAAAAACTCTGCAGAATCAATCTAAGACAATTGCCCGCAGTAGAGAAAGAAATAAAAAAGATGTATGATGCAGGCATAATAGTCCCTATAAGGTTTTCTGATTGGGTGTCAAACTTAGTGGCTGTGAGGAAGAAAACAGGGGAGATCAGACTATGCATAGACTTCAGAAACCTCAATAGAGCCTCCCTAAAAGACAACTACCCTTTGCCTAGAATGGAGCATATCCTACAGAAGGTAGTGGGCTCTAAGAGAATCTCCCTACTTGATGGTTTTTCAGGATACAACCAAGTCCTTGTACTCCCAGAAGATCAACTCAAAACAACTTTTACCACTCCATGGGGCACCTTCATGTATGTGAAGATGCCTTTTGGACTGATGAATGCTGGAGCTACCTTCCAGAGAGCGATGTATATAGCTTTCTCGGATGAGATAGGACACTTCATAGTTATCTACTTAGATGACTTGACTGTATTTTCCAAAACTAAAGAAGAACATCTCAAACATCTGAGGAAATTTTTTGAAAAATGTAGAAGGTACGGCCTGTCCTTAAATCCTAAGAAAACTGTTTTTGGGCTGCAAGAAGGTAAACTTCTTGGCCACATTATATCTGAGAAAGGAATCAGGATAGACCCTCAGCGAGTTGAGGGAATACTACAAATTACACATCCAAGAAACATCAAGGAGTTACAGTCCTTCATAGGGAAAATCAATTTCCTTAGGAGATTCATTCCTAATCTCGCTGAGCACCTTAGGAAAATGATTGACATGCTAAAGAAAGGTGCAGGAATTAAGTGGACTGTTGAAGCCAAGAAATATTTTGAGTCAATGAAACTTGCACTCACACATACCCCAATACTTATCAGCCCAGACTTCTCAAAAGATTTTCTGATCTTTTCCTTTGCCTCTGAACACACAATAGTTGTAGTCTTGCTGCAAAAGAATTCAGAAGGTAATGAACAACCAATTGCCTTCTTCAGCAAAGCCTTAAGAGATGCACCCTTAAAGTACAACATTATGGAAAAACAGGCCTATGCCTTGGTAAAGGCCTTAAAAGACTTTAGGGTGTACATTTTTCATTCTCGCACCATAGCCTATGTTCCAAATATAGTGGTTAAAGATATCTTGTCCCAAGATCCTGATGGGAAAAGGGGAAAATGGGTTGCTACAATCTTGGAATATGACCTTGAAATAAAACCCACCACGTTGATCAAAGGTCAAGGCCTAGCCCAATTAATGGCTGAATAAAACTTGTAGGCTCTTGACATTAACATGATAAATGCCTTAGATGAGTAGGATGGATTGCCCCACCCAACTGTTGAGGAGCAGTTTCAAGACTCTCCTTGGTATTTTGATATCCTTTATGTGCTCACCAACCTCAATGCCCCTCTAGAACTGTCTAAAAATAAGGCCAGATTCATAAAGCTAAAATCCAGAAGTTACTACATCCTAAATGAAAACTTATATTGGAAGAATCCAAATGGCTTATTACTAAATTTTTTATCTGAAACTGAAGCTTAAAGAATCAAACAAGAATTCCATGTTGGGGAGTGTGGAGGCCACCTGAGTTGGAAAGCCACTGCAAATAAAATACTCAGGGCTGGTTACTATTGGCCTACACTTTTTATTGATGTCCATAAAATGATAACTGCCTGTCATAAATGCCAAATCTTTGAGGGCAGGAAAAAGCTCCTTCCCCTCCCTTTACAACCTATCATCGTGGGGTCCATATATATATAAAAAAAAAACACAAATGGATCCTAAATCCTACCGATTACTTCACTAAATGGATAGAAGCCATACCCACTAGGAATGCCACTGATTCTGCCATCATTAGGTTCCTAGAAGACTCCATCCTATCTCGGTTTGGCTGTCCAAGGAAAATAATCACTGACAATGCTGTTGCTTTCGGATCCAAGAGAATGATTGATTTCTGTCACAGGTATGGAATATCCCTTGGTCATTCAACTGCCTACTACCCTCAGGGTAATGGATTGGCTGAATCATCAAATAAAATCCTGGTTACAATCATCAAGAAGTTGCTGGAAGAGAACAAAAAATCATGGCACAAAAAGTTGGTACATGCTTTGTGGGCTGACAGGCTCACCACGAAGAAATCTATTGGCCTGTCACCATTCCAGCTGGTTTATGGAACAGAAGCAGTCTTTCCTACGAGCCTTGGAGTTCCAGTAATCAAACTTGTCCAGGAGATCCAATCAGAGGAAGACAACATGATAAGAAGGATAAATCAGACAATCCATCTTCAGCAAACAAGGGAGCAGGTTTATGGCAGAGCTGTTAGAATGCAGGAAAGCATAAAGAGGCAGTTTGACAAAAGAGCCAAAGCTTCAAATTTCAAATTTGGGGACAAGGTTCTAAAATGGGATTCAAGGAGAGAGGACAAAGGTAAACATGGGAAGTTTGACAGCTTGTGGCAAGGTCCGTATCTCATCCAAGCTACTATGGGTCCTAATGCATTTTTCTTACAAGAACTTGATGGTACAAAGCTGTTTGGGGGTCCTGTCAATGGCAGAATGCTCAAGCATTACTTCTGCTGATTTTCATTTCCAGTTTCATTTCCATTGTACATACCATTGCGGTTTCCATTTTCAAAGAAAAGGAGAAACTGTTTTAAAAAAAGAGAAGAAGAGAAGAGAAAAAGAGAGAGGTTCAGACATGCTCAAAACTTGAACCTCTGGAAGGAAAAAAAGAAAGAAGAGGTGGCTCAAACATTATCAAAATATGAGCCAAAAGAAGCAGAACAGATGGTCCTAATATGCTCAAAATCTCGACCAGCAGTGAAAAGAAGAGTCAGCTCTAACATGCCCAAAACCAGAGCTGAAATGAACAAAGGAAGTGACTCTAATTTGCTCAAAACTTGAGTCACAGGAAAAGAAGGATATTTCAAAACTGCAGATTTCATGCCTTCACAGTTTTGTTTTCAGTTTTCTACAAGTCTTCACTCCAGCAAGTCAGACAGTCTAATCCTGGCTTGGCTGTTTTTCAATTTCCTATTTTAGAATGTAGGAGAAGAAACCTGTTGGACAGTTTAATCCCAACAGGTAATAGATTAGGTAGAGAATCATATGAGACCAACAGTCTAATCTGGTCTCATGGAGAAAAAAGGGTAGATTTAGAATAGGTTTGTTGTTGTTTTGGAAATAAAATTTAAAGGGTCTACTAGCTCAAATGCACCCAAAGGGGAAAATTGTTAGGACTGCAGTTTGGGTAGGTATTTTTGTTGGGGAAATTCTTTCTGCTGATGTTTCTATCATATTGTGGCAGCTAAAATTGAAGAAAGAAAGGGATGCGCCAAGCAGCAGGCATCTGGCCTACTCCAAAGATCATTTCTGGTTTCTTGAATCCTTCAAGAAGAAGCCATCCCCATGTGGAGCCACTGTTAGCCCCCCTATGGAATTCTTGACAAGAAAGCTGGGGGATGGATTATAGTGGAGCCTTCAAGGAATGCTTTTCCCCTGGAAACCCATCCTCCTTGAAGTCTCTAAGTGTTGTGCCTAATACAAATCCTATCTGTTGATCCATTCCTGAAGGTCCTCCTATTACTCCTTGTACCCCTGCAAAATGGCCTTTTCTCCCCCTTTCCTCCTTCTGTCAAAATGCCTGTGTTGCCCCCTATTAACCCCCTAAATCCCCTCTAAAATCTCTACACCCTTTGTTTGCCCAAATTCCCCCTCCATCTCCCTATCGTTGCCCTTGGCTGACATCAAAACACTTTGGAAGTGGGCCAAAAATCATAAATTTCATTGAAAATGGGTTAAAAACCCACTTCCGACCATACAATAGGCCTCCGCCCCTTTCCTGCTAGCCCCACGCCCCTTTACCCTCCACAAAACCCATCGTTGTGACCGGGTTCTAGCACTGAAGGGCGCTTACCAGATTTATTCGTCGGGCACATCCTCGACCGTCGATCCTGAGAGATCGGATGGAAAACATTTAATCCCGCAGGTGCCTGTTGTTTCCCACGTTCATTTTCTCATCGCACGATCGCCGTTCATTTCTCCGTCAGATCAACGGTCCACAGTCCTTCTGCCCTATGGACCCCGCCGTGCACTATTCCAAAACCGCCTGTTTATTTCGCACCGCTCATGCGCAGAGGGCGGTTTTCCCTCGTTGGCCAGCGATTCCACTCAGCTGCCGCCACCTGTCCTCCTATACGATTTCAAAACTGCCAATCTCGCCCGTTAACTCCATCCCCCGCGCATTATCTTTCGGACACGGATGCCCAGCGAAATCATTGTGGACCGTCCGATCTGGGACGGGCCATCCAATGGCCATCACCTGCCCAAGATGCACGATGTTTAATGAAGTTGCATGCGCGATAGCTCATGCCATAGCCCGTCATCCGTCATCCTCCGCCGTCGATCTCCGCCACGATCGATGGTCCAGATATTCTCATCCGCCACTGACTTTTCCACTGCCTCCCGGTCCCGCCACGCCATCTCCACGTTCACCCTCCGTACTTCCTCCCATTCCATGGCATATAATTGGTGCATTTCGTGTTTTTTAAACGTTTTTCATCCGTTTTCGCTCCGCAGACCGTCACCTCCACCAGAGCAGACTTCCATTGTTCCTCTACATTTTTCTTCGCCATGTCACCGCTGGCACTACCTTTTCTCCCCCTCCATATCATCCGCCAACCCGTCCATGGTTTTCTTCGCAGGTTACATGTTTTGTAGGATTATTAAAAAGAAGAATGGCCACCGTGACACACGTCTCTACTACAAGGACAACGAAATCCAAAGAAGATCAGTTACAACAGCTAAATTTATGAGCAAGGACCCGGGAAGGTGAAGACCAAACGTTCATTAAAGAAGCAGGGATTAAACTCTGGGGAAAACCTTCCGGCGCCATTAAAGCTCAAAATGCACGAGCAGAGACAGAGATGGAACATAAAAGTATTTTAATGCAAGAAAAGAGATTGGAGCACGTCAATGAGGATCTTAAGCCTTGAATCAGAGGTTTAAGGGGAAAAAGTACCAGGTTTAAGACCCCGAGGATCGATCAAAAGGTCCTGAGCACAAGAAAAAGGTAACATCAGGGTTTATTCATCAGCAGAATGTTTTTCTTCATCAAGTACAGGGCGCCCATACAGATTTCATTATGCACAATGTCCCTGAAGGAATTTCCACCCTAACAGCAGTTCAAAACCGCCAGAGCATTTCTATGACAGAATTCTCAGTAGTTTATTTTATTTTTGTTCAAAGCACCAGGAGTACCACAGCTGAAATATGTCAGGATCATATTCAGAAAAGATCACTCCTGCATAAAGAGGTGACAGAAATTAAATACTCAGCATTCAATTAGAATGGGTTTCGGCCCTGCATTCATTTTTGTGTTTAATGTTGCATTTAGTGTTCACCCACCCCCTTAGTCGATCTTATGTTCATCCTCTGCTATAAAGCACAAAAAGAAATTGTTGTTGGTTGTTGATGAAATATGAGTGAAACGCAAGCATTTTCCTCTTGAGACAAGTTCTCTGTGTAATATTGTAGGATAGGCTGAGATTTGATGTATTCAGACTGAATGTTCAAGCTATGGGCTATGATGTACTTGATTGGTGTTTTTTTTAATATGACAAGCATGTTTCTTTGGATCCTGATCTAAAGTAGCTGGTGATGTTTTCTTATCTCTGTGTATGATTTCATTTCATTCCATTTCTACTAGCTCGCATCAGAAGTTTGGCATAATATTTACCCTTGATAGGTACCTTATGTTGCTGCTCTCCCAGCCCTTTATGTTTTCTTCTTATATGTGTATCTTAATATTGATTTCAATTGATTTAACCACCGTAGTGGATGTTATTGCCTACTCTTTGATGTATGAATTAATGAAATCTATGTTTAGATGATCTTGTTAGGATTTAGTTCGATGTGTAGAGAGCACTGGGAGGTCTGGAACCCTGTCTCTGCCTCATTAGAATCTTTCCACCCCAATTAAGCCTTTCTAAGATCCCTTTTACTACCTCTAATTTTGTCCAAGCAGGCCTGGAGTTAAATGACCTCTGACCTGATCTATAGACAGAATTGGATGGTTCTCCTTCCTTCATTTTCAGTCCTTAATGTTCCATTTCACCAATCATCTTGCAAGATCCAAATGCTCTAGATGACTAGCCCACTGAAAGCTTGCACATTGATTACAAATAAATCCTTTCTTGACTCCATTGCCCAATGGCCTTGATGTTCTCTGAGTTATCTACCTTTGCCTAGTTTTCCTCTTTTCTCATCCTTCCCTCATATTGGATCCTTCTTTCCTGATTCCCAACAACCAAACACAAACAATCAAAAAAACAACCCTGAGCCTATAACTAGCCTAAAATCACAACCTTGAGCTTCAAAAGACATACACTTTGACTCATATAGAGAGATCCCTCTCTGGACCTAGGAGGGCTAGATCCTAAGGTCTGAAAGTGGTTCTATGTTGTCTCATCTTTTGGTCTTGTGAACCTGGCCAAAACATGGGAACCCCAACAGGTTGGTCTCTGGACATCTGAATGCATGTAATAGTTTTCTGAAGCTATTGATGCCCTGTGTGCAATTTGAAGATAAATAAGCTGATATGAGAAGTTTGAAGTTGTAGAGACCCATCGGGCTTGCTGATTGTAACTGGTTTGAACATCAAATACAAGCTGTTGATTTATGGGATCCTGATTTGTGCCAATGGTGATGTGTTCCTCACTGTAAATTGTTATTTTCTTTAATATTTTCACTCTGTTCACTTTCTCTGATAAGGAATAGCAAACATAGAGCTAGGACTTACTCCCAACAGTACCCTACTCTTACTGAAAGATTTATTTTCTATGTTTTCTTTATTTGAAAGTTCTCTTTACTGAGTATATTAAAGCAGGTTGGTTTCAAAGTACTAGCCTGATCTAGATTGCTCATTGTGATGATCATCAGTGTTTTCCTTTAGAATATGCTGAAAGTAGGTTGGTTTTGATGCACTCGCCTGATCTTAAGCTATTTCAATTATTTTAAAAACATTTCTAACTGAGCGTATTTCAATGTAGTTTAGTTTAAAAGCACTTACCTGATCTCAGAATGCTTTTATGTTTTTTTTCTCTAAGCACATGCCGAAGCAAGATAGTTTGAAAGCACTTACTTGATCTTAGATTGTACACTGTTCTTCATTTTTTTTGTTCTCCACTTCATATATGTTTCATTCCATAAATCACCTTAATAGATCCTTTGAAATAAGTGACTTGCCCCATGGATCCTTCTTGAACCTTCCTATCCAATTAAAATCCTCCTATGACTCCATAGCCCAATGGGTTAAAACTATCTTTGCCTTTTTTGTCAGCCGAATCATTCCTTCACTTGCAAACATCTTCACCCTTTATTTTGAACTGCCTTCACCTTCATCATGTCTTTTCCCAACCAAAACAAACAAAACAAAACCCATGCTCTTCACAACTAGCCTAATATCACATTTCAGGCTTTAAATATCACATCTTTAAACTCATTTATAGAGAGATCCCTCTCTGGATTCAGGAGGGCTAGATCCTTGAATCCCAAAGCGGTTTGATGTTATCCCTACAGTTGGACTTTTGCCAATCTTTCTAATTACAGGGTGCTAACAGGGCCTTCTCTCCTCCTTCTGTTGAATGAACAATGGGAACATTTTAGCTCCCCTGAATGCTGAAGAATGGGATTTATACTCACTCAAGTATTGATCTAGAACCTGATGATCCAAGCATCTTTCATGCTTACTTTCTTTTTGAGAATAGGAAGTGCATGGACCTTCCTCTTCTTCTCTTTGCTTCTCCTCCTTGGGGAGGCTCTTCTTTGTTCTGAAAATAGTTTATATCAAGCTCATCTTATGCATCATCATCTTATTCTTCTTTTTTGGGGTTGAAGGCCACAGGCTGAGCCAAGAAAGTTGCTCTGATACCACTATAATGTTCCCAATTCGGGACAGCTAGCAATCCATGGCTGGAAAACTTATTTTCCAGAAATGGAGGCAGTAATATTTGATACCAAGACCTTGATCCCTTAGAACAATTTATCTAAGACCAAAATCCAAGAATTGGGACCAAACAAATCCTTCTAGGGTGGTGAGACAAACCTCCCACACCTAGTTCCCTTTAGAAATTTCCCAGTGAAAGGGTTGCAGCAATACATGCATACGACTTGGAGCATCAGTGTTATTCAAACACACCATCAGAACAACAGTGACATATATCTCATAGAAATGTGAATGAAACCCATGGCCATATAATTAGATAATAGCAGTAGAAAATGAATACAAGATCATGAGGGAAATGCTACTTAAGACAAGAAAACCCTGCCTCAAAATACTGGTACACAAGTATACCCAAGCTAAGATTGCGCAGTTATATGAAGATACTGCAACATGTATAATGGAAATATAATTATATATCAATGATAGCTCAAGAAATAAGGGGGAGCAAGCTCTCAACCCCTAAAAACACAATTACAACAATCCTTAGAAGGATTGGCTACAATACATGTACAAAATGAGAAAATACAATAATGCCAGAGTTGCTGGGTAGCAACAACAACTCATAAAAAAAATAGAAGGATATGGTTGAATATCATTTGCAATCTGAAATAGCCCCCTCCAATGTATCGCTAAAGTGAAAGGCTAATCCCTTCACCAAATATTTCCCCTCCAATCAATCTTGTAGTCCCTCACTGCAAATACACCATGAGAATAATGCAGTCTATGAGAGATATTGCACTGTAGGTGAGCTAGAAAATGTTGGCCTGATGCCAAGATCTGAAAATCTACCCAAGAACACTCCTCAATGATCTACCAATGAAATGGAGATCCCCTCCTTTGAAAATCAATCTCTGAAGTGGTGTTGTGGAACTCTCCCCTGCAACACCCAGCAACACAACCCAACCACCAATGGATACTGCGCTGTAGCTAAATGAAATGATTTGGCCTTAAGACTGGATATGGGGATAATGAAGTACAATCCCTAAAGAGGTATCTAAAGAAGGAGAGGAAATCCTAAACAGGAATTCCCTCAGCAACTCTTGCTAAACAACAAGAAGATGCTCCAAGTCTAAATAGACATGGAAATCTATAATCCATAACATGAGAAACAATGGTTGCCTTGCCCTCCTCTTATACAATTGTGATCTCACTCTCCATGGGTCCCACTCATTAGGGTTTTCCTTCTCAAGGAATATTCCCTCCTCTTCCTCTGCTCTATCCCATAATGTGTTTTCCACCACATGCCACTACGTTGTTTGACTTGGTCAAACTTGACCTAGTCATCCTGCAAAAGTTCCTTTTCACACATGGAGGTGTGTAATGAAACTCCAAAAGTGATCCTCCTTCATGATAAGAGGATTTTTATTCCCTACTCATGAAATAAATGGGTCTCCTACCCATCTTATTCATCTCCGAGATAAAAATGGCAAAAATTAATATTCCACAAAATTTCGAATATTACAATGAGCCTTGGCCAGATTTCGAGATACTAGAAAATGGAGGACAAGCTACTGCATCAGGAGGGATGGAGGTTGAGACTCCTCATCCAAGAGAGAAAATTTTTAAAATAGGTAGTGAGGAGATTATTGATTTGGAATAAGAAGCAAATAAAGGATCTAAGAGGATTAAGTTTTCTAAGGGGGACAATTTTTCAGCAGTAGTAGGTTTTCAATTGCAACTAGGGGAATTCATTTATACAACGTCTCCTATTACAAAAGAGGCTAATCAAATTTTTGTACTAGTCATAAGAAAATTGTATTCCCAAATAGAAGAAACGAACAAAAAAGTAAAGGAGATCATGGAATCCCAATTTGAAGCTCATTAAATCTTTGAATATCAAACCAGATTTCTTTCTACTATGGACCTTCAGAAGAATCAACTCAAGTTATCTTTCTTTCACCCATATTCTTTGACTGTGTCTTCTTCATTAGGTTTCAATACTGTCAACTTGATAGTAGATGCTAGAGAGATCCCACTGCCTGATAAAATCAATTTTCACAGATGGACTGGAGAGATGATATATAGTGATTTAAATAAAACTTCCATGGTTTCTTACAAATTTCAAGACTTGTTAGAGAAAGTGGTCAATCAGCTAAAGTTACAAAAATAAAACTCCAGAGCTTTGGCCACTCATAATGAAGAACTGAAACGGTTGATTGTAAAGATTGGTGTGAACCCATAAGACAGGAGTATTGTCCAAAAAATTTTACATGGAGTTAAGACATTGATTCAAGTGCTCAAAAATAAATTGAAACTACCTTTTATGGAACATATGGCCTTAGAGTTAGCACATGTAGAGAAAGAGAAAGAAATCCTAACTAATGAGATCTTACAAATAAATGAGGATATTACAAAATTGAAATATATTAACTCTAGTTTTAAAAATTGAATTGATTCTCATGTGTGTACTATATTAGTACAACTACACTCTGAAAATATAGCATACAAATTGTCTAGAGTTATGATTTAGCTTCAAATTTATAAAAATGATTGAAAAAAAATTATATAAATTATGATGATGCACGTAAAATCATAAAGGTGACTGAAAGAGATTTGGTTGTCTCAAAAAAATGATATAAAATATAGAAATAATTTCCAGACTACCTCTCAAGAGATCAAAAAGCTGAAGGATAAAGTGAAGGGAAATATGTCCCTAATTCAATAAAGAGAAATATTTTGGAATTCTATCATTCATACTGTGAAGAATATCTAGGAATATTTGTATATTTTTGCAGAGGAAAAAGCTATTGTGAGCAACCTAGAGAATTTGATTGCTGCCAACAAGAAGAAGCTTCAACATCATGCTCACTTTTCCAGGAAAATGATTGATTTTATTAAATCAAGATCATATCAGGAGTTAAGGTAATTAGGGGTTGAAGATAGAAATAATTATGTTCTCAGAATTAATAAAATGATTTTGAAAAATATGTGAAGGATGAAAACATTGACAAAGTGTTGGATCGAGGTCCCCTAACCGCATTTTTGGTCCAGTTTTGTAATATTTTGTAATATTTAGTCTAGTGCAGGGGTTTTGAGGTGTGTCAAAGCCCCCAATGAATTGAAAAGGGTCAAAGGGTAGAGCTAGAGTCCACAAACCACATTTTGCGGACCATAGAGTAGCACAGGCTAATATGTTATAAATAGATGGATAAATCAAGTCTAGAGAGAGGCTAAAGGTGGGATTAAGCTTGGATACGAACTGTGGATATTTTGTGTCAATTGTCTAGGTAAGGGCTCCTGTAAGATGTGTGCGTGAAGACCCTGACTCCTGCTGTGTGTGGACCTCGCTGGCTGTGTGCACGGGGTGGTAGACAGAGTCTATAAGTTGGATCTCGATACAAATGAATGAGAAGATGATTTTTGATATTTAAGTGTTTCTTTGTTATGATTATCTTCTATGCTTTATGTTATTTCTGAGATTATACTTTCTCAGTGAATACTGATGATTTACCGATGCGCACGTGGATGTGATATGATGAATGCATAGAGTTGTTTTAAGTGCTCTGCTCCTGTTATATGTTATTTGATGCTGTATGATCTTTTATCTGCAAATATACTG
This sequence comes from Pinus albicaulis, assembly GCA_034641835.2. NCBI lineage: Eukaryota > Viridiplantae > Streptophyta > Pinopsida > Pinales > Pinaceae > Pinus > Pinus albicaulis. The sequence goes on along the minus strand of CM076575.1, from coordinate 857,820,245 downwards.
TTAAGGATTTATGTGTTAGGGCTTCCCCTCCACAGTCCTGTCTGATCTAAAATGACCCACTTCAATTAAATTTCCTTCTCTCAAGGTGCGGAAACTTGGTCCCATCACCCCCCCCATACTACTTCACGTGAGACATTGACTTGCGCAAGCATGCCATTACCAAAAGCTCCAGTAGTACAGGGGTTTGTTGGAAAATTTTAAAACTGAACCTGGGTCAAGACCCCTCGAGCAAACAAATGGTTCTATTGCCAGGACCAGGATAATTTTGAGAGAGAGATCGGGTAATGCAAGGAGGTCATTGGTAGCCATTGAAGCCTGAACTTGAGGACTAGTTCGAAAAATAGATTCACAAGTTTTCCCTAAAAGAGAATAGAAGTAAGAAGTTATCTACTGAAGAGTGGAAAAATAAGTATATTTTTAAAGAAGTGTGCGAAATATTATTCGTATCCTTTGCACAAGAATTGCGAGAGTTGTTGGCACGATTGGCAGAGTTCTAGACCTACTAGAAAGATGATCAGATCACACAGTGGATCCCTAAATTGATCCAAAAATTGGAAAAGACTGATAAAAATATCACTAGGAATGTAGGCCACTGGTTTGATAGTATTTTGGGAAGATTCGTAACAGAATTTGTAGTTGATCAGTTTGTGTCATATTCAGAAACAAAGTGAAGGTTCTTCAAAAACCTTCGTGAAAGCTCAGAGGGAGATGGAAAAATATGAAGCATCTACCTCAAAGATTTCGGTATACCTAATAGCAGATGAAGTAGTTAAATGATTCCTTTAGGCATGTATGAAGCTGTTTTGCAACCAGAAGGCAGTAGAGAATTTCCATGCATTAGTAGATAGCTGCGCATAAAAGGTTGCCTCACAATCAGTGGTTAAAACTATGAACAAGCTATACAAGAACAAAAAAAATATTGGTTGGGAGATGCGCATGACTGCACAGATTGGAGACTATGAAATGGACCAATTCATCCTTGACTTAGGATCGGATGCAAATGTCCTGCCCAAGAAAACTTGGCAAAGAATGGGAGAACCTAAGCTAGTATGGTCTACTATTCAATTGTAGATGGCTAATCAACAAAATATGATCCCACTGGGATGACTGCCAAAGGTCATGGTAGACATCGCAGGTGTTAAAATTTTTGTTGATTTTGAGGTAATTGAGATAATGGATGATACAAAACCTTACCCCATTCTCTTAGGCTTGGATTGGGCTATTGACATGGGAGGTATCATTAATTTGAAAAGAAGAAGTGTGATATTTTAAAACAAAGGTACACCGGTGATATTCCCCTTAGATCCAGCAAAAGATGAGAGATGTACTCAACCAGTACGTGAGGAGGAGGATGTTGATCACATATACAAAATGACTACCCAGGATGACGATTGGATCAACCCCATGGTTGATGGCATGTTATGCTATGAAAAAGACAATGAATTCCTCTCAGACTTGGATGAAGAGATAGAAAATTGGCAAAACCGATTGCGTGATGTATCTGCGTTGTGGTGTCTTAAGATCACAAAGAGGTTTTGGTGCATCTCCTTAGAGGTAAGAGAACTACCCTACTTTGATGGTTCTGGTAGTGTTAAGGACTTTCTTAAATAAATTGAAGTAGAGGTCCCTAAAGAGCAGAGGTTTTGGGCCCTTGAATTGGCTATGCACGCAAACCTCGCATGATGGTGGGAGACCCATAAGGAAGCTCTTCAGGACTAGGGGGAATGTTGAAAGATGATGATCCTACGATTTAACCCTCTAGAAAACCCACGTGTGGAACTCTTATTGGGTCGAGGGGATACACGCAAGAACTTGGCTCTCTAGATTGAAGTATGGATGAAAACACATGGAATTAATGGGTCCATATGTTTATTCATACGTTAAGATCAGTCCCCACCACCTAGTATTTGGATGGAGAACTACACCAACATAATCATCACTGGGGTACAATGGCTAAGGATTTTGTAATGAAGTTTGGGTTGGTGGGAGGGACTGAGAAAATTGATGAAGTCCTCCAAGATATAGATTCCCCGGTCTTTAATGATTCCTTCTCTAAATAGGAATGTACTGTGCCAACCTCAAATGCATAGATGGAGGATATTGTCAACAGCAGAAATTTGTCAGTAGAAGACTGTGATGATGACCCCCAGAATATCACTATCCTAGAATCAGAAGGGGAACATGAAATTTCAGGACCTTTGCTACATGCAGTTGATGTAACCAAACCATTGAAACTGAAGGAAGTCAACTTTGGCACAAAATCACAGCCCAAGATGGCCAAAATTGGGGATTACTGGGATAGTGACACAGTGGGAAAGTTCACGGAGCTGCTGACTGAAAATCAAGATCTATTCCCCACAAAGTTCTTTGAACTCAAAGGGATCATCAGGGATACGGGCGTTATGCTGATTACCTTGAAGCCAGACACACTTCCTCTCAAACAACAATGTTATCGCCAAAACCCTAAATATAAACAGAAAGTCAAGGAAGAAATAGAGAATATGGTGGTCGTAGGTATCATTGAATCGGTGGAATAGTCAGATTGGGTAAGCCCTATGGTGGTCCAAGAAAATAAGACTAAAGGAGAGATAAGGATCTACGTAGACCTATGCGAGTTAAATGATGCCTATGTACATGATCCTTTCCCTACCCTTTTCCCTGATGAAATTCTAGATAATGTGGGAGGACAGGAAGCATACTCGTTCACTAATGGGTTCTCTGGGTACAATCATATCTACATAGCACCTAAAGACCATAGCAAGACAACCTTTGCGACTGAGTGGGGATCATTCCAGTACACTTTCATGGCGTTTGGACTGAAAAATGCCCCTTCCATATTTTCACGCGTAGTTGTAGCAGTATTCAAGGAATTCATTCATAAGTTTCTGGAAGTCTATTTTGACGATTGGACAGTGTTTGGATTAGTGAAGAATAATGTTTCAAACTTGCGCATGATTTTGGATGCCTGCAGGAAACACAAATTTCACTAAGCATCAAGTAATGCATATTCTATGTCCCATTTGGGATTTTGTTAGGACACGTGGTGTGTCAGCAGGGATTGATGGTTGACCCAGCCAAGATCATGGTTATCATAAGTTTAGAAGTCCCCACCACTGAGAAAAAAATGAACTCCATCTTAGGCCACACAAGTTACTACAGGAAGTTTATTCAAGGGTACGCTTTTATCACTACCCCAATGGAAAAATTGCTAAAGAAGGATGTTTCCTTTTTTTGGGACGACGAGTGTCAGAAGAGCTTTGAGATGATAAAGGAAAAGATGGTAAATGCACCTATTCTTATATTTTCCAAGTGGGAAAAGGTATTTCATGTGCATGTGGATGCTTCAGTGATAGCACTAGGAGCTATCTTAGCGCAGCTACGAGAAGGGGACATCGATCATCCAGTTTCCTTTGCTATAAGAAAACTCTCAAGCACAGAGCGTAACTATTCTACCACGGAATGTGAAGGGTTGACAATGGTGTATTCCCTACATAAATACAAGCACTATTTATTTGGTGGACACTTCAATATGTTCACAGATCATTTAGCTTTAAAATACTTGGTTAATAAGCCTGTGTTGGGGTGGAAGACTTTTAGGTGGTTACTGTTGTTCCAGGAGTATGATTTTGAAATCATTGTGAAATCATGGAGATTGAATGTCAGGCCTGATCACTTGTCTTGGATTGAGAATGGGGAAGAGTCGAATAATCTGGAAGAAGGATTACTAGATGCACAATTGTTTTCTATCAAGGTGGTGGGCAAGCACTTTGTAGAAATTATTCATTTTTTGACCACAAGTATGGTGCCTGGTGACTACTAAGTACCACATAAAAAGGAATTAGTCACCCGCGCAGCCGATTTTACGATAACTGCTGGACAACTCTACAATTTGGGTGTAGATGAGGTGCTGGAGACGTATGTATTGGAACATCAAAGACAATATATTTTGGCCGAGGCCCATGGAGGAGTGGTAGGAGGGCACTATGTAGGAAAATCCACTACACAAAAAGTATTTAGGGCTGGGTTATGGTGGCTCACATTGCATAATGATTCCCATGCATACTACTAGGCCTGTCATGCATGCCAACAGACTGGGAAACCCTCACGTCAAGATGAGATGCCCCTACAACCATAGATGGCTCTATAGGAATTTGAAAAGTGGGCCATAGAATTTGTAGGACCCATCAATCCCCCAAGAAAGAATACGAGCACCCGGTACTTCATCACTACCACTGATTATGTAACCAGGTGGGTGGAGGAAAAAGATGTGAAGGACTATACTGTGGATACCTTTGCGTACTTTATTTTTGAACATATTCTGACCAGGTTTGGTTGCCCAAATATCATAATGAGCGACAAATGTACGCATTTTTGTAATGAAACTATTGCAGCTTTGACTGAGGAATTCCAGATCCACCATGTGAAAAGTATCTTGTATCACCCACAGGCGAACAAGACAGTAGAGGCCTTCAATAAAATCCTGGAACATTCACTCACTAATATCTATAACACTGACATAAGCAATTGGGATGTACGCATTCTCTCAGTACTTTGGGCCTATAGGACCACATGTAAGAAACTCACGGGAAAACACCCTTTAAAATGGTCTAGGCCATCATGCCTATGGAATACATTGTTCCTAGCCTGGGCATTTCAAATTTTACAAACATGGTCGAACTAGATATCATGGAAGAATGCTTGGCGTAACTGGTGGCCTTGGAAGAAGATTGGTTCATAGCTCAATTCCACCAGCAGTTTCAGAAGGCTCGCAAAAAATCTTGGCATGATCGACATATTCAGCAGAAGGTCTTTAAGGAAGACGAATTGGTATTACTATACCACAACTAGTTTACATGCCATCCAGGAAAGTTCCATACATAGTAAAGGAGATTTCCAATGTTGGCGCGGTCAGGTTGGCTACATTGCATGGAGATTACTTGTCAGGGTACTTTAATGGAAGTCATCTGAAACCCTATAGCGAAAACAGGGTGCCGAACAAATGACTATATGGCTGAAGTAGCTGTGTAAAGGATGTTGTGTGCACCAGGGTGAAAAAGTGAAGGCATGGTTGATGGCTGAGCAGGGATAGTGCGCAGTCCAGGCGGTCCAAAAAGGTGCGACACAGGTGCAGGGGTGGTACATGGCTGGAAAAACTAGCCATTGGAACAGGGCAACTCGGTGAAAAAATGATTTTACCATTGAACACAATGGGAAATTGGAAATTAATGCGGTGATATGGGAGGGATTTTTACCGTTTCCATAATGATATGTTGCAATTAAGGCTAATTCAACCATTTTTACCCATCAAGGGCTATCAAAAGAGGGGTGTTGATCAGAATGGGTTTGTTTTCTTTCCAAGACTCTTGCGCCTTGTGCTCCTCTGTGAACTCGGTTTAGTCTGTGCCATTTCCATCTGTATGTTTGGGAAAGCTACCCCTTCTGACAGTAGCAATCCTGAATTCATATTTCAAGCAAGAATGACTGCTACTAACCCTGATGAGTCATTGCTTGTCAGGGCTTCTGGGGAAGTTGGGTCTGAAAATGTATTAGAAGTAACCCCTGAGATGAAGGAGGTTGTGTCTACGCTATCCAAGAGGAAGGGAAAAGGGAAGGTGAAGGGAGTAGAGAAAGGAAAATAGAAAAATACAAAGTGGTCCGGGGTGAAGCCATGCACATCCCCTCAGATTGTGCATTCCCCTCAAAAGGTGCCTAAGGGCCACTCACCCGATTCATCGAAGCACCCTATGATGGCTCCAGAGGAAGCTTTGCACACAAATCTGCTTTCCTGGCTACCGCCATATGTTAAGCCAAGCAAGCCAACCATGTGCATCCCCAAGTATTTTGACATTGTCCATGTATACCTGCAAATGCCTTTGTTCCCGACAGAGGTGCCTCTAAATGGTGATATGTTTGGAGGCCTCCCCCTCCTTAGATTCGATGATCGTGATCTGGGAAATCTGGAAGTCTTCCCAGCACTGGCTCCATAATTATATCTTGAAAGAGTGATGTATAATAACATGTTGAAGGTAGATCCAATGTCGTGGGCACACAGATTGGTCAGTTCATGGATATTAAACTTGTTGTGTATCCCCCACTTTGGCCGCTGCAACATCACTAGCCTAGTTGTTCACCAGTTGCTGGCGGTGGTCCACAATGGGGGTTTGTGGATCCAAGGTCGCATCTCGATTGATGCTGCAATAATTCAATGAATCACCAACCTCCCCATGCATGGGCCAAATCCTAAGGAGGGAATCAGTAAGAAGTACGAGAAGTGGAGTGCTGATGACATCTGAGAGAAATATCACATTGGTTGCAACCAGATATAGTATGTGGTAGACACAATAGATGATCTAGGATCGCAAATGGGTACCCTAATTCCTACATGTAAAATGATGTGCAAGTGTCAGGCATATGTCATCCTTTCCTATGTAATTCAACTTGGTGGTAGATGTGAAAAAGGGGTCTGCTACAACTGGTCACATTACCTTGTTGATGAATTTTTAGACAATGTGTGCGAGGCACAGGAACACGGAAAGGAATTTTACTACTCCCGGCTGATGCTGTTAATTTCCTTGGTTGTGTGGGAGGCACTTGACGAGGCAGTTCTCCCCGAGCACTAGACAGGTATGTGTGAAGGTGCACAGTTTGAAAACCTTTGGGATTCGAAGGATCCCAAGTGGATCGAGGAGAATAAGGTATTCTGGGTATTATTTGATAGTTCTCTGGCAACATCAATTCATTCCCTACCCTACTTTTCTCCCATGGTCTACAAAAATTACAAGGATGTATTAACGTTTCAGGTTAAAATGCACAATGTGCAGGTTTGGGCCTACAGAGATCCAACCTGATATACTCTCCCTTACATGGCTATAAAAGAAGAAATTGATCAAGTGGGTGCAACGTGTAAACTGGCATGGAATCTTGGCTTCAAGTCGTGTGCCCTGGTTAGAGAAGGTACATTTGGCCAAAGCACGATCCCAAAGGATACTATCCCACCACAAATCACGAAGGAATCCAAGGTACATGCTACGAAGAAAAGCACGACCCAAGAAATCCCTAAGGATGTTACCACGGGGATAGAGCATGAGTCGCCGTAAGTTCAAGGACTCGAAGGGCTTGGTGGTGAAGATGCGGCGTCCTCACATGATACTAAATGCACCAGTGAGCCTCCCAAAGGACCAAGGAAGAAGCACAAGTCTATTAATTCTAGTGCAGAAAAGAAGGTCACATTGAAAAAAGATGAATTAGAGAAGATTGCGAATGTCGTCACCATTACGTCAGAAGACCGATTGGTTGCTTTGGAAGGACAACACAAGGCCATGGTAGAAGCTTTGTAGTATGAACTATAGGCACTTCAGCTAAAATCAGAAACACTTCAGCCAAGCGTGGATTAGGTGAGGCAGAATCAAGTGAGCTAGCCAGCTATAGTTACAGTCTTTACCATCGTCACGGACAGTCAGATCTTCCCCCTCCCAAGCACATATTTCTTTATGATACCCTCAATATTGTGCAACCAAGTACATGCATGCTCTTCATTCAACCTCGATGTTTCACGCTTGAAGGGTGCGCAGCTGCATTACCCTTTTATCTCCATCACCAATAAGCTTCAGCACAGAGAATTGTGGGCATAGTAGCAACTTAGTGAGGCCAAGAAAACTATGGTGACCAAAGCTGCCAAAACGACCCAAACCCAAGCCACACACATCACCGCCATCACGTAATAAGTTGAATTAGAGCAGTTGATAGACTGGCTCTATGAGGATATGCTAGAAGTAATTCTTGCCTCCACTGTGTTGTAGGCCAAGGTCAAAGGCTTGGTCACTGCTTTGAAGGCATCATGAACCAAAGTGAAGGTTTTTAAGGATGATTTGGAACATCAGATAGCATCGCTACAGGCTAGGCTACAACCTAAGACCCCTCTAGAGGTGTGGGCCCAATGAGCCACGCTTGTCACGGAAGCTACAAATAGTATTACCACACATATCACAAAAGGCACCGAATTGTTGGAGACTGCTATGACGATATGGTCCTCGGTGTAGCGTGACCTCCTACTTCCCCAAATTAAGTAGGAGTTGCACCAAAAGGAGCAATATTTTGAGCAAATGGAAGCCACTATGACCACCCTCATCCCAGTACAACCACTAGTGTTCCTTCAAGCCAGCCACATGCTCAAAAATGAAATTGCGGGGCTCCGCCGCAAGAAGCAAGTACTCAGCAACCATCTAACACCATGGGCTGACGAAGCTATCAAGCTTTCACGGGAACTAGATGGGGTCGTGAAGCAGTTGAATCGGACCTTGGAGATTGTCACCGCAGCTACTGAAGGCCCAACTTCACAAAATTCGTTTGATATTGCGCAAAATGCAGCTGTGCAGAGCAAAGGTGTTCTTCCCCCTTTGGCTGCCGCTATCGAGCAGCTCCAAGAAATTATGCAGACCCCGCTGACACTGTGACTTGGGACGAGCCAGAAGATTGTGTTGGGGGCCTATTGGAGCGAGGTCCCCTGACTGGATTTTTGGTCCAATTTTGTAATATTTTGTAATATTTCATCTATCGCAGGGGCTTTGGGGTAGGTCAAATCCCCCAATGAATTTTAAAGGGTGAAAGGGTAGACCAGGAGTCCACAAACCATAGTTTTCAGACCATAGAGTAGCGCAAACTAATATATTATAAATAGTTGGAGAAATCGAATCTAGAGAGAGGTTAAAGGTGGGATTAAGCTTGGATACAAATTGTGGTTCTTTTGTGTCAATTTTCTAGGTAAGGGCTCCTGCTGGTTGTGTGCGTGGAGACCCTGATTCCTTATATGTGTGGACCCCGCTAGCTGTGTATGCAGGATGGTAGATAGAGTCTATAAGTTGGATCTGGATATGAATGAATGAGAAGTTGTTTGTGATATTTAAGTGTTTCTGTGTTATGATTATTGGCTATGCTTTATGTTATTTCTAAGATTATACTTTCTCACTGAATACTGATTATTTAGTGATGAACATGTGGATGCGATATTATGTATGCATAGAGCTAGTTTAAGTGCTCTGCTCTAGTTATATGTTATTTGATGATTTATGATGTTTGCTTTGCTAATATACTATTAAGGGTCTCTATGTTAGGCCTTCCCTTATGGAGCCCTGTCTGATCTAAAAGGACCCACTTCAATTAACTTTTCCTCTCTCAGGGTGTGGAAACCTAGTTCCAACACCCCCCCATACTACTTCAGGTGAGACCTTAACTTGCACAAGAATGTCATTGCCAAAAGGGCAAGTAGTACAAGGGTTTGTTAGAAACCTTAAAACCAAACCAGGGTCAAGACCCCTCAATCTAGCACAAAGTTATCATAGGTGAAATAAGTTGTGATGAAATTTAGTATTGATTTTGAGAAAAGGAGTAGAACATGTTTACCTTCATGCTGGGATCAACGGGGGAATTTATTACCCTGAGAGACCTACGAGACTTTATTGGTGGAGGACAAGAGTAAAATCATATCTACACATGAAAATACAATAGTACTTAAAGGGGAAACAACTGTAAACTACTTGCATAGATATTTTCAGTTACTATGGCTTATGAGAACCCTCTTTGTTGAAAATCCAACATACAATAGGATAAAAAATTTTAGAATGTCACATACTAAATTTGTCAAGAGCTCAAATTCATACATGAACATCTGGAAAAAATGCAGGGAATGTGTTAGAACAGGGTCTCCTACAAGTGCTGCGAATTTGGTCTATTTTTGTATATTTTTTATTATATTTAGTATAACATAGGGGTTTTGGGTGGATCAAAGCCCCTAATGCATTGTAAATGGGTCAAGGGTAGACCAAGAGTTTTCAAACCACGATTTGCAGACCATTGGATGCATAGGCTAAAGTAGTATAAGTAGTTGAACCTTTTTGAGTTGGAAGATAAACTGGAACTAAGAATGGTGCGAATTACGAATTGGTAGATTTTTTTTGGGTTTTTGGGGGAAGGACTCCTACTTTCTATGTGCACGGAGATCCTCAGTCCTACTGTGTGCGGACCCTACTGTTGTGTGCAAAGGTTGGGTTGGGGTATTGTAAAAGGATCTGAAGGATTAATGAATGTGGAAGGCTGTTGAAATCTCTGAATCTGTTGGATCTATGATATCTGATTATGCATGCTGTATGTCATTGATTTAGGCAGCTAAAGTACTTGTGTTTCTTGTTTATACTGAGATCTAGATCTATTATGGTGTGCATAATTCTATACTAAGCTCTACAAGTAACTGTGCTAAGTACTTATGCTGCGTTGAAAATTGATCTGAATCTGTTTATTAGACTTTATACAAGAGTAGAGGTGATAGTTGCTTTACTGTCCTATATCTGTTGCTATTATACCTGATACTGCGCACGTGGATGCGAAGGGACTAATAGGTCTGGGTTTTTTAATATACGATCTGATATTTGTGAGTTCGAACGCAGCTCTGCCTGACTTACCTACCCTCTCCTAGGGTGCGGAAACCTAGTTCTAGCACCCTCCCATACTACTTCGAGTGAGACTTTGGCCTGCGCAAGCAGGTCACTGCCGAAGGGGCTAGTAGTATAGGGGTTGTTAGCAAACCTTAACCTCCGAACCTGGGTCAGGACCCTTCGAGCCAACAAATGGTTCCGTTGTCGAGACCGAGATCATTTTGAGAGAGGGATCGGGTAATGCCAAGGCCGTATTGGAACCCTGAAAGTAAAGAAATTGATGAATGGTTCGAACAGCAAGTTCAGGAATTCGTAGTAATAGAAAACCGCAGTACGAAGTTGACCACCGAAGAGTGGAAGAATAAGTATATCTTCACAGAAATCTATGAGATCTTCTTTGTAACTATTGTGATCGAGCTCCAGGAGTGGCTCGCAAGGTTGGTCGAATTTCAGAAGTGTTGGAAGGATGAGCAAGTTACATAGTGGACCCCTGAATTGACCCAACAGCTCAAAAAAATTGATAACACCATCACTCGCACGGTAGATCACTGGGTGGACAGTGTAATGGGAGGATTCATAACAGAATTTGTCGTCGATCAATTCATCTCCTACTCTGAAGTAGAGCGAAGATTCTTCAAGGGTTTCTGGGGTAAGTTTCTAAGGACCTTACCGCTGCTGATTAAAATATCACTGTGCGAAAAAAGTATTATGTGTAGCCACACCGAATGAATGACCTCTGATCTGGATGGGAGCACAACACGAAGCAGAAAATACTATCGGACCAACCAGGAAGGAGATAGATCTATCTATAGTTCGGTGAGGGAAGTGGTTGTGCACAGCCCTCTAGCCACGTCACTCTCAAATCAGCATAGGGGTAAGAATTCACCTACACCTTCGCCGCCACCACCGGAAGACGACATGGCCGCGCATATAAGTTACCTACCTTTAAGGGTGTAGGAGATGAAGATATGGAGAAATTCTGGTTTGTCACAGGATCGGTATGGACTATGCAGAACATAGCTAGTAATGCGGTGAAAAGGGCATAACTGCCCCTTGCCTTTGAAGGAAGAGCCTTGGACTGGTACATGGGGTACATCGGCCAACATGCGAACGTGACAATTGACGAGATTAAGGACACATTGAAACAACAGTTCAAGAAGCCGAAGGCCTACTCTCAAATAGTGGTGGATCTAAAGGATTTCAAGCAAGGGCCTGTTGAGTCTGTGTGGGAGGTCGATTAGCGACTAAAGAAGGTGATCATAGAAGGAGGATTTCAGTATGATGATAGATAGCACACGGAATGGTTCATCGCCATGTTACTGCCTCACTTGCGCGTACCTATGGGTCATCAAACATTCGAATCACAGGAAAAATCCTTGGAAGTCGCGATGAAGCTAGAAGCTGCACCTAGGGATGATACCCAGCTGGGCGTCCAACAAATCCAAGGACAATTGGAGGCAATGCACGTAGAGATCCAGAACCTACGAAAGGAATGAGGAGCTGAAGCTAGCCCCGACAAATGGTGCATACAATGTAGGACGAATGGTCACACCAAGGATAACTGCCCTCTATTAACAGACTATGCAGGCAGGAGGACCTAGTCTGCTGCATCCAGGATCAAGCGGAGGACCTATTCTGTTGCGTACAAGCTCAATCGGACCTGCGTTGTGGTGTGATGATTTCCGCGTAGCTGGCCTGCATGATATGAACCATTGCCCCCGCTAGTTGTGTCCACTGGACGGGAAGCACAATGGTACAGGTTTTGTTAGTCAATAGGAAACAACAAGCAGAGCTGTCATACTTATGATCTGATGATAGATCGAGGAAACTTATATAGGGTATAAACGGATCTTGCGTCATCAAGATCTCCCATAGGCATAGGTGGCTCCCCAACTAGGGGTAGGGGAGGAGGTCAAGGTGTAAGCGCGGGTCGAGGCCGAGGCCAATTGATCTATTATAATTGTGGAGAATTAGGGCACTTTGAAAGGGATTTTCTAAACCCTACAAGATATTCCTGCCGATATTGGAGATACTTGGACCATGCAATTAAAGACTGCCCAATATTGATGGCAGGAGAAGCAGCTAGCACCTGCGCAAAATGTGCATAGGGTTAAGGCTGAGCTTGAAGACAAAGATCCAAGCGTAAATGTAGTAACATGCAGTGGAATGGCTACCGGAGGACCTGAAGAAAGGGTTGTGACTGAATCTCTGATCCATAAAGCGGTTGGCAAACAAAATGGTTTGGACCTAAGCAGAGAAAAGTAAGCATTTATCGCAGCTTGCAAGGATTTTGTTAGGGTGGAGGCACCTACTTCTCAGCCACCGGTGAACCTTAAGGTAGATGAGGAGTTCAGACCCTTCTTGCAGGCATGTATGAAGTTGTTGCGCAACCCAAAAGCTGTAGAGAATCTTCAGGCATTATAAGATAGTTGCGCAGCATGACCTAACCAACTCCCAGAAGTTAGGGATGTGCATAAACTATACAGATGTAATAAACCCACCAGTAGGGAGATGCGGTTGATAGCACAGATCAGTGACTACGAAATGGATCAAGTTATTTTAGACCTGGAGTCGGATGCGAATGTATTACCTAAAAAAACTTGGCAACGAATGGGCAAACCTAAGTTGGAATGGTCCACTATCTAGCTGTGCATGGCTAATCGACAGAAGATCATACCCTTGGGGAGGCTATCGAAAATTATGGTAGATATAGCAAGGGTCAAGGTTCGGGTTGATTTTAAATTAATTCAAGTTGTTGAAGATGCAAACCCTTACCCTGTGCTCTTAGGGTTGGACTGGGCCATAGATATGTGTGGTATCATCAACCTAAAGAAGAGAAGCATGGAATTTGAGAATAACGGTACAAGGGTGATAGTACCATTAGATCCTACAGATGGTGAACAACAAACAGAGCCAGTGCGTGATGACAAGGAGGTGGATCACATTTATAAGTTGATTGCATGGGATGAATATTGGATCAACCCCACAACGGATGGAATACTCTGCTGGGAAAAGGACACTGAATGCTTGTTCGACTCCGATGGAGAGATAGAAAATTGGCAAAATCGGCTACATGATGTCTCTGCGCTGTGGTGTCTTCGGGTCACAAAGGACTTCCGCTGCGTGTCCTCAGAGGTAAGAGATCTACCCTATTTTGATGGCTCTGGTAATATTAAAGAATTTTTACAAGAATTCGAAGCTGAGGTTCCCAAAGGACGAAGGCTATGGGCCCTTAAGCTAGCCATGCGCGGAGTACCTACGTAGTGATGGGACATGCATAGGGAAGCATTCCAGGATTGGGAGGAATGTCAGGCTATGATGATCCTACGATTTGAGGTGCTAGCTAATGTACAAATCAAGACATTCCTTGGATCGAAAGATCCATGCGAATAACTGTTTGCGTGGGAAGAACAGTCATGCGACAATACTACCAAAGAGTGGGTTCATTTGTTTATTGATGCCCTGGGACCACTTCCATCTGCATGGTACTTAGATGTGGAGCTACATCAGTGCACCCACCACTAGGGGACGTTGAAGGGAAAATTCGTGGGAACATTTGGGTTAGTAAGCAGGACAGAGGTGCTTGACGCAGCCCTGCGGGACATTGCCATTGTAGTATGGGGTAAATCACACCTGTATATCGCACCGGGAATACCCACACGAGAAACACGGGTACAAAGCATGGTCAACTACCACAGCCGAGCCCCAAAGGAAGGTAAAGATGTTCTACAAGTTGTTTCAGAATCGGAATTGAACAAACTGCTTAGGCTATGAGTAGGTAGCATGGATACGCACCTCACGTTGGGTGGGATCGGGGGTGTAGATATAGGAAATAGAGTTATCGAATACCTGGAACCCATTAAAAAAAATAAACAACTGTGTTCAATCCTTGGCCACGCAGTTTACTACTAGAATTTTTTTCGGGGGTATGCACAGATTACAACACCTCTATAACAATTTCTTACGTAGGAGGTCCGATTCTGTTGGGAGGATCTTTCCGGATGTCGAGTAAACATGTCTTTGTTAGGATTACAGCAGATTATGAGCTTAGTAGGAAGAACGCCTCGCTAAGTGGGCCCGCGGGGATTTTTTTGGCGCAAAGTCTATTTTTAGAAATGGATCATGTTCTATGAGTTGCAGGATGCTATTTGTGGATGGTTGGTCAGGTCGGGAAAAATAGATGGACTTCTATTTTTAGACATACTGGGCAGAATCTATTTTTAGATTGCCAGTCTAAAAATAGATATGTCGAATATTATTAGCTCTTAATAATATTTGGACTCTAAACATTATCTTATCCTCTTGGAGCACTTTAGTTAAGTTCATAGAAGTGGCACATGCATCTGACATAAGGAATTATGCTATTCCTAGGGTTTAGTAGAGCTATTGCATGTTGACTTCAGTTAGAACTCATGTAACAGAGTTTGGTGGAGTTGTATTCAGTTTAACTCAGTTAAACATAGTTGAGCTAGTTGTATCTAGTCTAACTGATTGATACACTAATGAGAGTGGTGTGAATTAATTATTAATTAATTCACTAATTATAAACTCATTAATAAACTATAGAATACATCAGTTAACTTCAGTGCATGGACAGTTTCAGTGGAGACCAGTGGAGAGGCAGGTGAAAGAGCAGTGTGACTATCAGTTGTGACTATACTGGTGCATGAGTTTGCACCACACATTGATAGAGATGCCAATGAGGATTGCGCAGTGCATACTAGTGGGATTCGAACTTGGATCAAGCCATTATTCATCTTGGATTTTGCAGTAGAGGCAGGCTAACAGGTGGAGCAGATTGGAGCATGTGTTTTGTTAGATCTGAGCTTGTGTAGTGTGTAACAATTGGAGATTGTACTGAGAGCTTGTGAGGAGTTTGTACAATGATTCTTACATGATCTCTATCATTATAATATACAGATAGTTGGGGGTTTTCAGCTTTAATCTTTCCCATAAATAATGTGTTTATATGTGTGATTGTTTATGGTTTTAATGTGCGCATGCGATTGTTTATATTTCCGCAAATTGATGATCAATAGTAGAAGAGGTTATGTATTATGCATGATGCTCAAATAGTGTGTGATCAGGATAATCTCGGTGAATAATTTAACAGTTATTCAAATTTCTACAGTCTTTAGTTTTGAAATGCCTATGGAGCATGCCTTTGTTGGGGCAGTATGTGTAGGAGGCACAGGTGTCTAACCTAAGCGTAGTAGCAAGCGCACGAGAGGTGCGAAAACTAGCTATTAGAAAAATAAAATCTGGTAAACAACGACAGTTACCATTGGAAGGTGCGCCCCCCTGACATTTAATGGGGTAGATTTTGGGGATTTTGTATCGTTTATCTGATGGTAAGTTCCAAGAGAACTTTACCCTACCGTTGGATGACTACAGGCACTATAAAAAGGGCATGATAGCTCAGCCAAGGGTTCCATCTCACTTGCATAACTTGTACTTATCGTCTTTGTCTAGAGTGAACTTGAGCTATAAGATTTTCTGGGTCTGCACTGTCCCTTTCATGTCTGATCAACCTACCCCTTCTGACAGTAGACACCTAGATTTGGGATTCATTTTCCATGCTAGGATGACAGCCATGAACCCTGCTGAACCCTCGGCACCTACAGAACCAGAAGGTGAGGAAGTAATGGAGATTGGGTTTGAGGATCAAGAAGTGCTCTCTACACCGGCCACAAAGAAGGGAAAAGAGAAAGCACAAGGCTTAGGGAAGCCCCGAAAAAGGTGTGAAATGGGCTTGAGGGAAGCCTAGGACCTCCCCAAGGCAGGCCAAGTCCCCGCGAGAAATGCCTCAAGCTCAGGCTGCCCTGGAGGGAGCCCTTCCTACCAATTCGAACAACTGGTTACCGCCCTTCATCCACCCACGCATGCCATTGATGCACACACCAAAGAACCTTGATGGCCTAGTTACCTATCTACAGATGCTGCTAACCCTGGGAGAAGTCCCTGTCCTAAGTGACCCCTGTGGGAAGCTACATGAAGTTAAGTTCAACGATTAAGACTTGGAAAATTACGAAGTGTTCCCTGAGTTAAACCCCGCGTTGTACCTAGACACAATTTACGCGGAAGATGAAGTCACAGTTGTTCCTTAGCACTGGGTAAGTGGATTGGCCAGAGCCGGACTTTTGAACCTGCTGTGTATGCCCCACTTTGGCCATTACAACGTCACGGATCGACTGGCCCGATAGTTGCTCACCATAATTCATAATGGCTGCCTATGGATTCGAGATAGGGTTTCCATAGATGCTGCATTGGTCCATAGGATCACGAGCCTTCCCATGAACAAGCCACACCCTCTGAAGCGTGTGGGTAAGAAATATGAAGGGGACACCACGGAATATGTGCATCAGACCTACCATGTGCAAAGAAATACGTGCGACTTTATCATAACAAACATCAGTGACCCAGCTATGCAGATGGGTACCATAATGTTAGCTTAAAAGCTAATGCGAAAGTGCCAGGTTGCCACCATCCTTGCCTATGTGATTCGGCTAGCCGGACAATGTTTGGGGGGAGTCTACCTCAATTGGGCCCAGTACATATGCGACGAATTCTTAGCCAACGTCCGTGAATCATAGGAGCATGGCAAAGCCTTCTATTATGCCTGGCTACTATTTCTTATGGCCCTCGTTGCCTGGGAATCCCCTACAGATTCACTCCTCCTCGAGCTCACTCTAGATATGTGCAAAGGGGCCTGGTATGCCCATTTGTGGGATTCCAAGGATGCACAGTGCATAGAAGATAACCAAGTCTTCTGGGTCCTCTTCCAGAGTGGAGTGACCGCAGCCATCAATTGTCGACCTCGGTTGTCCCCCAAAATATATGATAAGTACAAGAATATCACAGTGTTCCAGGTTACCGTGAATAACATTCAGATCCGTAGCCACAAGAATAAAACCTAGATGTCACTTCCTTATATGGTAGCAGGTGAGGAAATTGACAATGTGATTGTGCTATGGCTGCCCGCCTGGAAGATAGGCTTCAAAATTAGCGCCAGGGGCACCACTGGTACTAGCACGACACAAGTACCCCCACCTGTTATCACCAAGAAGATGGAAAGCACAAGGAAAGACACAGGCGTAGCCATGAAAAAGGGCACACAGCCAATGCAGACCACCACGAAGAACACTAAGGCCGAAACCCAGGTTGACTCACAACTAGCCATGGAGGAAGTGAACGTCGGATGTACGAAGTGAACCGACAAGCCTGTCAAGGGACCCCAAAACAAGCAGCGTGCGCAGCGGAAGGAACGAGATGAGATGGTTATATTTACAGATGGAGATCTTGAACAAATCGTAGATGCCATCACAGGCCACAAAAGAGAAATGGGTCGCTTTAGAGGAGCATCGAAAGGCTACAATCAAAGCCATCTAGGAAGAGCTTTGAACCTTGTAGCTAAAGATAGACACGATATAGACTAGCGTGGTTTAGGGATGGACTCCCTTGGCAACTAGCAGTGTAATGCTAGCTACGAAAGAAAGCCATCTCTGTTCTTTACCGAACGCTTCCCTTGTAGGAATCCAACCCGAAGCAAGTACATGGTGTTAGAGTCCCGTAATTTGGCATATTGGTAAACCAAATGGCAGGGCAACATTAGACCAATATTTGGAGTCCTAGGACCTAGCCTTCATGGACTCAGAGAGGGCTCTCTCTATGATGCGAAGGATGTGAGCTTGTTCACTTTGTATGTTTGATTTTAGGCTAGTTGTTAAGTATATTTTGGTTTTTTTTGGTTTTGAGGTAAAAATGATCAAGTAGGACAATATAGAAAGAGATTTTATCAAATCAACAGGGCTATGGGGTCAGCTAAAGTCAAGGATGTCTAAATGATGGACAAGGTGTATTGCAGGGCTGATTTAGCAAGGTCAATGGATCCTTTGGGTGAGGTATGAGGTGAAATGAACATTAACTTTGTGAAAAATGAAGAAATATTAAACATATATAGTTTGAAATCAAATACTCATGAGGTAGGGAAAACCATAAATCTCTATGAATAATACTCAAACTGATAAACATGAAAGATAAATAATCCGGTGATACATAGAAGCATAAGAACTCCTAATTCTGGAAATTCACCTTCAGCTGTTGGGAAAACATATAAGATAAACAAAAAAATTAATATATGGAAAGGGAACTCCTAAAAAACATATATCAAGCTATCAGGAACTCTAAAACTAGTTTGCAAGCATGGACAAAGGACAAGATCGAACGAGACCTCTTTGACTTAACTAAAACAATCAGAATTTCATAGAAAATTTTTAGAAATGGAGTTTTGAGAAACTATAAGTAAGCAGGGCATACCTTAAATCATACTAGATAGCTAACATACTGACCATTAATGAAACAAGAAAAAAATTCTTGATGGACCTAAGGAGAAGTTAAGAATTCCTTAAAAATGATCAAGAAGAAGAAAACATCAAAGTTGTAATATGCAGGAGGTTTGAGGTGCTTCCATGAGCATATCTCAACATATAATTTTCTGATCTACAGTAAATAATAAGTATGAAACATTAATGGAAACAAGAATACATAAAAAAATCAAGGAAACATCACCATTCACCAAGCTATGTAATCATGCACACAATGCTCCTCCACCATCAAGCCAAGCAAGACATTCATCCACTTCATAAAACCAGTATTTTCTTCAAGCTCATAAAACTATGTATTTCTCTTAACATGTCAATTTCTGCCTATTTTTTACAATTAATCCTCTTGGTTTATATAAGCCAAAGAGGATAAAACCTCCCTAGAGCAACTAGAAGGCCATTGGCCAAAACAAAATATCTAAAACTGTCCTTGAGGCCTTACAAGGTCCAAGGCACAAAATATCTCTCTAAAATATCTTTTCGGACCAAAATAGCAAAAAGAATCACTTTTAGGCTCTGACATACATGATAAACTTTCCTAATGCACATTTTTCCTAGTCAACACACAGGAATGCAGAAAAATATCCCTGTTTTTAGCAGAATTTCCAGGAGCGCAACACCAAATAGGCCTTTTTGCAGTGAGGTTTTGGAGGCCTTCTCGGTGTCAAAAAAGGTCCCGTGATGGCCTGTTGGAAATCTATGGATGTCTACTTTCCAAATACACTTGATTTATTTCAATATGATCTCTAAAATATTGTAAAAAAGTAAAAAAAGTGCAAAAACCCAAGAGCACAACACTTGCTCAAAAACAATGGCAGAAAGGTGAAAAAGTGACCGTTTTTGGACTTTTTTGACGGACCAAAACAACTCCAAATGATCTGAAAATTTATGAGCATACTCCCCTAGTGCCAAGGAATCCAAAAATATGAATTTCACCTGCTAAATATGCCCTGAGAAATAGCGCAACGCCCAGGGTGTTGCTCTCCTAGGCATGAAAATTCACAAAAAACAAAAAGGTGTCCAAATTTGCCCAAATTTGGTGATTATCTCCCTCAAGGGTTTTTGGAAGCCTGTAGTGAAACATGGGCCAAAATGTTTAGCCTATATTTTTATTTTCATGTTTTTTCGTTGGGCGCCTCCTTTGGGCAGCTTTGAGTTTCTTTCTAGCAAACTAATTTAGCTTCTTGTAATTTTCAGTCATTTTCCTTTGTAGGCATAAATCTTTGTTTGATTTCTCCAATTTAGTATCCAAATGTTGGTTTGCCCTCTCTAGCCAAGATTATTTGTCATTTTCAATTTCTAAGGCAAGGAGTTCCGTGAGAGGGTACTGCTGTGCATGAGCTGATTCTTCTTCTTTCTGCTTTTCTAATGCTCTTTTAAGACCCATGGTCTTAGGCCTCTTTCTTGCCTGGCCTTCCTCTTCCTCATCTCCATCATACTCATCCATGTATTATTCTAGCCTTACTTGTGATTTCTGAGATTCTCTTTTGTACTTGAGTTCTCGAGCTTCATAAATGGCAAGTTTGCCACTCATTTGTGCATTTTGTGTTTGTAGGAAATGAATTATATGTTTTTATCTTTCCAAATCATTCACCAAGTCTTTAACTTGAGCATCCCGATCTTGTAAGAGGGATCTAAGGATCCTTTCCTCATTTTCTTCATCATCATTTTCCAAGTGTATTAGCTCAAACTCCCTCTCCTTTTCATCACTGCTTTCTTGTTCTTCAATTTTCTGCTTGCCTTTTCCTTTTTTGATTTTCTTCCCTTTGGCTTTCTTTGGCAACTTCCTCTTATACTTCTTTGGAAATTTACCTCTGCCTCTCAATGCCCTGGTGACATTGCTTGGCACTGTTTGAGTGTTTTTTCCTCTTACTGTTTTAGTGGCTTTAGCTTTCACTGTTTTAGTGGTTTTAGCTTTCACTGTTCCTAATGAAGGATGCATGGCCCCTTGCCTTGGAGAGGCAGTTAAAACATGCTCATAACTTTGCTAATGAGGAATGAGAGGAGGAGTCGATACTTGGGCTTGTTCAATTTGGTCCTTTACAGCTTTAGGGCTATCCTTTTCCTCAAAAAAATTCTTTGTTTTCATTTATATGTCACTTTGTTGTAGGAAACCTTCTTGATCATTAAATTTTTCATTTGCAATGATCTCATCATTAGGAGCAATCTCAGAAAGATCTTGTTCTATTTTTGTTTGGTGAGAGATGTCTAGGTTTGCTTTCCTTTTCAAAGCTATCTCTGACTTCATCCACCTTCCTGTTGTCTTGACTGTTTTTATCATTTCCCTCTTTGTTGTGACTACTTTCATCATTTTCATCTTGACCTGGGTCTTCAATGGTGTCATTGTCTTTGCTACTTAAGCCTTTACTGTTTTGACTGTTTTAGTTGCTTTCATTACTTTCGTTGTCTTCTATTTGGTTGCCTACTTCCTCATCAAAATTTTTGTTTCCATTGTGTTTTGGACTGTTTGCCTCATTATTTTGATTGTTTTCTCTACTGCTGCTTTCATCATTTTTGCTGTCCTTATTGTGCTTTGGGCTGTTTGCCTTTCCCTCTTCACTTTTTGTTGTTTGGCTATCCTTATCATTTTCGTTGTCTTCACTATCTTCGTGTTTGCTGCCTTCATCACTGTCATTGTTTCACTATTTTTTTTGTTGTTGTTACACCATTTTTTGGTCATCTAACCTATTATCATTAGATGGACCCAAGTACACCATGTAAGACCAATTTTACTCCAAGTAAGATTGCTTTCACTATGAAAATAACTTAGTAAATCACCTTTATTAAGTTGTTTATGGTCTAAACAGGAAACCCCATAAGGAAATATTAAATAAATATACATTTTTTTTATTTTCCTCAAGGAATAATTAGATAAACAGTAGTTTAATTAATATTTATGGTTATATTTAACCCAAAACAAGGAAATTAATTAGATAAATCATTACTTATCTTATTATTTTCTAAAGAATAATTGTTTAAATCTTATTTATATAATATTCTTTGTTAAATATGACTAATTCACCCTTAAATAATTAAATAAATCATTATTTGTTTTATTATTACTCAACCATATCCGTAAAATGATAAATAAATCATTTATTTATTTAGTATTACTTAATCACATCCTTAAAATGATAAATAAATCATTTATTTATTTATTATTTACAAATAAGGGGATTTGACTCAAGTCAAATTCCTTTTCCCTCCAACAAATATAATAAAATATTCCATAAAAGTTGGAACTAGATTTGGTTAATAATATTTTAAATATGCACCAATCTCTAGACTAACTCAATATTTTGTTATAAATAGAAGGGGTTTTCCATTCATTTTTCACCTTTTGTTTCCTAAAGATAACTCTGGATCTCAACTCTTGGTCTGGCTATTGATCTACCATCATAGCCATATTTTTCCATTTTTGTATGGGTTTTCTACACCATCAAGAGAGAGGAATTTTAAATATGAAGTGCTGAGGACTTTCAAGAACCCATCCCATTGAGGAGAACAGGGAACATCCTCTTGTGTTTTCCTCCAAGGTGCCATTAATAAAAATTTCATTGGATATATTCTTGTCTTGTCTATTGGATCTATGGAGTAAATCATGTTTTTTCTACTCTTTAATGTATTCTAATGCATAGATCTAGATTTTTTTCAGTATTTGTCTTGATCATCTAATTGCAGATCTGAAGATATTAGCAGTCATTTCTGTTGTTAGGGTTGTTTGTTATGCACAGCTAAAGTGGTATTTTTTCGTACACCTCGAATCAAGATTTATACTATCAACTGGCGACTCCACACGGGTTTGCAATTATGACCGCTGTCATTTTTCTGATCCTTGCATATCCATCTACTTCAAACCCTAGGATTTCTCTTCAGCCCCTTGTTTTTTCTTTTCTTTATGTTTTTTTTAACCCATAAAACTCTAAAACGATAAAAATTTTAACTTTCGCGTGTTTTCAGACCCATTACGCAGGTGACAAACATCAGCCGTAGCTAAGACGAAATTTTTTTCTGAAATCTACCACCGAGAGTGCCGGAAGTGCAGGTCGCACTTTTCAGCCCAAAACCTGTGACCTGGACCTCCAGGGCGCACTTTCCAGCCCAAAAAGTGCCACCTCTGATGAAAACAGGTCAAAAACTGCGGCCTGGACTTTTTGCAGGGATTTTTCTGAAAGTTTTCTGGGTTTTTCTGAGCCTCTGTTTAGGGTTGTCTGACCTCCATATTCTCCTGTTTTGGAAATGTACTTGTTCTATTTTGCTCAACTAAGTGGGAACCTAGCCCCTTAGGGCTTCAATACCCTCCACTTTTTGTGGAAGAGTGTTTGCTGTTGCAGGTTGTCTAAAATTTCAGAGTCTTCAGCCATTTTTCTAGATCTGATACCTCATCTTCAGATCCACTTCAGATAATCTTGTTATCCATCCAAATCACCTCATCTAGACTTGTTTGTGTTTTCCTCTAGGGTTCACTTTGTTTCCCTTCAGGAGATAGCCTTTCGCCACTTCTTCTACAACAATTCTTCCTCTGATTTGTTGTTGTTTTTCTGCACCACTTTCTACAGATTTTGTCTTTTATATCTCTGTCCCTCTTGAAATTAGATCTATAAGCCTTTTTTAGTGCGTTTTGATTAGTTTTTTACTCACCTATAGACTATTTGTTGAGAGACCTGCCTCCTTGGGTTTAGATTAGTGCATTATCAGCTGTTTATTTTCTGTTTTTGCAGACTTATATACTGACATTTGCAGGTTTATTTACAGCTATACAACACACTTTTTCTTTTTTCTCTACAAACGTCTGGGTTTAAAAATTAAAATTTACACACTTCACACACACACCCTAAGCGAAAAAGGGCTTGGTTAACATAGCCAAGAAAAGACTCTAAAACATTGAAATCAATTGATCCTGCACTTCTTTGCCCTTGTTTTGACATTGTAATCAGTTGATCTTGCACCTCCCTGCTCTTGTTGGTCTCTTTTTCCTTTGTGCAGTGTTTGTGTCATCACCATTGCGCCACTAAGGCATTCATCCCAGAGAATTCTTGGCCTTCATCTTCATTTTCTGGTAGGGAGACTTACTCCTCCATGTAGGGTTCGAGTTAGTCCTCCCCCGAGTCCGCACACCAACTCTTCTTCTGGTCCTTTGGGTTCTCCTTTCACCTTCGGTTCTCCTCCTAACACCTTCACCATGTCTAGTGCAGGACCTGCTGCTGGCAGTTACCCTGGCCCTCAAGATGGGAATACCACTAGCGGGACCGCAACGGACACTACCCCAGATGCACCTGTGCTCCCTTTCATGGTAGGCCTCAGCCTCCCTAATTTTGACCAGTTGATAAACAACCTTATACACCATGATGCTAGTTGGCCTGATATGCCAACAAAGCTCCCTTCAGACATCCCAAATTTTGAAGGTCTTGCTGGACAAGATCCTTCAAATCATGTTCGATATTTCCACGTGGTGTTCGTCTAATTCCATTACCGATGACTATGTTCGTCTTCGATTTTTCCAACGAACACTTATGGGTGAAGCTTCTAAGTGGTATGTAGATAAGGCCCCTTCCTCTCATACCACCTTTGTGACTCTGGCCTGGGATTTTTTGTCTTACTTCCAACTTCCCCTCCATTATGACACCAGTACTGAACTCTTGACCTCTTTCCGTCAAACATCTGCGACCTGCCTTTCCGACCATGTTCAGGAATGGCAAAGAATAAGGAGCCTATGTCGAGCACCTACCTTCGAAGACCATGTCTACATGGACTGGTTCCTTAGGACTCTCTTGTCGCCCATCAAAAAATATGTCGCATCGCAGTTTCCTCAAATTGAAGAATACACTCTCCAAATTGCATTAAAATATGACCTGATATACGCTCAGTCGGGTTATATTTATACCGTTCTACCTGATCTTCCCAGACCCGATGGTGCCAATGCACTAGGGGCATCTCATGCCACCAACAGTATTGTTGGAGCTCTCTTTAATTTGTATGCTCAACCTTCCATGGGCTATGGTTTCCCTTAGGGAGGGGCCAACACCGCCTGCAATTTACCCCCTCTCGATAGCATGTATCCAAGATACGACATGCCTCCTCTTTTTTCCCAACCTCCTATTTACCACACTGCTACCCAACCTCCTTTTTATCCGTATCCACAGCCTGGTGCTCCATATCCTCCAGCATTAGCACTTCCTCCTCCCTTGCCTTCTCAACCCCCACAACAACAACCACCACCCCCTAAGGGATAGGTGTATGCACAACAGGGCGAGACTAGTTCTCCTCCCTCAAAAATGAAGAGGAAAGGCACTCAAAATCAAGCTGCCCCTAGTAATCCTAGACCTAATAAAGGTAATGCTCCTAACACTACAAACCAATAACAAGGCACTCAGCCCAAGCAGGACAGGCATATTTGTACGAACAAGCCCTGCTCTTTTTGTGGTGTTTATGGTCATTATACGCATGATTTTCCTCTTCTATCATAGATGTGACAACTATGGGAGTCTCAAGAAACTTTGAGAGGACAGAAAGCCATCCTTTCCGTTCCTCCCAATCCTGCACCTATTCAACCGGTTGTGCTTATTGATCCTTTTCCTTAGCAGGGATTTGTGGCTACCCAACCACCTAAAGGTCAGGTTGCCACTCAACCTCTCCCATCTGGTTCCCCCAATTACCATATTTTCATGATGTACTTTGATTAGCCTTTTGAACCTCGTTCTCTTGGCCCTTTACCTTAAGATGGTACTCATGACCCCCTTGATCCTCCAGACGCTACCCCCAAACCTTATCTTGCTTTGACCCTAGTTCAACCAGTCTCTCTGATTCCTCCCGCTGCAACAGTGCCTCTGTCACCTCAACCGGGACCTTTTCTCATTGCGACCATTTCGGGTAAGAAGGGAAAAGCTCACAAGGGGGCACCAAAGGACAAGTACCCCCTTTCCTTGTTCACACTTTCTACTTTGGATCTACCTACTCCCATTGGCATCCCTCCTCCTAATGCCAACATGACGGAGCCTTCGGCCCCCTTTTTCTACCTATCATCATCCATAAGACCCCCAGTAGAAGCCCCCATGGACACTTCCCTTGATGATTTGCTTGGCCTCCCCCTAGTGATCACCCCGGGCTCAACATCGATAGATCCTTTATCTGCTTTTTCTTCGGTCACCCCCTATGACGTTGCACATGTGTGCCTTTCTTCACATGATGATGAGTCAGGTAGCTCTACCATGGCAAGTGCTCCCCCTTCCTCTAGTCAACCCATATTTCACTCCGATGAAGACATTATGGAAGCACTGACCCATCCCGACTTTCCGTGGAATGATATGCACCACCGTGTGTACTTCCTCACGCAGCAGTCCCATGACGAATATGCTGTGGAAACTAAAGACTTCCTTCCTAAAATATTCGATTGGTTTAGAAATCCCATCCCTGCACCTGATGGTTTTGAAGAAGGAAATATGGCCAATATCTTTCCTACCATTAAAATTGACATTTCCGACAAACTAGGGGTTGAAGAAAATATCACATTGGGCGCCCATTGCACCACGGAAGAGGTTGAATCTTACATCAAGTTATTCAAAGAATTTTGCGATATTTTCACCTGGTCCTATTCAGAAATGCCCAGACTTAATCTTGCCATTGTCGAACACCATATCGATACATGGCTTGATGCTAATCCTATCCGTCAAAATATGAGACCCATTAATCCTTCCAAACGTGAAGTTGTCAAGGCTGAAATCGATAAGCTCAAACATGCTAGTTTTATCTATCCCATAGAATACACCACTTGGGTGTCCAATCCGGTTCCCGTTCTCAAGAAACAAGGCACCATCCATGTCTGCACTGACTTTCACGATCTGAACAAAGCTTGTCCCAAAGATAAATTCCCCATACCATTCATTAACCAAATCATTGATGAGTGTGCAGGGCACGAGGTTCTATATTTTATGGATGGTTTCTCTGGATACAACCAAATTGTTATCATCGTGTTGATCAACTCAAAACCGTGTATTTTAGTCCATGGGGAACCTTTTCCTATCGAGTCATGCCATTTGGCCTTAAAAAAGCAGGAGCCACTTTTCAGCGGGCTATGTCTTACTATTTCCATGACCTGGCTCACATTATCCTTGCTTATGTAGATGACCTTACCACACGTTCTAAACATCAGGCACAACACCTTCATGATCTGTGGACCATATTTCTCCGATGTTGCAAGTATAATATTCGCCTTAACCCACTGAAGTGTGTCTTTTGTGTGCCCGTTAGCTATCTTTTAGGCTTCATTATGTCTAAATATGGTATCACTCTTGACCCATTAAAATTTCAAGCCATCCTTGAGCTTCCGATCCCCCACACTTTATGCCAGTTACAAAGCCTCCAAGGAAAAACTAATTTCCTTCACAGGTTTGTACCTGACTATGCCACCACTGCACATGGTTTCCTTAGATTTCTCCGCTCCAATATCCCTTTTGTATGGGATGCCTATGCTCAAAAGTCTTTTGATTCCATGAAGCATGCTCTCACATCCGCTCCCTTGATTCGTTCCCCTGAATTTGATAGGGATTTCATCCTGTATATCTTTGCTTCCACCCACTCAGTCTTTGGAGTCCTTATTCAGGAAGATGACAATGAAATTGAGCATGTTATCTACTATGTCAGTAATAACCTGGTAGGACCTCCTGTATCCTACTCACACGAAAAAAAATTAGCAATGATGGTCTTGTTCTCGGTCCAAAAACTTCATCACTACATCCTCATGTGTTCCACCAATGTCATGACTAATTCCAACCCCGTGGCCTTCCTATTGAGTCGTCGAATCATTAGTGGGAAGTACGCCCATTGGATAGTGATCCTCCAAGAATTCGATCTTGAATTTGTCACACCAAAAAGTAAGAAAGGTTTAGCCCTCGCTGAACTCATTTTTGAACTACCTACAGGTATGAAGGATCCTCCAATTAATGATAATTTCCCCGATGAACACTTATTCGCCATTACCATCGATGACCCCTGGTATGGGGACATCCTCACTTATTTGTGGACTCAAAATTTCGCCCTCCATCTTGACCGTGATGCTTGACGATGTATCCAACACCAGGCCCCCTGCTACCTTCTTATTGGTGACGACCTTTATCATCACAGTGTGGATATTGTCCTTCATTGTTGTCTCACACATGCTGAAGCAGAACAAGTCCTCAACTCCTGTCATAGCAGTGCTTGCAGTGGCCACCTATCTGGTCTGGCCACTGCCCATAAAATTATGCGTGTTGGGTACTTTTGGCCTTCTCTCTTTGGCAATTGCATTGAGGTAGTCAGGCACTGTCCCAATTGCCAACATTTTTCCCCCAAGGCATGAGCCCCTCCAGCTCCCCTCCATTCTGTAATCTCCGCTGGCCCCTTCTGCAAGTGGGCCATAGACTTTATGGAGAGTCAACTGTCATTAGCTGGTTACCATAAGTATATGATCATGGTGGTTGACTATTTCACTAAATGGGCTGAGGCCATGCCAACATTTAACAGCATGGCAGCTACCGCAGCCCTCTTTTTCTTCAACCATGTGATTGCTCGATTCGGAGTTCCGAAAAAATTGGTCTCCGACCATGGCCAACATTTTGAAGATGAGATATGGCATGAGCTATCCTCACTATTAGGCTTTGAGCATCAATATTCCTCCTCGTGTTACCCCCAAGGTAATGGCCAAGTTGAAGCAGTCAATAAATTCTTAAAACCATACTTCAATGGACAATGGATAAGCACAAAACCAACTGGCACCTTATGCTCTTCCCTACTTTGTGGGCCTATAGAACTTTTGTTAAAACCGCCACTGGGTTCACTCCTTTCCACCTTGTTTTTGGAGAGGAGGCAGTCTTACCGATCGAGTGTGAAATCCCTTCCCTTCATCTAGCCGTCGAGCTTCTCCCTGACACCCAACCTTTAGAACAGTGACTTATCATGCTTGAACGCACTTCCAAAGACCGTCGTGTTGCAGTACAAACCATTGAGGCAGCTAAGAAATGAACCAAATCTCAATATTATCGAAAAGTCCAACCTCGTACTTTTCACGAAGGTGATCTTGTTCTAGTGTATGACCAGGCCCATGATGTCCTTGGTCATGGGAAGTTTGATTCATTATGGTTAGGACCTTACATTATCAGTAAGAATTTTGCAAAGGGAGCATATCTATTAGAGGACTTCGAAGGCCATCCCCTTCCTAATCCTCGCAATGCACTCTATCTGAAGAAATATTACCCTTAATGTTCCCTTCCATAAATGCATGTTTTATTGTCTTTAGGTAGCTAGCACATGATTTTTAGTGAGTTGATACTTCACCAGGACACATTTTGGCCAAGAAGCGTCACTTCACCCTCCCCTCAAAATCAAATCTCTTCACTTACAAAAATCATACTGGGGGCACCACTTTGCCTCCATACTTGTCCACAATTGTGTTGAATTTCATCGTGAGTTACCATCTTGTACTCATGCTTTTATGGTCCCCATTGGACCCTTTACATATGTGGCAGCACCATTGAGTCACCCTTGTTTAGAGCATCCAAGTTGAGTCATCATTGCTTTCATGGAGTCGATCACGAGTCCCTTTGCATCTCACCACAGTCCTCCATAATTCATTGCTTGGTCCCTCTCTCATGTCACACATTATGGCCTTCAGTCCCACTGTCCCATATCCCTCATGATGATGTGTCAGTTGCTGCCAGGTCATCCATGCCCTTTATTTTCTAACAAGGGAAGTCGTCCGTCTGCTACTCATTCCCCCCCCCATTTCATCATCATCATTGGTGTCAGTCTGTTAGTCACTCTACTATTTTCTCTCATGCCCTAGTTGAGGATCCCTTATTGCCTCACCTATGGCGGACCTCCTTCTGTCGACATCAACTCATTCATTCTAGAAGACAGGTCTAGATGCCAGTGTACCTTGGTTCTAGCTTCCACTCTGGTTTTGTGCCTCGGATCAGGCAAAGGGACTCCTTATTGCCCTTTGACTTGATTGTCTCTCAGCTCCGTCTCCTTTCAGCATGATCGAGATTTGTATACTCGATGGTTCAGTGATGCAGCAGCTGACATCGATGATTCCCAAGTGTGTGTGATATGTCTCAACCCTCATGATGGGGTGGCCCTATAGGTAGCCCCCCACACACTCGGATGACCTCTTCATCACATCCTTTGATGCAGCTCCATATATTTGATGATATCGGCCTCAGCTTCTTGTAGCGCCATTTTTTTTGCATGTATCAATTAGATTTTTAGAGCCCTTTCCTGTGTTCAGGGGCATCTGGGTTACATTTATATCTCATGTATTCAACTATTATTTTCTTGGCTGTTATCCCAGGCACAATATGTATGTGGGATTCATTATCATGTTATTTATCTAGCTCATGTTTATGCCAACATATCCTATATTATTCTGTCCCATGGTTTTCTGGATGCCTTACTGTTTTTACTATTGCCTCGGCAGGCATAGGTATGCCTCCCCCGCCACCTATAACAGGTACTCACTCATCAAAGAGACTTTTCACACCTACAAGTTGCCTCCTCAAGGTCTAGTTCTTTCAGCACTTTGGTTTACCTTATACTTCTCTCTCTTTGACTTCCCCTTTGATGTCCAGTGATTGAGTTCTTACAATGTACTTCGGTCATACGATTAGCGCTTAACGCTCGCATGCTGGGGGAAAATCTGTTACACCATTTTTGGGTCATCTAACCTATTATCATTAGATGGACCCAAGTACACCATGTAAGTCCAATTTTACTCCAAGTAAGATTTCTTTCACTATGAAAATAACTTAGTAAATCACCTTTATTAAGTTGTTTATTGTCTAAATAGGAAACCCCATAAGGAAATATTAAATAAATATACATTTGTTTGATTTTCCTCAAGGAATAATTAGTTAAATGGTAGTTTAATTAATATTTCTGGTTATATTTAACCCAAAACAAGGAAATTAATTAGATAAATCATTATTTATATTATTATTTTCTAAAGAATAATTGTTTAAATCTTATTTAAATAATATTCTTTGTTAAATATGACTAATTCACCCTTAAATAAGTAAATAAATCATTATTTGTTTGATTATTACTCAACCATATCCTTGAAATGATAAATAAATCATTTATTTATTTATTTATTATTACTTAATCACATCCTTAAAATGATAAATAAATCATTTATTTATTTATTATTTACAAATAAGGGGATTTGACTCAAGTCAAATTCCTTTTCCCTCCAACAAATATAATAAAATATTCCATAAAAGATGGATCTAGATTTGGTTAATACTATTTTAATTATGCACCAATCTCTAGACTAACTCAATATTTTGTTATAAATAGAAGGGTTTTTCCATTCATTTGTCACCTTTTGTTGCCTAAAGATAACTCTGGATCTCAACTCTTGGTCTGGCTATTGATCCACCATCATAGCCATATTTTCCATTTTTGTCTGGGTTTTCTACACCATCAAGAGAGAGAAATTCTAAATCTAAAGTGCTGAGGACTTTCAAGAACCCATCCCATTGAGGAGAATAGGGAACACCCTCTTGTTTTTTCCTCCCATGTGCCATTAATAAAAATTTCATTGGATATATTCTTGTCTTTTCTATTGGATCTATGAACAAATCATGTTTTTTCTACTGTTTAATGTCTTTTAATGCATAGATCTATATTTTTGCAGTATTTGTCTTGATCATCCAATTGCAGATCTGAAGATATTAGCAGTCATTTCTGTTGTTAGGGTTGTTTGTTATGCGTAGCTAAAGTGGTCTTTTTTCGTACACCTCGAATCAAGATTCATACTAACAACTACCTCCTTCCTCACTGTCTTCCTTTTCTTCATCATCAATTTATTCTTTGTCATCATTAATTTCATCCTTGGTGTGACTGCTTTCTTCTTGTTCACTTTCATCCATGGAAGATGTTTTTTCTTGGGAAGATGACTCATGAGAGGAAGGTGATACATATTGTGTGGAGGGCGAGGAAGGAGTATGAGGAGGATTCCGAGATGAGGAGGGTGGGATTTGCAATGGAATGGAAGATGAAGAATTGAAATCAGTGTGAGTGATAAAAACTTCCCAAGGAATACCTTTTTGCACCAGTTGATGAGTGACTATGACTTTGACAAGGGAGTGATGGAATAAGCTTGCCATTTGTTGAGTTGTAGGTTTCCTTTTAACAAGGGTAGACATATTTTCAATACTCTTGCATAGGAAATAAGGTATGTTTAGCAGCTTGGCTCAAGTGAAGTGCATAAGGAGCCTAATGTGATATGAATAGACCCAGGAGAACCTGCCCTCAAAATTAAAATACTTCATGAAAATTTTCATGAGGTGGGCATGCCTATCCAACAGATGTAAGAAAGGAAAAATAGTTTTACATTCAGCTTGGCAAGTAGGCTTCAGAAAAGGCTAATAATGAACTAAGTCAAGGTATGACTGTTTGAACCATTTCTCTCCTATGTGAGGGATTTTAGTGGCTTTAGAGATAGCTTTAGGAGAAAAATTGAATTTTACACCTGCAATGTGAACTTCTTTCATATTCAACCTTAGGGAAAACAAATCAGTTAAACGAGGTTGGCTGCTGATTTCTTGTACCTTTTTGCAGAAATCAAAACATCCCATTTCTTGAAAAGAGGATAAAACAGAGGGGGAGGTAGTGATTTCTTGGATTTCTGTAGGTTCAAATCTGTTAAGTTTTCCTCCCTTCTTAACCTGTCTCTTTGGCCTTTGAGGCTCATCATTTCCCTTTGGAAGCATGTTTTATTATGTTGTTTTTTTCTCAATTTTAGATAAACAACCCTTTTTCAAATGTAATGGAGACTAACGAGGTATTTTCAGGATTTTTAGAACCTCTTAATCAAACTGAATATTTTAAAGATAAAAGACTTCAAATTTCACTCAACCCTTCCTTCAAAATGCCCTAGATTCATCCTTAGCCTCAAAAAACATTTTTATAGTTTAAGAATATGAATGATGAGGCATGAACTTATGGGAAATACCTTGAAAAAAATTCTCGTGTGATGAAGAGTGTATTTTGGTCAAGAAAATGCTATTTTGGCCCTATTTGGAGAAAATCAGGCAGGTGCTACGCTTTTTAGCTCTGGAGCGCAGCGTCTGCATGCTTGGGCAGATGAGGGCCTAGGCAGTGTCTACACGCTGGGCCGTTTGAAAAAATCCCAATGCCTATGCTCAGGAGCACAGCGCCCAGTGTAAAATTACACTACAGGATGCTACAGGAGCATAGCGTCAGCACTTAGGAGCGCAATGTCTTCAAACTTCTACACGCGGTGGAGGCATTTGCACGTCAGGTGGATGAGGGCCTGGGCAGTGTCTACACGTCGGGTTGTTTGCTGAAAGCGCAACACTCACACTCAGGAGTGCAGTGCCCAGTGTAAACTCACACTATGAGCTGCTACAAGAGCGCAACATCAACACTCAAGAGCGCAACGTCTTCAAATTTCTGCACGTGGTTTTGCTCTGAGGTAAAAAATGTCTTCCTCCCTCTTGCCAATCGATGAAGTGAAAGGATATATGTCCATTGGGGTTTTTATGTCTCCTTTTGGAATGCTTTTTAGAAGGCAAATTTTCTCCTTTAAATTTAAAAGAACACCTCTTACTTTGGTCTTTTGTCAATTTTTTTCGTATGCAGCTTTTTTTCCTTTGAGCATATGAATTGGTCATGATGTTCTTTAGACACTTGCCAGGTGATTTGTACAAACATTTTTCCTCCCTCCTTAGAAATTGGTTGGTCACTGTTTCCTTGTTCAACGGTTCAACTTTCAGAATTTGAACTTTCCTCCTTTTAGTGAAAGGCATTCTCTGTTTCCTGAAAAGTAAAAATGTGACTTTTACTCACCCTTTGCAGATAAACCAGTTTGAAACCTTACACCCTCTACTTGTACATGGAGGAGGTGTTGTTTTAAGCCTTTTAATAACTCACTTACACATTTATTCAAATTTCATAAAAAAGGCCTGAAACACCCTTTCACTGTGGGGTTATTTAAACAGAATTTTGCAAACAACAAAACCATTTTTTTCCCTTTTTTTGTATAGAAAAAAATGGTGCTTCAAGCCTGTTTACCCTTTATCCAATCTGTTGAGACTGTCTTTCGAAGAAATTCACTGTGAAGACAATGAACAGGTATTGTATTTTCAAAATCAAACATACCTACTTTTTCTCTTTTTGGTGTGACTGCTCTTTCGAAGTAGCCTTAGTTTCACGTTTGATGATGGCGTCGTTGATAGTTTTCTAGTCTAGGTTGCTGGAGTATGAAAAAATAAGTTGTTCCTTTTTCATGTTTTTTACTTTGATGCATAAAGACTGTTGGAAAGGCCTTTTTTGCCAGAAATCTACCATGTTTACTCACATAGTGCTGATTTTCAGAGTTGTAGCCCAGATGCTTAGAAAGAGTAGAAAAACACCTCCTAAAGTGACATGAAGTTCTTTGTGTAGTATCTTCCAAATTGTTGTACTTATTTTCTATGATAGATGATCTTTGACACTTTAGGTATCCCTAATTTGCAGAGCTAAAACTAGTTTGTCCTCTTTTTTCTCAACTCTGTATTTCCCTTAGCTCAAACAATCAACTGTTTTGACTGAAGCTTTTCCTTGATGTGTCTCTTTTGCCCAATTTTGATTAAGGCCATTCATCATGGCATCCCTGCAGAGATTTATTAATAAGGTGGCTTGATCTTGGGCAAAATTTTCTATTGTACCATGAGGATAGACCTTGAAGATTGCTCGATCACCTTTCCTTTAGAAATATAACCATCCTTACTTTGTTTTCCTTGAGTTGGCCTTTGAGCTTTGCTGAAGCATAAATACATGAAAATTTTGATGGTGCATGACTTAGGGACGATTGATAGCTTTTCTTGGAAGGTTTTCAGGAAAAAAGGGATACTTGATTAATAGTTAAAAATAGAGTTTTTGACTAGACACAGGTTTTTTAGATATTCATCCTAAGAAGCATCACCTATAATCTAAAAACTTTGTCATGAATTTTAAAGGATTTCCTAGACACATTTAGGTCATCAACAATAATTTGGGCTATTGGAGGGCAAAAATACTACTTGTCTTATGCTGGACATACAACTTTGTGAAATAGGAATATTTTGGATATTAGGGATAAGAGGTTTTACATAAACGTGACAGTTATGGACAGGGTAAGGCCTACTTATCTAGGATAGGATTTAAACATGATGACCACTGGCATTACAGTAGGCAAGAGAGGGGGGAAAAGATAAAAAAAATTCTGAGGGGTTTTCTAGAGGACAAATTGATTGTTTGAATTTGGTTTCTAGAAAACCTGGACGAGGCATATAGTCATCAAAACAAGTGAAAAATATTGATGACTAACACATGGATACAGTTGGATCTAGCCAAGCTTCCCCATGAGACATTACAGGGCATCCACACCGCCATGTTCCAGGAGATCCACCATCGAGACCAGAAAGTACACCAACAGCTCGGTGTGGCTGAGCAGACCATCGCCCAACAAAACGCAGAAGTGATCCTCGTTGTCTCGCAATAGGCGGAGCTTGAAACAGTGATCCACCAGCTCTGTAAAAAGGTTATGTAATGTTCCTAAATTAGCTAAGCTAATTGGAACATTAGAATTTTGTTTTATTTTTCAAGTTTGTGAATAATAGACTAATGGAGGACATGTAACACTCCTTAGATCTAAAAATAAATACATGCTCAATGTGAACAGGATTAAATATGAGCTGGTTTCATAAAAACCACTTGTGTGTGAATAGGGCTAAGCTATTTGACTAGGTCAACAAGACCAAATCACAAAACAGTCCAGGTGCATTGAACCTCCTAAGTAATCTGCGCAGTTCTAGAAGGAGCTTCTAAATGTGAAATGGGCTAATTCAAGTGAAGTGGTTTAGGATTTTTCACTTCCTCATTTTATAAAGGGGAGGGAGAGGACTCAAGAGAATTTTTTTTGATGATTTGTGGTTGCTTTGGCAACTCGAGTTCTCTTGGCTGTTTAGCCAAAGGGAAGAGGGTTTCCTATTTAGGAATCCTCTCTCCTTCCATGGAGTAGATATTTGGAGGAGGATGTGTTGCATTGATCCACTATCCGACATTTGGCCAAGCTTCTACTTCCAACTGAAATTCAGATCCTATTTAGGGTTTGATTGCATTTGTAAGTTGCAGCAAGTGGGATTTAGATCTTTCCAGATCTAATGCATTTAAGTACTTCTTTTCAGTGGAGGAGGGTTCTAATCCATTGGAGAGCTGTATTGAATGATTTGAGCTTAATTTCAAATCTTGGCATCATGCCAATGTTTTCTTCATGGTATACTATGCATTTCCTTCCCCTAGATCTGTGTTATTGCTGAAGGAGCACTGTTGCAGGGTTTTTGGCATCATTTTGGAGCTAGATCTCTGATGTGAAGGAAGCCTCCTTGCATCAAAGGTGATCCATGGATTCACCAACCAATCCATGTCTATTTCAGGTATGATTAATTCACTGGATTTTTTTCTTCAGAAATTCTGAATCATTCTGCAAATCTGCTTCGGCATTATCATGTATTGTTGAAATCCCCAAGGGGAGTGAAATAAAGATCCCTTTGGCCATTATAATCTGTTATAGATCTTTGTTTTCATGTAAATATCAGTTGTAGATCTGTAAATTAATGAAAATAAGCTTCAGTCTCCTTTAATTAAAGCTGAATGGTTTCTGGGTCATTCTGTTGTGTTGCAGCACCTCAATCTTGAGGGATTTTCTATGTAAAACTGTTGTTTATTCTTGCTTAATGCTCATTCCATGTTATTTAACTCATTAATTATTTTTCATACTATTCTAAATCTTACACCTTTAGAAAATACGCTACCCTTGCTTCAGTAATTTTCTGCATCTTCCAAGTCATGGGAAATCAGGGTTTTTCTTCACTAGTCGGGAAGGAGGAACTATTTAACTTAGATAGACTTATTTTTTTGAGCTAAAATTCATCATTTGAATCCCTCTTGACCTGATCTAACATATCCCAGAGCCATGACCCTTATTTTTACGCATATTTATGAATACACTCATTTTAGGGCCAAAATAATGACTTTTCCCTACCTTTTTGCCCATAAAATATGAGTAAACGTTTATGAAGTATTTGGAATTGGTTTCTGAGTGTTTTTAAACACTTTTTATGATATCATAAACAAAAATCCCTGAAAAATTCGTTTTTCAGGCGTTTCTTGTTGAGAAATCCATTTTGGGAACATTACAGTGGTATCGGAGCATGATCTTTGGTTCAGCCTATGGCTTCAAGCCAAAGTGTTGAATCCATGAATCAGGAATATTTCAATATCTATAGACAGAGTCTGTAGATGGCCAGGTAGCCTCTGCATCTCATCCTTTTCTCAAAGGTGACATATCCAGTAAATGCCCCTGTAGTCAATCTCTAGAATAGAATATTGATACTGCTGAAGAGGGAAATTTACAGCAGTATCAGAGAATAGAAGAGAAAAATATAAGAAATCTGAAGGAGATTAGTTTTACCTCATCATATTTCAGATCCAGGAAGAGCCTCTTCAAAGAGGTTAGACAGAAGAAAGAAGGAGGAAGAAAATGAAACTCCTACAGGGTTTCAAGAAGCAGAAAGTTGCAGTGAGACCTACAGAAGGTTTCAAGAAGGAGAGGAAGATCCATGCACTTCCTATCCTCAAAAATAAGGAGAGCTATACAGACAAAAACCAGAGCATGGCTCCACCACTTGAAAGAATGATGGGTGAGAAGATCTCCCTGCTCCCTTTTCAGATCATGAAGGGAATTGAAGAAGATATCAAGGAGATTGAAAAGGTGGAGACTTATACCAGCACTGTCACAACCTTGGAGGAGTAGCCTTCATGTTCAAAAATGCAGGAATGCCACATAGTTGCAGAAGAATTTTTTCTTCTATTCACCAAGGTATGATTAAAGATTCATTTATGCTCATTTCATCCATTATATGAGGAGGAATACAACTTTGCATGCTGCTGATTTAGAGCAACAGAGTTGCATTACATTGTACAAAGTGTTGGGTATGTGTTATATTCTTTCCAAAACTAATCACGTGCGGGGGGGGCGATAGCCCCCCCTTTGCGCTAGGTGCAATGGGGGGGGGGGTCACAGGGGGGGCGGTAGCCCCCCCTATTGGGGTCCAGGGTAACGCCCCAACAAAAATTTTTTGGTCTTAATTTTTGGTGGGTGGTCCATGCCCATGGTTTTGTGCATGGTTTTGCACATGGTTTTGGGGTACGATAGTTTTTGGCCCCTAGTATTTCTGTAGATCCAGTCAAGGGAACTACGGTTATGTTCTAATCCAGGGTTAATTGATTAGGGTTTATGTATGCTTTGGCATGTATATATATGTGTTGTAACACTAAAAGGAATATAATGAAATATCAAGCTAGTCGTCCTAATTTGGGATCCAGGGGAAATCTCTGTGTTTATCTGTTTTATGTTTTATGCTCTTGCTATTGTTTATTTTCTCTTATAAGATTCGTGTGTAGATAATTTCTATTCAGGGTTAAAACCTACATTTGGTATCAGAGCAATTTTGGCTTCAAGGGGACACCTTTGCTGCTGAGGGGTTTTTTTCTCGGGCCTGAGGTAGACCCTGTTCAGTGGGAGATCTGTGGGATCGATTCTTGCGGTGAAAGAAGATGGCAAGCAGCGGAAAGATAGAGATCGAGAAATTTAATGGTCAGATTTTTGAGTTGTGGAAGCTCAAGATGGAGGATCTGCTGGTGGATAAAGATCAGTGGATTGCGGTAGATCCAAGTACTAAACCAACGACAATGTCAGATGAAGACTGGAAGAAACTGGATCGGAAGGCTAAGAGCACAATACGGTTGTGTGTCTCAGATTCAGTATTGTTTAATGTATCTGGGGAAGCTACAACGAAGACCTTGTGGGACAAGCTACGGACATTGTACCAATCTAAGTCTCTGGTGAATAAATTGTTCCTGCAGAAAAAGTTGTATAACCTGAGGATGAAGGATGGAGACTCGGTGATAGAGCATCTAAACACCTTCAATACTGAGGTAAGTCAGTTGTCATATGTTGATATTAAAATCTCAGATGAAGATAAGTGCATTAGTTTGTTGTGTTCTCTACCAGATTCGTGGGACATTCTGGTTATTGCAATAGGTAGCAATACAACTACCTTGAATTTTGATGACATTGTCTCAGCCTTGCTGTTGGAGGAAATGAGACGGAGAAATATGGAGGGCCAGAATGGAGACGCCTTATCTGTATGAGGAAGGTCCCAAAACATAAACAAGAATAAGGTTTCAAGTGGGAGATCTAAATCTAGAGGGAGATCTAAATCTCTTGGAAAGTTTGTAAAGGTATGTTGGAAATGCGGAAAGGAAGGGCACTACAAAAGGGAGTGCAGATCTAAAGCTCCTGAGAAAGGAAAGGGATCTGATGATGCTCCTTCTGCAGAGGCAAAAACCACCTCGGATGAAGGTGGGGATGTGTATTTGGCTTCTTCTTCAAATACACATGTAGATCATGAGTCATGGTTGATTGACTCAGGTGCATATTTTCACTTCACTCCCCATAGGGAGTGGTTCTGCGAGTATGAGAAATATGATGGCGGTGATGTCTTCCTAGGGGATGATAGGAAGGCCAGAATCATCGGACGTGGAAAGGTCAAGCTGAAGCTGCAAGGTGGGAGGATTAGAACACTTCCTGGTGTTCTGCATATTCCTGCATTGGCCAGAAATCTGATTTCTGTAAGCAAGATGGATGATGCAGGTGTAAAAATAGTGTTCAAGAAAGATGCCTGCAAGATGGTTCGGGGAGCACTGGTATTAATGCGGGGAGTTCGGACTGGAACTCTGTACAAGCTACAAGGTAGCACTGTTATTGATGGGTGTAACAGTTCTGTGGTTCCTGAAAGTGGGACGGAAAGTCTAGCTGTCTCCGGAGAAAAGACCATGCTATGGCATCAAAGGCTTGGACATATTGGAGAGAAGGGCCTTCGGATACTCCATAGAGATGGTATGGTAGAAGGTATGTCTAATTTTTCTCTGGATTTCGATTTCTGTGAACATTGTGTATATGGGAAGCAGAATCGGGTGAGTTTTCCTTCTGGTGCTAAGAGGGCAAACAAGATATTAGAACTTGTGCACAATGATGTGTTTGGACCTGTGTCAGTTCCATCACTGGGAAAGTCTATGTACTATGTTTCATTCATAGATGACTTCTCAAGGAATACATGGATATATTTCTTGAGGAAGAAATATGAAGTCTTTGACATATTTAAATAATTTAAGGCTCTGGTGGAAAACCAGACAGAGAAGAAGATAAAGGCGCCGAGGACAGATAATGGTGGGGAGTTCTGCAAGAAGGAATTTGAAGAGTTCTGTAAGAAGTGTGGTATAGCACGGCAGAAGACTACTCCATACACACCTCAGCAAAATGGAGTTGCAGAAAGAATGAATAGAACACTGATGGAAAAGTCAAGAAGCATGCTCAGTGGTACCGGGTTAGGACAAGAATTCTGGGCAGAGGCAGTGGAGACTGCATGTTACTTAGTTAACAGATCACCTTCATCAGCGTTGGAGGATAAGACTCCACATGAGGTATGGACTGGTAAGAAACTCTCTCTTTCACATCTAAGGGTATTTGGATGTGATGCATATGTACATGTTCCAAAGAAGAAAAGGACCAAGTTGGATAATAAATCTGAAAGGTGCATCTTTATTGGGTATAAGGATGGTTTAAAAGGTTACAAGCTTTGGAACCCAGAAATAAGGAAGGTTGTGTACAGCTGAGATGTGGTGTTTAGAGAGGTGAAAGATGTTTTTAAACATGAAGTCATACCAAAGGAACCTGAGAAGATAGAGTTTGAGCTAAAGGAGTATGAATCAAACTATACAGCAGAAGAAGATTCAGAAGTTGAAGAGCCACAAACTCTAGCTATAAGAAGATCAGTTCGGGAAAGAAGGCAACCAGAAAGGTATATTCCATCTGCATTCTGTTCAGGTTTTTCCTTAACTATAACTGATGATGATCCCAAAACTATCAGGGAGGCAGTATATTTAGAGGATGGAAAACTCTGGAAGGAGGCCATGGTTGATGAAATGGCATCCTTGCACAAAAATGAGGCATGGGATCTGTTGAAGTTGTCGGCTGGAAGGAAGCCCATCAGGAGAAAATGGGTTTTTAAGAAGAAGATGAATGTAGAAGGCAAGGTGGAGAAATAAAAAGCTCAGTTGGTAGCAAAAGGTTATTCCCAGGTGCCGGGAATTGATTTTGGTGATATTTTTTCTCCTGTTGCAAAAGTTACTTCTATTAGATTACTTTTATCTGTTGCTGCTGCATTTGATTTTGAGATAGAACAGATGGATGTGAAGACAACATTTCTTCATGAGGATCTAGAAGAGGAGATCTACATGAAGCAACCTGAAGGCTTTATGGTGAAGGGTAAGAAAGAACTAGTATGCAGGTTGAAGAAGTCTCTGTATGGGTTAAAACAGTCACCAAGGATGTGGTATCAGAAATTTGATACCTATATACGGGGACTTGGCTTCACCAGAAGCAAGGAGGATCACCGTGTTTATTTTAAATTAATTGGTGACCGTGTTATTTATTTGGTCTTGTATGTGGATGATATGTTGTTGATTGGAAATGACAAAGAAATTATCCAAGATTTGAAGACCCGACTATTCTCCAAATTCGACATGAAGGATCTTGGTGCTGCAAAATATATTTTGGGCATGGAAATTAAGAGAGATTAGGAAAAGTGGAAGCTCTGGTTAAACCAGAGGAAGTATGTAGAGACTATATTGCAAAGGTTCAATATGCAGGATAGTATACCGGTGAATGTTCCTATTCCTGTAGGTGTAAAACTGTCTGCTGAACAGTGTCCCAAGACACAAGAAGAGGAGGAGGATATGTCCTATGTTCCATATGCAAGTGTAGTGGGTAGCCTAATGTATGCAATGGTCTGTACTAGACCAGACATTGCACATGCAGTGGGAGTATTGAGCAAGTTTATGTCAAACCCAGGGAAAGAGCATTGGAGAGCAGTGAAGCGGGTTTTTAGATATTTACGTGGCACTAGTGATTATGGCTTGTGTTACTAGGGAAGACCAGAATTGGAAAGAATGTTGGACATTCATGGTTTTGTTTATGTAGACTGGGCTGGAGATCTGGACCAAAGAAGATCTACAAGTGGGTATGTGTTTAGCCTATTTGGAGGCGGAGTCAGTTGGATGAGTAAAAGACAGTCTGTAGTGGCTCTTTCAACTACAGAGGCAGAATACGTGGCAGCCACTCATGCAAGCAAGGAAGCAGTTTGGTTGCAGATATTGTGTTCAAGTATGGGGTTGGTACAAAAAGCTATAAGGATAGACTGTAATAGCCAAAGTGCAATTTTCTTGGCTAAGAACCCTGCTTATCATTTAAAGAAAAAGCACATTGATGTTCAATATCACTTTGTTAGAGATATGGTTGAGGCTAAAAGGGTGTTGCTGGTAAAAGTGGACACTTTGAAGAATGTTGCAGATGCATTGAAGAATTCTATGAGCACTCAGAAGTTATCTTGGTGTAGAGAAACAATGGGTGTTGAAGAATTGGGCCAATGACTAAGCTCTCCTGTGGCCCCCCTACGGAAAGAAAATAACAAGTGGGATAATGTAGGGTATGTGTTATATTATTTCCGCAACTAATCATGCGCGGTCGCCCCCCCTTTGCGTTGGATGCAACGGGAGGGTCATAGGGGGGGCGGTAGCCCCCCCTGTTAGGGTCCAGGGCAGCGCCCCGGCCAAAAATTTTTAGTCCTTAATTTCCAGTGGGTGGTCCGCGCCCATGGTTTTGTTCATGGTTTTTCACATGGTTTTGGGGTACAATGATTTTTGGCCCCTGGTATTTCTGTAGATCCGTTCAAGGGAACTACAGTTATGTTATAATCTATAGGTTTTAACCCTGAACAGAAATTATCTACACAGAATCTTATAACAGAAAATAAACAATAGCGAGAGCATAAAACATAAAACAGATAAACACAGAGATTTTCCCCTGGATCCCAAATTGGGACGACCAGCTTGATTTTTCATTATATTCCTTTTAGTGTTACAACACATATATATACATGCCGAAGCATACATAAACCCCAATCCATTAACCCTGGATTATAACATAACCGTAGTTCCCTTGACCAGATCTACAAAATACCAGGGGCTGAAAACCATCGTACCCCAAAACCATGTGCAAAATCATGCACAAAACATGGGTGGGTCTACCTATGAATGGGTCCACACACCAAAAAAAAATTCGTCGGGGCTCTGCCCCAGACCCCAACAATGGGGGCTTCCTCCCCCCTTGTGACCCCCCTGTTGCGCCCAGCGCAACGTACAATGCGTGGGGCTAGTTATGGAAAGAATATAACACATACCCAACATTCTCCCACTTGTTGTTTTCTTTCCACAGGGGGCCACAGGAGAGCTTAGTCATTGGGCCAATTCTTCAACACCCGTTGTTTCTCTACACCAAGAGAACTTCTGAGTGCTCACAGACTTCGTCAATGCATCTGCAACATTCTTCAAAGTGTCCACCTTTACCAGCAACACCCTTTTAGCCTCAACTATATCTCTAACAAAGTGATATTGAACATCAATGTGCTTTGTCTTTGAATGATAAGCAGGGTTCTTAGCCAAGAAAATTGCACTTTGGCTATCACAGTCTATCCTTATAGCTTGCTGTACCAACCCCATACTTGAACACAATCTCTGCAACCAAACCGCTTCCTTGCTTGCATGAGTGGCTGCTATGTATTCTGCCTCTGTAGTTGAAAGAGCCACTACAAACTGTCTTTTACTCATCCAACTGACTGCGCCTCCAAATAGGCTAAACACATACCCACTTGTAGATCTTCTTTGGTCCAGATCTCCAGCCCAGTCTACATCAACAAAACCATGAATGTCCAACATTCTTTCCAATCCTGGTCTTCCCTGGTAGCACAAGCCATAATCACTAGTGCCACATAAATATCTGATAACCCGCTTCACTGCTGTCCAATGCTCCTTCCTTGGGTTTGGCATAAACCTGCTCAATACTCCCACTGCATGTGCAATGTATGGTCTAGTATAGACCACTGCGTACATCAGGCTACCCACTACACTTGCATATGGAACATGGGACATATCCTCCTCTTCTTCTTGTGTCTTGGGACATTTTTCAGTAGATAGCTTTAAACCTACAAGAATAGGAACATTCGCCAGTTTACTATCTTGCATATTGAACCTCTGCAATATAGTCTCGACATACTTCCTCTGGTTTAACCAGAGCTTCCTCTTTGCCTTATCTCTCTTAATTTCCATGCCCAAAATATAGTTTGCAGCACCAAGATCCTTCATGTCGAATTTGGAGAACAGCTGGGTCTTCAAATCTTGGATAATTTCTTTGTCATTTCCAATAAAAAACATATCATCCACATACAATACCTGTAGAGATTTGAATAATAGCTGAATTATTCACCGAGATTATCCTGATTACACACTATTTAAACTTCATGCATAATACATAACCTCTTCTACAATTGATCATCAATATGCAGAAATAGAAGCAGTCGCATGCGCACATTAAAACATAATCAAGCACACATATCAACATAGTATGTAATGGGGAAAGCAATAGCTGAAAACCCCCAACTATCTATATATTATAATGATATAGAACATGTAACAATACATAGCACAAAGCTCTCACAGCTCTCAGTACTATCTCGCATGCTACACACAAACTAGCTCAGATATAGAACAAGTCACAAGTTCAAATCTTCTCCACAAGTCTGCCTGCCTCTACTGCGCAATTCAAGATGTGAATGATAAGATCCAAGTTCAAATCCCACTAGCTCAAAATGCACAATCCTCATTGGAAATCTCCATCAATGTGTGCAAATCTCATGCACAACCATGGTCACAACTGATAGTCAACCACACCCTTTCACCCACCTCTAACACTGGTCTCCACTGAACTGTCCATGCATTGCAGTTAACTGATGTGTTCTTTAGTTGATTTATGAGTTAATAAATAGTGAATTAATTAATAATTAATTCACACCACTCATCACTAGTGTATTTTTCAGTTAGACTAAATACAACTAGTTCAACTAAGTTAAACAGAACACA
This sequence comes from Pinus albicaulis, assembly GCA_034641835.2. Lineage (NCBI taxonomy): Eukaryota > Viridiplantae > Streptophyta > Pinopsida > Pinales > Pinaceae > Pinus > Pinus albicaulis. The sequence goes on along the minus strand of CM076575.1, from coordinate 857,775,322 downwards.
ACTCCACCAAACTCTGCCACATGAGTTCTAACTGAAGTCAACCATGCAATATCTCAACTAACCCCTAGGAATAGCATAATTCCTTCTGGAAGCTGCATGTGCCACATCCAAGCATCAAACTGAAGTGCTCCAAGAGGATAAGATAATGTTTATAGTCTAAATATTATTAAGGGTTAATAATATTTGATTGTTCTATTTTTAGCCCGACAGTCTAAAAATAGAAATCGCCCAATGTCTAAAAATAGAGGTCCATATATTTTTACCAACTCAACCAATCATCCATAAATAACATCCTGCAACTCATAGACCATGATCCATATGTCTAAAAATAGACATAATCTAAAAATAGACTTTGCACCAAAAATAGCTTGCGGGCCCACTTAGTGAAGGCGACTTCATTTCACTAAGCTCCATCATCTTGTTGCATTTTCAACACTCCCTCTCAACAAGATATGGATTATCTGCAACCCCTATCCTGCCTCTGTGGTATTATAATTTGCTCCTGGTGAGTGCCTTCATCAAGATATCAGCATCCTGATCCTCCATGGGAATGTATGAAAGTAACATGATTCTCCGCTGCACACAATCTCTGATATGATGGTACCTGATGTCGATGTGTTTGGATCTATAATTAAATACTAGATTAGCCGAGAGTTTAATGCAACTCCGGTTATCAATATAAATCATAGTAGGCTCCAAGCGTGACCTGAACAACCCGACCAAGATCTTCCTCATCCATATGGCCTCGCATGCAGCCAAGCTTGCTGCCATATACTCAGCCTCTGCTGAACTGAGTGCCACGGATCTCTGCTTCCTGTTGTACCAAGAAATTGCTATTGACCCGATACTGAAGATCCCTCTAGATGTACTCTTTCGGTCTGTTGGGCTCCCTACCAAATCTGCATCCGTGAAGCCACATAGCTTCACCTCATCCTCTTGTCTGTACCACAAGCCATATCCCGATGTGCCTCTAAGATAACGCAATACATGCTTGCCTGCCTTCCAGAAGAGCTTGGTAGGCTTAACCATAGCTTGCGAAAGTTGGTTAACAGCATAGCATATATCGGGTCGTGTATTGACCAGATACATAAGCGACCCCACCAACTGTCGATAAACAGTGGCACCCACTACCTCCGCTGAAGTAGCATCCTCCTTCCTCCAACCTCCAGGAAGAGGAGTATCAACAGGCTTGCAGCCATGCATGTTGAACTTCTCCACTATCTCCTAGGCATACATACTGTTTGGTCAATTTAGTGTGTCCTAAATTGCTACATTAATTTATCAATCCGGGATTCGTAAGCTGATGAAGTGTGGCGCACTATATGTGCAAGATAACCTATTTCTTACCTTTTTGTCGTTTTTGGTTTTCTAATGTGAGATGGAAATTCTAAAATAAAAACAAGTATGGTTATGATTGTTCAAGGCAATAATATCCTTTATAATGATTTACCAACTTCAAACTTCAAAAGGAATTTGAAACATACAATGACAAAACTAAAAGGAAATGAAAATGTGCTGCTAGCCTAATAAATCAAACAGTGAACTATTGAGCATGAAAACCAAACTATCCTTGCTGCTATATAAACACAAAAGAAACTATGCTTTAAGAAATCCAAGAATTGCAACAAAATAAATCTAAATCAAATTACATCAACTTATATTTTGATCCCTCGCCATTAGTCTAGTTATGGCTTTCGGAGGTAACCATAAACAACTTGAGCAATCTGATATCTAATTTGCAGAAAAAGAAACTAATATCAAACTACACACTCATACTTCAATCCCTCACCATTAGTCCAGCTATGGATTTCAGAGGTAACTAAAAACGACATGAGCAATTTAATATTTCTAACTTGCAGAAAGTAAACTAATATCAAACAATACACTCATACTTCAATCCCTCACCATTAGTCCAGCTATGGTTTTCGGAGGTAACTGAAAATGACATGAGAAATTTAATATTTCTAAATCTAACTACTGAAGCAAATGTGCAAGACTGAAATAAACAAAGCAGTACTGGAATTAAACAAAAACTAAGAAAAATAAATTAGCAGCAGAACAATATTGATTCCATGTCATTAGTCAAAAGATATGCAAATACCTGGGCTGTCTATTTGTAATCTGAAACAAGAACACTGATCAGTTAACAACAACATAAAACATGAAAGATTATGGACAGAATTAAAATGTAAAGCATGAAAGATTATGAACAGAGATGAAGCATAAATACCACGAAAGATGCAATGTATAAACACGTGAATGACTTATGGCACAATGAACTTAATGAAATAAAACAAGAAACTATATAGTAATGCACAAAACCTCAGCGTGTGCAAGGGCCCTCTGCACAAACCTCGGGCAACAGCCTTCAAATACGAATTACGCTTGGAAACAGAGTCTTCTTATATATTAAAATGCAGTCATAACAGAGAAATGATATTACAGCACAGTGGCAACGCAATTACATTACAGAGCTATATGGAGGCTAACTATTATACGTATGAAAACACGTTATTTATAACAAAGGTGATATAACTAATTCCCTAAAGTTTGTGTTGATAGAGACACGTGAACCATCACGTCCAGAGATCCAGCATCATGGTCGCGGTGAGGAGTAAATCTATGAAGAGTGGATGTCGGATTCGGCTTATGGAGTCGTGTACAGGTGTTGATGTGTCTCCCGTAAATTAGAAACGGTTATACAAATCTTCACGTGATGAGAAACAGAGTCCTGTCACCATGGGACTCTACGGTTGACTTCCACTTGGCCACCTTTGACCACAACCTCCTTAGGTGAATTTTCCCGAGCCAATAGGACATGATCCATGTCCACATCATTTCTGACTTTCCCATGTGGCTCGAATTGCCTGAAGACACCTGTAACATAGAATTTCACAAAATGGCTGCGGAAAGTTGCAGCAGCTGCAGAAAGTGGCAAGATTCCGCAGCTAAATGAGCAAAAATCTAAATCGAACAGCAAACACAAAACATAGTTAAAAACCATTTTAGATTCTCTTTTACAATTAATATGCAATGATATTAACAACTTAGAAGGTTTAGGTGAATGAAAAAGGTCTATAAATGTGTATAGGAAAGATGCAGATTTCAGACTCAACATACCCCCACTGTGAAGGTGTTGCATGTCCTCATGCAACCAAAATTTTGATAATCCTTCTTCAGTTCATATGCCTTGACACTTCAGCCAGTAAATCCATTCCTCTCCTCCTCTTCCTTGGTGCTGCTAACATCCTGGGATTTTTCATCAAGCATCTGAATTTGATATTAATCAGTGCTCTACTTAACTTCTGGCATTTCCTCTTCAATTTCCTGTTCTTCTTCTGCCATAGTCCCAGATGTAGCATGGTATTATCATGAATGATTTTGTCCAATTTACTTTGTTCCTTCAATCTCTCATTTTCATTTTTAATGTGTCTATTTAAAAGCTCTAGCTCAAAGACTTCTTGTTTCAGTGATTGGACTAGATCATCTTGTGCTGTGTGAGGCTAGGTGGACGAAGTACTGGGACCTGTAGCTGTTCTTTCTAAAGATTCTAAATAATCATATACTTCTTGTTGCTTTCGGTCTATCTCAGGTGTCATTTTTATTGGGCTGTCCCCAAAATGCCGTGGAGGAGAATTGTATTCAAAATCTGGCTGAGAAGGGCTCACATCAACGTCTGGTTGAGAATGGGATGGACTATGTTCAATGTCTGACTGAGAATGAAATGAACTAGGTTCACTGTATGACTGAGAGTGAGATGGACTATGGCCAGCTGGGGATTTTTCAGATGTTTCTTCTCCCAAATCAATAAAATTAGGTCCTTTCGTTTGAGTTTTCCTCAAATTCCCCTTAAGCCTGGAACTTCTTCTTATACACTGTGAACCACTGTCTTTTTGCTTTTGTTTTCCTTTCCCTCTCTTCTTGGCCATAGATGACTGTTCTTGAAGGTGAACTAGTCTTTCAGATAACACTTGATGATCTTCTTCAGAAGAAGGGGTTTGATGCATAGCCTCAATACTTTTTCTCTCTTTTGATGTTATTGGCTTTTTACCCTTGGTTTCTTTCTTCTTCCTTTTTGACAGTCTCTCTTCCCTACTAGTTCTTTCAATTGTAGTAGTAGGAGTAATTTGAGTTTCATCATTTGTTCTTTTTCTCCTACTCCTTCTTGATGTGCTACCTTCAAGAATTTCTTGAGGTTCCTCAAAGAAATTTCTAATAAAAAATTGTTCCCATGTGTCCTTCTTCTCTTTTAACAGTTTTTCAATAAAAATTTTCACAAGACCATGGTGATATAGATGTGGTTCTACATCCCCTAAATGTTTCTGAACAGTCACAGACATCTTTTTCAAACTATTTAATAGAAAATATGGCTGATTGAGGGTATGGTTATCTATAAAGTTCATCAGCAATCTGGTATGGTACATATACATTGACCCAAAACGGCCCTCACAGGTGATAAATTTTTGAACAACTAGCAGCAAAGTAACCCATTCCTCTTTCAAAGCATGAACAAGAATTCCTCTTTTAAAAATAGTTATGTCCATACCTGGGTTATGTAGAATCACTCTCCAGGCTTCATCATTAATGCTTTTGTTCTTAAACCAATGTTCACCCTCTTGAAGAAGTTCTGTGGTAGATGCTATAGATGCCTCATTCACCGTAAACTTAAGGTCTCCAATCTCTACCTCCAGGCCATTAAAAGACCTTGCAAAAGCTTTTGTCACCTCTTTATGGTAGCCTCTAAACTTTTGGATAAACCGCAGCCACTTTGCCTTCTTCAATATATCCTTGACTTGCGGGTATCCTTCCATGAATTTAGGTCCCTCTGGTTCTGCTCTCAACAATTTACCCATCCTTCTTTCTGCTCTTTAAAAACTTGCCTACGTGAGGAGGGTTCAATGGAAGTAGGATGGCTGAGTGAACGGAAATGAGCACGATGACTGTAGGTAGATATCAGAGAGTGGGTATACAGACTGTAGTGTAACAGAGAACGAAATGGGGTGAAGCGGAATAGAGAAGGGTTACATGAGCACGGCAGAAATGCGGCTGTGAGATTAATAGAACAATATGAGGAGTATAACACATCCGGCAGTGTTTTAAAATTTGGTGGCTACAAAATAAATGTAAGCACGTTTATACAATGGCTACGGATTTTTTGCGGCTAAAAGAAGCCGTAGTCAAATCAAGTACGTTTCATTGTAATAGGTGGAATATCAGAGTATGAGTGAAGATCGGAGATTTAATTATGGGACCGTTTGAGAATGAATGCAAGGATTGTGGGAGGATTGTACAGAGATCATGGAGTGGTTACAGAGTTTTTCAATACAATCGTTGCACATAATGGAGCTTATGGTTTATAACTATATAAAAATGTGTTTTAAATTCCATTTGAAATAAATTTTTACTCATACCTTGGAATTCTTGACATTTTTCCTTGGTCTTCAATTAGTTGCTCCTCATTGATATTTTGAATGCTCCATGTCTTCATAATTGGTCCTCATACCTGCATTTTATTTCATGATTATGGAAATAACATCTGGCTGTACATTCTTTTGAAAAACAGAGTGGTACCTGCGGAAATCTGCTTCTGGCTGCGGAAATTGCTGTCAGCTGTGGAAACAGATGTCAGCTGCGGAAACTGACACAGCTATTATTTGGGTTAATGGAAATGAACGGATGACAGTTGACTAAATGGAAATGGTCATGAAAGAGAATTTTATTGGTAAAATGGAATGAAAAATGAAGTGAAATGGAATGAAGTGGAGTAAAATGAAGTGGAATGAAGTGGAATGGAATGGAGTGGGTGGTCACAAAACTTGTGAAATGAAAGAGAGATTTTTTTTGGAAAATATAGGGTGTAAAGTGTTCCTGATTTTCACCCAATATTTTCTGCATAAGACTTCCAATCAGTGATTGGTTTTCAGGCTTATACAATTTTATTTTATTTTATTTTATTTTATTTTTTAAACTGAAAATAACAAAAGCTAGGTTGGTGGAGAAGAAGAATTCTTCTGTACTAGCCTGATTGCAGAATTTTCTTGAAAATTTTTGACAAATTCCTCTTTTGAGAGTGGCTTATGATAGACTTTCAATCTGTGGCCATTCACAATAAGAGGAGTTTGAAACTCATCAATGGTCTTGATTCTTACTACTCCATTGCTAAAGATCTTGTCAATCTCATATGGCCCAAGCCAATGAGTCTGAAGTTTTCCTTGAAAATATTTAAACTTGGAATCAAATAACAATGCCCAATCTCCTTCTTGAAACTTCTTCTCTTTGATGTACTTGTCATGCCATTTAGCTCTTTGATATTGAACTAGATTAGTTCTTAAAATTGCTTCTTGTCTGATCTCATCTAGCTCGTTCAACTTCTCCATTCTATGCTTTTGGGCTTCTGATAAGTCCATCCCCAACTGAACTGTTATCTTGAAGGTCTTGACTTGGAACTCAATGGGGAGCAGGACTTCCTTCCCATAAACAAGTTCATAGGGAGAATGTCCTGTTGTATTTCTCCATGTAGTTCTGTAGGCCCACAAGGCTTCAGGAAGCCTTTCTACCCAATCTCTTCTATGTAGATGAATAGTTTTGGTGATGATACTTTCGAGAACTTTGTTGGTAGACTCCACTTGACCATTTGCTTGCGGATGGTAAGGAGTAGATCTTCTATGCTTGATTTTGTATTCTTCCATCAGCTTCTCCACCAGGTTGGATGTGAATTGGCTTCCTTGATCTATCACAATTTCTCTTGGAACACCAAAGCGAGTAAAAATATCCTCATAAAGAAAATGAACAACCGAATTTTCAGTAGCAGATACTAATGCTTTGGCTTCTACCCATTTAGTAACATAATCAGTACAAACCAATATATACTTCTTTTGCTTAGATGGTGGATTAATAGGTCCAATGAAATCTAAAGCCCATTTTTCAAAGGGTTCGATGAGTACCCGTGTTTGCAATGGCATTTCATTTGAAAGGGTAGGTTTCCCTACTCTTTGGCAGCTGTCACACCTTTTGACATATTGTTTTGCATCTTTGAAGAGGGAAGGCCAATAATATCCTAAAGAGAGGATTTTATAGGCCGTCCTTTTGTCTGCAAAGTGTCCACCGCATGGTTCATCATGACATGCCTTAAGAATATTAGGCATTTCATCTTCCCTGACACATCTTCTGATCACAAGATCTGGCCTTGTTTTAAACAATTCGTTAAAAATCCATGAATATTTTGAACTCTCTTGAATAATTTTTCATTTTTCACTTGGAAATAAATGTGAAGGCAGTTTCCCTGTAACCAAATAGTTAGCAATATATGCATACCAAGGAGTCATAATATTTACTGCAAACAAGTATTCATCAGGAAACTTATCCTCTACAGGAGAATCTTCTTTAGTATTCTGAATCCTAGACAAGAAATCAGCTACTGTATTTTGTTTCCCTGGTCTATCCAACATAGTAATATTGAATTCTTGTAAAAGTAAGAGCCATATTGTCACTCTGCCATTAGTAACAGGTTTATTCATTAAATATCTAATTGTAGAATGGTCAGTATGAATAAAAGTTTCATAGCCTGTTATATAATGTCTAAACTTATTGATTGCATGAACAATAGCTAAAAAATCTTTTTCAGTCACAGTATAGTTTAACTCTGTGGGAGTCAAATTTTTACTGGTATAATAAATGGCATAAGGAACTAAATCTTTTTGACCCAACACAACTCCTAGAGTTGTATCTGAAGCATCCGTAGAAATATGGAAAGGGAGTTTCCAATTTGGTCCTCTCAAGATAGGTGCTTCAGATATTCTTGTTTTCAAAGTTTCAAAGGCTGATTGACAATCATGATCCCATTTAAATTCACAGTCTTTTGTAAGCAATTTGAAGAGTGAAGATGCTATTTTAGTGAAGTTTTCTATAAATATTCTATAGTAACCAGTAAATCCTAGAAAACTTCTAACATCTCTTTGACAATTTGGAATAGGTAACTTGGAGATGACTTCAACTTTTGATCTATCAACCTTAATCCCATCTCCCGAAATATGATGTCCTAAAACAATCCCTTCAGTAAACATCATAAATCATTTTTCATGGCTTAATGAAAGGTTTGTTTCTTTACATCTTATAAGAACTTTTTCCAAATTTTCTAATGCCTCTTCAAATGAATTACCATAAACCGTAAAATCATCCATATAAACCTCTACACAATCATGGATTAGATCAGAAAAAATTCCTAGTACTGCTCTTTGGAATGTTGCGGGTGCATTACATAACCCAAAAGGAAGCACTCGATAGGCAAAAGTCCCCCATGGACAGGTAAATGTGGTCTTATCTTGATCTTCAGGTGCTACCCGAATTTGATTATAGCCACTAAAACCATCCAAAAATGAAAAGTACTTTTTGCCTGCTAATGTATCTAATACCTGATCGATAAAGGGCAAAGGAAAGTGATCCTTCAAAGTTGCTTTATTCAATTCCCTGTAATCAATGCATACCCTCCATTTACCATTCTTTTTAGGTACTATAACCAAAGGAGAAACCCATCGGCTATCCGAAATTGGATAAATGAAGTTTACATTGAGTAGTTTTTGGAGCTCTTCTTTCACTATCTCCCTAAGATTTGGATTCATCCTTCTTTGAGGTTGTCTGATTGGTCTACTATTTTCCTCAATATAGATATGATGGATGTAAGTCTTAGGATCAATACCTTTCATGTCAGTATACTCCCATGCAAATGCAGTAGAATGTTTTTGCAAGATTTTGGTTAGTTCTTCTTGTTGTGACTTTTCCAAATGTTTGTTGATATTCAATGTTTTTCCTGGAAATATCTCAATAGTAGAACTACCAAACTCTTACATAGAGTAAAGAGACATTTGTCTTGATGATAAATATTCTATGTCAGATTCGAATTGAAATTGTGTGGGATCATATTCTGAAGATATCTCAAAATTTTCTAGTGTGTTCAGAATTTGATTATCCTCACTGATTTCAGAAATGGTAAAGACAGGTTGTATAGTGTCCTCATCATCAACCCATTCATTGTCTCCTACTTTTGTGATTGATTTTTCTAGAGGATACAAATTGAATTTCTTTGTTGAATTACCATTAGAAATGTACATATCCCCAGATCTACAACTAATGAAAGCATCAGCTGTGGCTAGCCAAGGTCTTCCTAAGATAAGTGGGTGCCCTCCTAGATTACTCTTGGGAGTCAAAATCATAAAATCTACTGGATATTCCCAAGAATCTAAGGAGACTCAAATATCTTCTAATACACCATCTGGTTTAATAATTGATCGATCTGCAAGTTGCAGTCAAGTAGGTGTAAAAATAAGGTTAGGAAGTTTTAGTTGTTCCATAGTCTGTCTACTCATAATGTTGATAGCAGCCCCTAAGTCAATCAATGTGTTTGGAATTTCTATCCCATTTATATGTGTCTTGACAATTGGACTTCCTGGATCTACATACTTCTGCATGGTAATTTTTCCCATCATAATATCTACAATTTTTCCTACCAGGTGGATTCTTCTTGTGTCTTTTAGTTTCCTTCCTGCTCTTTTGAAACTCAACTCCTTTATTGTTTTTGCTAGAATAGGAATCTCTCAAATGGCTTGTAGCAAGGGAATCTTGATACAAACATTCTTCAATTCATCTAGAAAATCATTGTTAGGCAACAAGATTTGTTTTTCCACCCCCTTGTCAATTTGTAGTCTTTCAGGAAAAGGAGGTGTAGATAAAGATGCAGGTTGCTCAATTATAGGAGTTGTGGGTGTTAACTTTTCTTTTTCTTTTTAAATGTTTGAATTTTGAAGAGATGCTTCCTCAGAACCCTCATTGACTTTAAGAGAGTCCTCCTCAGAGGTATCTTGCTCTTGAATATATATAGAAGGTTTTTCTAAAACTCTACCAGATCTGAGTTGTACATCATTGAGAGGAACAATCATATAGGTAGGAAATTGTTGTCCTTCTACCGTGTAAGTATTCTGAGGATTTTTATTGTTAGGATTTGGCAATCGCTGAGCTAGAAGTTGATTTGTCTTTTGTTGGTATGGGAGCATGAGTTGAGGATTTGGATTTTGTTGAGAAGGTTGTTGTTGTGGAAATGGCAATGAAAGTTGTGGATTTAGGTTTCGAAGTTGTGGAGCTTGTTGATTTTGAAAAGATGGAGGATATTGATAAAGTTGAGCAAATCTCCCATAAGGATTTTGCATCCCTTGTACCCTTGGCTAATATGGATTTTGATGTTGGGGCCAAGGTTGTTGCCAAGGATTCCAATTTGGTGGGGTTTGAAGATTCATAGGGTTGTTAAACCCTTGAGTTTGTTGTCCCTGCCAAGGTCTTCTTGCAACAAAATAGAGAGATTCTACTGAATTTGGATCTTCTTGAAAGACAGCTTTGAGTCTAGGAATTGAAGGACAATCCTTGATCTGATGATTCTCTGAGAAAATTATACATGTTTCTAAAACTTTTGCATCCAAGGGACATTCCCTTAAAGCATGTTTCTTTCTACATTTCGGACAAAAGATGGCTAGCGCATCTGTTTCTGCTTTCTGCTTGTTTTGGATTTTAAGGGTGTCTAGTTGTTCACTAAGGCTCCCTAAGATATCAGTTTTGAATTCATCAAGCATATTACCAATCTCTGCCCTACTTACTGATCTAGTTGCAGATTTGTTAGCCCTAATAAGAGAAGGATCCCTAGGCCCTTTTCCTGTTTAAGATTTTCCTCTTGAGAGATGGGCACATAGTTATGTTATGTCACGAAGTGGAAGTTGAGAAATGTTTCCTTTCCCCATCATGTTTAAAATATCTATCCATTCATTTCTAATGGATTTTAATATGAGGGATTTCAAGGTTTCATCACTAAGTTTCGCATCTTTGCTCTTTTTAAGTTGTATTGAAATATTTCAAGTAAATATTCCAAGTTTTCATCTTCTTTTTGCATCATTTTGAATACCTCATCCTTGTGATTTGTGGGCATACAATAGTCCAAGTATCTATCCAAAAATGTTTTTTTCATATCATTCCAAGTCCTAATAGATTGAGTGGCTAATCCCATGAACCATTTCAAAGCAGCTCCCTTCAATGTTGAAGGAAACAGTTTGAGTTTTTGAGAGTCTTCCATATAGTCATAGGTTCGGCACACGACTTCAAACTCAAACAAAAATGTTTCAGGATCCTCACTTCGAAATCCATAAAATTTTGAGAGGACAGATGGTGAGATATTTTTCATTGTTGTATGAGTTTCCTCATCAACTATAGGGAATCCAAACAAGTTTTCTCCTTCCCTATTTCTTCCATTATTATCTTCACCATTGTTGTCTCCATGGTTTCCTCCTCCTCTACCTCTACCTCTATCTCCAAATCCATCTATTATTTCCTCTGCCATGATAGTTTCTTTAGAGTCCTTAAAGTCCTCTGGTTCTTCTATCAAGGGAGGATGAGAGGGAGTCTCTTCCTTTTCTAAATGAGATTTAGTAGGTGGTATAGGAGAATCCTCTAATTCGGCTGCTCCTTGAATTCCAAAAATCTTAAGGCTAGGGGTAGATGGTGGTGATTCTTGTCTATGCCTTGAAGAAGATGGAGTTGTGAAAATCGAACTCTTGGCTTTAGCTATAAACCTTCCCCTAGAATCTCTTGCTCTATGCATGTCATTTTTTTTTATTTTTTTTTTAAGTTGGGCTAATAATTCTCTTTCTGATCTTCCAGGTCACACTAGGTGCAAGAAGAGAGCATACTTAAGAAATTACTAAACCAATAACTCTCTTTTCTGATCCTCCAGATCACACTAGGTGCAAGAGGAGAGCATACTTCAAGAAGTTATCAAGTTTTCCCTTCTTTTATTATTTTGTTTTTGTGTTTTTTTTTTAAGAAATTGACTACCTAGTTACACTTCCCCGCCAACGGCGCCAAAATGTTTGGTCAATTTAGTGTGTCCTAAATTGCTACATTAATTTATCAATCCGGGATTCGTAAGCTGATGAAGTGTGGCGCACTATATGTGCAAGATAACCTATTTCTTACCTTTTTGTCGTTTTTGGTTTTCTAATGTGAGATGTAAATTCTAAAATAAAAACAAGTATGGTTATGATTGTTCAAGGCAATGATATCATTTATAATGATTTACCAACTTCAAACTTCAAAAGGAATTTGAAACATACAATGACAAAACTGAAAGGAAATGAAAATGTGCTGCTAGCCTAATAAATCAAACAGTGAACTATTGAGCATGAAAACCAAACTATCCTTGCTGCTATCTAAACACAAAAGAAACTATGCTTAAAGAAATCCAAGAATTGCAACAAAGTAAATCTAAATCAAATTACATCAACTTATATTCTGATCCCTCGCCATTAGTCCAACTATGGCTTTCGGAGGTAACCATAAACAACTTGAGCAATCTGATATCTAATTTGCAGAAAAAAGAAACTAATATCAAACTACACACTCATACTTCAATCCCTCACCATCAGTCCAGCTGTGGCTTTCGGAGGTAACTGAAAATGACATGAGCAATTTAATATATCTAACTTGCAGAAAGTAAACTAATATCAAACTACACACTCATACTTCAATCCCTCACCATTAGTCTAGCTATGGTTTTCGGAGGTAACTGAAAATGACATGAGCAATTTAATATATCTAAATCTAACTACTGAAGCAAATGTGCAAGACTGAAATAAACAAAGCAGTACTGGAATTAAACAAAAACTAAGAAAAATAAATTAGCAGTAGAACAATATTGATTCCATGTCATTAGTCAAAAGATATGCAAATGCCCGGGCTGTCTATTTGTAATCTGAAACAAGAACACTGATCAGTTAACAACAACATAAAACATGAAAGATTATGGACAGAAGTAAAATGTAAAGCATGAAAGATTATGAACAGAGATGAAGCATAAATACCACGAAAGTTGCAATGTATAAACACGTGAATGACTTATGGCACAATGAACTTAATGAAATAAAAAAAGAAACTATACAGTAATGCACAAAACCTCAGTGTGTGTAGGGGCCCTCTGCACAAACCTCGGGCAACAGCCTTCAAATACGAATTACGCTTGGAAACAGAGTCTTCTTATATATTAAAATGCAGTCATAACAGAGAAATGATATTACAGCACAGTGGCAATGCAATTACATTACAGAGCTATATGGAGGCTAACTATTATGCGTATGAAAACGTGTTATTTATAACAAAGGTGATATAACTAATTCCCTAAAGTTTGTGCCGATAGAGACACGTGAACCATCACGTCCAGAGATCCAGCATCATGGCCGCGGTGAGGAGTAAATATATGAAGAGTGGATGTTGGATTCGGCTTATGGAGCCGTGTACAGGTGTTGATGTGTCTCCCGTAAATTAGAAATGGTCATACAATTCTTCATGTGATGAGAAACAGAGTCCTGTCATCGTGGGACTCTACGGTTGACTTCCACTTGGCCACCTTTGACCACAGCCTCCTTAGGTGAATTTGCCCGAGCCAATAGGACACGACCCATGTCCACATCATTTCTGACTTGCCCATGTGGCTCGAATTTCCTAAAGACACCTGTAACATAGACTTTCACAAAATGGCTGCGGAAAGTTGCAGCAGGTGCAAAAAGTGGCAAGATTCCGCAGCTAAATGAGCAAAAATCTAAATCGAACAGCAAACACAAAACATAGTTAAAAACCATTTTAGATGCTCTTTTACAATTAATATGGAATGATATTGACAACTTAGAAGGTTCAGGTGAATGAAAAAGGTCTAGAAAGGTGTATAGGAAAGATGCAGATTTGAGACTGAACATACCCCCACTGTGAAGGTGTTGCATGTCCTCATGCAACCAAAATTTTGATAATCCTTCTTCAGTTCATATGCCTTGACACTTCAGCCAGTACATCCAGTCCTCTCCTCTTCTTCCTTGGTGCTGCTAACATCCTGGGCTTTTTCATCAAGCATCTGAATTTGATATTAATCAGTGCTCTGCTTAACTTCTGGCATTTCCTCTTCAATTTCCTGTTCTTCTTCTGCCATAGTCCCAGATGTAGCATGGTATTATCATGAATGATTTTGTCCAATTTACTTTGTTCCTTCAATCTCTCATTTTCATTTTTAATGTGTCTATTTAAAAGCTCTAGCTCAAAGACTTCTTGTTTCAGTGATTGGACTAGATCATCTTGTGCTGTGTGAGGCTAGGTGGACGAAGTACTGGGACCTGTAGCTGCTCTTTCTAAAGATTCTATATAATCATATACTTCTTGTTTCTTTGGGTCTATCTCAGGTGTCATTTTTATTGGGCTGTCCCCAAAATGCCATGGAGGAGAATTGTCTTCAAAATCTGGCTGAGAAGGGCTCACATCAACGTCTGGCTGAGAATGGGATGGACTATGTTCAATGTCTGACTGAGAATGAAATGAACTAGGTTCACTGTATGACTGAGAGTGAGATGGACTATGGCCAGCTAGGGATTTTTCAGATGTTTCTTCTCCCAAATCAATAAAATGAGGTACTTTAGTTTGCGTTTTTCTCAACTTCCCCTTAAGCCTGGAACTTCTTCTTATACGCTGTGGACCACTGTATTTTTGCTTTTGTTTTCCTTTCCCTCTCTTCTTGGCCATAGATGACTGTTCTTGAAGGTGAACTAGTCTTTCAGATAACACTTGATGATCTTCTTCGGAAGAAGAGGTTTGATGCATAGCCTCAATACTTTTTCTCTCTTTTGATGTTATTGGCTTTTTACTCTTAATTTCTTTCTTCTTCCTTTTTGACAGTCTCTCTTCCCTACTAGTTCTTTCAATTGTAGTAGTAGGAGTAATTTGAGTTTCATCATTTGTTCTTTTTCTCCTACTCCTTCTTGATGTGCTACCTTCAGAAATTTCTTGAGGTTCCTCAAAGAAATTTCTAATCAAAAATTGTTCCCATGTGTCCTTCTTCTCTTTTAACTGTTTTTCAATCAAAATTTTCACAAGACCATGGTGATATAGATGTGGTTCTACATCCCCTAAATGCTTCTGAATAGTCACAGACATCTTCTTCAAACTATTTAATAAAAAGTATGGCAGATTGAGGGTCTGGTTATCTATAAAATTCATCAGCAATCGAGTATGGTACATATACTTTGACCCAAAACGGCCCTCACAGGTGATAAATTTTTGAACAACTAGCAGCAAAGTAGCCCATTCCTCTTTCAAAGCATGAACAGGAATTCCTCTTTTAAAAATAGTTATGTCCATACCTGGGTTATGTAGAATCACTCTCCAGGATTCATCATTAATGCTTTTGTTCTTAAACCAACGTTCACCCTCTTGAAGAAGTTATGTGGCAGATGTTATAGATGCCTCATTCACCGTAAACTTAAGGTCTCCAATATCTACCTCCAGGCCATTAAAAGACCTTGCAAAAGCTTTTGTCACCTCTTTATGGTAGCCTCTAAACTTTTGGATAAACCGCAGCCACTTTTCCTTCTTCAATATATCCCTGACTTGCGGGTATCCTTCCATGAATTTAGTTCCCTCTGGTTCTACTCTCAACAATTTACCCATCCTTCTTTCTACTGTTTAAAAACTTGCCTGCGTGAGGAGGGTTCAATGGAAGTAGGACGGCTGAATGAACGGAAATGAGCACGATGAATGTAGGTAGATATCAGAGAGTGGGTATACAGACTGTAGCGTAACAGAGAACGAAATGGGGTGAAGCGGAACAGAGAAGGGTTACGTGAGCACGGCAGAAATGCGGCTGTGAGATTAAAAGAACAATAGGAGGATTATAACACATCCGGCAGTGTTTTAAAATTTGGTGGCTGCAAAATAAATGTAAGCACGTTTATACAACGGCTATGGATTTTATGCGGCTGAAAGAAGTCGTAGTCAAATCAACTACGTTTCATTGTAATAGGTGGAATATCGGAGTATGAGTGAAGATCAGAGATTTAATTATAGGACCGTTTGAGAATGAATGCAAGGATTGTGGGAGGATTGTACAGAGATCATGGAGTGGTTACAGAGTTTGTCAATACAATCATTGCACATAATGGAGCTTATGGTTTATAACTATATAAAAATGTGTTTTAAATGCCATTTGAAATAAATTTTTACTCATACCTTGGAATTCTTGCCATTTTTCCTTGGTCTTCAATTAATTGCTCCTCATTGATATTTTGAATGTTCCATGTCTTCATAATTGGTCCTCATACCTGCATTTTATTTCATGATTATGTAAATAACATCTGGCTGTACATTCTTTTGAAAAATAGAGTGGTAGCTGCAGAAATCTACTTCTGGCTGTGGAAACTGGTGTCAGCTGCGGAAACAGATGTCAGCTGCGGAAACTGACACAGCTATTATTTGGGTTAATGGAAATGAACGGATGACAATTGACTAAATGGAAATGGTCATGAAAGAGAATTTTATTGGTAAAATGGAATGAAGTGGAGTAAAATGAAGTGGAATGAAGTGGAATGGAATGGAGTGGGTGGTCACAAAAATTGTGAAATGAAAGAGAGATTTTTTTTGGAAAATATAGGGTGTCAGGTGTTCCCGATATTCACCCAATATTTTCTGTATAAGACTGCCAATCAGTGATTGGTTTTCAGGCTTATACAATTTTTATTTTTATTTTTTTTATTTTTATTTTTATTTTTTTAAACTGAAAAGAACAAAAGCTAGGTTGGTGGAGAAGAAGAATTCTTCTGTACTAGCCTGATTGCAGAATTCTCTTGAAAAAATTTGACAAATTCCTCTTTTGAGAGTGGCTTATGATAGACTTTCAATCTGTGGCCATTCACAATAAGAGGAGTTTGAAACTCATCAATGGTCTTGATTCTTACCGCTCCATTGCTAAAGATCTTGTCAATCTCATATGGCCCAAGCCAATGAGTTTGAAATTTTCCTTGAAAATCTTTAAACTTGGAATCAAATAACAATGCCCAATATCCTTCTTGAAACTTCTTCTCTTTGATGTACTTTTCATGCCATTTAGCTCTTTGATATTGAACTAGATCAGTTCTTAAAATTGCCTCTTGTCTGATCTCATCTAGCTCGTTCAACTGCTCCATTCTATGCTTTTGGGCTTCTGATAGATCCATCCCAAAATGAACTGCTATCTTGAAGGTCTTGACTTGGAACTCAATGGGGAGCAGGACTTCCTTCCCATAAACAAGTTCATAGGGAGAATGTCCTGTTGTATTTCTCCATGTAGTTCTGTAGGCCACAAGGCTTCAGGAAGCCTTTCTGCCCAATCTCTTCTATGTAGATGAACAGTTTTGGTGATGATACTTTCGAGAACTTTGTTGGTAGACTCCACTTGACCATTTGCTTGCGGATGGTAAGGAGTAGATCTTCTATGCTTGATTTTGTATTCTTCCATCAGCTACTCCACCAAGTTGGATGTGAATTGGCTTCCTTGATCTGTCACAATTTCTCTTGGAACACTAAAGTGAGTAAAAATATCCTCATAAAGAAAATGAACAACTTAATTTTCAGTAACTGATACTAATGCTTTGGATTCTACCCATTTAGTAACATAATCAGTACAAACCAATATATACTTCTTTTGCTTAGATGGTGGATTAATAGGTCTAATGAAATCTAAAGCCCATTTTTCAAAGGGTTCAATGAGTACCTGTGTTTGCAATGGCATTTCATTTGAAAGGGTAGGTTTCCCTACTCTTTGGCAGCTATCACACCTTTTGACATATTGTTTTGCATCTTTGAAGAGGGAAGGCCAATAATATCCCAAAGAAAGTATTTTATAGGCCGTCCTTTTGTCCGCAAAGTGTCCACCGCATGGTTCATCATGACATGCCTTAAGAATATCAGGCATTTCATCTTCCCTGACACATCTTCTGATCACAAGATCTGGCCCTGTTTTAAACAATTCGTTAAAAATCCATGAATATTTTGAACTCTCCTGAATAATTTTTCGTTTTTCACTTGGAAATAAATGTGAAGGTAGTTTCCCTGTAACCAAATAGTTAGCAATATTTGCATACCAAGGAGTTTTAATAGTTACTGCAAACAAGTATTCATCAGGAAACTTATCCTCTACAGGAGAATCTTCTTTAGTATTCTGAATCCTAGACAAGAAATCAGCTACTATATTTTGTTTCCCTGGTCTATCCAACACAGTAATATTGAATTCTTGTAAAAGTAAGAGCCATCTTATCAGTCTGCTATTAGTAACAGGTTTGTTCATTAAATATCTAATTGCAGAATGGTCAGTATGAATAAAAGTTTCATAGCCTGTTATGTAATGTCTAAACTTATTAATTGCATGAACAATAGCTAAAAACTCTTTTTCATTCACAGTATAGTTCAACTCTGTGGGAGTAAAATTTTTACTGGTATAATAAATGGCATAAGGAACTAAATTTTTTTGACCCAACACAGCTCCTAGAGCTGTATCTGAAGCATCCGTAGAAATATGGAAAGGGAGTTTCCAATTTGGTCCTCTCAAGATAGGTGCTTCAGATATTCTTTTTTTTCAAAGTTTCAAAGGCCGATTGACAATCAGGATCCCATTTAAATTCACAGTCTTTTGTAAGCAATTTGAAGAGTGGAGATGCTATTTTAGTGAATTTTTCTATAAATCTTCTATAGTAACCAGTAAATCCTAGAAAACTTCTAACATCTCTTTGACAATTTGGAATAGGTAACTTGGAGATAACTTCAACTTTTGATCTATCAACCTTAATCCCATCTCCTGAAATATGATGTCCTAAAACAATACCTTCAGTAAACATCATAAAGCATTTTTCATGGCTTAATGAAAGGTTTGTTTCTTTACATATTATAAGGACTTTTTCCAAATTTTCTAATACCTCTTCAAATGAATTACCATAAACTATAAAATCATCCATATAAACCTCTACACAATCATGGATTAGATCAGAAAAAATTCCTAGTACTGCTCTTTGGAATGTTGCAGGTGCATTACATAACCCAAAAGGAAGCACTCGGTAGGCAAAAGTTTCCCATGGACAAGTAAATGTGGTCTTATCTTGATCTTCAGGTGCTACCTGAATTTGATTATAGCCACTAAAACCATCCAAAAATGAAAAGCACTTTTTACCCGCTAATGTATCTAATACCTGATCGATAAAAGGCAAAGGAAAGTGATCCTTCAAAGTTGCTTTGTTCAATTCCCTGTAATCAATGCATACCCTCCATTTACCATTCTTTTTAGGTACTATAACCAAAGGAGAAACCCATCGGCTATCCGAAATTGGATAAATGAAGTTTACATTGAGAAGTTTTTGGAGCTCTTCTTTCACTATCTCCCTAAGATTTGGATTCATCCTTCTTTGAGGTTGTCCGATTGGTCTACTGTTTTCCTCAATATAGATATGATGGATGCAAGTCTTAGGATCAATACCCTTCATGTCAGTATACTCCCATGCAAATGCAGTAGAATGTTTTTGCAAGATTTTGGTTAGTTCTTCTTGTTGTGACTTTTCCAAATGTTTGTTGATATTCAATGTTTTTCCCGGAAAAATCTCAATAGTAGAACTACCAAACTCTTCCATAGAGTAAAGAGACATTTGTCTTGATGATAAATATTCTATGTCAGATTCCAACTGAAATTGTGTGGGGTCATATTCTGAAGATGTCTCAAAATTTTCTAATGTGTTCAGAATTTGATTATCCTCACTGATTTCAGAAATGGTAAAGACAGGTTGTATAGTGTCCTCATCATCGACCCATTCATTGTCTCCTACTTCTGTGATTGCTTTTGCTGGAGGATACAAATTGAATTTATTTGTCAAATTACCATTAGAAATGTACATATCCCCAGATCTACAACTAATAAAAGCATCAGCTGTGGCTAGCCAAGGTCTTCCTAAGATAAGTGGGTGCCCTCCTAGATTACTCTTGGGAGTCAAAATCATAAAATCTACTGGATATTCCCAAGAATCTAAGGAGACTGAAATATCTTCTAATACACCATCTCGTTTAATAATTGATCGATCTGCAAGTTGCAGTAAAGTAGGTGTGAAAAGAAGGTTAGGAAGTTTTAGCTGTTCCATAGTCTGTCTACTCATAATGTTGATAGCAGCCCCTAAGTCAATCAATGTGTTTGGAATTTCTATCCCATTTATATGTGTCTTGACAATTGGACTTCCTGGATCTACATACTTTTGCATGGTAATTTTTCCAATCATAATATCTGCAATTTTTCCTACCAGGTGGATTCTTCTTGTGTTTTTTAGTTTCCTTCCTGGTCTTTTGAAACTCAACTCCTTTATTGTTTTTGCTAGAATAGGAATCTCTCGAATGGCTTGTAGCAAGGGAATCTTGATACAAACATTCTTCAATTCATCTAATAAATCATAGTTAGGCAACAAGATTTTTTTTTCCACCCCCTTGTCAATTTGTAGTCTTTCAGGAAAAGGAGGTGTAGATAAAGATGCAGGTTGCTCAATTATAGGAGTTGTGGGTGTTAACTTTTCTTTTTCTTTTTAAATGTTTGAATTTTGAAGAGATGCTTCCTCAGAACCCTCACTGACTTTAAGAGAGTCCTCCTCAGAGGTATCTTGCTCTTGAATATCTATAGAAGGTTTTTCTAAAACTCTACCAGATCTGAGTTGTACATCATTGAGAGGAACAATCATATAGGTAGGAAATTGTTGTCCTTCTACCATGTAAGTATTCTGCGGATTTTTATTGTTAGGATTTGGCAATGGCTAAGCTGGAAGTTGATTTGTCTTTTTTTGGTATGGGAGCATGAGTTGAGGATTTGGATTTTGTTGAGAAGGTTGTTGTTGTGGAAATGGCAATGAAAGTTGTGGATTTAGGTTTGGAAGTTGTGGAGCTTGTTGATTTTGAAAAGATGGAGGATATTGATAAAGTTGAGCGAATCTCCCATAAGGATTTTGCATCCCTTGTACCCATGGCTGATATGGATTTTGATGTTGGGGCCAAGGTTGTTGCCAAGGATTCCAATTTGGTGGGGTTTGAAGATTCATAGGGTTGTTAAACCCTTGAGTTTGATGTCCCTGCCAAGGTCTTCTTGCAACAAAATAGAGAGATTCTACTGAATTTGGATCTTCTTGAAAGACAGCTTTGAGTCCAGGAATTGAAGGACAATCCTTGATCTGATGATTCTTTGAGAAAATTATACATGTTTCTAAAACTTTTGCATCCAAGGGACATTCCCTTAAAGCATGTTTCTTTCTACATTTCGGACAAAAGATGGCTAGGGCATCTGTTTCTGCTTTCTGCTTGTTTTGGATTTGAAGGGTGTCTAGTTGTTCACTAAGGCTCCCTAAGATATTAGTTTTGAATTCATCAAGCATATTACCAATCTCTGCCCTACTTACTGATCCAGTTGCAGATTTTTTAGCCCTAATAAGAGAAGGATCCCTAGGCCCTTTTCCTGTTTTAGATTTTCCTCTTGAGAGATGGGCACATAGTTCTGTTATGTCACGAAGTGGAAGTTGAGAAATTTCTCCTTTCCCCATCATGTTTAAAATATCTATCCATTCATTTCTAATGGATTTTAATATGAGGGCTTTCAAGGTTTCATCATCTAAGTTTCTCATCTTTGCTCTTTTTAAGTTGTATTGAAATGTTTCAAGTAAATCTTCCAAGTTTTCATCTTCTTTTTGCATCATTTTGAATACCTCATCCTTGTGATTTGTGGGCATACAATAGTCCAAGTATCTATCCAAAAATGTTTGTTTCATATCATTCCAAGTCCTAATAGATTGAGTGGCTAATCCCATGAACCATTTCAAAGTGGCTCCCTTCAATGTTGAAGGAAACAGTTTGAGTTTTTTAGAGTCTTCCATATAGTCATAGGTTCGGCACACGACTTCAAACTCAAACAGAAATGTTTCAGGATCCTCACTTCGCAATCCATAAAAGTTGGGGAGGACAGATGGTGAGATATTTTTCATTGTTGTATGAGTTTTCTCATCAACTATAGGGAATCCAAACAAGTTGTCTCCTTCCCTATTTCTTCCATTATTATCTTCAACATTGTTGTCTCCATTGTTTCCTCCTCCTCTACCTCTACCTCTATCTCCAAATCCATCTATTATTTCCTCTGCCATGATAGTTTCTTTAGAGTCCTTAAAGTCCCCTGGTTCTTCTATCAAGGGAGGATGAGAGGGAGTCTCTTCCTTTTCTAAATGAGATTTAGTAGGTGGTATAGGAGAATCCTCTAATTCAGCTGCTCCTTGAATTCCAAAAATCTTAAGGCTAGGGGTAGATGGTGGTGAATCTTATCTATGCCTTGAAGAAGATGGAGTTGTGAAAATTGAACTCTTGGCTTTAGCTATAAACCTTCCCCTAGAATCTCTTGCTCTATGCATGTCATTTTTTATTTTATTTTTATTTTTTATTTTTTTTAAGTTGGGCTAATAATTCTCTTTCTGATCTTCCCGGTCACACTAGGTGCAAGAAGAGAGCATACTTAAGAAATTACTGAACCAATAACTCTCTTTTCTGATCCTCCAGATCACACTAGGTGCAAGAGGAGAGCATACTTCAAGAAGTTATCAAGTTTTCCCTTCTTTTATTATTTTGTTTTTGTTTTTTTTTTTAAGAAATTGGCTACCTTGTTACAATTCCTCGGCAACGGCGCCAAAATGTTTGGTCAATTTAGTGTGTCCTAAATTGCTACATTAATTTATCAATCTGGGATTCGTAAGCTGATGAAGTGTGGCGCACTATATGTGCAAGATAACCTATTTCTTACCTTTTTGTCGTTTTTGGTTTTCTACTATGAGATGGAAATTATAAAATAAAAACAAGTATGGTTATGATTTTTCAAGGCAATGATATCCTTTATAATGATTTACCAACTTCAAACTTAAAAAGGAATTTGAAACATACAATGACAAAACTTGAAAGGAAATGAAAATGTGTTGCTAGCCTAATAAATCAAACAGTGAACTATTGAGTATGAAAACCAAATTATCCTTGCTGCTGTCTAAACACAAAAGAAACTATGCTTAAAGAAATCCAAGAATTGTAACAAAGTAAATCTAAATCAAATTACATCAACTTATATTCTGATCCCTCACCATTAGTCCAGCTATGGCTTTCGGAGGTAACCATAAACAACTTGAGCAATCCGATATCTAATTTGCAGAAAAAGAAACTAATATCAAACTACACACTCATACTTCAATCCCTCACCATTAGTCCAGCTATGGTTTTCGGAGGTAACTGAAAATGACATGAGCAATTTAATATATCTAACTTGCAGAAAGTAAACTAATATCAAACTACACACTCATACTTCAATCCCTCACCATTAGTCCAACTATGGTTTTCGGAGGTAACTGAAAATGACATGAGCAATTTAATATATCTAAATCTAACTACTGAAGCAAATGTGCAAGACTGAAATAAACAAACAGTGCTGGAATTAAAAAAAAACTAAGAAAAGTAAATTAGCAGAAGGACAATATTGATTCCATGTCATTAGTCATTATAAAAAGATGTGCAAGTGCCCGGGCTGCCTATTGTAATCTGAAACAAGAACACTGATAAGTTAACCACAACATAAAACATGAAAGATTATGGACAGAAGTAAAATGTAAAGCATGAAAGATTATGAACAGAGATGAAGCATAAATACCATGAAAGATGCAATGTATAAACACGTGAATGAGTTATGGCACAATGAACTTAAAGAAATAAAACAAGAAAATATACAGTAATGCACAAAACCTCAGCGTGTGCAGGGGCCCTCTGCACAAACCTCGGGCAACAGCCTTCAAATACAAATTACGCTTGGAAACAGAGTCTTATTATATATTAAAATACAGTCATAACAGATAAATGATATTACAGCACAGTGGCAACGCAATTACATTACAGAGCTATATGGAGGCTAACTATTATGCGTATGAAAACGCGTTATTTATAACAAAGGTGATATAACTAATTCCCGAAAGTTTGTGCTGATAGAGACACGTGAACCATCACGTCCAGAGATCCAGCATCATGGTCGCAGTGAGGAGTAAATCAATGAAGAGTGGATGTTGGATTCGGCTTATGGAGCCATGTACAGCTGTTGATGTGTCTCCCGTAAATTAGAAACGGTCATACAAATCTTCACGTGATGAGAAACAGAGTCCTGTCACCGTGGGACTCTACGGTTGACTTCCACTTGGCCACCTTTAACCACAGCCTCCTTAGGTGAATTTTCCCAAGCCAACAGGACACGATCCATGTCCACATCATTTCTGACTTTCCCATGTGGTTCAAATTGCCTTAAGACACCTTTAACATAGACTTTCACAAAATGGCTGCGGAAAGTTGCAGCAGCTGCGGAAAGTGGAAAGATTCCGCAGCTAAATGAGAAAAAATCTAAATCAAACAGCAGACACAAAACATAGTTAAAAACCATTTTAGATGCTCTTTTACAATTAATATGGAATGATATTGACAACTTAGAAGGTTCAGACGAATGAAAAAGGTCTAGAAAGGTGTATAGGAAAGATGCAGTTTTGAGACTGAACATACCCCCAGTGTGAAGGTGTTGCATGTCCTCATGCAACCAAAATTTTGATAATCCTTCTTCAGTTCATATGCCTTGACACTTCAGCCAGTACATCCATTCCTCTCCTCCTCTTCCTTGGTGCTGCTAACATCCTGGGCTTTTTCATCAAGCATCTGAATTTGATATTAATCAGTGCTCTGCTTAACTTTTGGCATTTCCTCTTCAATTTCCTGTTCTTCTTCTGCCATAGTCCCAGATGTAGCATGGTATTATCATGAATGATTTTGTCCAATTTACTTTTTTCCTTCAATCTGTCATTTTCATTTTTAATGTGTCTATTTTAAAGCTCTAGCTCAAAGACTTCTTGTTTCAGTGATTGGACTAGATCATCTTGTGCTGTGTGAGGCTGGGTGGACGAAGTACTGGGACCTGTAGCTACTCTTTCTAAAGATTCTATATAATCATATACTTACTGTTGCTTTGGGTCTATCTCAGGTTTCGTTTTTATTAGCATGTCCCCAAAATGCCGTGGAGGAGAATTGTCTTCAAAATCTCGCTGAGAAGGGCTCACATCAACGTCTAGCTGAGAATGGGATGGACTACGTTCAATGTCTGACTGAGAATGAAATGAACTAGGTTCACTGTATGACTGAGAATGAAATGAACTAGGTTCACTATATGACTGAGAGTGAGATGAACTATGGCCAGCTGGGGATTGTTCAGATGTTTCTTCTCCCAAATCAATAAAATGAGGTCCTTTCATTTGCGTTTTCCTCAACTTCCCCTTAAGCCTGGAACTTCTTCTTATACGTTGTGGACCACTGTCTTTTTTATTATTTTTTCCTTTCCCTCTCTTCTTGGCCATAGATGACTGTTCTTGAAGGTGAACTAGTCTTTCAAATAACACTTGATGATCTTCTTCGGAAGAAGGGGTTTGATGCATAGCCTCAATACTTTTTCTCTCTTTTGATGTTATTGGCTTTTTACTCTTAATTTCTTTCTTCTTCCTTTTTGACAGTCTCTCTTCCCTACTAGTTCTTTTAATTGTAGTAGTAGGAGTACTTTGAGTTTCATCATTTTTTCTTTTTCTCCTACTCCTTCTTGATGTGCTATCTTCAGGAATTTCTTGAGGTTCCTCAAAGAAATTTCTAATCAAAAATTGTTCCCATGTGTCCTTCTTCTCTTTTAACTATTTTTCAATCAAAATTTTCACAAGACCACGGTGATATAGATGTGGTTCTACATCCCCTAAATGTTTCTGAACAGTCACAGACATCTTCTTCAAACTATTTAATAGAAAATATGGTAGATTGAGGGTCTGGTTATCTAGAAAGTTCATCAGCAATCTGGTATGGTACATATACATTGACCCAAAACGGCCCTCACAGGTGATAAACTTTTGAACAACTAGCAGCAAAGTAGCCCATTCCTCTTTCAAAGCATGAACAGGAATTCCTCTTTTAAAAATAGTTATGTCCATACCTGGGTTATGTAGAATCACTCTCTAAGCTTCATCATTAATGCTTTTGTTCTTAAACCAACGTTCACCCTCTTGAAGAAGTTCTGTGGCAGATGCTATAGATGCCTCATTCACAGTAAACTTAAGGTATCCAATCTCTACCTCCAGGCCATTAAAAGACCTTGCAAAAGCTTTTGTCACCTCTTTATGGTAGCCTCTAAACTTTTGGATAAACTGCAGCCACTTTGCCTTCTTCAATATATCGCTGACTTGCGGGTATCCTTCCATGAATTTAGTTCCCTCTGGTTCTGCTCTCAACAATTTACCCATCCTTCTTTCTGCTCTTTAAAAACTTGCCTGCGTGAGGAGGGTTCAATGGAAGTAGGACGGCTGAATGAACGGAAATGAGCACGATGACTGTAGGTAGATATTAGAGAGTGGGTATACAGACTGTAGCGTAACAGAGAACGAAATGGAGTGAAGCGGAACAGAGAAGGGTTACGTGAGCACGGCGGAAATGCGGCTATGAGATTAATAGAACAATAGGAGGATTATAACACATCCGGCAGTGTTTTAAAATTTGGTGGCTGCAAAATAAATGTAAGCACGTTTATACAACGGCTACGGATTTTATGCGGCTGAAAGAAGCCGTAGTCAAATCAACTACGTTTCATTGTCACAGGTGGAATATCGAAGTATGAGTGAAGATCGGAGGTTTAATTATGGGACCGTTTGAGAATGAATGCAAGGATTGTGGGAGGATTGTACAGAGATCATGAAGTGGTTACGGAGTTTGTCAATACAATCATTGCACATAATGGAGCTTATGGTTTATAACTATATAAAAATGTGTTTTAAATGCCATTTGAAATAAATTTTTACTCATACCTTGGAATTCTTGCCATTTTTCCTTGGTCTTCAATTAGTTGCTCCTCATTGATATCTTGAATGCTCCATGTCTTCATAATTGGTCCTCATACCTGCATTTTATTTCATGATTATGAAAATAACATCTGGCTGTACATTCTTTTGAAAAATAGAGTGGTAGATGTGGAATCTACTTCTGGCTGCGGAAACTGGTGTCAGCTGCGGAAACAGATGTCAGCTGCGGAAACTGACACAGCTATTATTTGGGTGAATGGAAATGAACGGATGACAATTGACTAGATGGAAATGGTCATGAGAAAGAATTTTATTGGTGAAATGGAATGAAAAATGAAGTGAAATGGAATGAAGTGGAGTGAAATGAAGTGGAATGGAATGGAGTGGGTGGTCACAAAACTTGTGAAATAAAAGAGAGATTTTTATTGGAAAATATAGGGTGTCAGGTGTTCCTGATTTTCACCCTACATTTTCTGTATAAGACTGCCAATCAGTGATTGGTTTTCAGGCTTATACAATTTTTTTTTATTTTTATTTTTATTTTTTTAACTGAAAAGAACAAAAGCTAGGCTGGTGGAGAAGAAGAATTCTTCTGTACTAGCCTGATTGCAGAATTTTCTTGAAACATTTTGAAAAATTCCTCTTTTGAGAGTGGCTTATGATAAACTTTCAATCTGTGGCCATTCACAATAAGAGGAGTTGGAAACTCATCAATGGTCTTGATTCTTACCACTCCATTGCTAAAGATCTTGTCAATCTCATATGGCCCAAGCCAATGAGTCTGAAATTTTCCTTGAAAATCTTTAAACTTGGAATCAAATAACAATGCCCAATCTCCTTCTTGAAACTTCTTCTCTTTGATGTAATTTTCATGCCATTTAGCTCTTTGATATTGAACTAGATCAGTTCTTAAAATTGCTTCTTGTTTGATCTCATCTAGCTCGTTCAACTGCTCCATTCTATGCTTTTGGGCTTCTGATAAGTCCATCCCCAACTGAAATGCTATCTTGAAGGTATTGACTTGGAACTCAATGGGGAGTAGGACTTCCTTCCCATAAACAAGTTCATAGGGAGAATGTCCTGTTGTATTTCTCCATGTAGTTCTGTAGGCCCACAAGGCTTCAGGAAGCCTTTCTGCCCAATCTCTTCTATGTAGATGAACAGTTTTGGTGATGATACTTTCGAGAACTTTGTTGGTAGATTCTACTTGACCATTTGCTTGCGGATGGTAAGGAGTAGATCTTCTATGCTTGATTTTGTATTCTTCCATCAGCTTCTCCACCAGGTTGGATGTGAATTGGCTTCCTTGATCTCTCACAATTTCTCTTGGAACACCAAAGCGAGTAAAAATATCCTCATAAAGAAAATGAACAACTGAATTTTCAGTAGCAGATACTAATGCTTTGGCTTCTACCCATTTAGTAACATAATCAGTACAAACCAATATATACTTCTTTTGCTTAGATGGTGGATTAATAGGTCCAATGAAATCTAAAACCCCTTTTTTAAAGGGTTCAATGAGTACCTGTGTTTGCAATGGCATTTCATTTGAAAGGGTAGGTTTCCCTACTCTTTGGCAGCTGTCACACCTTTTGAAATATTTTTTTGCATCTTTGAAGAAGGAAGGCCAATAATATCCTAAAGAGAGGATTTTATAGGCCATTCTTTTGTCTGTAAAGTGTCCGCCGCATGGTTCATCATGACATGCCTTAAGAATATCAGGAATTTCATCTTCCCTGACACATCTTCTGATCACAAGATCTGGCCCTGTTTTAAACAATTCGTTAGAAATCCATGAATATTTTGAACTCTCTTGAATAATTTTTCGTTTTTCACTTCGAAATAAATGTGAAGGCAGTTTCCCTGTAACCAAATAGTTAGCAATATCTGCATACCAAGGAGTCTTAATAGTTACCGCAAACAAGTATTCATCAGGAAACTTATCCTGTACAGGAGAATCTTCTTTAATATTCTGAATCCTAGACAAGAAATCAGCTACTGTATTTTGTTTCCCTGGTCTATCCAACACAGTAATATTGAATTATTATAAAAGTAAGAGCCATCTTGTCACTCTACCATTAGTAACAGGTTTATTCATTAAATATCTAATTGCAGAATGGTCAGTATGAATAAAAGTTTCATAGCCTGTTATATAATGTCTAAACTTATTGATTGCATGAACAACAGCTAAAAACTCTTTTTCAGTCACAGTATAGTTTAACTCTATGGGAGTCAAATTTTTACTGGTATAATAAATGGCATAAGGAATTAAATATTTTTGACCCAACACAGCTCCTAGAGCTGTATCTGAAGCATCCGTAGAAATATGAAAAGGGAGTTTCCAATTTGGTCCTCTCAAGATAGGTGCTTCAGATATTCTTGTTTTCAAAGTTTCAAAGGCTGATTGACAATCAGGATCCCATTTGAATTCACAATCTTTTGTAAGCAATTTGAAGAGTGGAGATGCTATTTTAGTGAATTTTTCTATAAATCTTCTATAGTAACCAATAAATCCTAGAAAACTTCTAAAATCTCTTTGACAATTTGGAATAGCAACTTGGAGATGACTTCAACTTTTGATCTATCAACCTTAATCCCATCTCCTGAAATATGATGCCCCAAAACAATACCTTCAGTAAACATCATAAAGCATCTTTCATGGCTTAATGAAAGGTTTGTTTCTTTACATCTTATAAGGACTTTTTCCAAATTTTCTAATGCCTCTTCAAATGAATTACCATAAACTGTAAAATCATCCATATAAACCTCTACACAATCATGGATTAGATCAGAAAAAAGTCATAGTACTGCTCTTTGGAATGTTGCAGGTGCATTACATAACCCAAAAGGAAGCACTCGATAGGCAAAAGTTCCCCATGGTATGTGGTCTTATCTTGATCTTCAGGTGCTACCTGAATTTGATTATAACCACTAAAACCATCCAAAAATGAAAAGTGCTTTTTACCTGCTAATGTATCTAATACTTGATCGATAAAAGGCAAAGGAAAGTGATCCTTCAAAGTTGCTTTGTTCAATTCCTTATAATCAATGCATACCCTCCATTTACTATTATTTTTAGGTACTATAACCAAAGGAGAAACCCATCGGCTATCTGAAATTGGATAAATGAAGTTTACATTGAGTAGTTTTTGGAGCTCTTCTTTCACTATCTCCCTAAGATTTGGATTCATACTTCTTTGAGGTTGTCTGATTGGTCTACTGTTTTCCTCAATATAGATATGATGGATGCAAGTCTTAGGATCAATACCTTTCATGTCAGTATACTCCCATGCAAATGCGGTAGAATGTTTTTGCAAGATTTTGGTTAGTTCTTCTTGTTGTGACTTTTCCAAATGTTTGTTGATATTCAATGTTTTTCCTGGAAAAATCTCAATAGTAGAACTACCAAAATCTTCCATAGAGTAAAGAGAAATTTGTCTTGATGATAAATATTCTATGTCAGATTCCAACTGAAATTGTGTGAGGTCATATTCTGAAGATGTCTCAAAATTTTCTAATGTGTTCAGAATTTGACTATCCTCACTGATTTCAGAAATGGTAAAGACAAGTTGTATAGTGTCCTCATCATCAACCCATTCATTGTCTCCTACTTCTGTGATTTCTTTTGCTGGAGGATACAAATTGAATTTCTTTGTCGAATTACCATTAGAAATGTACATATCCCTAGATCTACAACTAATGAAAGCATCAACTGTGGCTAGCCAAGGTCTTCCTAAGATAAGTGGGTGCCCTCCTAGATTACTCTTGGGAGTCAAAATCATAAAATCTACTGGATATTCCCAAGAATCTAAGGAGACTGAAATATCTTCAAATACACCATCTGGTTTAATAATTGATCGATTTGCAAGTTGTAGTAAAGTAGGTTTAAAAAGAAGGTTAGGAAGTTTTAGCTGGTCCATAGTCTATCTACTCATAATGTTGATAGCAACCCCTATGTCAACCAATGTGTTTGGAATTTCTATCCCATTTATATGTGTCTTGACAATTGGACTTCCCGGATCTACATACTTCTGCATGGTAATTTTTCCCATCATGATATCTGCAATTTTTCCTACCAGGTGGATTCTTCTTGTGTCTTTTAGTTTCCTTCCTGGTCTTTTGAAACTCAACTCTTTTATTGTTTTTGCTAGAATAGGAATCTCTCGAATGGCTTGTAGCAAGGGAATCTTGATACAAACATTCTTCAATTCATCTAGAAAATCATAGTTAGGCAACAAGATTTGTTTTTCCACCCCCTTGTCAATTTGTAGCCTTTCAGGAAAAGGAGGTGTAGATGAAGATGCAGGTTGCTCAACTATAGGAGTTGTGGGTGTTAACTTTTCTTTTTCTTTTTGAATGTTTGAATTTTTAAGAGATGCTTCCTAATAACCCTCATTGACTTTAAGAGAGTCCTCCTCAGAGGTATCTTGCTCTTGAATATCTATAGAAGGTTTTTCTAAAACTCTACCAGATCTGAGTTGTACATCATTGAGAGGAACAATCATATAGGTAGGAAATTGTTGTCCTTCAACCGTGTAAGTATTCTGAGGATTTTTATTGTTAGGATTTGGCAATGGCTGCGCTGGAAGTTGATTTTTCTTTTGTTTGTATGGGAGCATGAGTTGAGGATTTGGATTTTGTTGAGAAGGTTGTTGTTGTGGAAATGGCAATGAAAGTTGTGGATTTAGGTTTGGAAGTTGTGGAGCTTGTTGATTTTGAAAAGATGGAGGATTTTGCATCCCTTGTACCCATGGCTGATATGGATTTTGATGTTGGGGCCAAGGTTGTTGCCAAGGATTCCAATTTGGTGGGGCTTGAAGATTCATAGGGTTGTTAAACCCTTGAGTTTGTTGTCCCTGCCAAGGTCTTCTTGCAACAAAGAAGAGAGATTATACTGAATTTGGATATTCTTGAAAGACAGCTTTGAGTCCAGGAATTGAAGGACAATCCTTGATCTGATGATTCTCTGAGAAAATTATACATGTTTCTACAAATTTTGCATCCAAGGGACATTCCCTTAAATCATGTTTCTTTCTACATTTCGGACAAAAGATGGCTAGAGCATCTGTTTCTTCTTTCTTCTTGTTTTGGATTTTAAGGGTGTCTAGTTGTTCACTAAGGCTCCCTAAGATATCAGTTTTGAATTCATCAAGCATATTACCAATCTCATCCCTACTTACTGATCCAGTTGTAGATTTGTTAGCCCTAATAAGAGAAGGATCCCTAGGCCCTTTTCCTGTTTTAGATTTTCCTCTTGAGAGATGGACACATAGTTCTATTACGTCACGAAGTGGAAGTTGAGAAATGTCTCCTTTCCCTATCATGTTTAAAATATCTATCCATTCATCTCTAATGGATTTTAATATAAGGGCTTTCAAGGTTTCATCATCTAAGTTGCTCATCTTTGCTCTTTTTAAGTTGTATTGAAATGTTTCAAGTAAATCTTCCAAGTTTTCATCTTCTTTTTGCATCATTTTGAATACCTCATCCTTGTGATTGGTGGGCATACAATAGTCCAAGTATCTATCCAAAAATGTTTGTTTCATATCATTCCAAGTCCTAATAGATTGAGTGGCTAATCCCATGAACCATTTCAAAGCAAATCCCTTCAATGTTGAAGGAAACAGTTTGAGTTTTTGAGAGTCTTCCATATAGTCATAGGTTCGGCACACGACTTCAAACTCAAACAGAAATGTTTCAGGATCCTCACTTCGCAATCCATAAAAGTTGGGGAGGACAGATGGTGAGATATTTTTCATTGTTGTATGATTTTCCTCATCAACTATAGGGAATCCAAACAAGTTGTCTCCTTCCCTATTTCTTCCATTATTATCTTCACCATTATTGTCTCCATTGTTTCCTCCTCCTTTACCTCTACCTCTATCTCCAAATCCATCTATTATTTCCTCTGCCATGATATTTTCTTTAGATTCC
Source organism: Pinus albicaulis (assembly GCA_034641835.2). Classification (NCBI taxonomy): domain Eukaryota; kingdom Viridiplantae; phylum Streptophyta; class Pinopsida; order Pinales; family Pinaceae; genus Pinus; species Pinus albicaulis. The sequence goes on along the minus strand of CM076575.1, from coordinate 857,742,620 downwards.
TTAAATTCCTCTGGTTCTTCTATCAAGGGAGGATGAGAGGGAGTCTCTTCCTTTTCTAAATGAGATTTAGTAGGTGGTATAGGAGAATCCTCTAATTCAGCTGCTCCTTGAATTCCAAAAATATTAAGGCTAGGGGTAGATGGTGGTGAATCTTATCTATGCCTTGAAGAAGATGGAGTTGTGAAAATCAAACTCTTGGCTTTGGCTATAAACCTTCCCCTAGAATCTCTTGCTCTATGCATGTCATTTTTTTTATTTTTTTTTGAAAGTTGGGCTAATAATTCTCTTTCTGATCTTCCAGGTCAGACTAGGTGCAAGAAGAGAGCATACTTAAGAAATTACTGAACCAATAACTCTCTTTTATGATCCTCCAGATCACACTAGGTGCAAGAGGAGAGCATACTTCAAGAAGTTATCAAGTTTTCCCTTCTTTTATTATTTTGTTTTTGTTTTTTTTTAAGAAATTGGCTACCTAGTTACACTTCCTCGGCAACGGCGCCAAAATGTTTGGTCAATTTAGTGTGTCCTAAATTGCTACATTAATTTATCAATCTGGGATTCGTAAGTTGATGAAGTGTGGCACACTATATGTGCAAGATAACCTATTTCTTACCTTTTTGTCGTTTTTGGTTTTCTAATGTGAGATGGAAATTCTAAAATAAAAACAAGTATGGTTATGATTGTTCAAGGCAATGATATCCTTTATAATGATTTACCAACTTCAAACTTCAAAAGGAATTTGAAACATACAATGACAAAACTTGAAAGGAAATGAAAATGTGTTGCTAGCCTAATAAATCAAACAGTGAACTATTGAGCATGAAAACCAAACTATCCTTGCTGCTGTCTAAACACAAAAAGAAACTATGCTTAAAGAAATCCAAGAATTGCAACAAAGTAAATCTAAATCAAATTACATCAACTTATATTCTGATCCCTCGCCATTAGTCCAGCTATGGCTTTCGGAGGTAACCATAAACAACTTGAGCAATCTGATATATAATTTTCAGAAAAAGAAACTAATATCAAACTACACACTCATACTTCAATCCCTCACCATTAGTCCAGCTATGGCTTTCGGAGGTAACTGAAAACGACATGAGCAATTTAATATTTCTAACTTGCAGAAAGTAAACTAATATCAAACTACACACTCATACTTCAATCCCTCACCATTAGTCCAGCTATGGTTTTCGGAGGTAACTGAAAATGACATGAGCAATTTAATATTTCTAAATCTAACTACTGAAGCAAATGTGCAAGACTGAAATAAACAAAGCAATACTGGAATTAAACAAAAACTAAGAAAAATAAATTAGCAGCAGAACAATATTGATTCCATGTCATTAGTCAAAATATATGCAAATGCCCGGGCTGTCTATTTGTAATCTGAAACAAGAACTCTAATCAGTTAACAACAACATAAAACATGAAAGATTATGGACAGAAGTAAAATGTAAAGCATGAAAGATTATGAACAGAGATGAAGCATAAATACCATGAAATATGCAATGTATAAACACATGAATGACTTATGGCACAATGAACTTAAAGAAATAAAACAAGAAACTATACAGTAATGCACAAAACCTCAGCGTGTGCAGGGGCCCTCTGCACAAACCTCGGGCAACAGCCTTCAAATACGAATTACGCTTGGAAACATAGTCTTCTTATATATTAAAATGCAGTCATAATAGAGAAATGATATTACAGCACAGTGGCAATGCAATTACATTACAGATCTATATGGAGGCTAACTATTATGCGTATGAAAATGCGTTATTTATAACAAAGGTGATATAACTAATTCCCTAAAGTTTGTGCTGATAGAGACATGTGAACCATCACGTCCAGAGATCCAGCATCATGGCCGCGGTGAGGAGTAAATCTATGAAGAGTGGATGTTGGATTTGGCTTATGGAGCCGTGTACAGGTGTTGATGTGTCTCTCGTAAATTAGAAACGGTCATACAAATCTTCACGTGATGAGAAACAGAGTCCTGTCACCGTGGGACTCTACGGTTGACTTCCACTTGGCCACCTTTGACCACAGCCTCCTTAGGTGAATTTTCCCGAGCCAATAGGACACGATCCATGTCCACATCATTTATGACTTGCCCATGTGGCTCGAATTGCCTGAAGACACCTGCAACATAGACTTTCACAAAATGGCTGCGGAAAGTTGCAGTAGCTGTGGAAAGTGGCAAGATTCCGCAGCTAAATGAGCAAAAATCTAAATCAAACAGCAGACACAAAACATAGTTAAAAACCATTTTAGATGCTCTTTTACAATTAATATGCAATGATATTGACAACTTAGAAGGTTTAGGTGAATGAAAAAGGTCTAGAAAGGTGTATAGGAAAGATGTAGATTTGAGACTCAACACTTACCCTGAGAAACAAACAGTCCATCACTGCGCTGCCAAATTTCCAATCCCAGGAAATAATGAAGGAGGCCCAATTCCTTCATCTCAAACTCTCTAGCAAGATCCTCCTTGCATGAAAGTATCAATAGCTCATCACTCGTCAAAATCAGATCATCTACATATAGTACAATGATCAGCAACTTCCCCTCCACCACAATCTGGTACAGGTTAGGATCCGCCTCACTCTTGGAGAATCCAAGTCCGGTGAAATAACTGTTTATCCGTGTGTACCAAGCACGAGGTGCTTGTTTCAACCCATACAATGCTCTCTTGAGTCTACACACATGCGACTCACTGCTGAAGATCTTGAAACCTTCGGGCTGCTCTATGTACACCTCCTCCTCAATGACTCCATTGAGGAATGTAGTCTTCACATCCATCTGATGGATGTTCCACCCCATCTGCGCTGAGAGAGCTAGGATCATCCGTATGGAAGAGTACCTTGAGACAGGTGCAAAGGTCTCCTCATAATCGATCCCCTCGATCTGTGAGAAGCCTCAGGCAACAAATCTTGCCTTGTACTTCTCCACATTCCCGTCAGCCGCCTGCTTCACTTTGTAGATCCATCACAAACCCACCACTGATTTCCCTTCTGGTCTTGGGACAATCTCCCATGCACTATTTCTGACAATTGAATCATACTCTTCCACCATGGCATCTACCCATGCGGGATCGTCCACCGCTTCCTTGAAAGAGGATGGCTTTGTCACGACACATTTGCTCACAAGAGCCATGTATCTAGTGTACCGGTCCGGTGACTGTCTCTGCCTGCGCTATGCTGTAGGTGGTCCTACAACCTTCTCTGCATCTTGAGCTAGTCGCTCAGCTTATGTAGTGCGCTTGCGCCCTCTGATGGTTGGCACTGCATGAGTGGTCTCTTCCACTCCATGAACTTCCTCTTGTGGATGATCCACATCCGGAAGCTCATCCTTAGGAACTATTAGCTCCTCATCTGCATGCAAGTGTGGCTCCCTCTCAAGCGAACACTTCATGGCTTTCTCCTCCTTAAATTTGATATCTCGTCGCACAACAGTCTTGCGACTGTCTGGCAAATACACACGATAGTTGTGGGGCGTATCAGTGTACCCCACAAATATCCCATCCTCTATGGTCGGCTCCAGCTTCTTCCTGGCATCCTTCATCACATGCATGTAGACCGGTGAACCAAAAATCCTCAAATGGGAGATATCAGTCCTCTTGCCAGAAAACGCCTCCTCCGATGTACTCATGCCAAGTATCTTGTGAGGACAACGGTTCTGCACATATACTGCAGTATTGCATGCCTCCACCCACAAGTGAAGGGGTAGGCCCTGATCATGCAACATCGCCCGTGCAGCACCCATGATCGTTCTATTCTTCCACTCAGAAACCTCGTTCTGCTGTGGGTTATGGGGTGCTATGAGCTCTCTCTGAATTCCTTCTGCGCTGCAAAATTCCTTGAATTCAGCATAGATGAATTCACCACCATTGTCGCTCCTAAGAGCCTTCACATGCTTCCTCGATTCCTTCTCAACCAGTGCCTTGAACTCACAGAACTTTGAGTATTTCTCGCTCTTCTTATGCATGAAGAAGATCCAGCACTTCCGAGAAAAATCATCAACAAAGATCACATATTACTTGTGCTTTGCTGTCGAAGCTACTGAGAAAGGTCCACACATGTCTGTGTGAATTATATCAAGGATCGTCATGGTGTGACTATCCTTCTCGTGAAAGGTGGCTTTCACAAATTTTCCCAAGGTACACTCCTTACACTGATCTGATTGCGCAAGAGTGCCCTTAGGAAGCCCAGTAGAAATCTGCTGCAGTATCTTCAAAGCTCCATGGTGAAGGTGGCCCAATCTCCGGTGCCACAGCTCGCCATCATCCCGGCTCACCACTCCTTCTACCTTGCATGCCATTTCTACACAAACATCTACTTGCAATTGATAAATTTTCTTGACTCGAACCCCTATCTTCCAGGTTTCTCCAGTTGTCTTACTGCGCAGGAAAGCCTTTCCTTCGCTAAAGACAACATCATATCCCTTGTCTTCCAACATAGCCACAGAGATCAGATTCTTCTTCAATCCTGGAACATGCATGACATCCTTCAATATGAAAGGTTTACTAGACTCCCTCTCAAAGGAAATGTTCCCGATACCAGTCGCACTATATCTACCATCATCGCCCATCTCGATGTGCACTCCAAGATCCTTCTCATCCAGATCACTGAACAAATCTTTGTCTCTGGTCATATGAAAAGATGCACCATTGTCAAGAAACCACACTGAACCCATCACACTTGAGACCAAGCATGCGATCAACAAAAAATCCAGCTCAAACTACGAGGCTAAGGCCTCTCCAGCTGCAGATCCATCAGCCTGATTACTTTTCTTCTTTTGTGGACAATTAGTGGCGTAATGTTCGTGTTGGTGACAGTGAAAGCACTTCACCTTGGACATGTCCTACTTCTTGCCTTCACACGTAAGTTTCGCCCCTCCTTCTTTCTTGGCGTGTTCAAGAATACACTGTTCACCATGCCTTAGTAAGAGGTTTTTTTAAAGGTTTCTCACTTATTCTCTTTGCACTGATTCCTGGCCAGCAGTTCTCTCGAGCCCCTGGCATTTTCTGGCATTGGCGGGATCCTGAGAATGCCAACTCTTCAAGACCAAGGAGCCAGGCTGCCTCAGCTTCCCTCATCAACAACAATTTCACACTTCCTAGCTCATCCCTGCATTGGATGAACTTCGTGAGGTACTTGGGCATACTGTCGCCTTTCTCCATCTTTATGTGTCTGATTTTATCCTTGAGCGCCAACTTCCTCTGGTCGCTCTTTCTTTGGAATATATTTGCCAACACTTTCCACATCAAGTATGGAGAAGCTTTTCCATGCATGCTGGATACAATGTGATCCTTCATGCCCTCCAACAGAATCCTTCGACATTTTTCCCTCTTCTTTTGCGAAGCCTCAACTTGAGCAGCATCAATAGGCTTTGGGACCTCAGCCTCTATGAACTCCTTCAGCCCGTTATCATCTAATACCGCCTCCATCCTATCCTTCCATGCAACATAATTCAAACTTCCCTCAAGGGCATACTCCAGTCGCAATCCGTTGAAATACATTTCAACTCTGGCACCAAGAAAATTGCTGCAAATTCGAATTCCAAATTCTGCTGCAAATTTGAATTCCAAGCTCAAAACTCAACTGCTTCTGGATCTGTGAGAAAAAATTATTTCTAGCACAGAGATCGACTATAGGGGCATTTACTGGATATATCACCTTTCAGAGAAAGGATGGATCCAAAGGCTACCTGGCCCGCTTACAGACTCTGTCTACCGAAATAAATTGTAATCACTGTAATAGATCCGATGATCAATTCTGCTCTGATACCATGTATAAATTTGAATAGTATCTAAATTATTCACCGAGATTATCCTGATTATACACTATTTAAGCTTCATGCATAATACATAACCTCTTCTACAAATGATCATCAATATGTGGAAATAGAAGTAGTCGCATGCGCACATTAAAACATAATCAAGCACACATATCAACACAGTATGTAATGGGGAAAGCAATAGCTGAAAACCCCCAACTATCTTTATATTATAATGATAGAGAACATGTAACAATACATAGCACAAAGCTCCTCACAACTCTCAGCACTATCTTGCATGCTACACACAAACTAGCTCAGATATAGAACAAGTCACAAGTTCAAATCTTCTCCACAAGTCTGCCTGCTTCTACTGCGCAATCCAAGATGAGTAATGATGAGATCCAAGTTCGAATCCCCCTGGCTTGTACTGTGCAATCCTCATTGGCAATCTCAATCAATGTGTGTGCAAATCTCATGCACAACCATAGTCACAACTGATAGTAGACTCACCCTTTCACCCACCTCTAACACTGGTCTCCACTGAATTGTCCATGCATTGCAGTTAACTGATGTGTTCTTTAGTTGATTTATGAGTTAATAATTGGTGAATTAATTAATAATTAATTCACACTACTCATCACTATTGTATTTATCAGTTAGACTAAATACAACTAGTTCAACTAAGTTAAACCAAACACAACTCCACCAACTGTCTCATCAACTCCACCAAACTCTGCCACATGAGTTCTAATTGAAGTCAACCATGCAATAGCTCAACTAACCCACAGGAAATTCGAATTTCCTTATGTCAGCTGCATGCCTCACCTCCGGGGGTCAAACTGAAGTGCTCCAAGAGGATAAACTGAAGTTTATAGTCCAAATATTATTAAGGGTAAATAATATTTGACTGTTCTATTTTTAGCCTGGCAGTCTAAAAATAGAAACCGCCCAATGTCTAAAAGTAGAGGTCCATATATTTTTACCAACTCGACCAATCATCCATAAATAGCATCCTGCAACTCATAGACCATGATCCATATTTCTAAAAATAGACATAGTCTAAAAATAGACTTTGCGCCAAAAATAGCCTGCGGGCCCACTTAGTGAAGGCGACTTAATTTCACTAAGCTCCATCATCTTGTTGAATTTTCAGCAAGACAAAATAAATAACACGGTCACCAATTAATTTAAAATAAACACAGTGATCCTCCTTGCTTTTGGTGAAGCCAAGTTCCCATATATAGGTATCAAATTTCTGATACCACATCCTTGGTGACTGTTTTAGCCCATACAGATACTTCTTCAACCTACATACCATTTCTTTCTTACCCTTCACCATAAAGCCTTTGGGTTGCTTCATGTAGATATCCTCTTCTAAATCCCCGTGAATAAATGTTGTCTTCACATCCATCTGTTCTATCTCAAAATCAAATATAGCAGCAACAGATAAAAGTAATCTAATAGAAGTAAATTTGGCAACAGGAGAAAAAATATCACCAAAATCAATTCCTGGCACTTGGGAATACCCTTTTTCTACCAACCGAGCTTTGTATTTCTCCACCTTGCCTTCTACATTCATCTTATTCTTAAACACCCACTTGCTCCCGATGGGCTTCCTTCCAGCCGGAAACTTCACCAGATCCCATGCCTCATTTTTGTGCAAGGATGCCATTTCATCAACCATGGCCTCCTTCAAGAGTTTTCCATCCTCTGAATCTACTGCCTCCCTGACAGTTCTGGGATCATCATCAATTATAGTTAAGCCAAAACCCGAACAGAAAGCAGATGGACTATACCTTTCTGGTTGCCTTCTTTCCCAAACTGATCTTCTAATAGCTAGAGTTTGTGGCTCTTCATCTTCTGAGTCTTCTTCTGTTATAGAGTCTGATTCATCCTCCTTTAGCTCAAACTCTATATTCTCAGGTTCCTTTGGTAGGACTTCATGTTTAACAACATATTTCACCTCTCTAAATACCACATCTTAGTTGTACACAACCTTCCTTGTTTATGGGTTCCAAAACTTATAACCTTTTAAACCATCCTTATATCCAATAAAAATGTGTCTTTCAAATTTACTGTTCGACTCGGTTCTTTTCCCCTTTGGAACGTGTACATTATATGCATCACATCCAAATACCCTCAAATGTGAAACAGAGGGTTTCTTACCAATCCATACCTCATGTGGATTCTTATCCTCAATGCGGTGAAGGTGATACGGCGGCCCAGCACGCAACATGCGGTCTCCCTTGCCTGCGCGAATTCTTGTCTTGACCCGGTACCATTGAGCATGCTTCTTGCCTTTTCCATCAGTGTTCTGTTCATTCTTTCCGCAACTCTGTTTTGCTGAGGTGTGTATGAAGTAGTCTTCTACCGTGCTATACCACACTTCTTACAGAAATCTTCAAATTCCTTCTTGCAGAACTCCCCACCATTATCTATCCTCAGCGCCTTTATCTTTTTCTCTGTCTGGTTTTCCACCAGAGCCTTAAATTATTTAAATCTATCAAATACTTCAGATTTCTTCCTAAACAAATATATCCATGTATTCCTTGAGAAGTCATCTATGAATGAAACATAGTACACAGACTTTCCCAGTGATGGAACTAACACAGGTCCAAACACATCACTGTGCACAAGTTCTAATATCTTGTTCGCCCTCTTAGCACCAGAAGGAAAACTCACCTGATTCTGCTTCCCATATACAAAATGGTCACAAAAATCGAAATCCAGAGAGCAATTAGACATACCTTATACCATACCATTTCTATGTAGTATACGAAGGCCCTTTTCTCCAATATGTCCAAGCCTTTGATGCCATAGCATGGTCTTTTCTCGAGAGACAGCTAGGCTTTCCACTCCACTTTCAAGAACCACATAACTATTACACCCATCAATAAAAATGCTACCTTGTAGCTTGTACAGAGTTCCAGTCTGAACTCCCCGCATTAATACCAGTGCTCCCCAAACCATCTTGCAGGCATCTTTCTCGAACAATGTTTTTACACTTGCATCATCCATCTTTCTTATAGAAATCAGATTTCTGGCCAATGCACGAATATGCAAAACACCAGGAAGTGTTCTAATCCTTCCACCTTGCAGCTTTAGCTTGACCTTTCCACGTCCGACGATTCTGGCCTTCCTATCATCACCTAGGAAGACATCACCACCATCATATTTCTCATACTCGCAGAACCACTCCCTATGTGGAGTGAAGTGAAAGGATGCACCTAAGTCAATCAACCATGACTCATGATCTACATGTCTATTTGAAGAAGAAGCGAAATACACATCTCCACCTTCATCCGAGGTGGTTTTTGCCTCTGCAGAAGGAGCTTCATCAGATCCCTTTCCTTTCTCGGGAGCTTTAGATACGAAATCCTTTTTGTAGTGCCCTTCCTTTCCGCATTTCTAGCATACCTTTACAAACTTTCCAGGAGATTTAGATCTCCCTCTAGATTTGGATCTCCCACTCGAAACCTTATTCTTGTTTCTATTTTGGGACCTTCCTCGTATAGATAAGGCATCTCCATTCTGGCCCTCCATATTTCTCCGTCTCATTTCCTCTGACAACAAGGATGAGACAATGTCATCAAAATTCAAGGTAGTTGTATTGCTACCTATTGCAATAACCAGACTGTCCCACGAATCTGGTAGAGAACAAAACAAACTGATGCACTTATCTTCATCTGATATTTTAATATCAATAGATGATAGCTGACTTACCACAGCATTGAAGGCATTCATATGCTCTGTCACCGAGTCTCCATCCTTCATCCTCAGGTTATATAGATTTTTCCACAGGAACAACTTATTCACCAGAGAATTTGATTGGTACAAAGCCCCAAGTTTTTCCACAAATTCTTCACCGTAGATTCCCCAGATACATTCAACAATACTGAATCTGAGACACACAACCATATTTTTCTCTTAGCCTTCCGATCCAGTTTCTTCCAGTCTTCATCTAACATTTCTGTTGGTTTAGTACCTGGATCTACCACGATCCATTAATCTTTATCCACCAGCAGATCCTCCATCTTGATCTTCCATAACTCAAAACTCTGACCATTAAATTTCTCGATCACTATCTTTCCGACACTCGCCATCTTCTTTCACCGCAAGAATTGATCCCACAGATCTCCCACTAAACAGGGTCTACCTCAGGCCCGAGCAAAAAACCCTCAGCAGCAAAGGCGTCCCCTTGAAGATGAAACAACTCTGATACCAAATTTAGATTTTAACCTTGAACAAAAAGTATCTACACACGAATCTTATAACAGAAAATAAACAATAGAGAGAGCATAAAACATAAAACAGATAAACACAAAGATTTTCCCCTGGATCCCAAATTGGGACGACCAGCTTGATTTTTCATTATATTCCTTTTAGTGTTACAGCACATATATATACATGTCAAAGCATACATAAACCCCAATCCATTAACCCTGGATTAGAACATAACCGTAGTTCCCTTGACTATATCTACAAAATACCAGGGGCCGAAAACCATCGTACCCCAAAACCATGTGCAAAATCATGCACAAAACATGGGTGGGTCTGCCTATGAGTGGTTCTGCACACCAAAAAAAATTTCGCCGAGGCGCTGCCCCGGACCCCAACAGTGGGGGCTGCCTCCCCCCTTGTGACTCCCCTGCTGCGCCCGGTGCAACGTACAGCGCGTGGGGCTAGTCGTGGAAAGAATATAACACATGCCCAACATAATCCAGGGTTAATGGATTAGGGTTTATGTATGCTTTGGCATGATATATATGTGTTGTAACATTAAAAGGAATATAATGAAATATCAAGCTAGTCGTCCTGATTTGGGATCCATCAGAAATCTCTGTGTTTATCTATTTTATGTTTTATGCTCTCGTTATTGTTTATTTTCTATTATAATATTTGTGTGTAGATAATTTCTATTCAGTGTTAAAACCTACACAAAGGTGGTGGTGAAGAGAATCTTGCATTTCAAGATCCCATGGAGTGTAGGAATCTGATTTGGGATGATGGTATCCCTCATGGGAGGTGTACCAAGATGGAGGATGGAGAGCAAGAAGCTAGAAAGCCACTTGTAAATTTTTGATACCAGGCAACAGGAGGCTTGGCTGCACTGGCTGCACTTGGAAGAGTTTGGTCATCACACTCTTTCTAAGGGTATGTGGTAGGATACTTTCATCATGGAGCAACAAAGAGTATGGGCACATTGTGTTGGCATAACATTTTTCATGTCAAGCACCATGTTGTCACTACATGGATGGGATGATGGAAGTATGAGAAAGCAGCAAAGGATTTTGTTGCTTGGGATGTTATTGAGAGAGCAAGGGTAGATTTTCTCTCATAGTTTTCATGATGTTGCAGGAGTAGAAGATGGTACTATCATAGTGCAAAGGGGTTACTCCTTGACATTAGATGTTCAAGAAGGAATTTATTCATGGGAAGGACTTTTCATATGTAGCAGCATTATGGGAGATGCCTTTGAAATTTTTCATATCAAAGATTGGAGCTATGTGTTGATGGGAGCCTATTTGCATAGGCCAAAAATGTTGTTACTTTGGAGCTGGGATTTATTCATGGAGTATTCCCAGGATCATTTCTCATTCAATGCACTTGGTGAGCAAAGAGGAGGTGAAGAAGATGAAGTGGTAGATGGAGACATCTATTACTGTGGTGTGCTTTTCTTGACTTGGGTTTCCAAGCAAGAGGAGGACTTTCATGTAGCCCTTGGTTCATTCCCCTTCATGGGATTGTGCCAAACTATTATTGAGGATTCATTCATGGATCCATGTATCTTTTTGATTTCAACATATGGTGAGAGCTTTTGCTTGCATCCTCTTACCAACTTTTGGCAGTGCATTGCTCCACAAGAGGGAAAGTTATTTATTGAGCTCCATGAACTCCATTGGGCCAAATTGCATGATGGAGACAGCCATCTATTATGTGGCCTTGGGCAAAGATTTTTTCCTTACATGTGGATTATTTATTCATATGATTAACCATGTCACAGGAGGCAATTTTCCATATACTCTTCTTAAGCAGTAGTTGAGAAGACTGCGCTGTGAGGATTTGGGGGACTGTTGGTAATCTCTTGCATCACATAGAACTTTCAGTATTTCCCTCATTATGATGATGATCATGTTTTCTTTTGTTGATATTGCCATTATGTCTTTTGAGAGCATGATTGAGAAAGAGACACATGAGATGAGTGTGTCCTTTTGGGAAGGAAATTCCCACATTGTCTGCAGAACATGTTCTAATGGGAACATGGGGGGGAAATTGTGGCCACCATAGCCAAGAACTTGTTTCTTTGGTGAGCCATGTTTGTGATGGAGTACCTCATGGTGATACTCTTCTATCCATCACATATGAGACATTTTGGGCTGACTATTTTTACAGCGTTGGAGGGAGGATCTTTGCATATCTAATCCTCATGATGCCACTTGAGGGCAATGTCCTTGCAGCCCAAGATCAATTTTCACTCTACACTTATCTTAAGTGGAGAGGAGAACAGCATGGGGTAGGCCATCTTGTCTACCATGTGCAGATTTTTAGCCCACCTATTTTACAGGAGCTTAAGGTGGAGGAACATTTTCATGGAGTTGCCATGTCATGAGGTGACTCATTTTTGGTGGATGATTACTTGAGAATGGAGAACTCACATGGGGGATGTTTTTTTTTTCTAAGTTGAGCTAATTCTATTTATGTATAAGTAGTAGTACAAAACTGCTGCAGTTCAGCTGCGTTAGCCTGAAACTGGGCTTGAAAGTCAAACATAATGCAGAAAGGAAGCTGCCCATATAGGGAAACCAGCTTTTTTGAAACAGTCTTGTCGCCCTTATGATGGGAAACCGGATGAATTGTTATAGTTGCATAGACACTGTGACAAAAGACTAGAACTGTAATGAGAGAGAGCCAGTAGACTGCTAAGTACATAGTAGAACTAACAGCATTACAAAAAGAAGCTATCTCTAAGACCATACTGTTTTCAGTGGGAAGTGACTGGAGACGGTGGCTCCTCCAGAATTGGGCAGCCGTAGTAGTTCTCCGGTTCATCCACATTAGCATCTGTAGCATTCTGAATCATTGCGCCTTGGGCCTCCGAGGTTTCCACCTGCAAGGGAGAGGAAGCACAGGGGGGGAAGGCAGCAGCATCAGGCGTGGCCAGGTTTTCAGGAGGCGTGGCAGTGGAGGTGGAGTGAGGCGCAACAGTGGGGGAATGGGGGCCAGGAGGGACAGCAGGGGGGGAAATTGCATAAGCGGAGCTGACAGAGGCATCTTCACACAAAGTAATGGTGATATAGGCAGTAATTGAGGGGCGGGAGTGGGTGCCATCAAACCTCAATTCTGCGCGTTGGGTAGACTGCCGAATGAAAGGTCTACGGGTGGGCAGGGGGACGTAAACAAAATCAAAAGGGATTTCAGAGGCAGTTCTACTGGAGGAGGGTCGCTCCCCAGCGGAACCACCCCGAGAGCTGTCATACGAGGCCTGAGATGAGGCATGGCAATCTCTTTGTCGGGGGTCTTCGGAACAACCCCAACAGAAGAGCAAGAAGTGAACGGAGGCGGGCCACCGGAGTGCAGGACTTCGGGCTGGTTCAGAAGCAGCTGAGGGCCAGCGTTCTGTCCTGTGCAAAACCTGCTATTCGAGAAGTGAACACCCTGAGAGAATTCAATACAGCTTAATAAAGAGCAGCGCCGCCCTGTGGCTGTGCGAGCACTTGGCTCAGCACAGTGGGCAGGGCACTCGCCGGCGAGAGGCACCATACAGTCGCGGAGGGAGGCGATGAGCGCTTCGGACAGAGGATCGAGCAGAGTGTCAATGGCCATGATGCCCAGAACCATCGAGACTAAGCTATAGAAGTGCCGGCTCAAATGAACATTGAAGAGGGTGGCAGGCGCATTGAAGGCGCATTGAGAGTAGCCATGGGGAGCCATGTGGCTACCACGCTCACCGTGATTTGGGAAGAGGATCACACACGTATCCCCTGTCCCCATGGGGCTGTCATACATCCGCATCCGGAAGTCACATGGGGGATGTTATTTCCCAATACAATTCAGATTCCATGCCTCAAAGGATCCTCTAGGAAGCACCTTATTGCCTTCTTGAATATTTTAATGTTTCATGATGATAGCTATTCAGCTAACTTGCATGCTTGGGAGGGGAAATATGGAGATTCATTGTTGACACAACATCTCATTATTTGGAGGAGTTCATCATATGGGGATTCTACAGTAGGAGGAGGAGACATCTTTCAGTTCTATCCTTGCAGTTGCTTGAGGACTATAATGTTCCTAAATTAGCTAAGCTAATTGGAACATTAGAATTTTGTTTTATTTTTCATGTTTGTGAATAATAGACTAATGGAGGACACGTAACACTCCTTAGATCTAAAAATAAATACATGCTCAACGTGAACAAGATTAAATATGAGCTGGTTTCATAAAAACCACTTGTGTGTGAACAGGGCTAAGCTATTTGACTGGGTCAACAGGACCAAATCACAAAACAGTGCAGGTGCATTGAACCCCCTAAGTAATCTGCGCAGTTATAGAAGGATCTTCTAAATGTGAAATGGGCTAATTCAAGTGAAGTGGTTTATGGTTTTGCACTTCCTCATTTTATAAAGGGGAGGGAGAGGACTCAAGAGAATGGTTTTTGATGATTTTTGGTTTCTTGGGAAACTCAAGTTCTCTTGGTTGTTTAGCCAAATGGAAGATGGTTTCCTGTTTAGGAATCCTCTCTCCTTCCATGGAGTAGCTATTTGGAGGAGGATGTGATGAATTGATCCACTATCCGGCATTTGGCCAAGCTTCTACTTCCAACTGCAATGCATATCCTGTTTAGGGTTTGATTTCCTTTGTAAGTTGCAGCAAGTGGGATTTAGATCTTTTCATATCTAAAGCATTTCAGTACTTCTTTTTAGTGGAGGAGGGTTCTAATCCATTGGAGAGATATATTGAATGATGTGAGCTTCATTTCAGATCTTGGCATTAGGCCAATGTGTTCTTTATGGTATACTATGCAGTTCCTTCCCCATATCTGCGTTATTGCTGAAGGAGCATTGTTGCAGGGTTTTTGGCATCATTTTGGATCTAGATCTCTGATGTGAAGGAAGCCTCCTTGCATCAAAGGTGATCCATGGATTAGCCAGCCAATCCATGTATATTTCAGGTCTGATTCATTCACTAAAGTTTTTTCTTCAAAAATTTTGAATCATTCTGCAGATCTGCTGTAGTAAAACTCAGATCTGCTCCGGCATTTTCATGTATTGTTGAAATCCCCAAGGGGAGTGAAATAAAGAGCCCTTTGGGCATTATAATCTGTTATCAATCTCTGTTTTCATGTAAATATCAGTTGCAGATCTGTAACTTAATGAAAATAAGCTTTAGCCTCCTATAATTAACGCTGAAGGGTTTCTGGGTCATTCTCTTGTGTTGCAGCACCTCAATCTTGAGGGATTTTCTATGTAAAAATGTTGTTTATTCTTGATTAATTCTCATGCCATGTTCTTGAACTCATTTATGATTTTTCATACTATTTTACATCTTACACCTTCAGAAAATATGCTACCCTTGCTTCAGTAAATTTCTGCATCTTCCAAGTCATGGGAAATCAGGGTTTTTCTTAACTAGTCGGGAAGGAGGAACTGTTTAACTTAGCTAGACTTATTTTGAGCTGAAATTTTTCATGTGAATCCCTCTTTACCTAATCTAACATATCACAGAGCCATGACCCTTATTTTTATGGATATTTCTGAATACACTCATTTTAGGGCCAAAATCATCACTTTCCCCGCCTTTTTGCCCATAATAGATGAGTAAAGGTTGCTACAGTATTTGGAATTGGTTGCTAAGTGTTTTTAAACCTTTTTATGATATCTGAATCACACATCCCTAAAAAATATGCTTTTCAGGCATTTCTTGCTGAGAAATCCATTTTGGAAACATTATAGGTTACAGCAGAGATCTCGGCTGCATCCATCCCCTGGGCTAAAGTAGAAGGAGTGGTCGCAGCATTGAAGGCCTATAGGATGGAAATTTAGGTTGTTAAGACACATTTGGCACAATAAATCTCTGACCTACAAACCAAACTGCAGCCTGAAACACCCCCGGAGGTACAAGCCCAACGCGTTGCACTAGTGACCGAGGCTACTCACACCAGCACAGGAAAAATTGCTTAGGGCACCCAGTTACTCAAGGAGACCATGCAGTTATGGACCAAGGTCCATCATGATCCGATCCTCTGAAAAATTAATCAGGAATTACGACAGAAAGAGGAATTTTTTGAGCAGGTCGGGGCTACCTTACCCACTTTGGTCCTTGCACAGCATCTGGCCCATCTAAAGACCAAAAAATCCCTCCAAGTTGAGATTGAGGAACTCTAGCATAATAAGGACATCATCAAAGAATTCCTGAAGCCTTGGGCTACTGCCACCCTCTAGCTCTCACAAGATGTTGATAATGCTGTGAAGTGACTGAACCAAACACCAGAGAGTGTCATGGTTGTGACAGAGGGACTGGCCTCACAAAAACTAGTATATATTGTGCAGAGTACTACTGCTAAGAGTCAAGAAGTGCTAACCCCGTTGGTCATAGATGTTAATGAATTGCACATATAGGTGGAGACCCCACCACCACAGTGACTCGGGGCAAGTCACAAGATTGTGTTGGGGGACTATTGGAACAAGGCCTCCTATAAGAGCTGTGAATTTGTTCTATTTTTGTATATTTTTTATTATATTTAGTCTAACGTAGGGGTTTTGGGGTGGTTCAAAGCCCCTAATGCATTGTAAATAGGTCAAGGGTAGACCACGAGTCTTGCAAACCATGGTTTGCGGACCATTGGATGCATAGGCTAAAGTAGTATAAGTAGTTGAACCTTTTTGAGTTGGAAGATAGACTGGAACTAATATTGGTGCGGATTGCGAATTGGTAGATATGTTTTGGGCTTTTGGGGAAAGGACTCCTGCTGGCTATGTGTGCAAAGATCCTCAGTCCTGCTGTGTGCGGACCCTGCTGCTGTGTGCGCAAGCTGGGTTGGGGTATTGTAAAAGGATCTGAAGGATTAATGAATGCGAAAGGTTGTTGAAATCTCTAAATCTATTGGATCTATGATATCTGATTATGCATGCTCTATGTCATTGATTTAAGCTGCGAAAGTACTTGTGTTGCTTGTTTATACTGCGATCTAGATCTATTATGGTGTGCATACTTCTATACTGAGATCTGCAATTAACTATGCTAAGTAATTATGCTGCATTGAAAATTGATCTGAATATGTTTATTAGACTTTATACAAGAGTAATGGTGATAGTTTCTTTATTGTCCTATATCTGTTGCGATTATACCTACTACTGCACACATTGATGCAAAGGGACTGATATATCTACATCTGTAATATACGATCTGATATTTGTGAGGTCAAATGTAGCTCTTCTTGACTTACCTACCCTCTCCCAGGGTGCGGAAACCTAGTTCTAGCACCCTCCCATACTACATCGGGTGAGACTTTGGCCTGTGCAAGCAAGTCACTACCGAAAGGGCCAGTAGTATAGGGGTTTTTGGGAAACCTTATCCTCCGGACCTGGGTCAGGACCCCTCGATCCAATAGAATGGATGTCACCAACAACAACAAGTACAAAATTTGGACCCTCACACCAAATTCCCAACTTACTTAGTGAACCAATGCCACTTGTCATTTCAGTAGCATTATGCAAAAAAAATCGAAAATATATAATGATGTATAAATGTATTTTTATTTTATTTTCTCTAAGAATGTAATGTTCAAGGGAACAAGTAGTCTCAAATTAGCGTTATTTGGTTCGTAGTTTTTGGTAGTTAACAGTTCTATAACTGTCGCTTTTGAAATTTTGTATAAAATCAATTTTTGAAGGAGAAGTGAGGGTTTCGAGTTTTGGACCTCAAAAGCAGAATTTATTTGTATTTTCAAATCTTCTTAGTGATATAATAAATACTTCAAAGTGATTCCAGGAATTTGTTGAGTATGATATGTGTTCCCCATTATCTTTCCATTTAAAATGTTTTTCTTTCATAGAAAGGAGTAATGAAGTTGATGGTCTTTTAACTTAACATTTTTTCAAACTTTGATTTATGTGAGTTAAAGTAAAGGGAACCTTAATAATGCGTTCCTCCTTTCTGTATACCATTTCATGCTAATTCCATATTTATTCTAAATCTAAAGACAAAATATTATGCACTAAGTAGCCTTTTGTTAAAATCTTTCCATCATCTTTTTCTTACATCACTACCATTTAAAATCATATTGAA
Source organism: Pinus albicaulis (assembly GCA_034641835.2). Lineage (NCBI taxonomy): Eukaryota > Viridiplantae > Streptophyta > Pinopsida > Pinales > Pinaceae > Pinus > Pinus albicaulis. The sequence continues at coordinate 857,724,551 of CM076575.1, read as the reverse complement.
AATCAGAAGGCCACTTTGAAAATATTTCCTTTCCACGGAAGACTTGGAAACATTGTTTATATAATTAATTTTCTGGTGTTTTAAAAATGGAACAACAAATTGTCTTCCTCGCAGTTCTTATTAAATGTCTTGGGAATTGACCTCTCCTCAGTTAGAGGTTTTCTTCCAAGGTACAAAAGGTCACTCTAATGACAAAATAATTGAGCATAACACAATGGTTGAGGTGCTATCTGATGCTATTTCACATGGTATCCACCATATAGATATCAAACTTGACTCACAACTCATAGTACTACAAATCACTAATATTTATTTAGTGAGAAATTCCTCTATCCTTCACATGTTTTTTAGAGTGCTTCTTCTAGAAATACATTTCAATTTCATACAATATGAACACATTTCTAGATTCCCTAGCTTAATTATTTTTGGATAGACATTTGCAACGAATGTAAGTAACTTTCAATTCACATCACATCATATTGAAATCAGACTAAGAACTATGAAACACTGGCTATATGTGTGTGTGTGTGTGTGTGTGCACATGCCCTGAGACACATATGGCTACAACATCCATACAAAAAATTACATGAAAACATCAAAGTAGACAATTGGTGGTGCTCATGATAAAACAACACTACACGAGCTATCTTGTGCAGTAATCGACAAATAAGACTAGGCACTCCATTAGCGTGTTGTTGAATTCGCAATGGAATTTGATTGACCATGGCTCATCAATCCCATGTTTCAATCCCTCCATGTATCACTCCACCTGATATAGGACTTCCGCTACCTCAAGATCCCGTGGTGAATCTTGTCCCACCACAACGACCTATATTGGTCGCACTGCTCCTCCTGTGGTTGTCTCTTTCTGCGACGGAGATATGTAGCACCTGTTAGTCATATATAATTTTGCTAATATCAAAGGATGGCTAAGTTGTAAAGCCTATATTTCTAGAAACAATATTTGAAGAAACATTGTGAGTTCTAGAAATCTCACTGCCTTCATTATCCTAAACCTAATTGTTTCACTATAAACTTTATCTTTTGCCTTCTCAAAGTTTACCCTGCAGCAAAGAAAAATCCATTTTCTAGGCCTAATTTTCCTTATTTCCTCCCCTCACGTACACCCTCATTCATCCTCTTTTTCCCTTCTCAAAACCCTCATAAACCCCCTTCACTTATCATTTTTGTCTAAAAACCCTTAAACAATGAAAAAATCAATTTTTACATTGTTTAAACTTAACTTTTTGGCCTAAAGGACCCTTTAATTTTTCATAAAAACTCTGTTTTTATGCTAAAGGCACCCTTTGCACAAAACAGGCCCTTAAGCCCCTTTAGGCCTAAACTTTAGCCCCTCACCCTCATAAAACCCTTCCCCCCTCTATATCCTAAGCCCCTTCCCTACCCTAAACTTCCCTTCCGCCCTTTTTTTTTTATTTTCATACTCCAACCTTATAAAACCCATGCAAAACCTTTAAAAAATTAAAAATGGGTCCCCTCTACTCTACCCCACCTCTTCGTTTTCTCCTGGATCATCTTGACCATTGATCCTGAGCCTTGGGCCCTAATCTGACAGTTATCATTTCACCGCCTTTCATCCCATCTCCCATCTCAATCCCGCAACATGACAAAGCCACTACGTCATCGCGCCTGGTTCCACCTTCCATTACCCCCTTCCAACCAACTGCAGTATGCCACCTGTCTTGGGATCCACTCCACAGATCTGCACCAATCCCTGAAACCTTCACACCATTGATCTCACTTCTTGAGATCTAATGGCTCAAACTCAATATCACGCGGATTTTTGTGATAAGGTTTAACGGCCCCGACCTAGGCGAAATGAGTGGTTTCACTCTACCATGTCTCAGTCGCTAAGTCGTATCACTTGCCCTCTACTCTGTTAGCCATTTATAAATTTTCCATATACTATGACGGCGAAAACAAGTCTTTCAGTTTTCAAGAAACAAATTTCATGCAAAATATGTGACTTCTTGAAGCCTCTTTGTGTTCTTTATCCTCAAGTATCAATCTTCATTCAAAATTCCTCAAAGAATCCCTGCTGCTATAAAAAGGACTGTTTTTAGACCATTTTCCTCATTTTACCCTTTATTTTCTTCAAAATCCCCTTAAACCCTTATAAATCCTCTTTATTTGGTTTTAAATCCCTTTTTTTAACTTGTCTGAACCCCTCAAAAAACCCTCAAAAACCTCACTTCAGCCTATTTTCTGCTCATTTTAGCATAAGGATTTAAGTGCCCTTCGGCTTAGATTTAGCCCCTTTTTCGTCATATGACCCGCTCCATGACCGAGCGCTAGGCCCATCCGCCCATCGGCCCATCAGCATTTCGTATTTTTTGCTGGTCCAGGCGAACTTTTTCCTTTTAAAAATGTTTGCCACTGATGCAAAATCTTGATTCAATCTGGGTCGTTCATTCTCCCTAGATCGAAGGGTCTACGCATCATTCCATCGCATCGGTGCATCGCACTTTCCTCATTCCCACTCCTTTTTCCGCCGATGGAATTCCCCACCAATAAAATCCCGACCATCGATCTCCCTCAGATTGGACGGTCTGCGCTGCATCGCACTTCAGCGTTTCCTCGTTCCCACTCCTTTTTCCATCGATGGAATTCCCTGCAAATAAAATCTCGACTGTCGATCTCCCTCAGATCGGACGGTCTGCGCTACATCACACTTCACATTGCTCCATCGTAATCACTCCCTCCACATTTCCTCCTCCCGTCCATCCAGATCTCTAATATGCACAGCCTCGATTCAATCTCATCTGTCCATTTCCCCACATCCAACAGCCCACATTACTCCTGCATGTCAACCCTACCCTTTTCATTCTCCTTCATCATTTAATCCTAGCCGTTGATCTCTACCATATCTTACGGTCATCACTCCATTGCAATTTTTCCATCCCCCTGACCCCTCATCCACCATCTTTTATCTCTGCTTCTCTGAGTAAATCTCCGCTGTTGATCCTTGCGATCCAACGACTCCCATTTATCCCCTCTTTTCAACTCCATCCAACAAAAATTTTACTGCACGCAATGAACCTCCTGCTACATGATGAAATTGCTGACGTCTGCAGCCGACCCCACTGTGCAACTCCATCTATCACCCCCATTCCCCACTGTATATCTGGAGCTCTCAGATCTGATGGCCAAAGTTCATCTTTGCGCTCATTTCTCCTAAAAATCTTAACGCCCAATATCAACACAAAATGGGCGGTGTTTAATGGACACGTGTTGTCCTATAGCCCATATCATGTTCGATCAACCCATTACTGCTTACCACCTTTTGGCCATGTGAAAACCACCTACGGTTTTCTGCAAAACCGCCTTTCTACTCTCGCGCCATAAACCAAGTTTAAACCCTATTTCTTATGGTTTCGATCATATAATTTTCTTCTACTTCATTCATTCCCCTCTACATAGTTCCTTCACCTCTTCCGATCCTCTGAAGCAATTTTATCTGAAAAACGCAGGATTTATTGATATTTTATGTTGAGTTGCAAGTTTAATGGTGGGAAAATAAGCCAACCCTCTCACAAGCCAGAGCAGTGGCAAGAAAGGCCCTGGATGACAATCCTCAGGGAAAAATCACGAAGAAAACGAGTTCATAGGGTTCAAATTCATAGGTTTAATCAGTGTATCATGAGCATTGATTAAACGAAACCCTCCAATGTGCCAAATACACGTGTATGAAAAAAAGCAACGAAGACCAGAGATGAAGAATGAAGGTTAAAAAGCATAAATCCGAAGATTAAAGACTTAAACCATGCAGATTATAGATAAAGACAACATAGTGAAATTATGAAGGCTAAAATTATATTAGGCCTTAAGTACAGTTTAGTGATTAAATGAAGGAAAATTAGGATAAAAGGCTCAAATACATCAACAAAGAGTAGTTATTCCCTTAGAAATATCTAACTGACACATTGAGCCTACTTTCTATCCATAAAGCCAATTAAGAAGTTATTACACAAAAGAATATATTTTAAACTATCAGGACAGTTATTGTAAAGATAATATAAAGCCTTAAAGTCAATATTTTCCACCGATATTTATCTCAGAAATTAAGAAAAAGTTATTTAACAGAGAAGTAGCTATAGATATTCTTACCTTATGCCTTGCATGGTTTTCAAGGCTAGGAATGCATTTACTCTGTAATTAATAACATTCTGAACCCTAGAAGAGTTTCACCTCCTCATTTGCAGCATAAATATTGCATTGGAACTCATTGTAAACATTGGATTCTGATGACTGATGCTGGAATAATACATAGTCCTTTGAATCTCTTGAAGAGAAATTGATGTCTTGGAACTCATGCATGATTTGATTTTCTTGTTGATGGAGAAGGATTTTTTGCAGGATCCATAGGCTTGGTTGATGGTGAATTTTTCTTCTTTTTTATGTTTTCTAGTTTTTCATTATGTTTTCCATCTTGCTATGTTGTAGTAGGACAAATAATTTAGATTACGAAATGTTTTCTAATGGCACCTTAAATTTGTTTTCCCTTCACTGCCTTAATGTTTTATTATTCTAGGATATATTAGAGAATTCATTTTTTTTCTCTCTAAGTATTTCTTATGCTTGTTTATTTCTTGAATAGTTTAGATCAGTTGGTTTCAACATGATTCATGATTAGCCCTACATATTGTTGCCACTGAAATATTTTGTTCTTGGAATCACCTCTTTAAATCAGGTTTGTCTAGGTTTGTCAAAGAAGTCTGTTTAAAATCATGCTCTTTGCCTTTACTTACCTAAAATTGTTTTAAGGAAACCGTATAGCTATAACTTTGGATGTTAGAGTTTTCTCTCCTTCTATGGTTATAGTTACTTGTGTATCTTAAATGTTTTTCTGCTCTAAATCATAAAAGCTCTGAAAGTTGGATAAGTTTCTTAACTTTCTAAAGTTTTTATCTAAATGTTTGTCTTGGTTAATTATATGTTTTCAATTTGAAATCAAATGGATTAGGTTCTTCTTATGCCTTTGATCCTCTTGTTGTTCTTATCAATTTTCTAACTCCCTCAGTTTACAAGTATATAAAGGATTCTGTTGTTGCCCTTTATTATCTTGTTTTTCTCAAGATTAATGTCCATCTCATGATCCTTTCACAACCTTAAAGACCCACCAACCAAGTTAGAATTTCCCTGCAAATGCTCTTGAAACCATTGATGAACTTATCTAGACCTTGTTAGACTCCATTGCCCAATGAGTTAATAATATTCCATGTTTCCTATCTAAAATCTATCAAAGTATCATACCCAACCAAAAAATAATCAAAATACCTTGCACTTAACATCTAGCCTAAAATCAACCCTAATTAGTAAACAAGACATATCTTTGCACACATTGAGAGATCCCTCTCCGAATCCAAGAAGGCTAGGTCCTTGGATTCCAAAGCTTGGTTTGATGTTACCCTTGTCAATTTGTATCTCAATCAATATAGCAAATTACAGGGAGCTAACATGCTCAAAACCACTTACCAGTCTTAACCCACGCGATAAACCGTCGTGGTTTTCCAAAACCACCTTTCTCCTCCCTGCACCAAAATTCAGATCCTCACCTGGTTTCACCTTCGAAACCCTGTCCTCTGCTCTATGTCTTCTCTGTATATCACCCCCGACAGCTCCAAACCCCAAAAAATGCAGTTTTACCCCTCCCGCAGGTTTTTAAGCTAAATGTTTATTTGTGTTTTGTAGGTTTTAATGGTGGTGATGCCCACAGAGGCATTAAAAATGACCGAAATATCCTCTAGATGATGATCCGAGAGGTGAATTTGAATTAAAAGGCTAGGAAGGTTGCATAAAGGCTTTAACCTCAATGAATCATGATCATTGATGGGTTACAAAACCCTCCAGTGCCATGAAGAAACCCTCCCTGCACGTAAGGGCTAAAACCGAGATCAAAGGATAAATTAAAGGATTACTCCTTAAGACAGTGATTAAGGGATAAAAGCCAAATTTTAAAGATCAGGAATAAATTATCAAAACAATCATAAAAAAAAACAAAAAGATAAAGGTAGTAAGACAGATTATCAAAGAAAAAACAAGGTTCAAAGGCCTAATTACTAAGTTTCATGATTAAAACAAAGACAGATACTCAAATACAACCTCAAATAAATCAACAAGGAAGCAATTACTCCTCCAAAAGATCAAACTGCCACCTATAGCTTATTTTCTTTCCAAAAATGCATTTGGGCAGTTATTACACAGTTAGAAGATATTTTTATCTGTTAAAGTAGTTATTGCAAAATTTATTATAGGCCTTATAAGTCAAAATTTCTACCTCTTCTTATCTAGAAGTTAATATATGAGTTATTAAAATAGAGAAGTAGCTAAAAATATTTCCACCTTATGCCTTGCATGGTTTTTAAGGTTAGGAATGCACTTACTCTGTAATAAATGACACTTAAACCCTATCTTAGCTTCACCTCCTCATTTGCATCAAAAATACTACATCTGAACTCATTGTATTGTTGGAAATTGGTGAATCTTTGAAGTAATACATTGTCTCTTGCAAGTTGAAGGAAAATTGATGTTTTGGATCTTGTGGATGCCCTGATTTGTTTGTTGATGGAGGAGGCTAGATCACTAGATCCATGAGCTTGATTTTTGGTGAAGTCCTTCTATATGTTATTGTTATTTCTTGTTTTCATTATATTTCCATCTTTATTTGTTACAGTAGAGTAAAAGTTTTAAACTAATAAATGTCTTTTGAAAGCACCTTAGTTCTGTTTACTCTTCACTATATTAATGTTTTCTTCTGCAAGATCTGATTGGGGGATTCTTAATTTCCCTCCAGTTCCATCTAAGCTTGTTATTTTAGAAATGATTCAATAGAGTATAACCAAGGAGTCTCTCTTTTGGTAAGTCCGTGTTACTTTGAGTACAACTTGAGAGGTTGTTTTGAGGAATGATTTTAATAGAGTGAAACCAGGAAATTAAGTGGTGAGTCCATGCTCCTTCGAGTACAACTTGAGATATTTTTTTGAAGATATTTTCAAAGTATGATTAGTAGAGTCTAAACCAGGGATGTCTACGGTGCGCCCTGTCCTTTGGACTGCCTCAAAAGGTTGCTTTAAAGATTCCTAAAGAGTTGGTCAAAAGAAGATTATATTATTTATGTTTGATCTTAGGCTGCTCTTACTATTTGTCTTACATGTTTTCTTATCTGAAAATAGTCTTTTGATTGATGGATTTTTGTCTAAAAGGTTTGCTTATTAAAATTCTGTCCAAAGAATTCTATGGTTTTCCCTATCCTTTGGCTTGCTTCAAAACATATACCTTGAAAGATGTTTCTTGTTTAAAGTACATGATAAAGAATTCTTAATTTCTCTTTTTCCTACTTTTCATTCTTATCCTTAATTTTCACATCATTATCCCAAAATATTTGAAGATCCACTGGCCAAGTTATATTTTCCCTATGATGCTCCCCAATCCATTGATGAATTTATCATGACTTTAATTTGACTCCATTGTCCAATGACTTAGATATTTTCCAATTCTATCTATGCTCTTTGATCATCATACCCAACCAAAACAAGCAACAAACCTCATACTTCATAGCTAGCCTAAAATCAACCCTTAAAGGAATACAAGCACATATCCTTTGCAAAACAATTTGAGAGATCCCTCTCTGAGTCTAGGAAGGCTAGGTCCTATAACTCTAAAGATTGGTTTCATGTTGCCTTGTCATTTGGTATGCCAATATGCCAAATCATAGGATAACCAACATTTTGGCAATCACGGTGGGACATATGAGTAAGTTCATGCTTAAATATTCCTCAAATAACTCAGAAACCTTTTACCAAATAGAATCTGGTGGTTTATCTGCCACCTCATCGCCATAACCAAAATTTTGGCGATCATGGTGGGACATCTGAGTATATGATAGCCTAAAAAATCTTATAGACTAATTTTACCTTCATAAATATTAAATAAAATCAAGCTATCAGCCATAGAGTAGACTTTGTTTGTTTCACAATCTTAGCTACATGATGATTCAGGTATATGACACTCTATAAGCCATAGAACCACATAAAAACTCAGAAAACCCAAAAACATTCTCTGATTGGCTTTATTACTTATTGGTGGTGGACCATAACACATTTTACCTTCAGAAAAGCTAAAAAAATCCACCTGGCGACTCCAATAATCCTAGTAGGCCTATTACTCCACTAGTATTCTTAGATTTCCTTAGTATTGCATCAAATCGGTCCTTAAAAGAGTTTTTGAGCCCTAGTCCCATATTCTAGAAAGATACTAAAAACACCAAGAGAGGTCAAGCTTCTGAAGACAGTCCTTATACTTTCAGCCTCTCTAAATTTTGACTCTAAAATCTGGCTTCACATAGGATCAATACTAGATATCATCCAGACCCAAATCCTTGTACAATAGTTGATGACCCAGAAAATATTTTGTGGCAAACCTCTAGATCTAGAAATTTAACTACTGATAGGACTATCCAAAGAACAAGATATGTCCCTGAAAACCTTACAGTCTTGAAATATCCTCGCTTTGACTTGTCTCATACAAAGAATATTTTTATAACCAAGTCACATAGTGATATAAACCAAGATGACATTGAGCCCACAGATTTGTAGCATAGTTCTAGTATAGAAGCCTCACCTTCTACTCACTTGATTTTTAGCTTCTCCGCCACTTTAGCTCCTTCCATAACAAATATTCTCAAACTTAGTTTGTTGGTCCAAGAACTTCCAACACACCCTTTCATACTTCCACTATTCAAAACACTCTGTTTCATCCCATTTTCCCTTTCAAAAATCCACCTATTGTAAATCCCCCATTTGCTGCTGCCATGGCAGCATGGTATGCCCCATTAGTGTTACCACAACCCTTGGTTCCTTTACCAAATGATTATCAATCCATAATTCCCCATTTCACTGGAGCTGAATCTACTACTACCCAACAACATTAAGATAAAATGGATGATTCTTTTGATTACATGGAAATAGAAGAAGAGACCATTAGGATGAAAATATTTGCCCAAATTTGAGGAGGAGAAGCCAAGAAATGGTTTAAAAGCTTAACTCCTAACAGCATAAATGATCTCCCTTCTTTATACCAAACATTCATAAACAAATGGGAAGTTAAAAAGAACCCTCTCCAAATCCTTTCAAAATATAGCAACCTCAAAAGAAATACTGGGGAAAGTGTCCAAGATTATTGCACTAGGTTCAATAGTATTTACAATGCACTTCCCCGAAATATGAAACCTCCACTAGACTTAGCCTTAGATAAATTTCTTGAAGGCTTTGATCCAGACATGGCCTATCATATAAGATAAAGAGACCCTTTAACCTTAGAAGATATGCAGAGGGGAGCCATAAGTGTAGAGGCAAATTTGATTGCGAAAAGAGCTAGCTTGAAATCAGAGAAAAGATTCACATACAAAGATGAAACAATGGAATAAACCTCATCATCTGGTACCAAAATTGAAAACTTAGTAAGGGTAATGGAAAGAATGCTTGAGAAAATAAACTTAAATGATAGAGTGCCTCCAAGAGAAAACCAAATCAATTCCCAAAACATAAATAGAAATACAAACTTCAGAAGAGACCCTATTCAAGATAGACAAAGAGATAATGACCAACAAATTAGACCTCCCCTTCAACAAAACTATGTAGATCAAGAAGAAGAAAGGGAAATTGAAATATTAGAAGAAAATCATGTAAATCTGATAGGATCTGACAGTGAGACAGATGTTTTCCTCACTAAATAAGAACAATTATTCTTCTCCTCAGAAAAAATTGAAAACCATAATGAGGATTATGAATATTACAAATTGGGGTTTTAAAATGAAATAATGGAGGTACACAGACAATATGATCTTAGAAGCAAAGGGAACCCAGAAATTTCCAAAGATAAAACACAAACACTGATGTTAGGACAACTTCAGAAAATATTCCTAAAAATAAAGCAAACAGTAGTAACACTTTGACTAAGAAAGTTGACTCAAACAAGGACAAAACCAGTCAGAAAAGTGTTAACCAAAGTTGCCCTAGTACTTCTGCTAGTGGCCCTGAGAAATCTATCCTAAATAACAGTCCTAATAAAATTCAGCAAGTCAAAATTGTTGAAAATACTATGATTGAAAAAACAGATGTAAATGTGTCAAAATCATTAGTCCCTTTTAGCCTTGAGGGAGAAATTTCCAAGATAAAAATTAGCATACCTTTAGTTGAACTAGTAACCTGGGATGTATATAAAAATCAAGTTTTGAAAGCTTTGAATATAGGTAATGACACTGATACTTTGAACTTGACAGATGAGAAACCAAAATTGTTGTTTGGTCCTGAAGTAGAAGGAAAATACTAAGAAGGGACCATTCCTCCATTTTATGTTAGCTTTAATATACATGATTATATCTTACACACTGCCATGCTAGACTCTGGTGCCTCTCACAATATTATGCCAAAAGTGGCGATGGAGAGATTAGGCCTAGAAATTACTAAACCTTACAAGGACCTGTATTCCTTTGATTCAAGCAGAGGTAAATGCTTAGGTCTAATCAAGGATTTATGTTTCAATCTGGAACAAATTCCTACTAAGGGTCTAGTTATGGACATAGTGGTTGTTGACATCCTTCCTAAGTATGGCATGATTTTAGCTAGATCATGGGGAGCCAAGCTTCAGGGGAGCCTTTAAATGGACATGTCTTATGCTACCATTCCAGTTTTTAACCAAACCAGAATATTATACAAAGAATATCATATGAAATTTATGGTAAGCAACATAGATAGACCAAACAACACTCATGTTTACTCTATTCATTCATATTAGACTCCTTTATATTATACAATGAAGATGAATTCAGCCAACAAGAAAAGGAAAATTAGAGAGTTAGGACCACCTAAAAAGTTAAATCAGTCCCCAAAAGAAGAATCCAACAGCCCCAAACTTAGCAACCCTAAACAGAAAAATGATAATGAACATGAGGCAAAAACACTTTGGGAAATGAGCTTTGACGACTCTTGTAGAAAAATATGTTCTGGAGCTGGTGTGTGGGTGCATAATAAAAACAAAGGACACTCCTATAAATTTGACTTCCCATGTACAAATAACATTGCAGAATATGAAGCCCTCCTCTTTGGCCTACATCTACTCAAAGATTTAGGAGCCAAGAAAATATTAGTCCAAGGAGATTTAGAGCTGATTATTAGGCAAATAATGTAGAAATTATTCACCGATATTATCCTGATCACACACTATTTGAGCTTCATGCATAATACATAACCTCTTCTACCATTGATCATCAATTTTCGGAAATATAAACAATCGCATGCACACTTCAAAACCATAAACAATCACACATATAAACACAGTATTTATGGCAAAGCTTAAAGCTAAAAACCCCCAACTATCTGTATATTATAATGATAGAGATCATGTAACAATCATTGTACAAACTCCTCACAAGCTCTCAATACAATCTCCAATTGTTACACACTACACAAGCTCAGATCATACAAAACACATGCTCCAATCTGCTCCACCTGTTAGCCTGCCTCTACTGCGCAATCCAAGATGAATAATTTCTTGATCCAAGTTCGAATCCCACTAGTATGCACTGCGCAATCCTCATTGGCATCTCCATCAATGTGTGGTGCAAACTCATGCACCAGTATAGTCACAACTGATAGTCACATTGCTCTTTCACCTACCTCTTCACTGGTCTCCACTGAAACTGTCCATGCACTGAAGTTAACTGATGTATTCTTTAGTTGATTTATGAGTTAATAATTAGTGAATTAATTAATAATTAATTCACACCACTCACACTAGTGTATCAATCAGTTAGACTAGATACAACTAGCTCAACTATGTTTAACCGAGTTAAACTGAACACAACTCCATTAACTCCTCAATCAACTCCACCAAACTCTGTCACCTGAGTTCTAACTGAAGTTATCATGAAATAGCTCCACTAAACCCTAGGAATAGCGTAATTCCTTCTGTCAGCTGCATGTGCCACATCCGTGCACCGAACTAAAGTGTTGCAAGAGGATAAGATAATGTTTAGAGTCCAAATATTATTAAGAGCTAATAATATTCGACATATCTATTTTTAGACTGGCAATCTAAAAATAGATTCAGCCCAATATGTCTAAAAATAGAAGTCCATATATTTTTTCTGACTTGACCAACCATCCACAAATAGCATCCTACAACTCATAGAACATGATCCATATGCCTAAAAATAGACATAGTCTAAAAATAGACTTTGCACCAAAAATAGCCTGCGGGCCCACTTAGTGAAGGCGACTTCTTTCCACTAACCTCATCATCTTGTTGCAATCTCAACACTCCCTCTCAACAAGATATGGATTATCTGCAACCCCTATCTTGCCTCTATGGTATTCGACTTTTCTCCTGGTGAGCGCCTTCGTCTAGATATCAGCATCCCGATCCTCCGTAGGAATGTATGAAAGTAACATGATCTTCCGCTGCACACAATCTCTGATATGATGATACCGGATGTCAATGTGTTTAGATCTATCATGAAATACTGGATTAATTGAGAGTTTTATGCAACTCTGATTATCACAATAAATCACAGTAGGCTCTAAGTGTGAACCGAACAACCCAACCAGGATCTTCCTCATCCATATATCCTCGCATGCAGCCAAACTCGCTGCCATATACTCGGCCTCTGCTGAACTGAGTGCCACGAATCTCTTCTTCCTGTTGAACCAAGAAACTGTTGTTGACCCGATACTGAAAATCCCTCCAGATGTGCTCTTTCTATCCATTGGGCTCCCTGCCCAATCTTCATCCGTGAAGCCACATAGCTTCACCTCATCTGACTGTCTGTACCACAATCCATATCCCGATGTGCCTCTGAGATATCTCAATACATGCTTCCCCGCCTTCCAAAAGAGCTTGGTAGGCTTAACCATAGCTTGTGAAAGAAAGCCGGTTTATTTCATAGCATATGTCGGGTCGTGTATTGACCAGATACATAAGCGACCCCACCAACTGTCGATAAACAGTGGCATCCACTACCTCAGCCGAAGTAGCATCCTCCTTCCTCCAACCACCAGGAAGAGGAGTATCAACAGGCTTGCAGCCATGTATGTTGAACTTCTCCAGTATCTCTCGGGCATACTTACCCTGAGAAACAAACAATCCACCACTACGTTGCCAAATTTCCAATCCCAAGAAATAATGAAGGAGGCCCAAGTCCTTCATCTCAAACTCTTTTGCAAGATCCTCCTTGCATGAGAGTATCAATAGCTCATGACCTATCAAAATCAAATCATCTACATAAAGTACAATGATCAGCAACTTACCTTCCACCACAATCTGGTATAGGTTCGGATCCGCCTCACTCTTGGAGAATCCAAGACTGGTGAAATAACTGTCTATCTGTGTGTACCAAGCACGAGGTGCTTGTTTCAACCCATACAACGCTCTCTTGAACCTGCACACATGCGACTCACTGCTGAAGATCTCGAAACCTTCGGGTTTCTCTATGTACACCTCCTCCTCAATGACTCCATTGAGGAACGTAGTCTTCACATCCATCTGATGAATGTGCCACCCCATCTGTGTTGAGAGAGAAAGAATCGTCTGTATGTAATAATACCTTGCGACAGGTGCAAAGGTATCCTCATAATCGATCCCCTCAATCTGTGAAAAGCCTCGAGCAACAAATCTTGCCTTATAATTCTCCACACTCCCATCAGCTGCCCGCTTCAATTTATAGATCCATCTCAAACCCACCACTGATTTCCCTTCCGGTCTCGGGACAACATCCCATGCACTTTTTCTGACAATCGAATCATACTCTTCCACCATGGCATCTACCCATGCGAGGTCATCCACATCTTCCTCGAAATAGGATGGCTCTGTCACGATACACTTGCTCACAAGAGCCATGTATCCAGTGTACCGATCAGGTGACTGTCTCTGTCTACATTGTGATGTAGGTGCTCCTACAACCTTCTCTACATCTTGAGCCAGTCGCTTAGCTTCTATAGTGCGCTTCCGCCCTCTGATGGTTGGCGATGCCTGAGTGGTCTCTTCCACTCCATGAACCTCATCTTGTGGCTGATCCACATCCTGAGACTCATCCTTAGGAACTAATAGCTCCTCATCTACATGCAAGTGTGGCTCCCTCTCAAGCGAACACTTCATGGATTTCTCCTCCTGAAATTTGATATCTCGTCGCACAACATTCTTGCGACTGTCTGGAAAATACACATGATAGTTGTGGGGTGTATCAATGTACCCCAAAAATATTCCAACCTCTGTGGTCAGCTCTAGCTTCTTCCTGGCATCCTTCGTCACATGAATGTAAATAAGTGAACCAAAAATCCTCAAATGGGAAATATCAGGCTTCTTACCAGAAAACGCCTCCTCGGGTGTACTCATGCCAAGTATCCTATGAGGACAATGGTTCTGCACATATACTGTCGTATTGCATGCCTCAACCCACAGGTGTATGGGTAGGCCCTGTTCATGCAACATCACCTATGCAGCACCCATGATCGTTTTGTTCTTATGCTCAGCAACCCCGTTCTGATGTGGGTTATGAGGTGCTATGAGCTCTCTTCGAATTCCTTCTGCATTGAAAAAGTCCTTGAATTCGCCAGAGATGAATTCACCACCATTGTCACTCCTAAGAGCCTTCACCTGCTTCCCCGATTCTTTCTCAACTAGTGCCTTGAAATCACAGAACTTTGAGTATGTCTCGCTCTTCTTCTGCATGAAGAAGATCCAACACTTTCGAGAAAAATTATTAACAAAGATCACATAGTACATGTTCTTTGCTGTCGAAGCTACTGAGAAAGTTCCACACACGTCTGTGTGAATTCTCTCAAGGATCATCGTGGCACGACTATCCTTATCATGAAAGGTGACTTTCACAAATTTTCCCAAGGTACACCCCTTGCACTGATCTGACTATACAAGAGTGCCTTTAGGAAGCCCAGTAGAAATCTGCTGCAGTATCTTCAAATCTCCATGGTGAAGGTGGCCCAATCTCCAGTGCCACAAATCACCATCATCCTGGCTCACCACTCCTTCTGCCATTGCTGCGCAGCCATCTACCTAAAATTGATAAATGTTCTTAACTCGAACCCCTATCCTCCAGGTCTCACCAGTTGCCTTACTGCGTAGGAAAGCCTTTCCCTCGCTAAAGACAACATCATATCCCTTGTCTTCTAACATTGCCACAGAGATAAGATTCTTCTTCAATCCTGGAACATGCATCACTTCCTTCAATACGAATGGTTTACCAAACTCCCTCTCAAAGGAAATGGTACCAATACTGGTTGCACTATATCTGCCATCATCGCCCATCTCGATGTGCACTCCAAGATCTTTCTCATCCAGATCAGTAAAAAAATCTTGATCTCCTATCATGTGAAAAGACGCACCACTTTCAAGAAACCACACTGATCCCGTCATACTTGAGACCAAGCATGTGATCAGCAAAAAATCCAGCTCAAAATGCGAGGCTAAGGCCTCTCCAGCTGCAGATCCAGTAGCCTACTTATTTTTCTTCTTCTATGGACAATTAGTGGCGTAATGTCCGTGTTGGTGACAGTGAAAGCACTTCACCTTGGACATGTCCTACTTCTTGCCTTTCACATCAGATTGAGAAGCTTTCTTGCTCTTCCCTTCTTTTCTTTGGCAGCCAAAGCACAATTCTCTTCATCAGATTTCTTTGATGAAGATTCGTCCCTGGTACTTCGCCTTATCTCCTCTTACACAAGATCCGACCAAAGTCGCTCCCATCCTGGAAATTTCTCCCGACCATTGACAGAGTCCTGATAGGAGTGACAACTCTTCAGAAGCCCTAGGAGAGCCAAGCTCATGAAGTCCTCATCATCAACAGTCACTCCCACACTTCCCATCTCATCCCTGCATTGGGTGAACTTCGTGAGGTACTTGGGCATACTGTCGCCTTTCTCCATCTTTATGTTTCTAAGTTTATCCTTGAGAACCAACTTCCTCTGGTCGCTCTTGCTTTGGAATAAATATGTCAAGGCTTTCCACATCAAGAATGGAGAAGCCTTACCATGAAGTTTGGATACTATGTGATCCTTCACACCCTCCAATAGGATCCTTCGACACTTTGCTGTCTTCTTTTGCCATGTGTCAAGTACGGCAGCATCAGTAGAAGTAGGCTTTGGGACTTCAGCATCTATGAACTCCTTCAACCCATTGTCATCTAGCACCACCTCCATATTGTCCTTCCATGCAATATAATTTGAGCTTCCATCAAGGGAATACTCCAATCAAAATCCGTTGAAAGAAATCTCAACTTCGACACCAAGAAAACACTGCTGCAAATTCGAATTCCACCAGCACAAAACTCAACTGCTTCAATGTCTTGCAATTGCTCCAATGATCAATATCGCTCCGATACCATGTATAAATTTGAATAACTGTTAAATTATTCATTGAGATTATCCTGATCACACACTATTTGAGCTTCATGCATAATACATAACCTCTTATACTATTGATCATCAATTTGCGAAAATATAAACAATCGCATGCGCACATCAAATCCATAAACAATCACACATATAAACATAGTATTTATGGGAAATATTAAAGCTGAAAACCCCCAAATATATGTATATTATAATGATAGATATCATGTAACAATCATTGTACAAACTCCTCACAAGCTCTCAGTACAATCTCCAATTGTTACACACTACACAAGCTCAAATCATACAAAACACATGCTCCAATCTGCTCCACCTGTTAGCCTACCTCTACTGCGCAATCCAAGATGAATAATGGCTTGATCCAAGTTCGAATCCCACTAGTATGCACTGCGCAATCCTCATTGGCATCTCCATCAATGTGTGGTGCAAACTCATGCACCAATATAGTCACAACTGATAGTCACACTGCTCTTTCACCTACCTCTTCACTGGTCTCCACTAAAACTGTCCATGCACTGAAGTTAACTGATGTATTCTTTAGTTGATTTATGAGTTAATAATTAGTGAATTAATTAATAATTAATTCACACCACTCACACTAGTGTATCAATCAGTTAGACTAGATACAACTAGCTCAACTATGTTTAACTGAGTTAAACTGAACACAACTCCATTAACTCCTCAATCAACTCCACCAAACTCTGTCACATGAGTTCTAACTGAAGTCAACATGCAATAGCTCCACTAAACCCTAGGAATAGCATAATTCCTTCTGTCAGCTGCATGTGCCACATCTGTGCACTTAACTGAAGTGCTCCAAGAGGATAAGATAATGTTTAGAGTCCAAATATTATTAAGAGCTAATAATATTCAACATATCTATTTTTAGACTGGAAATCTAAAAATAGATTCAGCCCAGTATGTCTAAAAATATAAGTCCATCTATTTTTTCCGACATGACAAACCATCCACAAATAGAATCTTGCAACTCATAGAACATGATCCATATGTCTAAAAATAGACATAGTCTAAAAATAGACTTTGTGCCAAAAATAGCCTATGGGCCCACTTAGTGAAGGTGATTTATTTCCACTAATCTCATCATCTTGTTGCAATCTCAACAAATAAAAGGGGAATATTTAGCCAAGAACCTGAGGTTAAGAGAATACAAAAATTTTTCCCTAGAGCTCCTGAAAACCTTTGAAAATATGAACTCACCTTCATCCCTAGAGCTCAAAACAATCTAGCAAATGAACTTGCCTTTGCTACCAACAATTGCCAAATACCCCAGATAAATGAACAATTCAATGTCAAAGTGAAAAATAGGCCTACAGTCCCTGACAATGAAAATTATTGG
The DNA here is from genome assembly GCA_034641835.2 of Pinus albicaulis. Taxonomy (NCBI): domain Eukaryota; kingdom Viridiplantae; phylum Streptophyta; class Pinopsida; order Pinales; family Pinaceae; genus Pinus; species Pinus albicaulis. The sequence continues at coordinate 857,706,752 of CM076575.1, read as the reverse complement.
AAAGTGTTTGAGGGTGATAAACACATTAATGACTTTCTGCAATCAAGAAATTATTTTACTGAAGCCACACCTAGCTCAAGCCTTGAAGAGAACTATTTTGATGAGAAACAAGTCCACAAAATAGAGCTGCCCTCTATTGCTGATATAAACCAATTCGAATATCTTTGCACAGCTGAATTACTAGAAAAAACAAACCAAAAGGACCTTGCAGTTTTACAAAGTAAAAATGATTCAATACCAAGGGGCCTTACACCATTAGAGGAGTTTTTTGACTTCAATGGTGTAGCTAGAAAACAAAAGATGGAGCCTATAGAAACTAATGTAGAAGAACATAATATAGGCATCATAAATGAACCGAAAATGATTAATTTATATAGCACTCTCCCTACTCGTATCAAACAAGAATATATTGAACTTTTCAGAGAGTTTGGAGATGTGTTTGCATGGGGGTACAAAGATCTTAAATCATATGATACCAACATTATTCAACACAAATTTCCTCTTAAGGAAAATTAGAAACCTTTCAAGAAAAAACTAAGAAGGACAAACCTTATTTTATTACCTTTAGTTAAGAAAGAGATCAAAAATATGTATGATGCTGGGATCATAGTTCCCCTTAGATACTCACAGTGGGTTTCCAACCTTGTGTCTGTTAGGAAGAAGACCAAGGAAATTAGGATTTGCATTGACTTTAGAAATCTGAATAGAGCCTCCCTCAAAGATAATTATCCCTTACCTAAAATGGACCACATACCTCAGAAGGTGGTTGGATCTAAAAGAATATCATTGTTCGATGGTTTTTCAGGCTACAACCAAGTGCTAGTACTCCCAAGTGATCAACATAAAACTGCTTTTACCACACCTTGGGGTACATTCATGTACATTAAAATGTCATTTGGTTTGATGAATGCAGGTGCCACATTCCAAAGGGCCATGGACATAGTTTTTTTAGAAGACATAGGCTATTTTATAATCATTTATCTTGATGAAATCACTGTTTTCTCTAAGCTGACCAAGAACATTTGATTCATTTGAGAATTTTTTTTTAGAAATGTAGGAAATATGGCTGATCATTGAATCCAAAAAAGACACTCTTTGGTATCCAAGAAGGGAAACTTCTTGGCCACATAATTTCTGAAGAGGTAATCAAAGTAGACCCTAAAAGGATTGAAGACATATTGAAAATCATTCATCCTAGAAATCTCAAAGAGTTGCAATCTTTCATTGGGAAGATTAATTTTTTGAGAAGGTTAATCCCTAATCTTGCTGAACTTTTTAGGAATATCACAAATATGCTCAAAAAGGAAACAAGGGTTAAATGGACCTTAGAAGCCAAACAATCATTTGAATTGGTAAAACAATCTCTCACTCAAACCCCAGTTCTTATTAGTCCTGATTTCACTAAGGATTTCTACATTTTCTCAATTTCCTCTCAGCACGCCATTGCTAAAGTCTTACTGCAAAAGAAAAATACAGGGAAAGAACAACCAATATCATTTTTTAGTAGAGCCTTAAGATATGCTCCACTCAAATACAATATCATGGAGAAACATGCCTTGGCCTTGATGAAAGCACTGAAAGACTTTTGAGTCTACATTTTACACTCTCATATCATTTCTTTTGTCCCACATATAGTTGTCAAGGAAATTCTAAATCGAGACCCTAATGGTAAAAGGAGAAAATGGATTGCAATCATTTTAGAATATGATTTATAAATTAGGCCTACCGAGCTTATTAAAGGACAAGGATTAGAAGAAACCATGGCAGAATCAAATTTCCAAGCATTAGATATGAATATGGTTAATGTTTTAGAAGAAATGGAAGAATTCACAGCTCCATACATTGAAGAAATGTTTTTGAATTCACATTGGTATGTTGATATCATTTATGTAATTCTATTTCTTAACACTTCTCCTTCTATATCAAAGACTAAAGCTAGATTCTTGAAACAGAAAGATTTAAATTATTTCATTTTAGATGGCGTGTTATATTGGAAAAATGTTGTTGGCATATTGCTTAAATGTTTGCTTGAGAATGATGCAGGATAAATCATGCATGAAATGGATGAGGGAGAGTGTGGAGGCCATCTTTACTGGAAGACCACAGTAAACAAGATCCTTAGAGTTGGATATTATTGGCCCACCCTTTTCCCAGATACTCAAAAACTAGTCATTACTTGCCATAAATGTGAAATTTTTGATGGCAAGAGAAAAACCCTACCTGTACCTTTGCATCCCATCAGTATTGAGGCTCCCTTTCAGCAATGGGGTTTAGACTTTATTGGAGAAATTCACCCAACCTCATATGCCCAACATAAGTGGCTCCTTACTACCACTAATTATTTTACCAAATGGATAAAAGCTATCCTTTCTAGGAATGCTATTGACTCTGTCATTATCAAGTTCCTCGAAACCAACATACTATCCCGTTTTGGTTGTCCTAGAAAGATTGTTATAGAAAACGCTGCTACCTTCAAATCCAAAAGAATGATTGATTTCTTCTATAAATATCATGTTACCTTAGGACATTCCACAGCTTACTACCCCCAGGGAAATGGCCTAGATGAATCATCCAATAAAATCTTGATCAATAGTATCAAAATATTGCTAGATCAAAACCATAAATCATGGCATAGTAAGTTGGTTCATGCATTATGGGCTGATAGGCTAACTACCAAGAAATCAATAAATATGTCTCCCTATCAGCTGGTATATGGCCTAGATGCAGTCTTCCCTACATCTTTAGGAGTTTCAGTAATGAAACATCTACAAGAAGTAAAAACAGAGGAAAATGACATGCAGAGAAGGCTGAATCAAACCATTCATTTATAGCAGTCAAGAGAAGAAGTGTACAAAAGGATACAAGCAGTTCAAGAAAATATCAAGAAGATCTTTGACATAAGGACTAAAGATAATAATTTCCAAGTTGGATATACAGTCTTAAAGTGGGATTCTAGGAGGGAAGACAAAGGTAAACATGGTAAATTTGAGAATCTGTGGAAATGACCTTATATCATTCATTCCATCAGGGGTCATAATGCTTTCTTTCTAGAAGGGATGAATGGAGAAGAATTATCTGAAGGTCTTGTCAATGGCAGGATGCTCAAACACTATTTCTGTCAAGAGTCCTAGATTCAAATTTTTCACTCATTATACATAACATAGCATGAGAAAGACTGAAGAAAATGAAAAAAAAATAAAAGAAAATAAAAAGAGGGTAGATTTAAAAGAGGTACAACCCCATACCCAAAAAACAGTACTACTGAAAGTGTGCAAGTCTAAATGCCACTACTAATTCAGAATGATATCTTGTTTAGTCATCTAGCCTAATCATGGCTGAACATGCTTTAAATTTATGTTGATAAGTTAGTAGAAACAATTATTGTCAAGATTATTTTAGACTTGACTTATCAAAAGAATAGATTAGGAAAATAGAAAGATGATGGTTCCACATGCTCAAAATAGAACCAAAGAGATAAGATAAGGATGCATTTAAAAATGACAAATCATGGCCTTATCAGTGTATTTTACTCTTTCTACAAAATAATGTTTGTGTGCAACTCGTTCCAAATGCCACAACCACGGTTAATCAGACTGTCTAATCCTGATTTGAACCATGTTTTAAATTTCATGTCAATAGTTAGAGAAACAAGAATGCCGAATAGTTTAATCTTGGCAGTCAAGTAGTTTAGGTAGAAAATAAAAGAGTTCAACAGTTTAATCTAAACTCTTTGAAGAAATAAGGATAGGAATAGATAGTATATTTATGTTTTCAAAAATAAAATTTCAAAGAGTTTTCTAGTTCAAATGCACTCAAAAGAGAAGAAAAAATGATAGGACAAGTAGGATTGGGTAAGTAGAAATGCTACCAAAGGAAATCACATATTGTAGATTATTAAAGGGTTGTCATTTTAGAGAAGTATCAGTAAGTGAAAAATATGGGAAATCTGCCCAATGGAAAGGCACTAGTCTGCTGAAACTCAGAGATTTGATAAACTGGAGGTTTTGGACACCTTGAAAGGAAAGTTGCCCTCCCCAAGTGGAGCTACTGTTAGTCATCAATAATTTTGTTGATATCAAAGGATGACTAAGTTGTAAAGCCTAGATTTTTAGAAACAATATTTGAAGAAACATTGTGAGTTCTAGAAATCTCACTGCCTTCATTATCCTAAACCTAATTGTTTCACTACAAACTTTATCTTTTTCCTTATCAAAGTTTACCCTGCTGCAAACAAAACTCCATTTTCTAGGCCTGATTTTCCTTACTTCATCCCCTCACTTACACCTCCATTCATCCTATTTTTCCCTTCTCAAAACCCACATAAACCCCCTTCACTCATCATTTTTGTCTAAAAACCCTTAAAAAATGAAAAATTCTTTTTTTACATTGTTTAAACTTAACTTTTTGGACTATCAGACCCCTTAATTTTTCATAAAAACTCGGTTTTTATGCTAAAGGTGCCCTTTGCACGAAACAGGCCCTTAAGCCCCTTTTGGCCTAAACTTTAGCCCCTCACCCTCATAAAACCCTTCCCCCCGCTATATCCTAAGCCCCTTCCCTACCCTAAACTTCACTTCCACCTTTTTTTTTTTTTTATACCCGGACCTTATAAAACCCACCCAAAACCTTTAAAAAATTAAAATTGGGTCCCCTCTTCTCCACCCCGCCTCTTTGTTTCCTCCCAGATCATCTCGACCGTTGATCTTGAGCCTTGGGCCCTAATCTGATGGTTATCGTTTCACCGCCTTTCATCCTATCTCCCAACTCAATCCCACAACACGAAAAAGTCACTACGTCATCGGGCCTGGTCCCACCTTCCATTACCCCCTGCCAACCAACCGCGGTTTGCCACTTGTCCTGGGCTCCACTCCATAGATCTGCGTCGATCCCTGAAACCTTCCGCACCATTGATCTCACTTCTTGAGATCTGAAAGCTCAAACTCAATATCGCAAGAATTTTTGTGATAAGGTTTAACGGCCTTGACCCATGCGAAATGAACGGTTTCACTCTGCCATGCATCAATCGCTAAGTGGTATTGCGTGCCCTCTGTTCAAAACCACTTACCACTCTTAGCCCACATGATAAACCGTCGTGGTTTTCCAAAACCACCTTTCTCCTCCCCACGCCAAAATTCAAATCCTCACCTGGTTCTTCCTTCGGAACCTTATCCTCTACTCCATTTCTTCTCTATAAATCACCCTCGATAGCTCCAAACCCAAAAAAATGCAGTTTTACCCCTCCCGCAGGTTTTTAAGCTAAATGTTTGTTTGTGTTTTGCAGGTTTTAATGGAGGTGATACCCACAAAGGCGTTACAAATGACCGAAATATCTTCTGGATGACGATTCGAGAGGTGAATTTACATTAAAAGGCCAGGAAGGTTGCATAAAGGCTTTAACCTCAATGAATCATGATCATTGATGGGTTACAAAACCCTCTAGTTCCATGAATAAACCCTCCCAGCGCATAAGGGCTAAAATCGAGATCAAAGGATAAATTAAAGGATTAGCCCTTAAGATAGTGATTAAAGGATAAAGGAAAAAGTTTAAAGATCAGGAATAAATGAATAAAATAGTCATAAATCAGAAACAAAAATATAAAGGCAGTAAGACAGATTATCAAAGAAAAATTAAGGTTCAAAGGCCTAATTACTAAGTTTTATGATTAAAACAAAGACAAATATCCATAGACGGCCTCGAATAAATCAACAAGGAAGCAGTTACTCCTCCAAAAGTTCAAACTGCCACCTATAGCCTATTTTCTTTCCACAAAGGCATTTAGGCAGTTATTACACAGTTAGAAGATATTTTTATCTATCAAAGAAGTTATTATAAAATTTATTATAGGCCTTAAAAGTCAAACTTTTTATCTCTTCTTCTCTAGAAGTCAATATAGGAGTTATTGAAACAGAGAAGTAGCTGCAAATATTTCCACCTTATGCCTTGCATGGTTTTTAAGGTTAGTAATGCACTTACTCTGTAATAAATGACACTTAAACCCTATCTTAGCTTCACCTCCTCATTTGCAGCATAAATATTGCATCTGAACTCATTGTATTGTTGGCAATTGGTGACTCTTTGAAGTAATATATAGTCTCTTGGAAGTTGAAGGAAAATTGATGTTTTGAATCTTGTGGATGCGTTGATTTTTTTGTTGATGGAGGGGGCTAGATCACTGGATCCCTGAGCTTGGCTGTTGGTGAAGTGCTTCTATCTATTATTATTATTTCTTTTTTTCATTCTCTTTCCATCTTTCTTTGTTACAGTAGAGTAAAATTTTTAGACTAAGAAATGTCTTTGAAAGCACCTTAGTTCTATTTACTCTTCACTGTCTTAATGTTTTCTTCTACAAGATTTGATTGGAGGATTCTTAATTTCCCTCCAGTTCCATCTAAGCTTTTTATTTTAGAAATGATTCAATAGAGTATAACCAAGGATTCTCTCTTTTGGTAATTCCATGTTCCTTTGAGTACGTCTTGAGAGGTTGTTTTTAGGAATGTTTTCAAGAGAGTGAAACCAGGAAATTAAGTGGTGAGTCCATGCTCCTTTGAGTACAACTTGACATATTGTTTTTAAAGATCTTTTCAAAGTATGCTTAGTAGAGTCTAAACCAGGGAAGTCTATGGTGCGCCATGTCCTCTGGGCTGCCTCAAAAGGTTGCTTTAAATATTCCTAAAGAGTTGGTCAAAAATAGATTAGATTATTTCTTTTTTATCTTAGGCTGCTCTTAATCTTTATCTTACATGTTTTCTTATCTGAAAGTAGTCTTTTGATTGTTTGATTGCTGTCTGAAAGGTTTTCTTATTAAAAGTCTCTCTAAAGAAGTCTATGGTTTTCCTTGTCCTTTGGATTGCTTCAAAATAGATACCTTGAAATATGTTTCTTGTTTAAAGTACATGATAAAGAATTCTTAATTGCTCTTTGTCATACTTTTCATTCTTATCCTTAATGTTCACCTTATTATCCCAAAAACTTTAAAGATCCACTGACCAGGTTAGATTTTCCCTATGATGCTCCCCGATCCATTGATGAATTTATCATGACCTTCATTTGACTCCATTTCCCAATGACTTAGGGATTTTACCATTCTATCTATGCTCTTTGATCATCGTACCCAACCAAAACAAACAAAAAACCTCATACTTCATAACTAGCCTAAAATCAACCCTTAAAGGAAAACAAGCACATATCCTTTGCAAAAAAAATTGAGAGATCCCTCTCTGAGTCTAGGAAGGCTAGGTCCTAGAACTCTAAAGATTGGTTTCATGTTGCATTGTCATTTGGTATGCCAATCTACCAAATCACAAGATAACTAACAGCACCCACTGGCCGAACGGGTCTAATATTTGCATGAAAACATCAAATATTTTATTCTTAGAAACATGAAAAAATACAAAAAATAAAATAAAACTTAAATGGTCAAAGTATCTAACCTATAGCATCCCATTTCTCACCCTTAGGCAGCACGAGCTCAGGATCACCACAGAAATTCATCCTTGTGTAAGGATATTCATCGCTCATGATGAACTGTATATACAGTCATCCAAATAATTTTGGTGAAAATTTGATCGCTGATGGACCTACATGTTTGGCCATGTAATCTATCCACCTCATCATCCATGGAACCCTCAGATCAATGGGCTCAATTAAAATATGTTGAGGCTGTAGTAATGGTACCCGCTCTAAAGAAAAAGAGACCAAGATGGCACCATAACTGAAGTTATTCAACTTCCCCTCCTTTTATTTAGTAAGTTGTTCCTTCAAGTTGACCAAGACACCCTCACTCAAGTTGAATATTGTTAGCTTTAGACACTCTACTCCATACTGCATGTATGATTTTCTCGCTACATGTAGTGTCGAACTTCTTGAAAATATTGATATGATGAAAAAGATCATTCGTAAAGGTAAATGGGTCACATCCTTTATGTTAATCTTTCCATCCCTAGTAGGAAGGGCTATAGGTCTGCAATAGGTAGAAATATAGTATTTCACTATCTCACTACCACTTCTTCCAGCTAAAAGTGAGATGGGGGCACCTCGCTTTGACAATCCTATCAGAAATTAAATGTCATCCACTTGTATCTAGAGTATATTTTCCCCAAACCTGAGTGCTTGTGCCTAAACATCCCATGAACTCATAAGGTATTTCAACAACTCAATTTGTTGCGTCATACCAAGAACCCAGAATAATTTTAACAACCTGTGGCTTTTAAGTTCCTGGATGGTAGTAGGGCATTTTCCGCATTTAAATATTTTTCTTTGTGTTCTATTTCTCTCCAAATGTATGATATTTTGTGCTAATGGGTATCTAAAACATCAAAAAGGGATTCATTAGGCTCTTTCCCATGTAAAACACCTGACAAAATTTTAGGCAAAACTAAAAACAAACTTGGATATTTGTGCCCAACGCTCCCCATAAGAGTATGCTGGAGAATTTCACATATGTCTACAATGTTTATCTACTTAGGTGCAATGCCATTTCCCACACAAAGGGGGTGCGTTGGTCCAAGGGAATTTTTTATGAACCCTAAGGGCCTCAAAACCTTGAAACATTTTCATGAAAACACAAAAAAAACCATGGAAATATGGAGAAGGGTTTTATCTCCTACCTAGATTTGGTGGCACTCAAAATGGTTCCCTGGATTGGTCTCAATAATATACAGAAGATCGAAGGAAAAAGGGCTCCAAAAAATCAATGTTGAAGGTAAAGTGTAAAATGGTAAAAATATTTTTTTTTTTGAATATTTATGGTAATTTTCTCATTATTTGATTCATTTTTAATATTTTGACCTAGATATGTTTCATTTTACTATGAAGCGGGTATGTTTAATCCTTCTTATGGTGTTTTGATTAGGTCAGTAGTTTTTAGTAGGTTTTTATTATAGGTTACTTTGACCAAGGAGTATAATTTTATCTCCTTTTTAGACTTTATAAAACCAACTAAAAAGGAAACCCCATAGAGTCCTCTTTCCTCCCTTTTCAAACTCCCAAAACATGAAAATATTTTCGAGCACTTATCTTTTCAAAATTTTAAAAATAAACGAAAATATTATTACTCAGTATAATTTTAACCCTTTTCCGGACTGAGATGGACTACCTATGAAAAAGGAATACCTTATTCGAACATGGCTAGGAGGTTATCTTGAGGATTGTTTTCTATCTTTCCTGAATTAAGAGACTATCTATGGAAAGGGACATGTGGATTTTTCTTTTCCGCCTCTTTTTTCAAAATATCTAAACATGAAAAAGATGTCGATTTTTACCTTTGATGGGCTCATTAAAGCATAAAACAGTGATGGAATTGTCAAACATGACAAGGACGAACCAATCCTTCTCAGGGTTCATTAAAAATACTCAGAGGAATTCATTGGAAGGATGAACTTACAAATCAAGCATATGTTTTCCTCCTCAAACTTGTTAAAAAATAAAAAGGTATTCACTAGTATTGTTTGGGAAATTGGGAAAATAGGGGATTCCATTTCTCTAATGCCAGTGAGTTGCTCTTGAGCATGACACTTTTTCCACTTCACATTTGGGGCCATTGGGTTGGGTATTCTTCTTGTCTCTTAGTTATCGTATTTCTTTTCAAAGCCTCCATTTCGGTTTTGGGTCAATGCAGCCAAATCCATTGATTTTCGCTGGTGTTAAAGAGAAGTCATTCAATTGATCTCCACTACAATACTCGTAAGCCTTCATTTGATGTATTCTTTTCCTAATTCGGTTCTATATCGACATCAGTAAACCATACAGGAAGTTGACTGAGGAACATCCCTTTGGTACCTTGGTTCTTGCATACATTAATGGAAATTTTCCTCGCTCTCGGCAATAAGTTTACATCAATGACCTTAGACCAAAATATTCCATGTGGTGTTCAAGATCAACTCATATATTTGCACCATATCAATTGTACCATAGTACCTAGAGAGATAATATCATCATCAGTGGTTTCTCTCACATCTATTAACGACTTACATCATTGGGCACTAATCAGATATTTTCTACCATGTTTGACTCCATCTCATTGATTCACATGGTTAGAATCATACATTTGTTGGTCGTTTGAATGAGATAGAAGACCTCAGATCTAGTATCATCCATATAGGCTACGATTTCAAGAGTTATACAAAGATCAAAATGTATGATGGTCATGATCATTCAGTCATGAGTCCACATGTTGCATCAGTTAATGTGTATTTTGATCATTGTACATGTTATGTTATCTTATGAGTTGATTATGGGCATGCATCCCTCAATGATAAGATGTCATGATAAATGTATTATAATAGATGAAGCTTGTCAGTTGTCCTTGATCCCTACTTGTCACAAGGTAAAGCACTTCAGTCATCAGAAATCACCTCTGACTTTGCGCTTTAGGGGGTATTATTTTATAGGCCATTTTGTTGTAGAAATTATAACAATGGATTCAATCTGATCATGTAATGTACTAAAACAAGATAATGAATCCTTCTACAATATTTGCGGAATATAAAATACGGCCGCTCAATCACATGCAAGTAAGAGAAAGAAGTAAATCAATCGCACAACACAAGATATTCCTGGGGAAAGAAACTGTACAAAACCCCTCTATCCCTAATGTATAATATGTCAAGGAATCATGAAACAATACAATGAATTCTTACTCACAAGAATCTGATGCACTCTACCAATCATCTCGCACTGATCTAGGAAAAATTGGAAAAATACTTATTAAATTTCCTTGCCTTTCTCCAGCCTTCCTTTATCACGCAATTCCTAGATAAATAAATCCCTATTAAATAGGAATTCCATCATTAATTGATTTTTCAATCCATCATGGGCTTCCTATGACTTTGTAACTTCACTTGGACAATTTGCTAATAATAAAACTGATAGTTGTCTTCCCTTTAACCTTTATCTCAACTAGATCTTCATCAGAACTGACATGTGTGAAACTATTAATAGTGAATCATCAGTTATATGATTAATCAATACTTGTGAATTAAATCTAATTTAATTCACTGGACCTCTCACTAATTCATCACTCAGTTAGAACTAGTTTAACTAAGTTTAACTCAATTAATTTGAGTTAACTGATTACACTCACACCACACTAGTGCTACAACTGCAACTGGACCGCCAAAATATTAGAATCACCCTACATGCCTCATATTAGACCATCAACTCAAAATTCTTGAGTTAACTCATTCTTCATGAATTAGTTAACACATACAAGTTTTTATGAGATGAAATCAAAATTTATTTTCCATTCATTTAAGGGAAAAATAAATTAGAAACACATGTTTTCTTGTTTAATTTCAACACTCACTCTCAACAAGAAAGGGATTATCAGCTATCTCGATCATTCCCTGTGGTATTCAAATTTTCTCTTTGCCACCACCTTCATCAAGATATCTACATCTTGATCCTCTGTGGGAATGTACTGCAACAACATAATGCACCTCTAAACACAATCTCTGAGATGGTGGTGCCAAATATCAACATGCTTGGACTTGTCATGGAATACTGGATTAACCGAGAATTTTATGAAACTATGGTTATCACAATGTATTGCCCTCAGATCCATCTGATGACCCAAAAATCCAACTAGTATCTTCCTCATCCATATGGCCTCGCATGTAGCCTAACTAGTCTCCATGTACTCTGTGTTAGCCCCCTATGGATTTTTTGACAAGAAAACAGGCGGCTAAATGTTTCTGAGCCTTCAAGGAATGCATTTCCTCTGAAAACACATCGTCCTTGAAGCCTCCTTGTGCCTTTGATATTTTTATAAAGCCCCCTCTGCTGATTTCCATTATAAAGCCTCTCTATCTGCAAAGAATGCCCAAAGGCCTCCTTTTCCCTCCTATTTCATTCCCACTGAACCCCACTTTCTACCCCCTTTTCACCCTTTTAAATTTCCCTCATTTACCCTCCAAATCCTCCCAAAACCCTATTTAAGCCTCACAAAAACCCTTTTTCTGGCCAATTAGCCCCTTTCCCCTCCATCGTTACCCCTCTTTGCCCTTAAATTGCATTGAAAAAGGGCCAAAAACCCATATTATTCATATGCAGGCCTAGCCCCTTTTGGCTCAGCCCCAGAACCATTTCCCCCCCACATGACCCAACACTAGAACTAGGCGCTAGCTTGAAAAGCTCTTAGCGCGGTTGTGTATCAGGTGTAATACCCGCCGTCAATCTATACAGATCCGATGGTCTTCGCAGATCAAAATTGCGCCCGTGGCCCACCCTGTTCACCCCTCCGATCGCACATCCACCATCCATATGACTCGCAAATCAACGATCCATATTTCACCCACCCCGGTGGTCCCCGCGCCACACCCTGTTCAAAAATTGAAGGTTTCTATCGCACCGCCTTTGGAAGGTGGGCGGTATTTTTCATTTCGGAGCGATGCCATTCACCGCATGACACGTGGCTCCACGCACTATTTGAAAACCGCCCCCCATCGCGCATTAACATTCGACTCTGGACCCAACACGATATGTGCATACACCATCTAATCTGAAGTTGTCCATCCAATGGTGATCGTGCCATGAAGATGATTGAGATTTAGCCTAAGGCAAACAGGACCCTTGGTCCACCATCCGTCGCCCTCCGACGCGTTCTCAACCGTCGATCTCCTCCTGAGATCGGACGGTCTGAATTAACTGCATGCCCTGCCATTGACCGGGTCCCACCACGTCACCGTTCCACATGTTTTTGCCACATTTTCGTCCGTCCCTTGTATATTTCATTCAAAGGTCAGAAGTCCAATGTTTGCATTTAAATTTATGCCGCAGTCTGCCAACTTTCACCAGACCATCCTCCATTGTTTCACTGTGTTTTTCGCCATCACCCTGCACTATTCCACCAATTCACCACGCTGCACTTCTATTCTCATCATCCCTGCTACATCCACCCTCCTCATGCATGGTTTTCATAACGCGTTTTTGTGTTTTGCAAGGTTACAGACGGGCGGAAAACCACCATGGTTCACAGTCACTATTACAGTGGCAAAGAACACAGGGAAGACCATGTGTAGAGATCGAAATTATGAGGAAAGGCTTGGGAAGCTGTTATGACATGACTTTCATTAAAGGAACAGGGTTAAACTCTGTAAGACCTTCCCAGAGCCATTAAAGTGTAGATTTCACTGACAGAGACAGGAATGGAGTGACAGAGAGTATCAGCAAAAAAACAGAGAGCTTAAGGCCTGTAAGTGAAGATTTTGAGCCATAATCCAATAATTTAAAAGTAGGGTACCAGATCGAAGACCTCGTGGATCACTCAGAAGGTCCAATGCATAGAAAACCATATCATCAGGGTATTCACATCAGCAGAATGTTTCCTCCTGAGAAAGTACTCATACGATTTCAGTTTACGTAGTGTCCATGAGAATTTTTCCTCCCTGAAAACAGTCCTATGATATCAAAAGCATTTGTTACACAGTATGGCAGACCTAAATTATTGACCTGTTTTGTTCAGTTCACCAGAGTATTGCAGAAGTGCTACAACAAGTACATCAAAGACATACCTGGAGTAAATTGCAGCCTAACGAAGGCCACTCTTTCATCCAAAGAGTACCAGAGATAAATGCCCAGAATTTAAAATGGAATGGGGCTTCGGCCCTCTTCCTGTTCTGAGTTTTAATGTTGCATTTAGTTTTCCATCTACCTCCTCTGCTCCTCTTCAGCTATAAAATTCATGAAGAAACTCATTGTAAAGGTTTTTGTTGATCGGTTATCAGAGAATTGCAAGTTGTTTCTTTTGAGACATAGTCTCTGTGTAAAGTTGTAAGATAGGATGAGGAAGATGTTCTCAGGCTGAATATCAAGCTTTTGGTAATGTTGTACATGACTTTTGTTGCTCTTTAATATGACAAGCACATTTCTTTGGATCCTGATTTAAAGCAGTGGTGATGTTTTTCTATCTTTGTATTTGTTTTACCTTGTAGTTCATTTCATTTCATTTCTACTGGCTCACATCAGAAATATGGCATAGGATTTACCCTTGTCAGGTACCCTATGTTTCTGCTCTCCTTGCCTTCAATGTTTTCTATTGTATGTGTTATCTAAGGACTAATTTCAATCTAATTTAACCAGTGTAGTGGTCTGATATATTGCTAGCTGATGTATGAATTAATGAAATATGTCTTTAGATGTTCTTGTTAGGATTTAATTGAATGAATTGGGAACACTGGGAGGTCTAGGACTCTGTCTCTATCTCACTGGGATCCTTTTAAATTAATTCAACCTTTCTAAGTTCCCTTAAGCTGGAGGCCAAAGCATTGAGAGTTCAAAGTCTCTCTCTGATCTCAGGTTTTCATCTTTGTGTTCTAAATCCTTAATGTTCCTTGTCTGAAGAGTTAACCTTTTAGGTTTTGGATCACAAGTTGTCCAATGGCATGTCCTGTCCCTGGATCTGATTTCTGAAAGGTCACCTTGGAGGTTTCCTTGCTTTCACCTTCTCTCTTTTCTTTCCATACCCCACTATCATCTTTAAGATAAAATGCTTTAGATGACTAGCCCAACTGAAAGCCTGCATATTGAATAGCAAGTAAACCCTTCCCTGACTCCATTTCCCAATGGTCTCGAATGTTTCTCTGAATTATCTTCCCCCTGCCTAAAACCTTCTTTGCTTAGGCTTGTCTTATACTGAACCCTTCTTTCCTGATTCCCAACAACCAACCAAAAATCAAACAAACAAAACCTCGTGCCTATAACTAGCCTAATATCTCAAACATAGAGTTTCAAAGACATAAAATATTTGCTGATATAGAGAGATCCGTCTCTGGACCTAGGAGGGCTAGATCCTGAGGTCTGAAAGTGGTTCTGATGTTGTCTCATCTTTTGGTCTTGCCAACCTGGCCAAAACATGGGAACCCCAACACTCTGCCTCGGTTGAACTAAGTGAAAATGATCTTTGTTTCTCGTTGTACCAAGAAATTATTTTGGATCCTATGTTGATGATGCCCCCTGATGTGCTCTTCTTGTCAGATGGTCTACTTGCCCAATCTACGTCAGTGAATCCTTGAAGCTTCACTCCCTCTATTTGTCTGTACCATAATCATACACTGTAGAGCCCCTGAGATATCTCAAAACATGCTTCCATGCCTTCCAAAAGATATTGGTAGGATTAACCATAGCTTGAATAAGTTGTTTAACCGTGTAGCATATGTCTGGTCATGTGTTCACCAAATACATAAGTGAACCCACAAGCTGCCTGCAAACAATAACATCCACTACCTCACCTAAAGTAGCATCCTCCTTCCTCCAGTTTCCTGCTAGAGGAGTCTCCATGGGTTTTCTTCCCTCCATGTGGAACTTCCTCAGAATATCTTTGGCATACTTTCCCTAAGATATAAATAGCTCCCCATATATTTTCCATATTTCCAAGCCAAGTAAATAGTACAAGAGCCCCATGTCCTTCATCTCAAATTCTCTTGCAAGGTCCTCTTTGCAAGAAGTTATGATCTTCTCATCACATGTCAGTATCATATCATCTACATAAAGTACAATAATGAAAAGCTTACCATCAACCAAAATATGGTATAGGTTTGCATCCTCTTCAGTTGTTGTCAAGCCCAACCTAGTGAAATAGTTGCAGATCATGTTGTACCAAGCATGAGGTGCTTGCTTCAGCCCATACAGTGCTCTCTTGAGTCTGCGCACATGTGACTCCCTTTCAAAGGTCTCAAAACCTTTTGGCTACTCAATGTACACTTCTTCGTCAATAACTCCATTGAGAAAGGTTTTCTTTAAATCCATTTGATGTATCTACCATCCCATCTAATCAGGATTTATGTAGGAACACAATAGAATACACATATAGCCATAGATACAAAGATGCAGTAGAAATAATGCTTCATTTTATTAATAAAACAAATGAATTAAATGAACAGTTAGAGCGCTGGTAGGCATATCTCTTAGAAGAGATGTGGCGGATACAGGCCTTTGAACTATGTTACAATGAGACATAATGGAAATGAACAGATAGGGTATTGGCAACGCTTATCTCCGAGAAGAGATGTGTCAGCTACCAGCCCCTGAACTGTGTTACAATAAAGACATGATCAGAACAAGCAAGCTATGGCACTACTAGCGCTTATCCCTGAGAAGAGATGTGTCGGTTCCCAGCCCCTGAACTGTGTTACAATGAGGCTCGAAGGCCTATTTACTGTTGAGAAACAATGTAAAACCCGAAACGTCCAAAAAACTAACCCTAGGAGATGAGGCACCAAAATTGTGGACCCCGTTTGGGTAATTTGGTGTTTCAACTTCTCGGGACGTAACTTTGGCATCCGATCTCCGTTTGACGTGCTCAATAGCTCGTTAGAAAGATCTATTCGAGGACTACAACTTTTGAGTGAGAAAAATCAATCTATGTGTAGAAATTTGAATAACTAATATGTTATCCACCGAGATTCTCCTGATCACACACTATTTTATCTTCATGCACAATACAGAATCTCTTCTACCATTGATCATCACATGCGGAAATAAAATCAATTGCATGCACACATTGAAACCATAAAAATTCACACATATGAACACAATATGTAATGGGAAAGCTTAAATCTGGAAACCCCCAACTATCTATATATTATATATGTCATAGAGATCATGTAACAATCATCATACAAATCTCCTCACAAGCTCTCAGTATAATCTCCACTTGCTACACACTAATCAAGCTAGATCTAGCAAAACACATGCTCCAATCTCTGCCACTTCATAGCCTTCCTCTACTGTGCAATTCTTGATGAAGAATGCCTCTTGATGAGAATTTTTACCCTAGCCTTTCTCACGTAGTCTTTATAGGCATATCTACTGAGTGTTGGATGCAAACCATGCATCACTTATAGTCACAACTGATAGTCACACTTGCCCTTTCACCTATCTCTGCACTGGTCTCCACTGAAATTGTACGTGCACTGAAGTTAACTGATGTATTCTTTAGTTGATTGATGAGTTTATAATTAGCGATTTAATTAATAATTAATTCACACCACTCTCACTAATTGTATCAATCAGTTAAACTAGATACAAATAGCTCAAATATGTTTAGATTAGTTAAACTGAACACAACTCCATTAACTTCCTCAATCAACTCCAACAAACTCTGTCACATGAGTTCTAACTGAGGTATCCATGCAATAGCTCCACATAACCGTCAGTAATAGCGTAATTCCTTCTGTCAACTCCTGTGCCACATCTGTGCACTTAATTGAAGTGCTCCAAGAGAATAAGATAATGTTTAGAGTCCAAATATTATTAAGAGCTAATAATATTCGACATATCTATTTTTATACTGGCAATCTAAAAAAAGATTTCGCCTAATATGTCTAAAAATAGAAGTCCATATATTTTTCCAACTTGATCAACCATCCACAAATAGCATCCCGCAACTCATAGAATATGATCCATATGTCTAAAAATAGACATAGTCTAAAAATAGACTTTGCGACAAAAATCACCTGTGTGGCCCCCACCTAGTTTTGGTGATCACTTTTCAACTAGGATCAGGAATGATGTTTCAGGATGCCTCCTTCACTATTTCAGGTTACAATCTTCAACACTACCTCTCAACAAGAAAGGACTATCTTTGCATGCGACATGCAACTCCATGCATTTTCCCTGCAACCTTCACAAGTGCCATGCAACTCCATGCATCTACTCTGCAACTCCTCTGAAACTGAATAGGCTCCAAACAACTCAATCAGTTTGATGCATCTATCATCAAATTCTTCAACTTCTGCTGGGCCCAACTGCACATGTCATCAAGAACCACTACGATGTTGAACTCTTGCACCCATGCACTCTGCACTTGTTGTCAACTCTGATTCGCGCTCCAATATCCGACACTGTCACTTTGATCTGCCTGCATCAATCCAACTGATCATGCTACTACTGCACTATGGGCATCTCGTAGCTAGGTTCAATTCATGAGATCCACACCATCTCAATGAATCTTGCCCAGAAATCTCCTCTTGGGATTACTCATGCATGTTGCCCCACCTCTAACCTGGTGGTATAGCTGCATGCACTCCCTCTGCCCATCTGGCACGAAATTTCTCTGCATGAGAGGTTTCTTCCACTCCATGATCCTCATATTGTGGTTGCTCCACATCATGAGGTTCACTATTACCTGCATGAAAAACTTGCTCCCTCTCAAGCATCAATTCCATGTCTTTCTTGCACTTCCCAACAGTAGGAAGCTCCGTAGACATCCCATCTACTTCAATTCTGTAGAGATTCTTTGCTTAAATCCCAACCTTCTTGACTTGTCCTTCCTCATCCACACTAAATCCTACACTCCAAGTCTCATCCTTGTAGTGGACAAACTTTTTCAAGTATATCGGAATAGTGCCATTCTTCCCCATTTTTATTTTCCTGAGTTTATCCTAAAACTCAACGCTTCAATGCTTTGCAATTGCTCCAATGATCAATATCACTCTAATACCATGTAGAAATTTGAATAACTGATATGCTATCCACTGAGATTCTCCTGATCACACAATATTTTATCTTCATGCACAATACAAAATCTCTTCTACCATTGATCATCACATACGGAAATAAAATCAATTGCATGCACACATTGAAACCATAAAAATTCACACATATGAACACAGTATGTAATGGGAAAGCTTAAAGCTGAAAAACCCCAACTATCTATATATTATATATGTCATACAGATCATGTAACAATCATCATACAAAGCTCCTCACAAGCTCTCAGTATAATCTCCACTTGCTACACACTAATCAAGCTAGATCTGGCAAAACACATGCTCCAATCTCTGCCACTTGATAGCTTGCCTCTACTGCACAATCTCTGCTGAAGAATGCCTCTTGATGAGAATTTTTACCCCAGCCTTTCTCATGCAGTATTTATAGGCATCTCTACTGAGTTTTGGATGCAAACCATGCATAACTTATAGTCACAACTGATAGTCACACTTGCCCTTTCAACTCTCCCTACACTGGTCTCCACTGAAACTGTTCATGCACTGAAGTTAACTGATGTATTATTTAGTTGATTGATGATTTTATAATTAGTGAATTAATTAATAATTAATTCACACCACTCTCACTAATTGTATCAATCAGTTAAACTAGATACAAATAGCTCAACTATGTTTAGATTAATTAAACTGAACACAGCTCCATTAACTTCCTCAATCAACTCCACCAAACTCTGTCACATGAGTTCTAATTGAAGTATCCATGCAATAGCTCCACATAACCCTCATGAATAGTGTAATTCCTTCTGTCAGCTCCTGTGCCACATCTGTGCACTTAACTAAAGTGCTCCAAGAGAATAAGATAATGTTTAGAGTCCAAATATTATTAAGAGCTAATAATATTCAACATATCTATTTTTAGACTAGAAATCTAAAAATAGATTCTGCCCAATATGTCTCAAAATAGAAGTCCATCTATTTTTCCAACTTGACCAACCATATGTTGAGCCCCAAAGATGTTCTTCTCTTTCACCACATTCCACTTCATTTTCTTTGTCCCTCATCAATTATAGGCTTAACTGATCAATATGATTAATTAAAATTTCTTTAAGAATTTATATAATGACTAACTTGCTATGTTTTCATGATTTTGTTGGTGTAGTAATTTTGACTAAGACTCGGCTACAGAATACAGGCATTCTATAGCCAGTCGTCTGTTCTGCATCCATCCTCATGTTTATGTAGGTTCCAGGTGTCACTGCAAAGGAAAAGGCATATGGGTGAAATCCACAACACCTCCCCATCATCTCTTGCTCCCCATGAATTCTGAGTTAAAGTATCAAAGCAGTTATGCACGTAGAAGAGAAGCAGTTTCCTATCAAAACATAGACTCTACAGATGTTCGTAGTTAAGCACAAGACTGTTAATAAGAGTTTTAATTTGATTACAAGTGGGAAAGACACTTATCCCCTTTTTTCTCAAAGAGTAGTTATGTAACTTCATTATAAGTATGACTCGGGAGACCGAGAAACTCTTGGTTAGATTTTGTTTTGTTGCTAGATCTTTGAAGGCCGTAAATACTCTGTTTTGAAGAATTTCTCCTTTAATGAAAGAAACATCATTTTATTGCAAGAGATGAGTCAATATTGAGTAGATTTGCGTGCTAATCTGGTGGTAGAGGGCCCTTGCTACCTGAGGAGCTTTGTTCATATGATTTAGATAAGTAACTTAGTCTCGTTTCATTCCTAGTTTAATTGATTTTCTGAACTTTGAGTTTATATTCATTTGAATTAGATGCTACAGTTTAGTCTCGTTCTTATGTACTCTTCCAAAATATCACTAATTTCGGATGGGACATAGATGTGGTGTTTTAGAGCTTTTTTGTGTTCTGTTGAATTTTATGCTTTCATGCTCATTTACATAACATGTTGCAGCCAGTACTGTTCTACAAACTATTCCAAAATACCACTAATTTTGAATGAGATAGAGCTGAAACATTCCAGTAATTAGTTGCATCTTTATTCTAGTGGTAGCACTCTGGAGGTAAATGTCATTTTAGTTTAATTATGTCACTATATTTCAAGTTTGATAATGGCACTCTAGTTCAGTTTTAATTCACTACATTTCAAGTTAGATTAGTGGAATTCTAGTTCAACTTTGTTCACTATATTTCAAATTAGGTTAATGGCACTGTAGTTTAGTTGTGGTTACTGTGTTTCAAGTTTGATCAATTGCTTTCTCAGTGTTATCCATTGTTCTTTGAGTAGTATTAATTGTTAACATCAAATTCCATAGCCTTCATTATTTACAAAACTTCTTTTGTTCTGACTTTCTATTAATACATCATCATCTGGACATGAGTTAGTAATATCAGTTTAAGGCCTTGATTATTCTGCAATCCTTTGCAAATTCACAATTAAACCTTTCTTTCCAAAAACTATTTTAGAAAATCTCTAACTTTTGGATGAGGTTTACTAGTGACAAGCTGAGCTGCAGAATGGAATAATCTTAGCATTACAAGTTAATTTAGAGTAGAAATATTATTGTGCTACAAATAATCTCTTTTCAATTGTGTTCCAATAAACCTCTAGCCATGGATGAGATTATTTGTAATATTGTAAGATGATTATGTCCTTAGGAGAACCTCATTTGTATTAAACTTGTTCTTTTCTCAAACTATTCCAACATATTCCTAATGAACGAATTGGATGATTTCATGCTATGAGTTATTGAGTTCATGTTGTGATTTGTTTCCTTACTATGAGTCATTATCAAGCTTTGAATTTTCTGTTCTTTAGTGTCATACACAGTTTAGAGTAGGTTTTTCTTTGTTTTAGTGTAACCATCCACTTCTCTTTACCAACACTTAGTTCTTTCCCTTCTTGACATAAAACCATAAAACCAAAAACATCATAAAAACACTAAACACAACGTAGTGAAAAATAGATACCTAGGCACATATAGTGCACCACACTTCAACAGTTTACTGACCCTGGTTGATAATTTATGACCTCAATTTAGGAACACTAATTTGAGCACAACACCATCCACAAATAGCATCCCGCAACTCATAGAATATGATCCATATGTCTAAAAATAGACATAGTCTAAAAATAGACTTTGCGACAAAAATCACTTGTGTGGCCCCCACCTAGTTTTTGGTGATCTCTTTCCAACTAGGATCAGGAATGATGTTTCAGGATGCCTCCTTCACTATTTATTGTTGCAATATTCAACACTATGACCCATGTTGCTCCCCTTTTTCCCAAAAATCGTCGTTTAGGGCCTCAAAACGGCTTCGGAAGTTCAGGACCCGAAAAACTACTATAAATAGTAAGTTGTGTCGAAACTTTAAAACTAAAATAACTAATGGTGGGGGTTCAAATGGACTCAGTGAGTGTCCAGCAATATCCACCTGGATCATTAAGTCCCCAAAACGGCTCTGAGAGTGTAGGACCTGAAAACCTGCTAAAAATAGTAAGTTGTGTTGAAGCTGAAAAACTGAAAGAATTGATGCTACGGGTCCAAATGGAGTGGGTGGGTGGCCACCGATATCCACCTGGATAATTCCTCCCTCCTTAGGAAGAAATGGTCTCCATTGCGTTAAGTTCCTCCATGGGGGGGGGGGGGCAAATTTTGCTGAACTTGGTGTTGGATTTGTCCAAGATGTCACAGGCTTGTTAGCGGACATGTTGGATGTAGATGTGTTGCTGATGGGTAGCCATTGAATGATCTGGGAAAAGTTATCCATCATCGCGTTCCTTTGTTTCTCGAAGGCCTCCTCGAGAAATTTTTTTGTATGATCTCCTGCTCCCTCATCTTTCTTTCCTTCTGCCATGGGGGGTTGTTGAGGTTGTGAGGTTGAACTCCTTATACCCTGGCCGCGTTGGGGACATGAAAATAAAAAAAGAGAAAGATCAGAATGCTCCGATACCATAATCCGGATTTATGCAAGAACGAAAAAAAAACACATATAGCCATAGATACAAATATGCAGTGGAAATAATGCTTCATTTTATTAATAAAACAAATGACTTAAATGAACAGTTAGGGCACTGGTAGGCATATCTCTGAGAAGAGATGTGGTGGCTACAGGCCTCTGAACTGTGTTAAAATGAGACATAACGAAATGAACATCTAGGGTACTAGAAACGCTTATCTCTGAGAAGATATGTGTCGGCTACCAGTCCCTAAACTGTGTTACAATACAGTCATGATCAGAACAAGCGAGCTAGGGCACTAGTAGCGCTTATCCCTGAGAAGAGATGTGTCAGCTCCCAACCCCTGAACTATGTTACAATGAGGCTCGAAGGCCTATTTATTGTTAAGAAACAATGTAAAACTTGAAACGTCCATAAACCTAACCCTAGGAGATGAAGCACCAAAATTGTGGCCCCCATTTGGGTAAGTTGGTGTTTCAACTTCCTGGGGATGTAACTTTGGCATCCGATCTCTATTTGATGCGCTCAATAGTTCATTAGAAATATCTATCCGAGGATTACAAATTTTTAGTGAGAAACATCAGTCTATAACCCATGTTGCTCCCCATTTTCCCAAAAAGCGTTGTTTAGGACCTCAAAATGGCTCCGAAAGTTCAGGACCTGAAAAAATGCTATAAATACTAAGTTGTGTCGAAACTTACAAACTGAAATAACTGATGGTGGGGGTTCAAATGGACTCGGTGGGTGACCAAAAATATCCACCTGGATCATTAAGTCCCCAAAACGGCTCCGAGAGTGCAGGACCCAAAAACCTGCTAAAAATAGTAAGTTGTGCTGAAGCTGAAAAACTGAAAGAATTGATGCTGTGGGTCCAAATGGAGTAGGTGGGTGGCCAGCGATATCCACCTGGATCACCATCTATGCTGAGAGTGTAAGGATGTATCTAATTAATGAGTACCTTGAAACTGGTGCAAAAGTATCCTCATAGTCAATCCCCTCTACCTATGAGAATCCTCTGGCCACAAATATATCCTTGTATTTCTCCATACTCCCATTTGTTTCTTTCTTCACCTTATAGATCCACCTGGATCCAACTACTGACTTCCCCACTAGTCATGGGACTACTTCCTATGCATTGTTTCTGATAATGGAGTCATACTCCTCAACCATGGAATCAACCCATACTAGTGGTTGCATTGCTTCCTCAAAAGAGGATGGTTTTTTCACAATACATTCGGTCATAAGAACCATGTATCCAGTATACCTATGTGGGGACCTTATCTTCCTACGTTGTGATGTACTATGCGCCTACATTCTCTACCACATCTAGCATCAATTTTTCAGCCTCTCTGGTGTGCTTCCTACCATTTCTAGTGGATGGATCTCCATGAGTGGTTTCTACCACTCTCTTTTCCTCTGCTTGTGGTTTCTCCACATCCTGAGGTTCATCCTTTAGAACTAAGTGTTCCTCTTCTACAAGCAAGTCAAGCTCCCTCTCAAGGGATAGTCGCATGGATTTATTCTCATCAAATTTCACATCTCTCTTGGAAAATGTCATCATGTTGTACCAAGAAACTATTGTGGATCCTATGTTGATGATGCCCCCTGATGTGTTATTCCTGTTGGATGGACTGCCTGCCCAATCTGCATTGGTGAAGCCTTGAAGATTCATTCCCTCTATCTGTTTGTACCATAATATATACTTTGTAGTGCCCAGGATATATCTCAAAACATGCTTCCTATCCTTCCAAAAGAGCTTGGTAGGATTAACCATAGCTTGAATAATTTTTTTAACTGCGTAGCATATTTTTGTTCATGTGTTCACCAAATACATAAGTGAACCCACAAGCTGCCTCTAAACAATAGCATCCACTACCTAACCTGAAGTAGCATCCTCTTTCCTCCAGTTTCCTACAAGAGGAGTATCCATGGGTTTGCTTCCCTCCATGTGGAACTTCCTCAGAATATCCTTGGCATACTTTCCTTGAGATACAAATAGCTCCCCATCTCTTTTCCATATTTCCAAGCCAAGGAAATAGTGCAAAAGCCCCATGTCCTTCATCTCAAATTCTCTTGAAAGGTCCTCTTTGCAATAATTTATGATATTCTCATCACCTATCAGTATCATATCATCTATATAAAGTATAATAATCAAAATATTACCATAAACCACAATATGATATAGGTTTGCATCCGCTTCACTCTTTTTGAAGCCCAACCCGGTGAAATAGTTGTCGATATTGTTGTACCAAGTGTTAGTGACCCGTGATTTAGAAGATTGGTAGACCAAATGCACGGGCTAACAGCAGACCATTCTTTAGAGTCCTAGGACCTAGCCTTCCTGAACTCATAGAGGGCTCTCTCTATTGTATGCAAAGGATGTGAACTTGTTTGCATTTAGGGTTTGATTTTAGGCTAGTTGTGAAGTGTAGGGTTTGTTTAATCGTTTGGTTGGGTAGGATGGTCAAGTAGAATAGATGGAATGAGGAAATCTTCAAGTAATTGGGTTATGGAGTCTATAAAATTCATGAAAAGTTCAACAATGGATCGGGGAGCATCATAGGTAAAATCTAGCATGGTCAATTGATTTTCAAGGTTTATGGGATATGAGATGGACATCAAGTTTGTGAACAAAAGTAGAGCAAAGGGCAATCAAGAATCCTTTGTAAAATACTTAAAACAAGAAGGGACTTCAACACTATTTAGAATAAATAAGTAATCAATAGACAGGGCACACTAATAACTCTTTGATTCCACTTAAGAAAATAATAATTTCAGACAAACATTCCAATGAAATATAGGAGGCAAGAAACTCATTTAACTTCTAGTGATTTCACCTTCAAGGTTAGAAAACATTCAAGATACACATATAACTTTAATCAAAGAAGAGGGAATGCCTAAACATAATTGTTCATAGCTATGAATATCTTCAAAACAATTATTCAAGCATGGGAAAAGAATATGATCAAAACATAGCCTCTTTGGCAAACCTAATTAATGGTACTTTGGAGACAGACCTCAAGAACAATATTTAGTGACATCAAACAAGCAGTGCTAGCCATAAATCATATTTGATAACTACTATATTAAACCATTCACTAAATAAACAAGCTTAGGGGGTCTAGAGAGAAATTAATAATTCTCTAAAATTTCCTAGCAGAGGAAAACATAGAGGAAATGAAGAACAAACAGAGCTAAGGTGCCTTTGAAGAACATTTCTTTGTTTAAATCCTTTGTTCTATTGCAACACAGAAAGATGGAAACACTATGATACATGAGAAAAAAATAACTGAATATAAGTACTTCACCATTAACCAAGATCAAGGTTCCTGCAAGCAATCCTCCTCCATCAACAAGAAAAACAAGCCATTCACAAGCTCCAAAACACCAATTTCTCTTCAACCTCCAAAAGACTATGTATTGCTCCAAAGAGTCATCAAGTGCAAAAATTTACAATGAAAACCCTCATGCTCTATTTATCTAGAAAAGGAGGGAAAAAACCCTAGATAGGGTTGGAAAATGTCAAAATCACTCATAAATGTCATTAATGCCCAAGAGACCATGCAAGGCCCAAGGCACAAAATATCCCATGAAATAAATGCCAAAATAACTTCTAGCACCTAATTCTAGAGTGGTTTGCCTCAAAAAATACTAAAATAATATTTTGCAATAAATGAGTGTGTTTTGTTGACTTTTGGCCAAAAACACACAGTGTTGTCTATAAGCACAGCGCCATCCTAGGTAGAAAATAGGTCATGTTGCAGCCACTTTTTGGGGACCTTCCTGATGTCATATTTTTCTTCATGATGGCTTGTTGGAAAGCCTGTTCAGTCCTCTTTCTAGATCTACATTTTTTTTATTTTATGATTGAGCACCTGTAACCTGTTCAAAAATTCAAAATCGCAAAACTGCTCAATGCGCAGCGCCATGCCTCAAAAGGAGGCAGAAAGGTGAAAAATGAGGTGTTTTTTTACCTTTTGAGGGGTGAAAAATGCTCCAATTCCTATGAAATTTGGTGATAATAATGTGATATTCATGAGAAATCCAAAAATGTAAAGTTTTCCCTCTGAAGATGCCTGAGGGAAAAGTGTAGCGCCAGTGGCGCTGCACTTATAGGCCTTTAAATTCTCAAAAAACAAAAAATGGTCAAAATTCCCTCAAATTTGGTGGATAAGTGCCTCATGGGGTTTGAGAGACCTGTAGAGAATATTGTGCCAAAATTCCAAGTCTTTCTTTTCCTTTTGCCTCTTTTAGTGCCTGGATCTTGGTCTAGGCCTTTTTCAGTTTAGCCCTTGCAACTTGGTTTCTCTTGGCATAATGCTTATTCATCCTTCTTTGGAGGTCAAGATTCTTGTTAACCTTCTCCAATTTAGCTTCCAAGTTTATGTTGGCTCTTTCTAACCAAGGCTCCCGATCATGTGCTATCTCCATGGCCAAAAGCTCATCTAGGGGAGTTGTTCTGCTAGGGTTGCTTCTTGTTCTCTTTGTTTTGCTAATGCCTTCTTCAACCCCATGGTTCTAGGCCTCCTCCTAGATTGTCCTTCCTCAGCCTCACTTTCTTCATAAGTGCCCATGAAATCTTCTAGTTTCACCTATGCCTTTTGGGCTTCTTTCTGGGCCATGGTGGCTCTAGATTAATATATTGCAAGTTGTGCTCCTAGCTTCCTATTCTCCAAGTCAAGGGCATCATTTATATATTTGACTTTGTTTAGATTGCCTTGGAGGTCTTCAATGAGTGCATTTTTGTTTTGGATGAGCAAGTTTGAGATTCTTGCTTCATTCTCTTCATCATTGTCTACCTGAATGATTTCAAACTCCCTTTCCACCTCATGATCTTCTTCTTATTTTACCTTTTTTTTTCCTTTGTCTAGTGGCTGAGCTGAAGTGGATGGCATGGTCCCTTGCCTTTTGGATATAGAAAACACAAGCCTTGGCCCTCTTTGATAGGTTAATGAAAGGGGTGTGATTTTGGTCTTGTTGGTTTCTTGATCATGGCTGTGACCCTTACTACTGTCATCAACTTCTTCATATTCATTTTTGGTATCATCAGTCATTATATTTTTTTCCTCATCATTGTCTTCTAACTCATCATTTTCCTCTTCACTAATGTCTGCATTGTCATTTTGTTCTTTATTTGAGTTCCTTGCCTCTTTACTGCTATGTTCTTCAATTTTATTATCAGACCCTTCATCTCCTTCATTATTCTCTTGACTATTTTCATGGCTCTCATGATTGTTGTCAGACTATCATGAATATTTTCCCCTTTGCTGTCTTTTCCATCACTTTCATTGTCTTTATCATTGTCATGCTCAATGCCCCTTTCTTCATTATCTACCTCTATCTCTTCCTCACTTTCAATTTCTTTAAACTCCTTACAGGATTTTTAGGCTAGTTTGAGGGTGTATTTGTGACTTATTAACAAATTTTTGCAGATGGAAAAGTTTTGGCATAAGTGTATTGCCCTCCCCACACTATTGAGTCACCCTCTGTGTGTGGCGCCGAGTGGGTCGAGCCTCTATCTGAGCACAGTGCCAGTTTCTATGCGTAGCACTAGTGACTTGGCCTAGGATTCGTCCAAAAACTCAGAAATTTCTCCATAAGTTTTTTCTATCTTGAAAATGAAAAGTGAGCTAGAAAATTACCATTGAGATTCCTTTATACTTTTGAAAAATAAATTGAAATGAAAAAGCCCACTTTGCTAAGTTTTTGTCACTTTATCCTTTTTACTGATATCCTTTTCTTCTTTTTAAAGGGGTTTGAAAACTTTTGAAGGCAATTCTTCATCCAGTGGTGATGGCTTGCTAGAGAGATGAAGAGGTCATTTTTAACCTTTTGAGGATCTTGGCATCTCAAATGTCCTTTGTTTTCATATGAGAAACTGAAAAATAGTTTTTGTCCCTTTTGGCATCTCTGAGTGTTAGTGAATATAAAAACATGTTTTTCTTACCCTCTTACCGATTTTGACAGTGATGTATCCATTGCGAAAAAGCTTATAAATTATGGCTGCTATGTCTCTTCTTGGCCACTTCTAATTTATTGTAGGTGCCATGACATAGTTTTTTTGGTCTCCTTATTCATTCTTTGGAGTTTGAAAACTTCAGTTACTCAAAAGTAAACTCATGCTTAGCTTGGTCTTGTCTTTGAAACTTAACCTTAGGCCTTCCTTCCTTTGACCATTTTGAGGGCAATTGACTCCATAATGGAGGCTTAATCTCCCTCACACTGATACTCTTTGCATTTTATCCCTCTTATGTAGTGAAGCACTATTTCCTTAGCCAACCCGAGTAATTACCTTCAATAAATTTTTGGAAACTTTCTATTGTCATGATGGAGGCCCATCATCTTCGTTTCACCTTCTTTGCATATGTTTCTAAAATATTAGGTTTCAGGGCTGTTAGAGAAGAATAATTAGTGTTGTCTTCTAAGTTATCTATAGCCCTTTCAATTTCATTCATTTTGGTTCAGTTCACCTCACCTTTTTCCCTTCTTCATTTATAAATTCTAAAAATCTTCAATTTGTCCTTGGTTGTGTTGATGTGTCTGTGTCCTTGTGGTCTTTTGCATTGGCTTCTTGCTTGGCAACACTGTTTAGCCAATCAGTCCCAAAAACCCTAATTCTCTTTTGAACATAGACATGCTTTCTCTTCTTTGTTGTGGATGTCCTTTAGTGAGGAGTTGGCCTCTTACCTTACCTATTTCTTTGTATGATAGCTATCTCAATCATTCTTGTGGAAATGTTTAAGATGCACAGTTATCCTCTTGTTGAATGTTTTCTTTGGCAAAGTAATCCTTCTTGAAGGCCTTTTTGATCTAATTTGTACAAACGGTTTCTTGACCTTCTTTCATATTTGGTTTCATCTTATTGGCATAAGAAAAAAAATGTTTTTAGAACATCAAAGAGAAACCTACAAACTATCAAACCCTAGTGACCTAGTGGGAGGTTCTTTAGACTTGTCCCTTGACTAAAAATTTGGCTTAGGGTCCTCAAGTACGAAAAACAGAGTTTTGGAACATTTGATGTATTGGAGATCCAAAAACCAATGTAATTGATTTATCTAAAGAGCCTACAGAGATATTTTTGAGACCATCAATGCTTGAGGCATTTGGGAAACACAAGAAAGAGTAAGTTGTTTGGTGACCCTAGGTGGCAAGTGGAGGGGTTAGGTAAGGCAAAACAAAGCGCTGAGGTCCAAGGTGGAAAAACATAGTGAATATGAGTGGCATGAGCCCATGATGGGTCTTTTGGGAGTGATAGGCTGACCATGACATGATAGGATAGTGAAAAAGTGAAAAAATTATCCTAAGGATAATGAAGGCAGTCAAATTTCTAGAACTCACAATATTCATGAATTTTGTTTCTAGAAATATAGGATAAGCATTTATTCATATATGAAAAGAAAAATTTACTAATGAATAACACCAAGCACTAGGTGCTTGCTTCAGCCCATACAGTTCTCTCTTGAGTCTACACACATGTGACTCCCTTTCAAAGGTCTCAAAAAATTCTGGCTACTCAATGCACACTTATTCCTTAATAACTCCATTGAGAAAGGTTTTATTTACATCCATATGATGTACCTGCCATCCCATATATGCTGAGAATGCAAGGATGGATCTAAGTGATGCGTACCTTGCAACTAGTGAAAAATTCTCCTCATATTCAATCCCCTCTACATATGAGAATCCTCTGGCCACAAATCTAGCCTTGTATTTCTCCACACTCCCATTTGTTTCTTTCTTCACCTTATAGATCCACCTGGATCCAAATACTAACTTCCCCACTGGTCATGGGAACACTTCCTATGCATTATTTCTGATAATGGAGTCATACTCCTCAACCATGGCATCGTCCCATATTGGAGGCTACACTGCTTCCTCGAAAGAGGATGGTTTTGTCACAATAAATTTTCTCATAATAAAATGTATCAAGTATACCTATGTCAGGACCTTATCTTCTTGCATTATGATGTAGGTGCACTACATTCTCTGATGCATCTAGCATCAATCTGTCAGCCTCTCTAGTGTGCTTTCTACCATTTTTGGTGGATGGATCTCCATGAGTGGCTTCTACCACTCTCTTCTCCTCTGCTTGTGGTTGCTCCACATCCTGAGGTTAATCCTTTAGAAATAAGAGTTCCTCTTCTACAAGCAAGTCAAGCTTCCTCTCAAGGGATAGTCACATGGCTTTCTCCTCATCAAATTTCACATCTCTCTTGACAAATTTCATCCTGTGTGCCGAAATATACACCCGATAGTTGTGGGGAGTATCTGTGTTCCCCACAAATATCCCAACCTTTTTTATTGGTTCTAGCTTCTTCCTGGCATATTTGGTCAAATGGAAATAGACATATGAGCCAAAAAATTTAAAATATGAAACATTTTCTTTCTTACCTGAAAAATCCTCCTTTGGTGTACTCATGCCAAGTATCCAATGAGGACTAAAGTTCTGCACAAATACCATTGTGTTACATGCCAATGCCCACATATGCAACGATAGGCCCTGATAATGTAACATAGCTTGTGTTTCTCCCACAATTGTTCCATTATTTCTTTCTATAACCCCATTATGTTGTGGGTTATGAGGTGTAATCAATTCTCTCTGAATTCCTTCTTTGGCACAAAAGTTCTTGAATTAATTAGATATATATTCACCATCATTGTCACTCCTTAGAGCTTTCACCTTCTTCCTTGTATCTTTCTCTACCAGATCTTTGAACTCACAAAACTTGGAGAATGTCTGATCTTTCTTTTGCATGAATAAAATCCAACATTTTCTATAAAATTCATCAACAAAAATCACATAATACATGTGCTTTGTTATGGAAGTTGTTGATAATATTCCACACACGTCTGAGTGAAATCTCTCAAGGATTGTCGTTGATCAGTTCTCCTTCTCATGAAATGTGGCCTTTGTATACTTCCCCATAGTACAACCATTCCATGTGTCTCTCTATACAAGTGTACCCTTTGGAATCCCTGTAGAAACCTGTTGCGTGATCCTCAAAGCATTGTAGTGTAGATGACCCAACCTCCTGTGCCATAACTCACCGGTATCCCATCTCACTAACGGGCCTCTAAATTAGACATAAATTAAGGCCCATCTATCCGTTCTTAGACTCATCTACCTTCCTTATGCACATGAAAATATATATTAAATCTCTCCTTCTGCACTTAATAATGTTTTCTTATGATTTAATATTTTCTTAGGAAGGTTTAAAGGTAATTGCATATTTGTGCCTAATATTGGTCATTTTTGTAGAATATTGTGAGAATATTAGGCAAATTATGCAAATTTGGAGAAGGAGATAATTTAGGGACTTGCTCCCTTCCACTAGAAGATCAAGATTCAAGAATAAATGAGCACAATGTTAGGAAATTATATTGGAGAAATTATAGGAGGATTTTTCACCCCACTTAACTCTCAAAGGAAACCAAAGGATCCCAAGGATTCTCTCCAGAAATCATAGTTCTAGAGGTAGCCAAGCAACTCAAGACCAAGTGCACTCAAGCCATACTTCACTTGGAGTCAAGTGGACTCATTACCTATTTTTTAGGGAGTTGTTGGTAGCTGCCCGTGAGGATAAATAAAGCTAATCAAGAGCTAATTAGGATTGATTCTATTCCATTCCAGTTTAGCCATTCGATTCTAGTCCATTCCATTCCATCCCATGCCATCCATTTTCCATTATATTAGGCTTTTTCTATTTCAGACCTTCGGGATGTAATAAGATTTCATTTTAATGCAATAAGTATTCAGATGAATTTTCGTTGATTTAGTTCTAAAGATCTGGGCTCTTGGATTAGGGCCCAATCCATGTGCCTCAGCTTCTCTTCCTATTACCATTATTTCCTTTCTATCATTTAGCTAGTTTGTTTCTGTCCATTAGTTATTTTTTGTTTCTTTCATTTAGTTCATCTTCATTCTGACAGTTTCAAGTTGTTGTTTCGAAATTTCTCCTCCAGGTTTTCATTTTCTTAATAGAATGGAGGATAAACTCTAAAAGTTGTGGATCTATAATTCCCTTATAATCTCTATCAATAGAGATCGAGGGCGGGTAGGCTTTCCCACAGGCCAACAAATTTGATTTATGTTCACTATTTTTATGACGCATTTTTTTCCTGTTTTCCTGTGCATGAATCCACAGGTTTGTTTGCAGGAAGCAGTATTAAAGTTCCGAAGAATTTCACCCTCACCTTCCGACTTCATTTTCCATATCTATTGTTACACTTCTATCCCCTTCTATTTTCACTTATTTGTAGTTGTAGCACCCTTTTTATTCCCCAAAAAACTTTAAAATGGCTAAATCTGCCTTTTATTCCTTCATTTTCACGTTCTACGGCTATCACAACCATTTTAACAAAAAACCCTTGACAAACCATCGAAGTTTGACCTCTTACCTTTTCTTCTTGATTCTCCTGCTACCGTACATCATAATCGCACTTCGATACTATTAGTCATCAATAATTTTTTCAATTTGTAGATGACTAAATACTTGTCCTAGATTTCTAAAAACAAGATTCATGAATATTATGAGTTTTAGAAATCTCACTGCCTTCATTATCCCAAAGATAATTTTTTCACTATTTCACTACTCTTCCATTCCCTGGTTACCCTATAACTCCTAGAAGACCCCTCATGGGCTCATGCCACTCATATTTATCATATTTTCCCACCCATAACCTCAACACTCTGTTTGCCTTTGCCTCACCCCTCCACTTTCCATTTAGGATTACCAAACATCCTACTCCTTCTTATGTTCACCAAATGCCTCAAGCATTGATGGTCTCAAAATTATATCTATAGGCTCTTTAGATAAATCAAGTACATTAGATTTTGGATCTTCAGTACATCAATTTTTCAAAAAAAAAAAATTCATACTTGAAGACCCCAAGTCAAGTTTTCAGTCAAAGAAAAATTCAGTGGAGTTTTCCACCAGGTCATTATGGTTTCATAGGTTGTAGGGTTGTCTTTGGTGTTCTAAATCACTGTTTTTCATGTGCTAGAAGTTGAATCAAATGTTAAAGAAGGTTAGCACTTGTTTGTCCAAGATAGATCAAAAAATTCTCCAAGGAAGACCTCCTTATCAAGTGCAAACTCTGCAAAGGATAACTGTTCATTTTTTACATTTTTGTAGGAGTGTCAAGCTGACTATCAGCATAAAAATTGGTAAGGTAAGAGGCCTACTCCTCATTAAATATATACACAAGCACATGGAGGAGGAAGCAGCCTATCTTCAAGAAACATCAGGGTTCTGTTGAAGCCCCGAAAATCGGGTCTACAACAAGGGGGATATCCACCCGGTCTGGACCTTGGTTAGCAGCTCCTTTTCCGTTTGGTGTAGTGGGTCCGACTGGGGATAATGGGACCAGTTTCCCAATATGTGTGTGTGTGTTTGAGATTTAATATTTCTTTTCTAAACTTCCTAATTAAAATGCTTTTAATTTGTTTTTAATCTATTCATATGAAAACTGTATTCTAAGAAATATCTAATTCTAAACTAACCCGGGATGTAATCTTTCAATATATGCGATCTAAAAGGATTTCAGATAACAATTGATAATAAAGATCATTCAATTATTATGAGAAAAGAATTCAATAAAGATAAACTATTTCACATAAAAAGTTAGATGAAACAGTTGTGGAAAACATATCGCATATTAAGCTATTCATATATCAAGCACAAATAAATAATTATCACCGTACAAAAATGCCAAATGATAACTCAGATATTCAAACATTAACATATAAAAAAATAAACATAAATATCACTTTAAACACATAAATAGAAACAGTTAAGAGATAAAAATACCATTTATAACTGGTTCTACTCATGAGCTAGAAGCAATAATTATTTATCTCTTTCTTAATCCAACATCTATCAAGAGTACAGAAATGCAATATCAGTAACAGATATTAGACACATATATCAATAAATCTTGTTCCATTCATTTATCAAAACCTCCTTTGAGGGTGTAGAAGTGCATGTTCTGAGGATAAGTTTTCGACAAATTTCAGGACCCTTCTCTAAATGCATGAGAAGGGTTTAAATACTAATAACTAAAATCTAAAAATAGTTTATTACAAAAATTTAGGATTTCGTTTAAATGACCGTCCTTTTCTTAGGAAAAAATATAGTAAAACTAAAACTAAATCTAAAAATAAAGACTATCAATTATCTACTTATGAATTTGATCTTCGATCTTACAAGCATCCAGCATTGTTTTGAGAAGAGGTGGTTGGCCGACTTCAGATATCAACTGCCCCGAAAAGATAGAATCGGCAAGTGTAGAAGAAATATTCTCAACAGAATTAATGATGCAACTAAGCGCACTACATTGACTGTGGGGTTTTACTAGATATGTCCAGTAAGAATCCCAGTTTAATCTTGTCAGTTCTTGAATTGACTTTACCTTTTCATCAGCCTTTTGCCTCCATTCTGTTTGTAATTGCTGTGCTTGCGGAAGGTGTCCCAGAATAATTTCTGAAATCAAGTTAACTTTGTGCAAATTTTCATTTACACAATCAGTAATATTTCCTGCTGCTGTAGCTGCTTCCTCTGCTGCTTTTTCTGCTTCTCTGAGCTGTACATCCCAATTGTTGAAGAGCAGTTCTTTATGATTATCATTGATGATCGGTGCTCCTACTCTTCTTCCTTCCTCTGTATTTTTCCATGCCATATAATTAGTAACTCTTTCATTAGTTAAATCATAATCATGTCATAATTCTACGACATGATTAGTGATTTTATCACTTTCTTGACAAAAAGAGTTGTATTGCAAGATTTTCTGGCATAATATGTCTTGCTGCTGCAGTAGTTGTTTGTTCAAAGAAACAGACTCTGAAATAAACTCTGGAAGCTTAGGGTCATCTTTGTGCTCTTCTTGGATAATCTGTATTTGTTTCTCTTTATCTGCCAAACTTTTCTGATAACCAATTTTCATCTTTTGAAGCTCTTGCTGTAACTCTTCAAGTTTTATTTGTGCTTCACTGTTAGCACAGGCTTGTTGCAATTGTTGTTGCAGAGCTTGTATCTGATCTTCGTTTCTATTTAATAATAGCTTTACCTTAGATGCTTTATCAATATTTGCGGAGGCATAAGCTCCTGTAATCTGAGATAGCTTGGCAATATTGTCAGTTGGATTCGTAGTAGTATCCTTCCATAAGACATCTAATTGTTCTGCCTCAGTAGAGATTGAGCTCTCTAACTTTCTCTTTTTCCACTGCTTCCTCACTACTGCTTTATACTACGAGCTGTAGAATACGTCTAGAGGAGGAATAACCTCTATATTGAGTACAATTTCAGAAGAGGGAGTGATAGGTATATGCTCAATTACTGTGATGGTTTTGTCTATCCTTGTGATTAAAACTTTTGTTGTCTGTACAGGGGTCTGTATATTCTGTCCTTCTACATTAAGCA
This sequence comes from Pinus albicaulis, assembly GCA_034641835.2. Taxonomy (NCBI): domain Eukaryota; kingdom Viridiplantae; phylum Streptophyta; class Pinopsida; order Pinales; family Pinaceae; genus Pinus; species Pinus albicaulis. The sequence continues at coordinate 857,670,952 of CM076575.1, read as the reverse complement.
ATTGATTAAAAGTTTCCCATTCTTTGTCCAGTTCAATCCTGACTGTCGGTTGCTGTACATTGAGAGGTGGAAGATTCAACTGTGGAGTGGTAAAAGTTTGTTGTTGTGAAAGCTCTTTAGATTGAGCTGTATCCTTCACTGAGCTTTCATCATTATCAATAATTTTAGAACGTTCAGAAGTCTCTTTGTCAGACTTCGACTTAGACTTTTCTGTATTTGAGCTGCCACTAAGACTAACACTAGGAGTTGGTTCCCTTGCGGGTTCCAAGCGTAAATTTTCCAAAGGGATAGTAGTTAGTCTTCTCTCTCTATAAAATTTAAATTCCTGAAAATCTTCTAAGGATAACTGTGTTTGAGCTAAATGAAAAAATTCTTTAAATGAACATTTTGTTTGAAACATATCATCAAAAGGATCTTCTTCTCCAACAAACACTCTCACTTTGATTGCAGTGGTGAAATTTTTAACAACATCAATTGGATCAAATAACCTTCTCGAAAACTTGAACAGTTGTAAGCATGTAATATTTCTTACCTCTTTGAATGCATGACCAACATCAAACAATGAAAATTCTCCATAGGCTATTGGAAATTGTGGCCAAATTCCCTTCTTTTTCTCCTTTAATTCCTTTTTCAAACCTCCTTCACCATAGGTTTGATAAGAAATCTCCCGAGCTACAAGTTTATCCGGAACATACTGGGGTAACACATGGGGGAAAGAAGAGCTTCCAAAAACCCTCACATAAGTAAATAACTCTTCTCCGAACCATCTTGCGACAGGGAGAATGTCAACTTTTGCTTCCGGGGATAACCTTGGAGCATCCTTATTATACAATATTCTGTGCAGAGGCAGCATTATGCCATGGAAAATTTTGTAAAAATGAGGGACAAACTTTGATTCCCACAACTCTTTGTGATAGACATGAATAGGCAAGGGATCATGAATTTTCCATTGCCAACCCATCAAAGGGAATTTAGAAACAAAACAAATTGAATCCATAACATAGGCAGATAGATAAAAAGGAGGATAAATCCTCTGAGAAATAGTCCGTTTAGACCGGTAATTGAAAATGGAAGTGGCTAAATTATCAGACAAGATTTTTGGCCCAGTCTACAATTGTAGCGTTAACAGCAGCATTTAACAAAGGGAGCCATTCAGGCAAGACCATATTTATGTCAGGCTTTCCAAAAAGCCTGCATAACATAGCAGCAGCAAAACAATATGGAGAGGTGAGCGAACCAGTACTGTACATACCGTGTTTGTTTTTCTTCAATGGTTCCTCTCTCTTGGTCCATTCCTTGGTGCATTCCGCCAAATTTGCATTTTCTTTGGTGATTTTCTCCATAAATTGTTTGTTGTAGGTCGCCTGAGGTTCCGGTAAGTGATACATAAGCCTCAAATCTTCTGTAGTGAATGACCTGATGAGTTCTTGTCCCGGAGTTCTAAATTGCCTGTCTGAAATATCTGTGTTATCCAGCACCCATTTTATCATATCTGTATACGGAAGAATTCTCGGTCTTGCTGCTATTCTGTGAAGAAATGAACAAGCCAATTCCGTAAGAGACGCTTTAGAGGAATTACTTGATCCATTAGTAGTCGCGACTTCCATTACCCTAGGATTTTCTTCTTCGAGCAAATTATGCATGCCCTCCTAGGTAGTGATACCGACGTCCTTGTTGCAAGCAGTATCCACATACAAGGAAGCCATCTCTTTGTTTTCAGCACTTGGAACTTTCTCTTTCTTACCCATAATGCTCTGTGAATTCTTTGTATAGTCTTCTACCCCTTCGCGCCTGCAGTGTTACGAATCAAGTGAGAGTAATGAGATGAGAAAGGTGATGGGATAGTTTTAAATGCTGAAGGTAGATAAAAACGTGAAACAACCTTTCAATCAAAACAAAATCCTTTCCATCAATGATTAACAATCCATTCATTAATTTTGACATCAAAGTGCATAACGGATATTTATTTATGAAAATATTTACTTTGGACACTGTACTAGAAGAATCTGCGATAATGTGATCTGCAATTTGCTGTGCAATATCACAAAATTGCAATATCGCGGACCGCAATCATCGCAAATCACAACATCCACAAATTGCAGTCTAATATCATCGCGAAATCGCAATATCGCAAAATCGCAAAATCGCAATTTCACAAAATGTAACTTATTAAACAAATTTTCTGCGATATGCGGTTTGCGATAAATATTTTAATGTCTAGTTCTTTTGGATCACGCTATCGCAATATCGCGGAATCGAAATTTTAAAAGATTATGCTTTGATAAATGATATCCATTTTTTGTGATGGATGCGGTATTTTTATTCAAAGAAAGATTATGCTTTGATCTATCATAAACTTAGGTTTATTTTAAAGATTTTCAAAGGAATTTCCCTAAGTTAAGATAATAAGTTTTATTTGAGAAAGGAAATAAATTCTAAATTAATTTTTTGGATTTTTTGACTAAGGGTCCCCACTTATTTAGTATCATTACTAATATTAAATAAGAAGGGGGGTTGTTGTTGGCCACAACAATTGGCGATACACTTGGAAGAACCAGTTATCTCTGCATTTCTTTTGGATTTTCTAAATTTTTCAAAACAGAAAATTTTCCAGAAAATCAAACTTTATTATAAAAAGACAAAGTACATTATGCTTCAATCTATAAATGATATTTCATTCCTTCTATATTCAAATTTTGATTATTCACTTCTTCAAGCTAGTCCTTGTATTTACATCAGTCATTACTTGGTTTTAAGAAGATAAAAACAAAGGCTTCTCTATAAATTAGCTTTAAATATGCTCATTTGTCGTAGGTAGAGCCACTGCTGCCAGCAAGTGTTTATAGCCTCGACAGGGTTACCTATTACCCAGTAACGATCATGTATCCTACTTAGAGAAATATACGATTTTCAAAGAGAAATCCATATTAACACTTATTGCTTTTTCTTTTCTTTTTTATTCTTAAAGAACAATGTCTTGGTTTGGTAGCCAACTCATGACAAAGCCATTCACTTGATTTATAACCTTGCTGAACAAACTGGCTCGTGATGATACCCCTTGTCTTTTGATTGCCACAATCTTAAGTCATTTCCCTGTTATGGTATGCAGTATTGGCAAAGTCAGCAAGCTATAATATCTATGATCATGATAAGTCGGCTCGTGATGAGACCTCTTACTCTTTAAGTTAAAAAGTGTATTATTAGATAATTCTTTGAAGATTGTAATTTTCTAAGCGGGGAGGATATCATTGTTTCCCTAAGATAGCTCTGGACGACAATGGTAGATTTTTTTAGAAGGAACTTTTCTATAGAGAAACTTTGTTTTGTTATTGATACCTTTCATTGAACTGATATAAAACAATCTTTCACTAAAAGCTGCCTTTCATCAAAGTTTTCAAAGTTGAAACTAGTATCATTTCAAGACTAAAGTTTTTTAACTGTATCTTTGAACAACAATGATCAATATTCTGAAAAGAATTCTATTCATAAAAAATGAAGAAACAAAATTTACAAAGAGGATTTATCTTTTCTTTGTGAATTCCAAATGTAACCATAAACAACTCGTTTTATTTTGACAATAAAGAGAACTAATATACAAAATAGAAGAATGATATCCTATGGAAAGTATTTTTTGAGAATTTGTCCATTAACAGGCAAAGACTCTCTTTTGCCTGTTAAATCCTGTAATATAAAAGTAGATGGACCTATGATTTCTGCAATTTGAAAAGGACCAAGCCACATTTGTTGAAATTTCGTATGTTTTCCTTTTTCCTCATGAGCCTTGTCCCATTTTAAAACAAGATCTCCAACTTGAAAGTCTTTTCTGGTTATCATGTTTGAATCAAAGGAAGCTTTTACTAATGCTTGATGATGAGCATGAGTTATTTTGGCTTTTTCTCGTTGTTCTTCTAACTTAATTATTTCCATCTGTCTTAGTTGCAAGGAAGAAGTTGGTACTTCATCAATATATTGAACTAAGGCCAAAGAAGGAATTTCTAAATGAGTTGGAAGAACTACTTCTTTCCCATAAACTAAATTAAAGGGAGAAGTACCAATAGAAGCCTTCTGTGTTATTCGATCTACCCATAAAGCATATATTAAAGACTTATGCCAATTTTTATGATTTTGATCAATGGTTCGCTTAATGATTCTGATTAAATTTTTATTTATGGATTCAGCTAACCCATTTCCCTGTGGATAATAGTTGGCAAAGTATTTAAGTTTAAAACCTCTCTTGAGTGCAAATTCAGTCATAGCATTACCAGAAAAATATGATGCATTGTCAAATACTAAAGCAGAAGGTAAACCAAACCTGGTGATTATGAACTGATCTATGAATTCAATGATATGCTCAGCATTCGCAATCTTGAGAGGGACTACTTCTACCCATTTCGTAAAATAATCAGTTGCAGTAATGATATACCTATGTTGCTTAGAAGAGTGAGGAACGATCTCACCTATTATGTCCAATCCCCATTGATCAAAAGGTTGTTCAATGTTTACTGGTTGTAATGGCAATGATGGTTTCTTTTGTCTTCTAGCTGCGGTTTGACAAACTTGGCATCTTCTTACATAGCTATGGGAATATTTGAATAAAGTGGTCCAGTAATAGCCTGCGTGAAGAATTTTATGTGCAGTAGCATCTCCAGCATAATGTCCACCTGCTGGCCCATTGTGAAGTTCCTGCAAGACTTTATCAGCTTCAGATTTCTCCAAACACCTAAGAAGAACAGAATCATAATTCATTTTAAAAATAACATCGTTTACAAGGTGATATTGTTTAGCTTTCAACCTTAAGGATCTTTTCTTGGTGTGATCGAGATTTGGAGGAGCATATCCATTCTTCAGATAAATAGTGATATCAGCATATAATGATTCAACATCGTTTAGGCTTACCTCATACGTTTGTATCTCTTTAGATGATTTCTCAGAAATCTGTGATGCTCCAGCTAGTATTTTGCAAAAGCCTTGACCTCTAACAATATTTTCTAGTTTGATCTCAACATCATATTCTTGTAAGGCAGTAATCCAATTAGCTCTTTTCTCACCCACATCTTTTTGGACTAAAAGATTTCTTACCGTTGGAAACGGTACAATGATTTTTGTATGGGTTTTAAGTAAAAAAGGTCTGAAATATTTAATTGCTTTGAAAACAGCGTAAGCTTGTTTCTCCACATCTGAGTAATTCAACTCAGCTCCCTATAAATTTGAACTAAAGAAAGAAATTGGGGCTTCTGCTTTGTCTTGATTTGCTTGAGTGAGAATCGCAGCGTAAGATTTATCAGAGGCAAATGTGTACAAAATAAAAGGATCGGAAAAATTTGGAGTTGCTAAAGAGGGAGCATTAATGATTGCTTGTTTAATAAGATTGAATGCCTCATATTCATCTTGGACCCATTTGAGGTTTGAATTATTTTTAATCATTGTTTGTAAAGGAGATACAATTCTTGAAAAATCTGGTACAAATCTCTTTACAAAATTAATTTGGCCGAGGAAAGATTGCATAGCTTTCTTGTTGTGAGGTAAGGATATTTCAGAAATCTCCTTGATTCTATCAGGATCAATGTGAATTCTAGATTTTGACACTATGAATCCAAGAAGTTTTCCTTCACTTAATGCGAAAAAATATTTTTTCGGGTTAAGTGAAATTCCATACCTTTGACAACGTTGGAAAATCTGCTTCAAATATCTAAGATGATTGCTTCGTTTTTTGGAATATACAGTTATATCATCCAAGTAAATTACCACTGATTTGTTAACTAATCCCTTGAAAGCGATGTCCATGGCTCTTTGAAATGTGGCACCAGTGTTGATGAGACCAAAAGGCATCTTTTGATATGCATAAGTGCCCCATTTGGTTCTAAATGTAGTTTTCAATTGATCATCTGGATGAACTAACACTTGATTGTAACCAGAGAATCCATCTAAAAAAGACATTAATTCTGATCCTACAACTGCCTGTAATATTTTCTCCATGGGAGGCAAAGGAAAATTATCTTTTTGGCAGGCTTTATTAAGATTTTGAAAGTCAATGCAAATTCTAATATCTCCATTTTTCTTTCTAATAGCAACCATGTTGGAAACCCATTTAGAATGTCGAACAGGAAAAATAATTTTGGCTTTCAATAACTTATTGAGTTTAGGTTTGATTTTATTTTCTAGATTGGGATGGATTTTTCTGAGCTTTTGTTGTACAGGTTTCTCATCGTTCATCATTGGGATAGTATGTTGGATGATAGAAGTGTCATACATTTTGAGTTCATCGTAGTTCCAAGCAAAGACACTTTTATATTGTTTCAAAAGATGCACATATGCTGATTTTTCTTCGGGAGTTAGACCAAGGCCTAGGTTGATATTCTATGGTTTGGTATCAGTTCCTAGATTTACTAATTCATAATTCAAAGTTGAACTTTGTAATTTTGAATTGGTAGATCTTTTAAATCAGTCTTTCAAATCATAAAGGTCTTCTAACTTGACTATTGACTTTGGAATAGCATTATTAGTGCTATCATGTTGTAATTGTTTGTCATGTTGATCTTCATCAATTATTTGATTGGTATAAGATCCTTCAGATGTGAGGAAGCTTACAATATCAAGATCATCGTTGAAAATTGTCCAATTGGTAACATTATCAGGAATCGAAGGTCTAAATATTAATTCAATTGAAAATCGATCAGGACTAAAGTCTTCTGCAGGAATAAGCTTAGAGGCTACATTGGCTAATAGGTCTGCACTAGCATTCTGGATTCTAGGAATTGGTGAAATATTAAATGCTATAAAATGTTCAGTCAGATCTTGAACTAAAGATTGATAATGCTTTAAGTGACCTGATAAACAATGTATAGTATTGCGCACCTGTTTAATTACAATTTCTAAATCTCCGAAAACTTGCAGATATTTGATATCCAATCCGATTGCTTTATATAACCCTTGAACTAAAGCCTCGTATTCTGCGGTATTATTGGTACATTCAAACTCAAGTCGGCAGGTTAGCATAATCTTGTTTCCCTCTGGACTAACCAACACGCATCCTGCTCCTACTCCTTCATTAGACTTAGAACCATCAAAAAATAATTTCCAAAATAAAGATTTATTTACAGGAGTATCTACAAAATTAATACATTTAGAACTGTCTCTTTGAGAAAAATTTTCTAATTGAGATAAAACAAAATGTTCTAAATAAGTTGAAGTATGAGCATTGAAATTTCCTAAGAAAGAATCAACTGAGTAATTGCCAATGATAGTATTGTTGTATGCAACTGGTTCATTCTCTCCTTCCAATTCTATTACTATGTATTTCTGATGCTTTTCTCACTCAACCTTTATCTGATTTGGTTTACCATTATAAGGCAGCCACATGTGCGACCAATCGGTTGCAAAGTATCCATGAAGTTTTTCTGACCAGTCTCTGCTAAGAATTAAGCCATAAAATTCTGGAATATCTACAACTAAAATATCAATGACTTGACATATCTTTGGATTTGATGACAACCTTATGGTAACCTGGTTTAATTTGAAAATCACTTCAACTTGCGATCGATCTAACTGCACTATGTGCATAGAAGATTTTTGTGGTTGAATGTTTAATTTTTCACATACTGATTTTGGTAGAATATTAGATGAAGCTCCGGAATCCACTAAACAATTATGCAATTTTTTATTAAAAACTTTGTAAGTAAGAATAAATGGAGGAGTATGAGATCTAGACCTTCTTCCAATTAAGGCGATATTTTCAAGATCAACTTTACTGATTGCATTAGTTGGAGGTCTTCCCATATCATTAGAAGATTGAGAAATTATAGGATCAGGCAAAGGTTTTTCTAGCATGGCATGTAATTCTTTCAAAAGTACTTTTTGCTGATGTTTTAACTTGCTCAATTCATAAAAAGTGATGTTTGCCCTAGTCTTCTTCATATCTTCTATAATGTTATACTCCATTTCATCCGGAACAATCAATGTTCTTGATGGAGTTGATGAATCTGTTTGGACTGGGCTAGTTTGAATTGCTTTGGACGTTGTTTTCTTAGGTGCAACTTTATCCTTAGCCAATGAGCTTGCACTATTTGGCTTAGGAGTAGTTTGAGGAGGATCAAGTTGATTTATATTTCTAGTGCTAACTGGGGATGCTTCTTGGTCTTCCTCATCTGGAAGGATGAAATCCCACATGCCTTGTACTTCTACCACCTCTTCTTCATCAATAGTTTCTTCAATAATAGTCTCTTCCTCTTCTTCTTCTGATTCAGCATTTGTAATAGCATTTGGTGGCTTTTGATCAGTTGAAGGATTCCTTCTAAAAGGCTTGAAAGACTTTTTAGAAGAGGTTTCTGCTACTTGTTTCTTGATATCAACCATTTCATTGGACATGGTTTTCAAAAATTTCTGCAATCCTTCTAAATAGAATGGATCTTTTGGTTGTTTTTTCTTGGGATCTTCCTTAAAAGTGACCTTCTTAAATTTCCGTTCTTCTGTTGCATTTTTCTTTTCTAAAGCAATGATTCTTTTCTCTACTGCTATTGCTTCTTTCATATTGTCTGCTAGAGTTGTTTTATTAGCCCTATCAACAAAGATTGCTATGTGTTTGGTCAATTTAGTGTGTCCTAAATTGCTACATTAATTTATCAATCCGGGATTCGTAAACTGATGAAGTGTGGTGCACTATATGTGCAAGATAACCCATTTCTTACCTTTTTGTCATTTTTGGTTTTCTAATGTGAGATGGAAATTCTAAAATAAAAACAAGTATGGTTATGATTGTTCAAGGCAATGATATCCTTTATAATGATTTACCAACTTCAAACTTCAAAAGGAATTTGAAACATACAATGAAAAAACTGAAAGGAAATGAAAATGTGTTGCTAGCCTAATAAATCAAACAGTGAACTATTGAGCATGAAAACCAAACTATCCTTGCTGTTGTCTAAACAAAAAAGAAACTATGCTTAAAGAAATCCAAGAATTGCAACAAAATAAACCTAAATCAAATTACATCAACTTATATTCTGATCCCTCGCCATTAGTCCAGCTATGGATTTCGGAGGTAACCATAAACAACTTGAGCAACCTGATATCTAGTTTGTAGAAAAAGAAATTAATATCAAACTACACACTCATACTTCAATCCCTCACCATTAGTCCAGCTATGGTTTTCGGAGGTAGCTGAAAATGACATGAGCAATTTAATATATCTAACTTGCAGAAAGTAAACTAATATCAAACTACACACTCATACTTCAATCCCTCACCATTAGTCCAGCTATGGCTTTCGGAGGTAACTGAAAATGACATGAGCAATTTAATATATCTAACTTGTAGAAAGTAAACTAATATCAAACTACACACTCATACTTCAATCCCTCGCCATTAGTCCAGCTATGGCTTTCGGAGGTGACTGAAAATGACATGAGCAATTTAATATATCTAAATCTAACTATTGAAGCAAATGTGCAAGACTGAAATAAACAAAGCAGTACTGGAATTAAACAAAAACTAAGAAAAATAAATTAGCAGCAGAACAATATTGATTCCATGTCATTAGTAAAAAGATATGCAAATGCCCGGGCTGCCTATTTGTAATCTGAAACAAGAACACTGATCAGTTAACAACAACATAAAACATGAAAGATTATGGACAGAAGTAAAATGTAAAGCATGAAAGATTATGAACAGAGATGAAGCATAAATACCATAAAAGATACAATGTATAAACACGTGAATGACTTATGGCACAATGAACTTAAAGAAATAAAACAAGAAACTATACAGTAATGCACAAAACCTCAGCGTGTGCAGGGGCCCTCTGCACCAGCCTCGGGCAACAGCGTTCAAATACGAATTACGCTTGGAAACAGAGTCTTCTTATATATTAAAATGCAGTCATAATAGAGAAATGATATTACAGCACAGTGGCAACGCAATTACATTACAGAGCTATATGGAGGCTAGCTATTATGCGTATGAAAACGCGTTATTTATAACAAAGGTGATATAACTAATTCCCTAAAGTTTGTGCTGATAGAGACACGTGAACCATCACGTCCAGAGATCCAACATCATGGCCACGGTGAGGAGTAAATCTATGAAGAGTGGATGTTGGATTCGGCTTATGGAGCTGTGTACAGGTGTTGATGTGTCTCCCGTAAATTAGAAACGGTCATACAAATCTTCACGTGATGAGAAACAGAGTCCTGTCACCGTGGGACTCTACGGTTGACTTCCACTTGGCCACCTTTGACCACAGCCTCCTTAGGTGAATTTTCCCGAGCCAATAGGACACGATCCATGTCCACATCATTTCTGACTTGCCCATGTGGCTCGAATTTCCTGAAGACACCTGTAACATAGACTTTCACAAAATGGTTGCGGAAAGTTGCAGCAGCTGCGGAAAGTGGCAAGATTCCATAGCTAAATGAGCAAAAATCTAAATCAAACAGCAGACACAAAACATAGTTAAAAACCATTTTAGATGCTATTTTTCAATTAATATGCAATGATATTGACAACTTAGAAGGTTCAGGTGAATGAAAAAGGTCTAGAAAGGTGTATAGGAAAGATGCAGATTTGAGACTCAACATACCCCCACTGTGAAGGTGTTGCTTGTCCTCATGCAACCAAAATTTTGATAATCCTTCTTCAGTTCATATGCCTTGACACTTCAGCTAGTACATCCAGTCCTCTCCTCCTCTTCCTTCGTGCTGCTAACATCCTGGGCTTTTTCATCAAGCATCTGAATTTGATATTTATCAGTGCTCTGCTTAACTTCTAGCATTTCTTCTTCAATTTCCTGTTCTTCTTCTGCCATAGTCCCAGATGTAGCATGGTATTATCATGAATGATTTTGTCCAATTTGCTTTGTTCCTTCAATGTCTCATTTTCATTTTTAATGTGTCTATTTAAAAGCTCTATCTCATAGACTTCTTGTTTTAGTGATTGGACTAGATCATCTTGTGCTGTGTGAGGCTGAGTGGATGAAGTACTGGGACCCGTAGCTGCTCTTTCTAAAGATTCTATATAATCATATACTTCTTGTTTCTTTGGATCTATCTCAGGTGTCATTTTTATTGGGTTGTCCCCAAAATTCCGTGGAGGAGATTTGTCTTCAAAATCTGGCTGAGAAGGACTCACATTAACATCTGGCTGAGAATGGGATGGACTATGTTCAATGTCTGACTGAGAATGAAATGAACTAGGTTCACCGTCTGACTGAGAGTGAGATGGACTATGGCCAGCTGGGGATTGTTCAGATGTTTCTTCTCCCAAATCAATAAAATGGGGTCCTTTCGTTTGCGTTTTCCTCAACTTTCCCTTAAGCCTAGAACTTCTTCTCACACGCTGTGGACCACTGTCTTTTTGCTTTTGTTTTCCTTTCTCTTTCTTCTTGGCCATAGATGACTGTTATTGAAGGTTAACTAGTCTTTTAGATAACACTTGATGATCTTCTTTGGAAGAAGGGGTTTGATGCATAGCCTCAATACTTTTTCTCTCTTTTGATGTTATTGGTTTTTTACCCTTGGTTTCTTTCTTCTTCCTTTTTGACAGTATCTCTTCCCTACTAGTTCTTTCAATTGTAGTAGTAGGAGTACTTTGAGTTTCATCATTTGTTCTTTTTCTCCTACTCCTTCTTGATGTGCTACCTTCAGGAATTTCTTGAGGTTCTTCAAAGAAATTTCTAATCAAAAATTGTTCCCATGTGTCCTTCTTCTCTTTTAACTGTTTTTCAATCAAAATTTTCACAAGACCATGGTGATATAGATGTGGTTCTACATCCCCTAAATGTTTCTGAACAGTCACAGACATCTTCTTCAAACTATTTAATAGAAAATATGGCAGATTGAGGGTCTGGTTATCTAGAAAGTTCATCAGCAATCTGGTATGGTACATATACATTGACCCAAAACAGCCCTCACAGGTGATAAATTTTTCAACAACTAGCAGCAAAGTAGCCCATTCCTCTTTCAAAGAATGAACATGAATTCCTCTTTTAAAAATAGTTATGTCCATACCTGGGTTATGTAGAATCACTCTCCAAGCTTCATCATTAATGCTTTTGTTCTTAAACCAACGTTCACCCTCTTGAAGAAGTTCTGTGGCAGATGCTATAGATGCCTCATTCACCGTAAACTTAAGGTCTCCAATCTCTACCTCCAGGCCATTAAAAGACCTTGCAAAAGCTTTTGTCACCTCTTTATGGTAGCCTCTAAACTTTTGGATAAACCGCAGCCACTTTGCCTTCTTCAATATATCCCTGACTTGCGGGTATCCTTCCATGAATTTAGGTCCCTCTCGTTCTGCTCTCAACAATTTACCCATCCTTCTTTCTACTCTTTAAAAACTTGCCTGCGTGAGGAGGGTTCAATGGAAGTAGGATGGTTGAATGAACGGAAATGAGCACGATGACTGTAGGTAGATATCAGAGAGTGGGTATACAGACTGTAGCGTAACAGAGAATGAAATGGGGTGAAGCGTAATAGAGAAGGGTTACGTGAGCACGGCAAAAATTCGGCTGTGAGATTAATAGAACAATAGGAGGAGTATAACACATCCGGCAGTGTTTTAAAATTTGGTGGCTGAAAAATAAATGTAAGCACGTTTATACAACGGCTACGGATTTTATGCGGCTGAAAGAAGCCGTAGTCAAATCAACTACGTTTCATTGTAACAGGTGGAATATCGGAGTATGAGTGAAGATCGGAGATTTAATTATGGGACCGTTTGAGAATGAATGCAAGGATTGTGGGAGGATTGTACAGAGATAATGGAGTGGTTACGGAGTTTTTCAATACAATCATTGCACATAATGGAGCTTATCGTTTATAACTATATAAAAATGTGTTTTAAATTCCATTTGAAATAATTTTTTACTCATACCTTGGAATTCTTGCCATTTTTCCTTGGTCTTAAATTAGTTGCTCCTCATTGATATTTTGAATGCTCCATGTCTTCATAATTGGTCCTCATACCTGCATTTTATTTCATGATTATGGAAATAACATCTGGCTGTACATTCTTTTGAAAAACAGAGTGGTAGCTGCGGAAATCTGCTTCTGGCTGTGGAAACTAGTGTCAGCTGCGGAAACAGATGTCAACTGCGGAAACTGACACAGCTATTATTTGGGTGAATGGAAATGAACAGATGACAATTGACTAAATGGAAATGGTCATGAAAGAGAATTTTATTAGTAAAATGGAATGAAAAATGAAGTGAAATGGAATGAAGTGGAGTAAAATGAAGTGGAATGGAATGGAGTGGGTGGTCACAAAACTTGTGAAATGAAAGAGAGATTTTTTTTGGAAAATATAGGGTGTCAGGTGTTCCTGATTTTCACCCAATATTTTTTGTATAAGACTGCCAATCATTGATTGGTTTTCAGGCTTATAGAATTTTTTTTTTCTTTTTTTCTTTTTTTTTAACTGAAAAGAACAAAAGCTAGGCTGGTGGAGAAGAAGAATTCTTCTGTACCAGCCTAATTGCAGAATTTTCTTGAAACATTTTGAAAAATTCCTCTTTTGAGAGTGGCTTATGATAGACTTTCAATCTGTGGCCATTCACAATAAGAGGAGTTTGAAACTCATCAATGGTCTTGATTCTTACCGCTCCATTGCTAAAGATCTTGTCAATCTCATATGGCCCAAGCCAATGAGTCTGAAATTTCCCTTGAAAATATTTAAACTTGGAATCAAATAACAATGCCCAATCTCCTTCTTGAAACTTCTTCTCTTTGATGTACTTGTCATGCCATTTAGCTCTTTGATATTGAACTAGATCAGTTCTTAAAATTGCTTCTTGTCTGATCTCATCTAGCTCTTTCAACCCCTCCATTCTATGCTTTTGGGCTTCTGATAAGTCCATCCCCAACTGAACTGCTATCTTGAAGGTCTTGACTTGGAACTCAATGGGGAGTAGGACTTCCTTCCCATAAACAAGTTCATAGGGAGAATTTCCTGTTGTATTTCTCCATGTAGTTCTGTAGGCCCACAAGGCTTTAGGAAGCCTTTCTGCCCAATCTCTTCTATGTAGATGAACAGTTTTGGTGATGATACTTTCGAGAACTTTGTTGGTAGACTCCACTTGACCATTTGCTTGCGGATGGTAAGGAGTAGATCTTCAATGCTTGATTTTGTATTCTTCCATCAGCTTCTCCACCAGGTTGGATGTGAATTGGCTTCCGTGATCTGTCACAATTTCTCTTGGAACACCAAAGTGAGTAAAAATATCCTCATAAAGAAAATGAACAACTGAATTTCAGTAGCAGATACTAATGCTTTGGCTTCTACCCATTTAGTAACATAATCAGTACAAACCAATATATACTTCTTTTGCTTAGATGGTGGATTAATAGGTCCAATGAAATCTAAAGCCCATTTTTCAAAGGGTTCAATGAGTACTTGTGTTTGCAATGGAATTTTGTTTGAAAGGGTAGGTTTCCCTACTCTTTGGCAGCTGTCACACCTTTTGACATATTTTTTTGCATCTTTGAAGAGGGAAGGCCAATAATATCCTAAAGAGAGGATTTTATAGACCGTCCTTTTGTCTGCAAAGTGTCCGCCGCATGGTTCATCATGAAATACCTTAAGAATATCAGGCATTTCATCTTCCCTGACACATCTTCTAATCACAAGATCTGGCCCTGTTTTAAACAATTCGTTAGAAATCCATGAATATTTTGAACTCTCTTGAATAATTTTTCGTTTTTCACTTGGAAATAAATGTGAAGGCAGTTTCCCTGTAACCAAATAGTTAGTAATATCTGCATACCAAGGAGTCTTAATAGTTACTGCAAACAAGTATTCATCAGGAAACTTATCCTCTACAGGAGAATCTTCTTTAGTATTTTGAATCCTAGACAAGAAATCAGCTACTGTATTTTGTTTCCCTGGTCTATCCAACACAGTAATATTGAATTCTTGTAAAAGTAAGAGCCATCTTGTTACTCTACCATTAGTAACAGGTTTTTTCATTAAATATCTAATTGCAGAATGGTCAGTATGAATAAAAGTTTCATAGCATGTTATATAATGTCTAAACTTATTGATTGCATGAACAATAGCTAAAAACTCTTTTTCAGTCATAGTATAGTTTAACTCTGTGGGAGTCAAATTTTTACTGGTATAATAAATGGCATAAGGAACTAAATCTTTTTGACCCAACACAGCTCCTAGAGTTGTATCTGAAGCATCCATAGAAATATGGAAAGGGAGTTTCCAATTTGGTCCTCTCAAGATAGGTGCTTCAGATATTCTTGTTTTCAAAGTTTCAAAGGTTGATTGACAATCAGGATCCCATTTAAATTCACAGTCTTTTGTAAGCAATTTGAAGAGTGAAGATGCTATTTTAGTGAAGTTTTCTATAAATCTTCTATAGTAACCAGTAAATCCTAGAAAACTTCTAACATCTCTTTGACAATTTGGAATAGGTAACTTGGAGATGACTTCAACCTTTGATCTATCAACCTTAATCCCATCTCCTGAAATATGATGTCCTAAAACAATACCTTCAGTAAACATCATAAAGCATTTTTCATGGCTTAATGAAAGGTTTGTTTCTTTACATCTTATAAGGACCTTTTCCAAATTTTCTAATGCCTCTTCAAATGAATTACCATAAACTGTAAAATCATCCATATAAACCTCTACACAATCATGGATTAGATCAGAAAAAATTCCTAGTACTGCTCTTTGGAATGTTGTAGGTGCATTACATAACCCAAAAGGAAGCACTCAATAGGCAAAATTTCCCCATGGACAAGTAAATGTGGTCTTATCTTGATCTTCAGGTGCTACCTGAATTTGATTATAGCCACTAAAACCATCCAAAAATGAAAAGTACTTTTTACCTGCTAATGTATCTAATACCCGATCGATAAAAGGCAAAGGAAAGTGATCCTTCAAAGTTGCTTTGTTCAATTCCCTGTAATCAATGCATACCCTCCATTTACCATTCTTTTTAGGTACTATAACCAAAGGAGAAACCCATCGGCTATCTGAAATGGGATAAATGAAGTTTACATTGAGAAGTTTTTGGAGCTCTTCTTTCACTATTTCCCTAAGATTTGGATTCATCCTTCTTTGAGGTTGTCTGATTGGTCTATTGTTTTCCTCAATATAGATATGATGGATGCAAGTCTTAGGATCAATACCTTTCATGTCAGTATACTCCCATGCAAATGCAGTAGAATGTTTTTGCAAGATTTTGGTTAGTTCTTCTTGTTATGACTTTTCCAAATGTTTGTTGATATTCAATGTTTTTCCTGGAAAAATCTCAATAGTAGAACTACCAAACTCTTCCATAGAGTAAAGAGACATTTTCCTTGATGATAAATATTCTATGTCAGATTCCAATTGAAATTGTGTAGGGTCATATTCTGAAGATATCTCAAAATTTTCTAATGTGTTCAGAATTTGACTATCCTCACTGATTTCAGAAATGGTAAAGACAGGTTGTATAATGTCCTCATCATCAACCCATTCATTGTCTCCTACTTCTGTGATTGCTTTTGCTGGAGGATACAAATTGAATTTCTTTGTCGAATTACCATTAGAAATATACATATCCCCAGATCTACAACTAATAAAAGCATCAGCTGTGGCTAGCCAAGGTCTTCCTAAGATAAGTGGGTGCCCTCCTAGATTACTCTTGGGAGTCAAAATCATAAAATCTACTGGATATTCCCAAGAATCTAAGGAGACTAAAATATCTTCTAATACACCATCTAGTTTGATAATTGATCGATCTGCAAGTTGCAGTAAAGTAGGTGTAAAAAGAAGATTAGGAAGTTTTAGCTGTTCCATAGTCTGTCTACTCATAATGTTGATAGCAGCCCCTAAGTCAATCAATGTGTTTGGAATTTATATCCCATTTATATGTGTCTTGACAATTGGACTTCCTGGATCTACATACTTTTGCATGGTAATTTTTCCCATCATAATATCTGCAATCTTTCCTACCAGGTGGATTCTTCTTGTGTCTTTTAGTTTCCTTCCTGGTCTTTTGAAACTCAACTCCTTTATTGTTTTTGTTAGAATAGGAATCTCTCGAATGGCTTGTAGCAAGGGAATCTTGATACAAACATTCTTCAATTCATCTAGAAAATCATAGTTAGGCAACAAGATTTTTTTTTCCACCCCCTTGTCAATTTGTAGTCTTTCAGGAAAAGGAGGTGTAGATAAAGATGCAGGTTGCTCAACTATAGGAGTTGTGGGTGTTAACTTTTCTTTTTCTGTTTGAATGTTTGAATTTTGAAGAGATGCTTCCTCAGAACCCTCATTGACTTTAAGAGAGTCCTCCTCAGAGGTATCTTGCTCTTGAATATCTATAGAAGTTTTTTCTAAAACTCTACTAGATCTGAGTTGTACATCATTGAGAGGAACAATCATATAGGTAGGAAATTGTTGTCCTTCTACCGTGTAAGTATTCTGAGGATTTTTATTTTTAGGATTTGGCAATGGCTGAGCTGGAAGTTGATCTGTCTTTTGTTGGTATGGGAGCATGAGTTGAGGATTTTGATTTTCTTGAGAAGGTTGTTGTTGTGGAAATGGCAATGAAAGTTGTCGATTTGGGTTTGGAAGTTGTGGAGATTGTTGATTTTGAAAAGATGGAGGATATTGATAAAATTAAGCAAATCTCCCATAAGGATTTTGCATCCCTTGTACTCATGGCTGATATGGATTTTGATGTTGGGGCCAAGGTTGTTTCCAAGGATTCCAATTTGGTGGGGTTTGAAGATTCATAGGGTTGTTAAACCCTTGAGTTTTTTGTCCCTGCCAAGGTCTTCTTGCAACAAAACAAAGAGATTCTACTGAATTTGGATCTTCTTGAAAGACAGCTTTGAGTCCAGGAATCGAAGGACAATCCTTGTTCTCATGATTCTCTGAGAAAATTATACATGTTTCTACAACTTTTGCATCCAAGGGACATTCCCTTAAAGCATGTTTCTTCTTACATTTCGGACAAAAGATGGCTAGAGCATCTGTTTCTGCTTTCTGCTTGTTTTGGATTTTAAGGGTGTCTAGTTGTTCACTAAGGCTCCCTAAGATATCAGTTTTGAATTCATCAAGCATATTACCAATCTCTGCCCTACTTACTGATCTAGTTGCAGATTTGTTAGCTCTAATAAGAGAAGGATCCCTAGGCCCTTTTCCTATTTTAGATTTTCCTCTTGAGAGATGGACACATAGTTTTGTTATATCACGAAGTGGAAGTTGAGAAATGTCTCCTTTCCCCATCATGTTTAAAATATATATCCATTCATCTCTAATGGCTTTTAATATGAGGGATTTCAAGGTTTCATCATCTAAGTTTCTCATCTTTGCTCTTTTTAAGTTGTATTGAAATCTTTCAAGTAAATCTTCCAAGTTTTCATCTTCTTTTTGCATCATTTTGAATACCTCATCCTTGTGATTGGTGGGCATAAAATAGTCCAATTATCTATCCAAAAATGTTTGTTTCATATCATTCCAAGTCCTAATAGATTGAGTGGCTAATCCCATGAACCATTTCAAAGCAGCTCCCTTCAATGTTGAAGGAAACAGTTTGAGTTTTTTAGAGTCTTCCATATAGTCATAGGTTCGGCACATGACTTCAAACTCAAACAGAAATGTTTCAGGATCCTCACTTCGCAATCCATAAAAGTTGGGGAGGACAGATGGTGAGATATTTTTCATTGTTGTATGAGTTTCCTCATCAACTATAGGGAATCCAAACAAGTTATCTCCTTCCCTATTTCTTCCATTATTATCTTCACCATTGTTGTCTCCATTGTTTCCTCCTCCTCTACCTCTACCTCTATCTCCAAATCCATCTATTATTTCCTCTGCCATGATAGTTTCTTTAGAGTCCTTAAAGTCCTCTGGTTCTTCTATCAAGGGAGGATGAGAGGGAGTCTCTTCCTTTTGTAAATGAGATTTAGTAGGTGGTATAGGAGAATCCTCTAATTCAGCTGCTCCTTGAATTCCAAAAACCTTAAGGCTAGGGGTAGATGGTGGTGAATCTTGTCTATGCCTTGAAGAATATGGAGTTGTGAAAATCGAACTCTTGGCTTTAGATATAAGCCTTCCCCTAGAATCTCTTGCTCTATGCATGTCATTTATATTTATTTTTTTTAAGTTTGGCTAATAATTCTCTTTTTGATCTTCCAGGTCACACTAGGTGCAAGAAGAGAGCATACTTAAGAAATTACTAAACCAATAACTCTCTTTTCTGATCCTCTAGATCACACTAGGTGCAAGAGGAGAGCATACTTCAAGAAGTTATCAAGTTTTCCCTTCTTTTATTATTTTGTTTTTGTTTTTTTTTTAAGAAATTGGCTACCTAGTTACACTTCCCTGGCAACGACGCCAAAATGTTTGGTCAATTTAGTGTGTCCTAAATTGCTACATTAATTTATCAATCCGGGATTCGTAAGCTGATGAAGTGTGGCTCACTATATGTGCAAGATAACCTATTTCTTACCTTTTTGTCGTTTTTGGTTTTCTAATGTGAGATGGAAATTCTAAAATAAAAACAAGTATGGTTATGATTGTTCAAGGAAATGATATCCTTTATAATGATTTACCAACTTCAAACTTCAACAGGAATTTGAAACATACAATGAAAAAACTGAAAGGAAATGAAAATGTGCTGCTAACCTAGTAAATCAAACAGTGAACTATTGAGCATGAAAACCAAAATATCCTTGCTGCTGTCTAAACACAAAAGAAACTGTGCTTAAAGAAATCCAAAATTGCAACAAAGTAAATCTAAATCAAATTACATCAACTTATATTCTGATCCCTCACCATTAGTCCAGCTATGGCTTTCGGAGGTAACCATAAACAACTTGAGCAATCTGATATCTAATTTGCAGAAAAAGAAACTAATATCAAACTACACACTCATACTTCAATCCTTCACCATCAGTCCAGCTGTGGCTTTCGGAGGTAACTGAAAATGACATGAGAAATTTAATATATCTAACTTGCAGAAAGTAAACTAATATCAAACTACACCCTCATACTTCAATCCCTCACCATCAGTCCAGCTGTGGCTTTCGGAGGTAACTGAAAATGACATGAGCAATTTAATATATCTAACTTGCAGAAAGTAAACTAATATCAAACTACACACTCATACTTCAATCCCTCACCATCAGTCCAGCTGTGGCTTTCGGAGGTAATTGAAAATGACATGAGCAATTTAATATATCTAAATCTAACTACTGAAGCAAATGTGCAAGACTGAAATAAACAAAGCAGTACTGGAATTAAACAAAAACTAAGAAAAGTAAATTAGCAGCAGAACAATATTGATTCCATGTCATTAGTCAAAAGATATGCAAATGCTCGGGCTGCCTATTTGTAATCTGAAACAAGAACACTGATCAGTTAACAACAACATAAAACATGAAATATTATGGACAGAAGTAAAATGTAAAGCATGAAAGATTATGAACAGAGATGAAGCATAAATACCATGAAAGATGCAATGTATAAACACGTGAATGACTTATGGCACAATGGACTTAAAGAAATAAAACAAGAAACTATACAGTAATGCACAAAACCTCAGCGTGTGCAGGGGCCCTCTGCACCAGCCTCGGGCAACAGCCTTCAAATACGAATTACGCTTGGAAACAGAGTCTTCTTATATATTAAAATGCAGTCATAACAGAGAGATGATATTACAGCGCAGTGGCAACGCAATTACATTACAGAGCTATATGGAGGCTAACTATTATGCGTATGCAAACACGTTATTTATAACAAAGGTGATATAACTAATTCCCTAAATTTTGTGCTGATAGAGACACGTGAACCATCACGTCTAGAGATCCAGCATCATGGCCGTGGTGAGGAGTAAATCTATGAAGAGTGGATGTTGGATTTGGCTTATGGAGCCGTGTACAGGTGTTTATATGTCTCCCGTAAATTAGAAACGGTCATACAAATCTTCACGTGATGAGAAACAAAGTCCTGTCACCGTGGGACTCTACGGTTGACTTCCACTTGGCCACCTTTGACCACAGTCTCCTTAGGTGAATTTGCTCGAGCCAATAGGACACGATCCATGTCCACATCATTTCTGACTTGCCATGTGGCTCGAATTTCCTGAAGACACATGTAACATAGAATTTCACAAAATGGCCGCAGAAAGTTGCAGCAGCTGCGGAAAGTGGCAAGATTCCGCAGCTAAATGAGAAAAAATATAAATCAAACAGCAGACACAAAACATAGCTAAAAACCATTTTAGATGCTCTTTTTCAATTAATATGCAATGATATTGACAACTTAGAAGGTTCAGGTGAATGAAAAAGGTCTATAAAGGTGTATAGGAAAGATGCAGATTTGAGACTCAACACTATGTTTGATGGAAAAGCAGAAATGTACCATTCACTTCGCACTTCTTCGCTAGGCTTGGAAGCAGTAGGAATTTTGTTTAATAATTTATTGAAACGAGAATTGAAATCCTTGACAAGTTCTTTTGAATCAGCTCTAATATTAGACAAATCATTGATCAATGTTACTGTAGATCTGTCATCACCAAATTTAGTCAAAAATTGATCTTGAAAGATATCCCAACTAGTGATAGATCCAGATGGTAATGAGAAATACCATGATCCAGCTGATCCTTGTAGGGTATAGGGAAAAAGTCGGACAACAGCATCTTCGTTAACAACTCCATTGAGATTTATGGATAACATAAAGTTGTTGATATGTTCTTCTGCTAGCATGCCTGCTTCAGGATTAAACTTGGGCAGCCATTTTTCAGGATGGGCCGGTATTTGGCTCAAGGGTGCAGGCATTAATACTGCCCCTAGATTATTCCATGGCATTTGGGCCATCACTGAACTACTAACAGGTGAAAGTGTAGATGATGATATTTGTAACTGTGAAGATGAAGATATTATGTTTTGAGAAGGAGATGTGGAAGATTGAGTGGACTGATGGACAGCAATCTGGAGTGGAGGAGTGGGTGGTTGACTTCACGATGAAGTGTTTGAGATGGATGATGATGATGAAAGAGTCTCACTGTCAGACCCTTTGGGTGATTTCCTAGCTCTTTTTCTTGTAGGTAGAGGTAACTCAGTTGGCTGAATGCCAAGCTTTTCACTCTATAATCTAGTGAGAGGATGAGCAGGATTATATTGTGAAGTCACATTGCCTTGAGATTTATCAGACCTTTGAGGTGATATTGAAAATTGCTGAAGTTTATGAATCAAAGATTCGACTTCAAGAGGTTCAATAGCAGATTCTTCTAAAAATTCAGGGTTTGTGGCAGTGTCTGTTCTTCTTTCGACTTCTGGTTCTAGATTTAAAATTTCTGAGTATGATGGAGAATTCGGGGAAGATGGTGAGGGTGATTTACTCTTAGAATGGTATTTAGATTTAGATTCACTTGCCATTCATAGTTTGAGGCCCTCCTTCTAGCACCAAATATGTTGAAGCCCCGAAAATCGGGTCTACAACAAGGGGGATACCCACCTGGTCCGGTCCTTGGTTAACAGCTCCTTTTCCGTTTGGTGTAGTGTGTCTGACTCGGGATAATGGGACCAGTTTCCCAATAAGTGTGTGTGTGTTTGAGATTTGATATTTCTTTTCTAAACTTCCTAATTAAAATGCTTTTAATCTATTTCTAATCTATTCATATGCAAACTGTATTCTAAGAAATATCTAATTCTAAACTAACCCGGGATGTAATCTTTCAATATATGCGATCTAAAAGGATTTCAGATAAAAATTGATAATAAAGATCATTCAATTATTATGAGAAAAGAATTCAATAAAGATAAACTATTTCACATAAAAAGTTAGATGAAACAGTTGTGGGAAAACATATCGCATATTAAGCTATTCATATTTCAAGTACAAATAAATAATTATCACCCTACAAAAATGCCAAATGATAGCTCAGATATTCAAAAATTAACATATAAACAACTAAACATAAATGTCACTTTTAACACAGAAACAGAAACAGTTAAGAGATAAAAGTACCATTTATAACTGGTTCTACTCATGAGCTAGAAGCAATAATGATTTATCTCTTTCTTAATCTAACATCTATCAAGAGTACAGAAATGCAACATCAGTAACAGATATTAGACACAGATATCAATAAATCTTGTTCCATTCATTTATCAAAAGCTCCTCTGAGGGTGCAGAAGTGCATGTTCTGAGGATAAGTTTTTGACAAATTTCAGGACCCTTCTCTAAATGCATGAGAAGGGTTTAAATACTAATAACCAAAATCTAAAAATAGTTTATTACAAAAATTTAGGATTCGGTTTAAATGACCATCCTTTTCCTAGGCAAAAATATAGTAAAACTAAAACTAAATCTAAAAATAAAGACTATCAATTTTCTACTTATGAATTTGATCTTTGATCTTGCAAGCATCCAGCATTGTTTTGAGAAGAGGTGGTTGGCCGACTTCAGATTTCAACTGCCCCGAAAAGACAGAATCAGCAAGTGTAGGAGCAATCTTCTCAGCAGAATTAATGATGCAACTAAGCACACTGCATTGACTGTGGGGTTTTACTAGATATGTCCAGTAAGAATCCCAGTTTAATCTTGTTAGTTCTTGAATTGACTTTACCTTTTCATCAGCCTTTTGCCTCCATTCTGTTTGTAATTGCTGCGCTTGCGGAAGGTGTCCCGAAATAATTTCTGAAATCAAATTAACTTTGTGCAAATTTTCATTTACACAATCAGTAATATTTCCTGCTGCTGTAGCTGCTTCCTCTGCTACTTTTTCTGCTTCTCTGAGTTGTACATCCCAATTGTTGAAGAGAAGTTCTTTATGATTATCATTGATGATCGGTGCTCCTGCTCTTCTTCCTTCCTCTGTCTTTTGACATGCCATATAATTAGTAACTCTTTCATTAGTTAAATCATAATCATGTCGTAATTCTACGACATGATTAGTGATTTTATCACTTTCTTGACAAAAAGAGTTGTATTGCGAGATTTTCTGGCATAATATGTCTTGCTGCTGCAGTAGTTTTTTGTTCAAAGAAACAGACTCTGAAATAAACTCTGGAAGCTTAGGGTCATCTTTGTGCTCTTCTTGGATAATCTGTATTTGTTTCTCTTTATCTGCCAAACTTTTTCAGATAACCAATTTGCATCTTTTGAAGCTCTTGCTGTAACTCTTCAAGTTTTATTTGTGCTTCACTGTTAGCACAAGCTTGTTTCAATTGTTGTTGCAGAGCTTGTATCTGATCTTCTTTTTGATTTAATAATAGCTTTACCTTAGATGCTTTATCAATAGTTGCGGAGGCATAAGCTCCTGTAATCTGAGATAGCTTGGCAAGATTGTCAGTTGGATCCGTAGTAGGATCCTTCCATAAGACATCTAATTGTTCTGCCTCAGTAGAGATTGAGCTCTCTAAATTTCTCTTTTTCCTCTGCTTCCTCACTACTGCTTTATACTGCGGGCTGTAGAATACGTCTAGAGGAGGAATGTCCTCTATATTGAGTACAATTTCAGAAGAGGGAGTGATAGGTATATGCTCAATTTCTATGATGGTGCCACCTATCCTTGTGCTTAAAACTTTTGTTGTCTGTACAGGGGTCTATATATTCTGTCCTTCTACTTTAAGCAATTGATTAAAATTTTCCCATTCTTTGTCTAGTTCAGTCCTGACTGTCGGTTGCTGTACATTGAGAGGTGGAAGATTCAACTGTGGAGTGGTAAAAGTCTGTTGTTGTGAAAGCTCTTTAGATTGAGCTGTATCCTTCACTGAGCTTTCATCATTATCAATCTTTTTAGAACGTTCAGAAGTCTCTTTATCAGACTTTGACTTAGAATTTTCTGTATTTGAGCTGCCACTAAGACTAACACTAGGAGTTGGTTCCCTTGCGGGTTCCAAGCGTAAATTTTTCAAAGGGATGGTAGTTAGTATTCTCTCTCTGTAAACTTTAAATTCCTGAAAATATTCTGGGGATAACTGTGTTTGAGCTAAATGTAAAACTTCTTTAAATGAACATTTTGTTTGAAACATATCATCAAAAGGATCTTCTTCTCCAACAAAAACTCTCACTTTGATTGTAGTGGTGAATTTTTTAACAACATCAATTGGATCAAATAACCTTCTCGAAAACTTGAACAGTTGTAAGCATGTAATATTGCTTACCTCTTTGAATGTGTGACCAACATCAAACAATGAAAATGCTCCATAGGCTACGGGAAATTGTGGCCAAATGCCCTTCTTTTTCTCCTTTAATTCCTTTGTCAAACCTCCTTCACCACAGGTTTGATAAGAAATCTCCCGAGCTACAAGTTTATCTGGAACATATAGGGGTAACACATGGGGGAAAGAAGACCTTCCAAAAACCCTCACATAAGTAAATAACTCTTCTCTGAACCATCTTGCGACAGAGAGAATGTCAACTTCTGCTTCCGGGGATAACCTTGGAGCATCCTTATTATACAATATTCTGTGCAGAGGCAACATTATGCCATGGAAAATTTTGTAAAAATGAGGGACAAACTTTGATTCCCACAACTCTTTGTGATAGACATGAATAGGCAAGGGATCGTGAATTGTCCATTGCCAACCCATCAAATGGAATTTAGAAACAAAACAAATTGAATCCATAACATAGGCAGATAGATAAAAAGGAGGATAAATCCTTTGGGAAGCAGTCTGTTTGGACCGGTAATTTAAAATGGCATTGGCTAAATTATCAGACAAGATTTTGGCCCAGTCTACAATTGTAGCGTTAACAACAGCATTCAACAAAGGGAGCCATTCATGCAAGACCATATTTATGT
The DNA here is from genome assembly GCA_034641835.2 of Pinus albicaulis. NCBI lineage: Eukaryota > Viridiplantae > Streptophyta > Pinopsida > Pinales > Pinaceae > Pinus > Pinus albicaulis. Next base: position 857,645,205 of record CM076575.1, on the reverse strand, counting down.
CAGGCTTTCCAAAAAGCCTGCATAACATAGCAACAGCAAAACAATATGGAGAGGTGAGCGAACCAGTACTGTACATACCGTGTTTGTTTTTCTTCAATGGTTCCTCTCTCTTGGTCCATTCCTTGGTGCATTCTGCCAAATTTGCATTTTCTCTGGCGAATTTCTCCATAAATTGTTTGTTGTAGGTTGCCTAAGGTTCCGGTAAGTGATACATAAGCCTCAAATCTTCTGTAGTGAATGACTCGATGAGTTTTTGTCCTGGAGTTCTAAATTGCCTGTTTGAAATATATGTGTTATCCAGCACCCATTTTATCATATCTGTATATGGAAGAATTCTTGGTCTTGCTGCTATTCTGTGAAGAAATGAACAAGAAAATTCCGTAAGAGACGCTTCAGAGGAATTACTTGATCCAGCAGTAGCCGCGACTTCCATTACCTTGGGTTTTTCTTCTTCGAGAAGATTATGCATGCCCTCCCAGGTAGTGATACCGGCGTCCTTGTTGCAAGCAGTATCTGCATACAGGGAAGCCATATCTTTGTTTTCAGCACTTGGAACTTTCTCTTTCTTACCCATAATGCTCTGTGAATGCTTTGTATAGTCTTCTACCCCTTCGCACCTGCGATGTTACGAATCAAGTGAGAGTAATGAGATGAGAAAGTTGACAGGATAGTTTTAAATGCTGAAGGCAGATAAAAACGTGAAACAACCTTTCAATAAAAAAAAATCCTTTCCATCAATGATTAACAATCCATTCATTAATTTTGACATCAAAGCACATAACGGATATTTATTTATGAAAATATTTACTTTGGACACCGCACTAGAAGAATCTGCGATAATGCGATCTGCGATTTGCTATGCAATATCACAAAATCGCAATATCGCGGATCACAATCATCGCAAATCGCAACATCCACAAATTGCAGTCTAATATCATCGCAAAATCGCAATATCGCAAAATCGCAATTTCACAAAATGTATCTTATTAAACAACTTTTCTACGATATGCGGTTTGCGATAAATATTTTAATGTCTAGTTCTTTGGGATCGCGCTATCGCAATATCGTGGAATCACAATTTTAAAAGAATATGCTTTGATAAATGATATCCATTTTTTGCGATGGATGCGGTATTTCTATTCAAAGAAAGATTATGCTTTGATCTATCATAAGGTTAGGTTTATTTTAAATATTTTCAAAGGAATTTCCATAAGTTAAGATAATAAGTTTTATTTGAGAAAGGAAATAAATTCTAAATTAATTTTTTGGATTTTTTGACTAAGGGTCCCCACTTATTTAGTATTATTACTAATATTAAATAAGAAGGGGGGTTGTTGTTGGCCACAACAGGTTCCTAAGACTGATTGGGCCAATAGTGTGCCCAACAAGGATCCAATGCAGCAGAACACATGGAGGAGGCACACCAATGAAGCAAACATGGAAGATTTTTCTTAGAAATTATAAATGAAAAAGGGAAAAAGGTGAGGTGAATTGGACAGAAATGAATGAACTTGAAAGGGATATAGAGAACTTAGAAGACAAGACTAATAATTCTTCTCAAACAACCCAGAAAATTAAGGTTTTGGAAAGATAGGCAAGAGAGATGAAATGAATATGTTAGGCCTCCATGATGACAGAAGAAATAAGGTTTGAAGAGATTGTTGTAAGTGACTTCTAAGGTTTGGAAAAGTAAAGTATCTCATTTCCTCAAAGGGAAATAATGAAAAGAGTATTAGTATGAGGAAGGTCAAGCCTTCATTTCCAGTCATTTGCACTCAATGATCAAATGAATAAAAGCATAGGGTTGAGTTTCAAGATGGAAAGCAAAAGTTATAATGAGGTTGTTGTTGTATAAATTAATGTGTCAAACTCCAATAACATCATAAAGGGCTAAATCATTATGTCATGGCACCTGCAAATCATAAGTGGCCAAAAGAGGAGATAGCATACATGATTGTGAAGACTATGGTACTCGTCAAAGATGGATTTATCATGCCTCGAGAAAATAAGTGAGAAGGGAAGAACACATGTTTTTAGGTCACCCACACTCATAAATGTAAAAATGGGTAAAAACATGGTTTCAACTTCACAATGCAAGAAAAAAGAGGTTTTGACAGTGCTAAGGTAAGGACAGGTCCCTCAAAAATGTTTTAAAGAGCTTACCATTACTGAATGAGCTAAAAAGATGTGTTATATTTCAAAATAACAGAGAGGGTAGTTTTTTGTTTTCTGTTATGTCAAAATGAGTGAAACTGTAATATTCCCAAATTTTCACCTGGTATTTGGAATGTTAGAGTTCTTGATTTTCTTAATGAATTAAGTAAATAAAAGGGTGGAGGGACCCATAATCCTCAATATGAATAAATATCCACTTTTTGTATGTGAATGTGGATTAATTAAGCCTAGATCTACATAATGAGGTAGTTGAGAAACTACTAATGTGAATGAAATTGGAGATTATGTCTCATTAATTGAGATAGATCATGGAGGTTGATACAGTCAACTAATATCTTGAAGATGTCAAACGGAATATCATGGAGCATTCATGATAAGTTGATGGAGGATGTTGTGCAATTAATGCACACATGATGGAGAGGGTGTACATTACACCTAGACATGATGCATGACTTGGTCAAACAGCGCAGTCGCACATCGAGGATCTTGTCCACATGCACAATGTAGTCTAGATGAGGGCCAAGGCATGGGAAGGATCAAACACTATATAAAGGAGATAAAGGCAACAATGGAGGACATGCTTGATATTATTTATGTTGAGGATCTTTTTAGATCTGGAATTGTCATGTGAAATTCCATTGTTTTCTTGGGTTGTTTAGCAAAGATTGCAAGTGTTGTTTAGCACAGGGTATTCCTGGTTGGGAATCCCACCTCTTTCTTTGAGTAGCTTTGGAAATATTATTGTACTTCATTCTACATCAGGCATTGGTGCCACATATCTTTTCCTACTTTCTGCAGAACATCCATATTCAAAAATTGTAGATTTCTGAAGATCGGTTTGGAAGGTGGAGGTTGTCTTCAGTACTTTAGCTGGAGAACTGGTGAAGGTTTATTCCTTTCACCTTGGGCTTAAATTTCAACATTCCCAGAGCTTCATTTCAAATCAGGCATCAAGCCAAAATTTATTGACCTTGTAATAGTAGTAATACCTTAAAGAATTACGTTTTCCATTTTGCAGATCCAAAAGGAGGAAGGAAGTTACTAGCATTTCAGCTAGTAATCCTGTGACGGATCATCCCCTCACCTTGCCATTAGTATTTCCATAATCCTGGAGTTTATTGCAGCATATTTCAGTAGGTATAAGACCTCTCTTTCCCTTACAGTGTAGCTTCTATGAGAAGTTGTGTTCCAGCAGCTGTAATCATCATTGGAGGATAAAAAAGCTAGATCTAGAGCTTCTAGCTTGTAGATCTGAAGGAGGGATCAGCCCTTCAAGATTAGATCTGATCGTGTGACATATTTCTGCCATCTATATGATAGATCTAGCTTCACATCTATAATTCCCATCATATCAATGATCAAATCCTAGGAGGGTGATTTTCCAAAGTTTTAGATCTGGAAAATCCTATCTAGGTTATATTGGGAACCCATCACATTGGCCAGATCTTGAATCTTACCATCATCAGAGCTCCAGATTTCAGTATATCTACATTTCCCTTTTCAGCCTACAGTTATATATTCATATTCTGTTGAAGGGACAACGCAGTATTTTCTCCCAGCAGCTCTCCAATTACACAGTGCCTACTTTTACATGTTTTCAGGGTGATTCTAGGCCATCTCTTTGGCTAGATCTACTCATATTTTGTACATTGTGTAACTAAATCATCTCCATATAATAAAATGGCTCAGATTCTCTATAAATTATGATGTTTTCTTGAGATTTATTGTTTACTTAGTTGCAATTCTTATATTCTGTTTAAGTATTACTGCATTATTCCCAGTTGGGAATATTACAGAAACAGATCCTCAAGGCTAAAAAAGGATCATTTCATTTCTCCAGCAAGCTTCCATCAAGAGAAAAAGGAGCCACTTAAATATTTTCAAGTCACCTGCACAGGAAATGTCAAAAAGTTAGTGAAAGATAAAAAGGCTCAAAAAAATTAGCAAAGTGGGTTTTTCTAAATTCAATTTATCTCCCTAGACTATAAAAGGCATTTTTTACCCTTCACTAAACTCATTGTGCACATAAAAAGACATCCAGAGCATCCAAGAGGGAAATCTTGGAGTTTCAGTGAAAATTTGAACAAGTTTCCCGGTGCTACATGTTCGTGCAGGCACTATGCTTTCAGCGCCCGGTGCTACACGTTCGTAAATTTTTACAGTGTAAATTTACACTACGCTACGTGTTCAAATGGGCACTACCCATTCACCTAGGGAGAGCCAGAGAACCAGAGAACTTGGCCGGCGCTACGCATAGGGAGAGCCCGATAGGAAAAAACACATTCAGGGACTGTGCTCGGGAGGCCCGAAAAGCCTCAACGCATTCAGGTACTGCGCTCAAGAGGCCCAACACCCAAGAATGCGTGCAAGAACTGCCCGTAGGAAATAAGGTACCTAACAGTGTGTGACGGCGCTGCGCCTAAGCCAGAAACCCTCCTCCATTTGCAAATTGTCAAAAACACCACAAAAGAGCACCTCCATGCTACATCCAAGGACCTGCAAAGACACCAAAAGTTGGTAGGTGGATTTTTTTCCTTCTCCTCTAGTGAATTTCATGATTTTATGATTAAGGGAATTGACTAAACCATAGTGACTAGAAACCCTAAGTCCTCATGAAAAAAACATTTTTTTGACCTCCAAACAAGAATTTATTAGTAAAAAAAGGTGTGAATTAGGGTAATTACAATAAGTTGGAGTTAACCCTTCATAAAAGCTTAAGGGGGATCAGTCATAAACCCACACCTCCATCCCACTCACTTACAAAAACTATCTTTCACCATCATTTCATTTCAATCCTCCTACCAAGTTCCACAAGCAAGCCTAAGGTTGTTTAAAGACAATAGAAATCAAAATGTCAGCTGAAGGAGGGAGTGTTAGCAGTGAAGGAGACCAAGTGCCTATGAGGCAGAGACATAAAGGTGGTAAGGTCAACATATTTGAACCCCAAGACACTATGGAGCTTAATTCCTCTCCCGTGATTATCACATGTTTCCAAAATGTAGGGTGTTTTTAGTTTTGTGAAAGATTTCAACAAGTACAAAATCACCCAGAGCTCACAAGGCTATTCATTCTTAACCTACATAAAAAACAAGCAAGCTTGGCATGGGTGAACTTTGAACTCTCTTCAGATACCATTGCCAATGCTGCAAGTATACCCAATGTTGGTGAAAAATGGTTCGAAAGAGCAAGGTTGGACATGAACTGCTATGAGCCATTTCTCAAACTGAAATACAAGGAAGGTTGAAAAAATATTTTCCCTTTCCCACACCTGTTGGAGAGGTATACACCGTTGATGAGGGTCATCATGAAATATTTTACCTATGAGGGAAGGTATTCTAGACTCTACTCGTATCATATTAGATTTCTCATGCACTTCACTAGGGTCAAGATGCTTCATTTTCCCTAGTACCTCTATAGGAGTATTGACAAGATGTCTTCTATTGTTTGAAGGAGGAATTATTCCCAAAAAATGAAAATTTTGGTCCATCACTCCTTGATCAAGATGGTTGTGCTACATCAATTGGAGAAAAAAGGCATACCATGGGAGGTGTTCATTGCTCATGAAATATTCACAAGCCCACAACCTCAACATCATCCAAATTTTCCCTCATCATCTCATCCTCCTCCCTCTATTCCTCCATCACCTCCTATTTACCACACCTCATCATCTACACAATTATCCTCTCCTCAAGAAAACCTCCCTTCCTCATCTTCTCATAATGCATCAGATCAAGAAGGAAGTGGTAGTAAACAAGAAAGTGACCATGAGGGTAAGGGTGACAATGAATTAGGCCATGATAATGAAAGTGATGATGAGTCAAGCCAACAAGAAGCAGAAAACATGGAAACAGAGGGAAAGGATAACAATGAAGAAAATGAGGACGCTGATAGTGGAAATGGATTAAGCAGTGATGAAGAAGAGGTCAACAATGAAGCAGAAGACATGGAGGTAGATGATATTTAAGATGAGGCAAGTGACAAAGAGACAGAGGATGATTCTAAGGATAACAGTGAGAGTATGAGCCCTAATGATAGTCAAAATAGTGAGGCTCATAGTCATGACATAGATGAGGGAAAAGATGAAGAGAGCAAACAAAATGAAGATGATAACAATGAATAAAATGAAGAGACTGAAGACAAAATGGACACCAATGAAGCAAACATCAGTGAGGAAGAATACAATCATGACAGTCATGAAAAAAATCATGACAGTCATGAAAACAATGAAGAAAATGAAGATGTTGATAGTGAAAATGAATATCACAGCAATGATGAGGCAAGCAACTACAATGAGGAACAAAATGAAAGTGCAGAAATCATTGAAGAGGCTAAAAGTGAGGTTGATGTTGAAGGTTTTGGGGTTCCCATGTTTTGGAAAGTTTGGCAATACCAAAAGATGAGACAAAATTAGAACCACTTTCAGACCTCAGGATCTAGCCCTCCTAGGTCCAGAGAGGGATCTCTCTATATAGGAAAATGTATATGTCTTTGACACTTTGTTTTAAGGTTTTAGGCTAGTTATAGGCATGGGTTTGTTTTTTTAATTGTTTGGTTGTTGGGAATCAGGAAGGAAGGGTTCAGTACAAGAAAAAGGCTGAGAAAAGAGGATTTTAGGAAAAGGAGAGGTAATTCAGAGAGCACTCGAGACCATTGGGAAATGGAGTCAGGAAAGGGTTTACTTGCTATTCAATATGCAAAATTTCAGTTGGGCTAGTCATATAAAGCATAGGATCTTCAAGATGATAGTGTGGCATGAAATGGTAAGAAAGCAGGTGAAAGGCAAGGAAACCTTCAAGGTGACCAATCAGGAATCAGGTCTAAGGACAGGAAATGCCATTAGACACCTGTGACCCAACTCCTAAAGGTTAAATCTTCAGACAAAAGAAACATCAAAGATTTAAACACAAAGGTGAAGGCCTAAGATCAGAGAGAGACTTTGAACTCTCAATTCTTCGGCATCCAACTTAAGGGAAATTAGAAATATTCAATTAATTGAAAGGGCTCTAATGAGATAGAATCAGTGTTCTAAACTCCCAACATCACAATTCATTCAATTAAATCCTACCAGAACATATAAGAACAGATTCATTAATTCATACATCAGCTAGCAGTAAATATTAGCCACTACACTGGTTAAATTAACTTGAATCAGTACTCAGATAACACAAATAGAAAAAAAAATCAAAGGTAGGGAGAGAAGAAAAATAGGGTACCATGCAAGGGTAAATCCTATGCCAGATTTCTGATGCATACCAGAAGAAATAAAGTATGATTGAATTACAAAGGAAAACAGGGACAGAGATAGAAAAACATCACCACTGCTTTAAATCAGGATCCAAAGAAATGTGCTTGTCATATTAAAGAGAAATACCAGTCATGTAAAAAATTTCCAACAACTTGATACTTAGTCTGAAAACATCTTCCTCAGCCTATCTTACAACTTTACACAGAGAACCATATCTCAAGAGAAACAACTTACAATTCACTGATATCCGATCAACAACCCTTACACTGAGTTTCCTCATGAGTTTTATAGCTGAAAGAAAGGCAGAGAGGGTAGATGAAAACACTAAATGAAACATTAAAATAGGGTAGAAGAAGAGGTTCGAGGCCCATTCTATTTTAATATCTGAGCATTAATCTTCAGTACTCTTTGGGAGAAAGAGTGGTCTTCGACAGGCTGAAATTTGCTCTAGGTATGTCTTGATGTGATTTCGCTGCAATACTTGTAGTAATCTGATGAATAATAAAAAGGTAGATAAATTACTATGAGGCCTGCCATAATGTGTAAAAAATGCTCTGGTAGCATTAGGACTGTTGTTAAGGGGAAATATTCTCGGGGACACAATGTAGAATAAAGACAGTATGGGTACTGTGTCCTTTCTTGGGAGGAAACTTCTGCCGATGTGAAACACTGATGATATTTTTTTTTTTTACGTTAGGCCTCATTAGGCCCTTTGTGATAAGCATGAGGTCTTAAATCTGGTACATTTTCCTTTTAAAAAATGAATCAGAGCTTAAATTCTTCGATTACAGGCATTAAGCTCTCTGATTATCCACTGATACTCTTTGCCACTTCATGACTATCTATGACTGTGAAATCTGGGTTTTAATGATGTTGGAGAGGTTTTACAGAGTTTAACTCTGTTTCTTTGATGAAAAATTAATTTTTAACACCTTCCCAGGAATTTCTCTATGATCACTGGCTCTAAAATACTTCATCTGCGCTCTGCACCACTATAACAGTGACCATGAGTAATGGCGGTTTTCACCGCCTGTAACCTGCAAAAGCACACAAATCCGTTAAGAAATCCATGCAGTGGGAGGATGGATGTGGCAGAATGCCATGATGATGGAAGTGCAATGGAATCGAATGTTGTGGATGCAATGGAAAGCGGTGGAAACATGCAGCAAAAAAGTGAAAATTGATCTGATGAAAGTTGGGCGAAATGAAAAATTTTAATGTAAAACATTAAAATTTTAATGCTTGGTGGGATGAGACAATTTAATGCAAAATGAAAGGTTTGGACCTTTCAAATAAATAAATAGAAAATGCGTGGAAAAAATATGAAATGGGCGGATATGATGGCACCCGGTCATGGGTGGAGGATGATTCAATCAGGAACCGTCAGATCTCAGGAGGAGATCGACGGTCAAGATGGTCCGATGCAATGTTGCGGTTGCGCGATGGGAAATAATGAGTGGGACACGAGATGCAATGAGGGCCATTGATCAAATCAGATCAACGGCTGGGATCCATAGATGAGGATTCGGGCATAAAGTGGGGAAGTGGTTTTAGGAATGAAAACCGTTGTTTTCGCGCTGCAAAAATGTGGTTTAGAAATTTCTCCAAAATCACGCGATATCGCTTGCCGCTTGCCACGTGTCTTTTTAAAACCACTTATATCGTGCAAATTTGGAGCATTGAACTCTGGATGATGAAAAAACATGAAATTACTGCAGGTCGTTGGATCTAGGACCTTGAGATCCGACAGTGGGAGGAGAAGCGATCTGAAGAGGAGCATGGTCAGTTAAAGTGTGGGCCGACCAAAGATAGTTTAATTGTGGATTGTCTGATCTAAGCGATGGACAGTCAGGATCTGGAGAGAGAAACACAGGCAGAGGATTATGGTTAGTGGGTGGAAAAAATCTGATCCGTTAGATCATAAGGGCAGACGACTGCGATCTAATCGGAGGGGAGTGATGGAGGTGGCCAAAATCCGATGGGCAATGGAGCGATTGGCCTTGGACCGTCGGATCTATGAGAGATCGATGGCTGCGATTGGATCGGAGGAGAAAAATTGGGGGATGCATGGCTGAATGAGGGTGAATCCTGACTATTAGTTCTTGTGGATTCAATGACCAGGATTGCGTCAGAGGATCGCAATTGGGAGGGACAGAGGGTGGCACAGTTTAAAATTTGTGATTACAATCGAAGCAAGGATGCGAGGGTCGTCGGATTGAAAGTGAATCGACAGTGGAGAAGGTCATCGGAGGATTTATTAAGGAGTGTGATGGGAGTGTTGTGAGCTTTGCGCATACCGTCATATCTGTTAAGATTGACGTTTTGAGGTCACTCCCGAGGTTCATAGAACAAATACACTATCGCATCGGAGTTTTTCATTTTAACACAGGAATGCACTCCCGAATATCTCTCCGATTGCGATAAACGCCTTATGCTTTAGTGCTTGGTCTTAGCACTTGAGCTTATGGAGGGGAAGTGGTTAGGGGCTGGCTGAAAGGGGCTAGGCCTGCACATGGAAAAATATGGGTTTTAAGCCAAAAACAGAGCCTTTAAGGCTAAAATTAGGCTTTCGGTTGGGGGAAAAAAGGGAGTTGCAATCAAATGAAAGTATTTCACTTGGTTTAAAAGGAAGAATTTGATGGTTTGGGAAAATTAGAGGATGGAGGGTTGGGTAAACTTATTTGAGATACAAGGGGAAAATGGAGGCTTTTCTGAGCACAATTTTTTCACAGTTAGTGAGGCTTTTTGGATGGAAACAACAGTGAAGATATTCTCAAAGGCAATGGACACACAAAGGCTTCAAGGATGAGAGATTTTCATAGGAAATGTATCTCTTGAAGGCTCAAAAACAATTTAGCCACCTGTTTTCTTGACAAAAAATTCATAGGTGGCTAACAATGGCTCCACATGGGGATGGCTTCTTCTTGAAGAAGTCAAGAATTCATTAAATAAATCTTTGGAGTAGGCCAGATGCCTGATCTTTGAACCATCTTTCTTCTTTGATTTAGCTGTTACAAGCATGATGGATATTAATCAACAGAAACATTCCCCAAACAATCTACCTACCCATCCTACAATCCTAACATTTTTTCTTCAAGGTGCATTTGAATTTGCAGACCTTCTTCATCATTTTTTTTTATTGAAAGCAGAAAAAAAACTAGTCTAATTCTACTCCCCTTTTCATTCCATGAGGCTAGATTAAAATATTGGCCTCATATGTTTCTACCAAATCTAATATCCGTTGGGATTAAAATAGCCCAAACAGATTTCTTCTCTACATTCTACAACAGAAATTTAAAAACAGTCAAACTAGGATTAGACAATCTAGTTTGTTGTGGATCCAAGGCATAAAGATAGTTGCACATGGACTGAAAATGCAGAAAATTGGAGACAAAATTTCGAAGGGTTGAAATATGAAGCTTTGAAGCATCCTTCTTTTGTCCATGACTCAAGTTTTGAGCTTGTTAGAGTCACTTTCCCACTTCATCTCAACTCCGGTTTTGGGCTTGTTGGAGCTGATCCCTTTCTCCTTTGTTGTTTCATATTTTGAGCGTTTTAGGTCCAGATTCCTTTACTTTCTATGGCTTAGGTTTTGATCATGTTAGAGCCAATATTTTGTACTTTATAGGTCCAAGTTTTGAGCATGTTTGAACCTCTCCTTCTCTGTTTTTGGAAACATTTTTCTCTTTTCTTGAAAATAAAACACAGCAATTCTATTTACAATGAAAATGCAACTAGAAATCAGAAATCAACAGTAGTAGTGTTTGAGAATCCTGCCATTGACAGGACCCCCACAGATCTTTACCATCAATCTCTTGCATAATAAAGGCATTTGGACCCACAGTGGCCTATATGATGTATTGACCTTGCCACAAGCTGTCAAATTTGTCGTACTTTCCTTTGTCCTCTCTCCTGGAGTCCCACTTCAGAACTTTATCTCCAATTTTGAAGTCCGAAGCCTTCGTTCTCTTATCAAATAATTTCTTAATATTTTCCTGAACTTTCAAAGCTCTGTTATAGACCTCTTCTCTTGTTTGTTGGAGATGAATTGTATGATTTATCCTCCTTACCATACTGTCCTCTTCTGTCTGGATCTCTTGGACTAGTTTAATCACTGGTATCCCAAGGCTAGTTGGGAATACTACCTTCGTTCCATACACAAGCTGATATGGTGACATGCCAATGGATTTTTTTTTTGTAAGCCTGTCAGCCCACAAAGCATGCACTAACTTGCTATGCCATGACTTTTTGTTCTCTTCCAGCAGCTTTTTGATGATGGTTACCAAGCTCTTGTTTGATGATTCAGCTAACCCATTACCTTGTGGGTAATAAGCAGTTGAATGAATGAGTGCTATTTGGTACCTGTGATAGAAATCAATCATTTTCTTGTATCCAAAAGTATCAACGTTATCAGTGATTATTTTTCTTGGGCATCCAAACCTAGAGAGGATGTGGTCTTCTAAGAACTTGATGATAATATAATCTATGTCATTCCTAGAAGGAATGGCCTTTATCCACTTTGTGAAGTAGTCTATGGCTGTAAGGATCCACTTGTGTTGTGCAGAAGAAACAGGGTGTATTTCCCCTATGAATCCTAGGCCCCATTGCAAAAAGGGACCCTCAACAGTAATGGGTTGTAATGGTAAAAGGAGGATTTTTCTCTTGCCTTCGAAAATCTGGAATTTTTGGCAGGCAATTATCATTTTGTGTATATCGTTGAACAGTGTAGGCCAGTAATAGCCAACTCTGAGTATTTTGTTAGCAGTGGCTTTCCAACTCAAGTGACCTCCACACTCCCCTGCATGGAACTCCTGTTTAATCCTCTCTACTTTAGTTTCAGTCAAACATTTAAGCAATAGACCATTTGCATTTTTCCAGTATAAACATTCATTCAATATGAAATATTTTTTTGCCTTTAGCTTTAGGAATCAGGCCTTAGTTTTTTATAGTTCAGGAGGGGCATTGAGGTTTGTGAGCACATACAGGATATTAGAATACCATGGAGAGTTTTGAAAATTTTCCTCAATTGTTGGATCAGGCAATCCTTCCTGTTCATCCACAGCATCTACCATGTTAATGTTAAGGGCTTGTAAATTTGATTCAACCATTAGTTGAGCTAAGCCTTGACCTTTGATAAATTTTGTGGGTTTTATTTCCAGGTCATATTCTAAAATCACAACGATCCATTTGTCCCTCTTTCCATCTAGATCTTGGGACAAGATGTCTTTAACCACTATGTTAGGCATGTAGGCTATGGTATGTGAATGCAGTATATACACCCTAAAGTCCTTCAAGGCCTTTACCAAGGCGTAGGCCTGCTTTTCCATTATGTTATATTTCAAGGGTGCATCCCTCAGGGACTTGCTGAAAAAAGAAATAGGTTGTTCCGTTCCCTATGGATTTTTCTGTAGTAGAACTGCAGCCACTGTATGCTCGGAGGAAAATGAAAATATTAGGAAATCCTTTTTGAAATCTGGGCTGATTAGGACAGGAGCCTAGGTGAGTGCAATTTTAACTGATTCAAAAAAAATTTTAGCCTCTACAATCCACTTAACCCCTACAACTATTTTCAACATGTTAGTCAAATTCCTGAGGTGCTCAGCTAAGTTGGGAATAAACCTCCTTAGGAATTTAATTTTCCCAATAAAGGACTGTAACTCTTTAATTTTTCTCGAGTGTGTGATCTGTAGTATTCGCCATTCACTTGTTTAATGATTAACTCAGAGTCTCCATGCACAGATATCCTACGGGCTCCTAGTTTTCTTAGTAAATTTAGGCCCGGGATAAGAGCCTCATAATCTGCGATATTTTTTGTACACTTGAAGTTCAGATTGAAGGCATGACTCTCTACATAATCACTCTCAGTGTTATGTAACCACACTCCCGATCCTGCAGTTTTTCTAGTGCAAGACCCATCGAAATTCATTTCCCATAAGGGATCATTTTCGTGTTTATCATTGTTTTCTTCTCTAACATTGTTTCCATTGTTATGTTGTAATATAGGATCCGTGTTATGGTGTGGAGGGTTTTTTTCTTCATGTGGTGTATGAGCTTCAGAGGGGTGACTAGCCAGTTGTTTTCATTTTGTTTCTTGTTCACTCTAAGTTTCAGATTCAGTGCACTATCTAGAGGGTTCTTCTTCATTTTCTTCCAAGTCCAGAGTGGCCATTATGTTAAAATATATGGGCATTGTCTCATGGTTGGTATCTCTGTTTTCTAATTCTTTCTCTTCTAAGGATTTATCATTACAACGGATAAAGGAGTCCAGATCTGTGTGTACATAGTATTGTTGGAAATACTGAGAGCGGGGGTGAATCAATATTTCTTTCAATTAGAGCATTAGTTAATCTTCAATTATTATCAGTGTTTGTACAATGATAACAACAAACAAGAGGAACACAAATGCACATAGTTTTTAAGGTGGAAACCCACTCCGGGACAAAAACCACCTAATTCTTTTCTAATAATTCTTTTCAACTCTAATTGAAAATAAAGCTCCAACTTCCTAGAATCTAGAAAAGCATTCTTCTCCAGCTCCCACTAGATGGACGCTTCAATGCCCGAGATTCTTCAGTAGTCACTGAACAGATGCTATGAGGGGGAACCTCTGAATAGATGCTATTAGGGGGTAGGCATTTGAACCATTTCTTCACATCACCTCATAAACTCTGGGAAAATATTCTCATTTTGACTGTCTCATCATATATTTCCATATAGTCAAAAGAATATTCCATCCTATCTACATGGTGTTGAGCCGTGGTAGACTCTTTTGCGATGAAGTGTGGAATATTTGATTGGTAATCATTCGTAGGGGCACTAAGGGTTGTGGTAACACCATAGGTGCATACCGGGCTTCCATGACGATGTTATGAGGGGCTACAGGATTAGCTTGAGTAGCTGATATGTGGATGGCAGGGATACTAGGACTAGCAGAAGTCTGTAGGGCTGATTTAGGATGATAGAGCCCCAAGTTTTGAATGAAATGAATATCTGGAGGTGTAGATGGAGGGGTCCCTCTGTCCCTACTATGTTGACCACTGTGAGATGGTGAACCTGGGACCTTAGGGTCTGGCTGGTCTAGAGTACTGAATGACCTAGATCTGGGTAAACCATTTTGAAAATCTAAGTCAAACAGAGGGTTTGATAGAGCTGTAAAGTCTTCTGGTGCAAAGTTATCTCTATGGATGTGTCTGGAAATAGTTGGCCTTCTAGGTGTAGGAGCTCTCTTTAGAATGCTCTCGGGGTTGTCAACTATTTCAGGTGGGTCTGGGGTAGGTTGAGCTCTTGTATGAATGGTTCTTGAAGCCAAAATGTTGTCTTCCAACAAAGCAGCTTAATCCTACTTGTTACTCCTAATATGGATGATGTTGCTATGGAGGCTGGTCTCCCAGTGGAGTCTTTCATCAACATAGATAATGAGCAGGCCTACTGATCACCAGTGGAGACTTTAATCATTAAGGAACTATGGAGTCGCCAGGTGGAAGGTTAAGAATGTTTCAAGGAGGTATATTATCCACCATAGTGATTAACCACCAAAATAAGGTTACTTTAGTCTTCTTTGAGTTCTTATAAGTGTTTAAATGTGTGTCTTACTCAAAGATTCCCCAGTGGAGTCGCCATTATGTTGGGGTTCCCATGTTTTCGCAAGTTTGGAAATACCAAAAGATGAGACAACATCAGAACCACTTTCAGACCTTAGGATCTAGCCCTCCTAGGTCCAAAGAGGGATATCTCTATATAGGCAAAGGTATATGTCTTTGATGCTCTGTTTTAAGGTTTTAGGCTAGTTACAGGCACGGGTTTGTTTGTTTAATTGATTGGTTGTTGGGAATCAGAAAGGAAGGGTTCAGTACAAGACAAAGGCTGAGAAAAGAGGATTTTAGGTAAAGGAGAGGTAATTCAGAGAGCACTCGAGACCATTGGGCAATGGAGTCAGGAAAGGGTTTACTTGCTATTCAATATGCAGGCTTTCAGTTGGGCTAGTCATCTAAATCATAGAATCTTCAAGATGATAGTGTGGCATGAAATGGTAAGAAAGAAGGTGAAAGGCAAGGAAACCTCCAAGGTGACCAATCAGGAATCAGTTCCAGGGACAGGACATTCAATTAGACACCTGTGACCCAACTCCTAAAGGTTAAATCTTCAGACAAAGGAAACATCAAAGATTTAAACACAAAGGTGAAGGCCTGAGATCAGAGAGAGACTTTGAAATCTCAATGCTTCGGCATCCAACTTAAGGGAAATTAGAAAGATTCAATTAATTGAAAGGGCTCTAGTGGGCTCTAGTGAGATAGAATCAACATTCTAAACTCCAAACATCACAATTCATTCAATTAAATCCAACCAGAACATCTAAGAACAGATTCATTAATTCATACATCAGCTAGCAGTAAATATTAGCCACTACACTGGTTAAATTAACTTGAATCAGTACTCAAATAACACATATAGCAGAAAACATCAAAGGTAGGGAGATCAGAAACATAGGGTACCATGCAAGGGTAAATCCAGTGCCAGATTTCTGATGCGTACCAGAAGAAATAAAGTATGATCGAATTACAAAGGAAAACAGGGACAGAGATAGAAAAACATGACCACTGCTTTAAATCAGGATCCAAAGAAATGTTCTTGTAATATTAAAGAGCAATACCAGTCATGTACAACATTTCCAAAAACTTGATACTCAGTCTAAAAACATCTTCCTTAGCCTATCTTACAACTTTACATAGAGAACTATGTCTCAAGAGAAACATCTTACAATTCACCGATATCTGATCAACAACCCTTACACTGAGTTTCCTCGTGAGTTTTATAGTTGAAATAGAGGTAGAGAGGGTAGATGAAAACACTAAATGAAACATTAAAATAGAGTAGAAGAAGAGGGTTGAGGCCCATTCTATTTTAATATCTGAGCATTAATCTTCAGTACTCTTTGGGAGAAAGAGTGATCTTCGATAGGCTGAAATTTACTCCAGGTATGTCTTGATGTGATTTCGCTGTAGTACTTGTAGTACTCTGATGAATAATCAAAAGGTAGATAAATGACTATGAGGCCTGCCATACTATGTAACAAATTCTCTGGTAGCATTAGGATTGTTGTCAGGGGGAAATCTTCTCGGGGACACAATGAAGAATAAAGACAGTGTGGGTACTGTGTCCTTTCTTAGGAGGAAACTTCTGCCGATGTGAAACACTGATGATATTTTTTTATGTACGTTAGTCCTCATTAGGCCCTTTGTGATAATAATGAGGTCTTCAATCTGGTACATTTTCCTTTTAAATAATGAATCAGAGCTTAAATTCTTTGATTATAGGCATTAAGCTCTCTGATTATCCACTGATACTCTTTGCCACTTCATGACTGTCTCTGACTGTGAAATATGGGTTTTAATGATGCTGGAGAGGTTTTACAGAGTTTAAATCTGTTTCTTTGATGAAAAATTAAATTTTAACACCTTCCTAGGCATTTCTCTATGATCACGGGCTCTAAAAGACTTCATCTGTGCTCTGCGCCACTATAACAGTGACCATGAGCAATGGCAGTTTTCACCACCTGTAACCTGCAAAAGAACACAAATCCGTTAAGAAATACATGCAGTGGGAGGATGGATGCAGTGGAATGCCATGATGATGGAAGTGCAATGGAATCGAATGTTGTGGATGCAATGGAAAGCGGTGGAAACTTGTAGCAAAACAGTGAAAATTGATCTGATGAAAGTTGGGCGAAATGAAAAAATTTAATGTAAAACATTAAATTTTTAATGCTTGGTGGGATGATACAATTTAATGCAAAATACAAGGTCTAGACCTTTGAAAGAAATACAAAGAAAATGCATGGAAAACATATGAAATGGGAAGATATGGTGGGACTCGGTCATGGGCGGAGGGTGATTCAATCAGGATCGTCGGATCTCAGGAGGAGATCGACGACTGAGATGGTCCGACGTAATGTTGCGGTTGTGCGATGGGAAATAATGAGTGGGACACAAGATATAATGAGGGCCATTGATCAAAATAGATCAACGGTCAGGATCCATAGATGAGGATTCAGGCATAAAGTGGGGAAGTGGTTTTAGGAATGAAAACCGCTGTTTTCGCGCTGCAAAAACGTGGTTTAGAAATTTCTCCAAAATCACGTGATATCGCTTGCCGCTTACCACATGTCTTTTTAAAACCACTTATATCGCACAAATTTTTAGCATTAACCTCCATATTCTGAAAAAATGTGAAATTACTGCAGGCCATTGGATCTAGGACCTTGAGATCCGGCGGTGAGAGGAGGAGCGCGATCTGAGGAGCTGCATGGTCGGTTAAAGTGTGGGCCCACCAAAGATGGTTTAATTGTGGACCATCCGATCTAAGCAATGGAAGGTCGGGATATGGAGAGAGAAACACAGGCGGAGGATTATGGTTAGTGGGAGGATGAAATCTGAGTCGTTAGATCATAAGGGGCAGACGACTATGATATAATCGGAGGAGAGCGATGGAGGTGGCCAAAATCCAATGGGAGATAGAGCGATTGGCCTTGGACCGTCGGATATCTGAGAGATCGACGACTATGATTGGATCGGAGGAGACCAATCGGGGGATGCACGACGGAATGAGGGTGAATCTTGACCATTGGTTCTTGTGGATTCAACGACCAGGATCGTGTCGAAGGATCGCAATCGGGATGGATGGAGGGTGGCACATTTTAAAATTTGTGATTGCGATCGGAGCGAGGATGCGAGGGCCGTCGGATTTAAAGTGAATCGACGGTGGAGAAGGTCATTGGAGGATTTACCAAGGAGTGTGACGGGAGCGATGTGAGCTTTGCGCAGACCGTCAGATCTATTAATATCAACGATGGAGATCACTCCCAAGGTTCATAGAACAAATACACTATCGCATTGGAGTTTTTCGTTTAACACAGGAATGCGCTCCCGAACATCTCTCCAATTGTGATAAGCACCTTATGCTTTAGCGCTTGGTCTTAGCACTCGGGCTTATGGAGGGGAAGTGGTTGAGGGGCTAGCCGAAAGGGGCTAGGCCTGCACATGGAAAAATATGGGTTTTTAGCCAAAAATAGAGCCTTTAAGGCTAAAATTAGGTTTTCGATTGGGGAAAAAAGGGAGTTACAATCAAATGAACAGATTTCACTTGGTTTAAAAGGAAGAATTTGATGTTTTGGGAAACTTAGGAGGGATTTTTGAGGTTAAATGGGAACTTTTGCAGAGATACAAGGGCAGATGAAGGCTCTTTGTAGCACATTTTTTTCACAGACAGTGAGGCTTTTTCGATGGAAACATCAGTGAAGATCTTTTCAAAGGCAACGAACACACAGAGGCTTCAAGGATGAGATATTTTCATGGGAAATGTATCTCTTGAAGTCTCATAAAACAATTCAGCCACCTTTTTGCTTGAAAAAATTTCATAAGTGGCTAACAGAAGGTAAAGAGGTAAGTAGTAGTCCAGGTGATGAAGGGGAAGACATGGAAACAAATGATGGCAGCCATGTTGAAAACACCAAAATGAGCAGAGTTGAGCCTTTTTCATTGGTATACCAAAGAGGGGAAAGGCATGTGTTTTTTGCCTGTAAAAGGCAAGGGGACATGCCTTCCACATCCACTAAGCCACTTGATAAAGGCAAAGAAAAGGTAAAGGAAGAAGAAGAAGATTAGCAGGAGCTTAAACAAGGATTTGACATCAATGACCTTCATAGTGAAAATGAAAAGAAGGAGAGGGCCACTAGAATACTGCTCCAAAGCAAAGATGCAGAAATTAGGGATCTAGAAAGATGCCTTGGTATGGCCATGCATAACATTGAGTATTATAAGAATGAAAACAAGCAGTTGAAGAATCAAAGAGGGACCTTGACCTCCAAAAGAAGATGACCAAGCATTATGCATTGCAAAATCAAATTGCGAAGGCTAAGCTCAAAGAGGAAAAAGACCAAGAAAACCTCTGAATCTTGGCTGAATTTTCTCTACAGTCCTCCCAAACCCCATCAGGAAGATATCCACCAATTTTTGGAAATTTTTGACAAATTTTGGTTTTTTGCAAATTTTGAGGCCTCTAGGCACAACACCCTTGGCGTTACACTTTCACCTCAGGCATATTTAGGATAAAAAAATTGCATTATGGAATCCTCACCTCAATTACAGTATTATTACCAAATTTTAGAGCATTTGGAGCATTTTTGGCCCCTCAAAAGGCTAACAAATACCTCATTTTTCACCTTTCTGCCTCATTTTCAGGCCTGGCGCTATGCCTAGAGAATATTTGGGAGATTTAATTTTTGGAAATTTTAATAAATCCAAATTAGAAAAACAAGGGAATTTTTGGAAATTAGACTCAGCATGCTTTCCAATGGGCCATCACAGAGCCAATTCTGACATCGGGAAGGTCATCAAAAATTGGTTGCAAGTGGACCCATGTTTTCCCATGCAGGTGCTACACGTTCAGACCTCTGTGCTGCGTTTTTAGCCAAAAAGTCAAAAAAACACACTCATTTATGGAAAAATGATATTTTATTGTTTTTTGGGGCAAATAACTCCAAAGCTAGGTGCAAGGAGTTATTTTTGCATTTATTTTATGAGATATTTTGTGCCTTGGACCTTGCATGGTCTCTTAGGCATAAATGACATTTATGGGTGTTTTTGACATTTTCAAACCCTATTTAGGGTTTTTGACCTCCTTTTCTAGATAAATAGAGCATGAGGGCCTTATTGTAAAATACCTGAGTGTTTATGGAGAAGGCTTGGTTGTCAGATACCTGAGCTTGGTTAATGGTGACGTGCTTCTATTCAATTCTTGTTTTCTTATGTATCATTGTTTTTCATCCTTCTATATTGCAGTAGGACAAATATTTTAGACTAAGAAATGTTTTTCAAAGGCACCTTAGCTCTGTTTTTTCTTCATTGCCGCTATGTTTTCCTCTACTAGGTCAGTTTAGAGAATTCTTAGCTGCTCTCTAGACCCACCCAAGCTTGTTTATCTTATGAATGGTTCAATACAGTATATATCAAGGATGTTTTGTGGTTATCCATGCTTGTTTGATGTCACCAAAACATTTTTCTTGAGATCTTTCTTTGAAGTATCAGTAATTAGGTTTTTCCAAAGAGGTTGTTTCGATCATACCCTTTGTCCATTATTGAAAAGTTGTTTTGGAGGTCTTTATGGCTATGATCAATGATGTGTAGGAGTTCCCTCTTCTTTTATTAAAGTTATATGTTTATCTTAAATTTTTTTTCTAACCTTGAAGGTGAAATCATTAGAATTTAAATAAGTTTCTTGCCTTCTATAGTTCACCAGATTGTTTGTCTTAAACGCTTATTTGCTTGAGTTGAATCAAAGATTTATTGGTTTGCCCTGTCTTATGATTACTTATTTATGCTAAATAGTGTTGAAGGCCCTTCTTGTTAAAGTATTTGACAAAGGATTATTAACTTCCCTTTGCCCTACTTTGTTCACAAACTTGATGTTCATCTCATCTTACAGAAACCTTGAAAATTCATTTGACCATGCTAGATTTGCCCTGTGATGCACCATGTTTCATTGTTGAACTTTCCATGACTTTTTATAGACTACATAGCCCAATGATTTGAATATTTCATCACTCCAACTATTCTACTTGATAATATACCCAACCAAAAAAAACAAACAAACTCTAAGCTTAACAACTAGCCTAAAATCAAACACTGAAAGCAAACAAGTTCACATCCTTTGCATAAAATAGAGAGAGCCCACTCTAAGTCTAGGAATGCTAGGTCCTAGGACTCCAAAGACTAGTCTGATGTTACCCATGTTCATTTATTCTCACCAACCTAACAAATTATGGGGACCTAACATAATGGCGATCACGACGGGACCTTCTGATTAAGCACCAAGCTTATACATCCTTAGAAACTCAGAGGCCCTTATCAAATCATAGAAAACTCAAGTGTTAGCCAAGACGAGAATTTTATTGTTTCACCATCCTAGCAAAATGATGACTCAATTAGAGGACACTCATAGAAACCTTAGGGCTACATAAATGAACTTAGAAAACCCCAAAAGCATCCCTATAATGGTTTTTTGTCATTAATTGGTGGTGGACCATAAATACCTATCCTTAACACAACAAAAAACATCCACCTACCGACTCCACTAGCCTCCAGTAGGCCTACTAACTTTAATATTTTTCATAGACTTCCCTAGGATTGTGTCAAATCATCCCTGAGAAGTTTATAGGCCTAGTCACACACTATGTGAGTTTAGCAAACACTAAGAGAGGTCAGCCTTCCGAAAATAGTCATAAAATTTCAGCCTTCTACACTTTGAGTTTGAAATTTGGCTTCATAAAGGATTAGTACCAGATCTCACCCAGACCCAAACCCTCCTACTATAGTTGATGACCCAGAAATTTTTTTGTGGCAAACTTCCAAAACTGAAGATTCAACTATTGTCAGGACCATTCATAGATCAAGTTTTGTCCCTGAATATCTTACAGCCTTGCAAGATCCCAAGTTTGACTTTCACCATACAAGAAACCTTTTCAGAGCTAAGTCACAAAGTGGGATTCACCAGACTGGCCTTGAGCCCATAGATTTGCAGTAGAGTTCTAGTAGAGAATCCTCTCCTTCCACTCCTCCTGAATTTCATCTTCTCCATCACTTTGGCTCTTTTCATACCAATTCTGCTCAAAATCAGTTTGCTGATCCAAGTATCTCCAACACCCCTGTCCACACATCCATTGTGAAAAACACTCCACTTCATCCTCCACCTCATCTCACAAACCCTCCCCTTGTAAATCCTCCTTGGATTCCATTTTCTCCCATCATGATAGCATGGTATGCCCCCCTGGCACTGCCACAACCTTTGTTACCTTTGCCAAATGACTACCAATCCAAAATCCCACTTCACTGGAGCTAAATCTACCACTACCCAACAACATGTAGATAGGATGAATGATGCAATTAGGGGAATTCTGAGGTCTAAAATGGGCCTCCTAACGAAATTATAAAATAATAGTGGAAATAATAAAATAAGATTTGATTACATCATCAAATTTTAGAGGGAAAAAATGAAAAACTACTTTTTCAACTCGTATTTTGAACTTATCTCCCTATGGGTTTGCTTAAATTTCGAGTGGAAACACTCGTTGGATGCAGAATTTGGTTTCCCATCCAAAGAGTACCCATGTTGCATACTTTCGATGGACACTGCTACATGAAAAATGAGAAATACATGAAAAATGTGATTGTAAACACGTTTTTTCATATATTTCTCATTTTTCATGTAGCAAGGTCCATCAAAAGATTGTAACATGGGTAATTCTTGGATGAGAAATTAAATTTTTCATCCAACGAGTACTCTCGCTCGAAA
This sequence comes from Pinus albicaulis, assembly GCA_034641835.2. NCBI lineage: Eukaryota > Viridiplantae > Streptophyta > Pinopsida > Pinales > Pinaceae > Pinus > Pinus albicaulis. The sequence continues at coordinate 857,622,440 of CM076575.1, read as the reverse complement.
TTTGAGTAAAAAATTAGAGAGATAAGTTGAAAATATGAGTTGAAAAAGTAGTTTTATTATTTTATTATTTTTTAATATTTTTACTTTTTTACTCCAAAAATGGTGAATCATCCCCCATGGTTAGCATCATCATCTTGAATCCTATTGGTTCTTATAAATTTTATTTTTTTTGTACATTTTTCTTATGAGGCCCATTTTAGACCTCAAAATTCACTAACAGGCTTTGACTACATGGAATTAGAAGAGGAGACCATAGAAATGAGGATCTTTTCCCAAATCTTAGGAGGAGAAGCTAAGAAATGGTTCAAAAGCTTGAATCCTAACAACATACATGATCTCCCTTCCCTCTACCAGACATTCATAAACAAGTGGGAAATTAAGAAAAACCCTCTCCAAACCCTCTTAGAATATAACAACCTTAAGATAAATGTCGGGAAAGTGTCCAAGACTATTGCACTAGGTTCAATAGTGTGTACAATTCTCTCCCACCTCGCATGAAACCCCCACAAGGCCTAGCACTAATGAAATTTCCAGAAGGCTTTAATCCAGACATGACTTACCAGTTGAGAGAGAGAGTCCCCTTAACTTTAGAAGAAATGCAAAGGGGAGTTGTGAGTGCAGAGGCCAACCTGATTGAAAAGAAGGCTAGGATGAGGTCAGAAAAGAGAGCTACCTACAAATATGAAACTATGGCCTCAACCTCTTCATCTGATGCCAAAATTGACAGCCTAATTAGAACAATGGAGAGAATGATGGAAAGGATAAACTTGAGTGAAGGAACACCTCCTAGGGAAAACCAAGAAAATCTCCAAAAAATGAATAGAAATCCAAACTTCAAAAGAGACCCTCCTCAAAACAGACTAAGAGACAATGACCAAAAAAACAGGCTTCCTTTCCAAGACAATTATGTAGATGAAGAAGGAAGAGAGACTGAATATCCTGAAGAAAACCATGTAAACTTGATGGGCTTTGATAATGAGGGTGATGTTTTTCTCACTGAAGAAGAACAAGGTTTCTTTTCCTCAAATCAAATTGAAACAAACTATGAGGATTTTGAAGACTACCAATTAGGATTTGAAAATTCCATAATGGAGGTCCATAGAAAATATGACCTTAGGAGCAAAAAGAACTAAGAAACCTCCAAGAAAAACAAAGCAGACACTCTTCTTAGGAACACCCCTGAAAATATTCCTAAGAGGACAACAGATAGTACCAACACCATGGCTAAGAAAATTGATCCAAACAAAGACGAAACTAGCCAACAAAGTGGTGACCCAAGCTTCCCTAGTACATCTACTAGTGGCCTTGATAAAACTCATTTTTCTAAAGTCCCAAATCAGAATCAGCAAACTAAACTTGTAGAAAAAATTATGGGTGATAAAACTTATGTGAATATGCCCAAAATACAAGTACCTTTCAGCTTTGAGGGAGAAATTGCTAAATCAAGATAACCATACTTCTCACCGAACTAATAACCCAAGATATGTATAGGTCCCAAGTTTTGAAAGTTTTTAACATAGGGAATAATACCGACACTCTAAACTTCACTGACAACAACGCCCCTATTTATTCCATTCATTCAGACCTTGAATCATTTATCTTGTATAACGAATATGAAATCAGTGAAAAGGTAAATGAAATTGAAACAGATTCAGACATACCACAACAGTCAAACCAGACACCGAATGAAGAACTCAATAGCCAAAAATCTAGCAGCCCTGGACAACAACATAGTGGCGAATATGAACTAGAAACACTTTGGAACATGAGCTTTTATGGCTCTTGTGGAAAATCTGGTTTAGGATCCGATGTCTGGATACATAACACAAATGAATCCCATTCCTATAAACTATATTTTCAATGCATTAACAACATTTCAGAATGCGAGGCTCTCCTCCTTGGTTTACATTTGCTAAAAAACATAGGAGCTAATAAGATCTCAGTTCAAGGAGATTCAGAATTGGTCATTAGGCAAATCAAAGGGGAGTATTCAGCTAAGAATCCTAGACTAAGAGAGTATAGGAATGCTGCCCTAGACCTCCTTAAAACCTTTGAAAAATATGAACTCACTTTCATCCCTAGAGCTCAAAATAGCCTTGCCAATGAGCTTTCCTTTGCTGCCAGCAATTACCAATACCCCATGCAAATGAACAATACACTGTCAAAGTAAAAAACTGGCCTACAGTACCTGACAACAAATACGATTGGAAATTGTTTGAGGGTGATAAAAAAATTGATGACTTTCTTCAATCGAAGAATGAATTTGCAATACCAAAACCAACCTTAGGGCATGAAGAAGATTATTTTTCTGAAAAACAAGCCCACAAAATAGAATTGTCCTCTACTACTAATATAAATCTGCTTGAACATCCTTATGAGGCAGAATTATTTGAAAATCTAGATCAAAAGGAAATTGAGGTCTTACAATGTAAAGATGATACATTACCAAGGGGCCTTACACCATTAAAAGAGTTGTTTGATTTTAATGATGTGGCTAGAAAACCAAAGATGGAATCTATTGAGATTAATGTAGAAGAATATAACATATGCAACATGAAGGAAACCAAAATGATCAAGTTTGTTATCACCTAATTTGAACCTTAGGCTGAAAGAAGGCAAATCAGGGTAACCTAAAACCACGCTCAGCCTTGTAGCTAGCCCTACAAGGTCAGGAGAGGGCTCTCTCTGGGAAAAATATTCAATGAAGTATTACTGTAAACTGATTTTAGGCTAGGTATAATAATTGGAAATGTTTTATAAATTTTCAGGGTTGTATGGAACAGATGAGGCAGTTTGAAACTAGGGAATTAAATCAGAGATACAGAGTATTTCATGGGGCAAGGTAGGCAGATATTTTAACCATTAAGTTTAAATAATGATGGAATGGTAAGACTGGTGAGAAGCTTAAAAGGGCATAGGATATGGATCCTTTTCAAGCAGCAGAAAACATAGAGTATTGAATGATTTCCCAAGGAAGAGAATTAAACAATGGATTCTACCTTTCTATCTTGAAAGCATTAAACCAGAAATGTGAATGAATGAATGGAAAACGTAACAATTAATAGATGAACACAAAGGAAAAAAAATGCTAAAATCCATACCACAGGGATCCCACAAATCAGAGCTGCATATCTTTATTAATTCCCTGCCAAACTGTTAAAAATGGAGTGCAGAGTGTCCTCAGTGATTTTCCAACTTATTCCACACTTTATTCCCCCTTACAAATGATTTAGAAATTACATTAAATAGATAGAAATTAATAGGAGATGTTTCACCAGCTCAGAAACCGAAATCTAAACATAGGAAAAAGACCAACAGTATGCCCTTGAAAAGAAGGAGAAACAATACATTTTGACCATCTACAGAATTTTCAGTTACACTGAATGAATGAAAATAGGAAGTCTGAAGAACATATCCCCTTTTCATCGCTTGCTATAGATGTCTCTGGTTTATATTTAGTTCTCGGCCTTGACTATTTATTTTTCTTTCATGAAAATCCCTTATGCTGAGAAGTGCCCTTTGGAACCAATAAAAATGAAATTTTCTATTTAAATGAAGAAAATTCCCACTTTTGGCTAAAAAAAAACAAAGGAAAGGATGGTGGGCCCACGTTGTGATTGCAAATTGCAATCGCAAATCGCAATCGGAAGGGGGAGGGGTGTATCACATAATGGAGAGATTGAAAACTTGCGATGCGGTAGTGTGTAGGGGAAGCCTCATGGGGAAATCACAATAACAAATCGGGAATCGCATCGAAGGAGTGGTCGTAATACATGGTGGGGAAGAAACACGATGCGCAATGTAAAAAAGCTGATGGAATAATGGAGAAATACCTTTTAAACAAATAAAAATGAGTTTGCGCTTTTACAAAGGAAAAAATGATTTTTCATTGAAAAGAGCAGAGGGCTTTAGTGGGACCGAGGACAATCGCAATCGCAATCGGAAGGGGAGTGGAGGCAAAGTACTTGGGAATGCCGATTGTGATGGTGCGATGGAGGGGAAGTCTTTATAAAACAAAATAAATGAGAATTTTCACTTTACATAGGGAGAAACCCATTTTCTTTTGAAAAGGGCGAAGACTTTAGGTGGGACCCAAAGGGGAATTGCAATCGCAATCGAGAATCGGAAGGGAGTGGAGCGGAAGGAAAGGGCTATGGAAATGAAATATGCGATGGGCGATATGCGATCAATCACATCGAAGGAAGGGAGTGTGGAGGTTTAAACATGGTGGGGAGAAAACATGTGATGCGATGAAATAACTTAAGAAACCTTTAAAATTGATTCATCGCATTTAACAAAGGAAATAGCACATTTGTTTGGGAAAGGCGGAAGGGTTTATGGTGGGACCCAAAGGTAAATCACAATCACAATCGGGAATCGGATTGGATGGAAAATTTTGGGAGCGTTGCGAAGTTACGATGCGATCAAGCGATTGCGATCGGATATGAGTCAATCACATCGGCGTTTTTGTAATCGGGGAAGGGTAAATCGCAATCGCAAGTTTCAATCGGAGGTAGATCAATCAGGAGTTGCGATTTAAATGTTGCGATTGGATCGAAGGAGGGGACTTGCGATCAGGTCGGAAGAAAAGGGATGTGATTGAAAAACTTTAAAATTATATTATAAAGTTTAAGGGAATAAATGAGAAAAAAGGGGGGTAAGGTTAGGCTTTGGGGATTTTTGTTCACTTAGGAATATTTTTCAATCTAGAAGTCAGTTTTGAGAGTGTAAAATATTGTTGGAAAGCTCTTTCCGGGCTCTTTCTGATGGACATACTTAGAATAGGAGTTTGCACTGAAAATACTATGGACATCACCTCTGAAAGGCAGGGAGGTGGCTTGGTGAAGATAGCAGCTTCTGAAGTTCAATCTTATTACAAATGAAGACATAAATTACATAAAAGATTATAATAAAAGAAAAGTACCATGTTTTCACCTCAAAACATGTTTTGAGGTGAAAATTACATCAAGATTATCAGAACAACTCTTTAATTTTTCCAGATATTGTGCCTTTGAGTTTATTTGACCTCCTCATGACCTTACTGATACTTATTGACACTTAACTCATTGATTTGACCATGATGAGACCCTAGGACCTAATGAGACCAACCCTATGACCTACTAACAAGACTTACAAAGTGAAAGCGACTCATGAATGAAGACCATAGAGAGGAGAATCAACAAGTTTCACATGAGGGAAAACTGATGAAAGACCACTACCATCAATGAATCCATGACCTAATGGAATGATGAAAATTTATGGTATGGGACTCCTAATATGAAAATGCAAAAGAGTAAGTTTGATTATTGATGGCAGTATGACAAGACTGACACTAAAAAAGTTGTCAAAAACTCTTCCTCCTCACATAAAACAGAAATATATTGAGCTTTTTAAAGAGTTTAAAGATGTGTTTGCATGGGGGAATGAGGACTTGAAGTCCTATGACACAAGCTTTACTCAACATAAAATTCCTCTCAAAGAAAATTAGAAACCATTCAAACAAAAATTGAGAAGAATAAACCTCGTCCTAGTACCTTTAGTTGAGAAAGAGATTAAAGTGATGTATGATGATGGGATCATAGTCCCTCTTAGGTACTCAGAATGGGTTTCTAACCTTGTGTCGATTCGGAAGAAGACCGGGGAGATTAGGTTGTGCATTGAATTTAAAAATTTGAACAAATCCTCTTTGAAAGATAACTATCCTTTGCCCAAAATGAGTCATATATTACAAAGGGTAGTTGGCTCTAAGAGAATATCATTGCTTGATGGCTTTTCAGGTTACAATCAGGTACTAGTACTTCCAAGTGATCAACAAAAAACTTCTTTCACTACACCTTGGGGCACATTCATTTATGTTAAATTCCCTTTGGGTTAATGAATGTAGGGACCACTTTTCAAAGGGCCATGGACATAGATTTTTCGGAAGACATAGGTTATTTCATAGTCATTTACCTCGATGACATTACTGTCTATTCTAAGACTGATGAAGAACACTTAGTCCACTTGAGGAATGTCTTTGAAAAGTGTAGGAATTATGGCTTATATTTGAAACCTAAAAAAAAAAATTTTGGTCTTCAGGAGGGTAAGTTACTAGGCCACATCATCTCTGAAGAGGGAATCAAAATAGACCCCAAAAGGATCGAAGGTATATTGCAAATCATTCATCCTAGAAACATAAAGGAGCTACAATATTTCATTGGAAAGATCAACTTCCTTAGAAGGTTCATCCCCAAAATTGTTGAACTCCTAAGAAATATTACAAACATTCTCAAGAAGGAGATAGGAGTTAAGTTGACCTTGGAAGCCAAACAATCTTTTGAATTGGTGAAGCAAGCACTCACCCAAACACCAGTTCTAATTACTCCTAACTTTACCAAGGACTTCTACATTTTCTCATTTGCATCCGAACACACCATTGATGCAATGTTGTTGCAAAAGAACATGATGGGGAAAGAACAACCCATAGTCTTTTTTAGTAAGGCATTAAGAGATGCTCCCTTAAAATACAACATCATGGAGAAACAAGCCTTTGCCTTGGTCAAAGCATTGAAATATTTTTGAGTCTACATTTTTCAGTCTCATATCATTGCTTTTGTTCCACACACAGTTCTCAAGGACATTCCAAATCATGACCCTGACGGTAAAAGGGGTAAATGGATTGTTATTATCTTAGAATATGATTTATAAATCAGACCCGCTGAACTGATTAAAGGACAAGCACTAGCAAAAATCATCGCTGAATCAACTTTCCAAGCACTAGACATGAATATGGTTGATGCATTAGAGGAACAAGAAGAGTTCACAGCTCCATACATTGAAGAAATATTTTTGAATTCATATTGGTATGTTGATATCCTATATGTGATTTTTTAACGTAATGCTCACCCTTCTTTATCAAAGAAAAAAGCTATATTCTTGAAACAAAAAGCTTTAAATTTCTGCATTTTAGATGGAGTTTTGTATTGGAAGTATTATGTTGGCATATTACTTAAATGTTTGCTTGAGGATGATGCAGATAAAATCATGCATGAGATGCATGAGGGAGAGTGTGAAGGTCATCTCTACTGGAAAACCACAACTAACAAAATCCTTAGAGCTGGCTACTATTGGCCCACCCTCTTCCCTGCCACTCACAAACTGGTTATGACTTTCCATAAGTGCCAATTTTTTTATGGCAAGAGAAAACTTCTACCTTTGCCTTTGCATCCCATCAGTGTTGAAGCTCCTTTTCAACAATGGGGTTTGGACTTCATTGGAGATATCCACCCTACCTCATCTACCCAACACAAGTGGATCCTCAATGCCACTAAGTATTTCACCAAGTGGATAGAAGTCATCCCTTATAGGAATGCCACCAACTCAGTCATTATCAAATTCCTTGAGACCAACATCTTGTCTAGATTTGGTTGTCCTAGAAAGATCATTACCGATAATGTTGTTGCCTCCAAATATAAAAGGATGGTTGACTTTTGCTATAAGTACCATATCACACTAGGGCATTCCACAGCTTACTACCCTCAAGGTAATGGGCTAGCTAAGTCTTCCAACAAAATTATAGTGAACATCATCAAAAAGCTCTTGGAATAGAACCAAAAATCATGGCATAGTAAGCTAATACATGCATTATGGGCTGATAGACTAACCATTAAGAAATCAATCAGTATGTCTCCCTATCAGTTAGTATATGGCATGGATGCAGTCTTCCCAACATCCTTGGGAGTTCCAGTCATGAAGCTCCTACAAGAAGTGCAATCAGAAGAAAATGACATGCAAAGGAGGCTGAACCAAACCATTCACTTGCAGCAGTCAAGAGGAAGTTTACAAAAGGACACAATCAATACAAGAAAACATCAAGAATATCTTTGACAAGAGGACCAAAGCCAATGATTTCCAGATTGGAGACACAGTTTTGAAATGGGACTCAAGGAGAGAATACAAGGGCAAACATGGCAAATTTGAAAATTTGTGGAAGGGTCCTTACATAATTCATTCAGCTAGAGGTAACAATAATTTATTTTTACAAGAGCTGTATGGAGTAGATTTATTCAGAGGTCTTGTCAATGGCAGGATGCTCAAACACTATTTTTTTCAGAATTGCTAATTTTTAAGCTTTCATTCATTGTACATAACATTTCATGATGAAAAATAAGTAAAACAAAAACACAAAGAACAAAGAAAGAATAAAAAAGAGGGCAGGAAAATAATAGGTACAACCCCATACCCAAAAATGATGTACTACTAAAAGTGTGCAAGCCTAAATGCCACTACTTGTTAAGAAAAAGAGTCTTGTTCAGTCATCTAGCCTAATCATGGTTGAACATGTTTTGAATTTATGCTGTTAGGTTAGTGAAAGAAGGCTTGTCAAATCATTTAAGCTTGACTTGTCAGTAGGAATAGATTATGAGAAAAATATGTTGGTTCTCAATGCTCAAATCTAAACCAAAGAGAAAGATAGGGGTGACTAACAAATGATGAAACACCGCCCTCATACTTTCTAGTTTTATTTGTACAAAAATAATGTCTGTGTGCAACTTGTACCAATGCCACAGCTCATGGTAAATCAGATAGCTTAATCCTGGTTTAAATCATGTTTTCAATTTCATGTCAATAGCTTAGAGAATGAATTCCATCAAATAGCCTAATATTTACAGATGAATAGTCTAGGTAGAGAATAAAAGAGTTCACTAGCATAATCTGAACTCTTGGAAGTGATAAGGGTACAAGCAGATAGTTTGTTTTTCTTTCAAAAGAAAAAATAATGTCAAGGGTTTGCCAGTCCAAGTGTGCCCACAGGAAAAAAAATGATAGGAAAAGGTATTATGGGTAGGTAGAGATGAGGTTGAAGTAATCATGTTTTTCAGATTCTTGAGATCATAGCTTCAAGAGAAACATCAACAAATGAAAGAAGAAAAATATGCCCAATGGATGAGGCACTGGTCTTCATAAAATCAAAGAGTTGATATCTGAAGTTATGGAAACCTCCTGAAAAGGAGTTTCCCTCCCAAAGTGGAGCCACTGTTAGTCATCAATAATTTTTTCTATTTGTAGATGACTAAATACTTGTCCTAGATTTCTAAAAAACAAGATTCATGAATATCGTGAGTTTTAAAAATCTCACTGCCTTCATTATCCTTAAGATAATTTTTTCACTATTTCACTACTATGCCATTCTCTGGTTAGCCTATCACTCCTAAAAGACCCCTCATGGGCTCATGCAACTCATATTTATCCTATTTTTCCACCCATAACCTTAGCACTCTATTTTCCTTTGCCTCACCCCTCCACTTGCCATCTAGGATTACCAAACAACCTACTCCTTTTTATGTTCACCAGATGCCTCAAGCATTGATGGTCTCAAAATTATCTCTATAGGCCCTTTAGATGAATAAAGTACATTGGATTTTGGATCTTCAATACATAAATTTTTCAAAAACTCAGTTTTTCATACTTAAAGACCTCAAGTCAAGTTTTCAGTCACAGAACAAGTCAACAGATTTTTCCACCAAGTCATTAGGGTTTCATAGGTTGTAGGGTTGTCTTTGGTGTTATAAATCACTTTTTTTCATGTGCTACAAGCTGAATCAAATGCGAAATAAGGTTAGCACCTATTTGTCCAAGATAGATCAGAAAATTCTCCAAGGAAGACCTTCTCATCAAGTTCAAATTCTGCAAAGGACAATTGTTCATTTTTGACATTTCTGCAGGAGTGTCAAGGTGACTATCAGTAGAAAAATTGGTAAGGTAAGAGGCCTACTCCTCATTAAAGATATACACAAGCACATGGAGAAGGAAGCAGCTTATGTTCAAGAAAAATCAGGGTTCCTAAGACTGATTGGGCCAGCAGTATGCCCAACAAGGATCCAATGCAGCAGAACACATGGAGGAGGCACAGCAATGAACGAAACATGGAAGATGTTTCTTAGAAATTATAAATGAAAAACGGAAATAGGTGAGGAGAACTAGATAGAAATGAATGAACTTGAAAGGGCTACAGAGAACTTAGAAGACAACACTAACAATTCTTCTTAAACAACCCAGAAACCTAAGGTTTTGGAAAGATAGGCAAGAGAGATGAAATGAAGATGATAGGCCTTCATGATGAAAACAGACAGAAGGTTTGAAGAGACTGTTTTAGGTGACTTCTAGGGTTTTCCAAGGTAAATTATCTCACTGCCTCAAATGGAAAGAATGCAAAGAGTATCAGTTTAAGGAAGGTCAAGCCTTCATTGTCAGTCATTTTCACTCAATGATCAAAGGAATAAAAGCATAGGGTTGGGTTTCAAGATGGAAATCCAAGTTGATCATGAGGTTGTTGTTGTATAACTAAATGTGTCAAACTCCAAGAACATCAGAAAGGGATAAATCATTGTGCCATTTCACCTTCAAATCAAGAGTGGCCAAAAGAGGAGATAGCATACATGATTGTGAAGACTATGGTACTTGTCAAAGATGGATTTATCATGCCTCGAGAAAATCAGTGAGAAGGGAAGAACGCATGTTTTCAAGTCACCCACACTCAGAAATGTCAAAAGGGGTAAAAGCGTGATTTCAAATTCACAATTCAAGAAAAAAGAGGTTTTGACAGTACTAACTTAAGGACAGGTCCCTCAAAAATGTTTTAAAGAGCTTACCATTACTGAATGAGCTAAAAATATGTGTTAGATTTCAAAATAACAGAGAAGGAAGCTTTTGGTTTTCTGTTATGTCAAAATGAGTGAAACAGACCCTCAAGGCTAAAAAATGACCATTTCATTTCTCCGACAAGCTTCCATCAAGAGAAAAAGGAGCCAATTAAAGGTTTTCAAGCCACCTGCACATCAAATGTCAAAAAGTTAGTGAAAGATAAAAAGGCTCAAAAACATTAGCAAAGTGAGTTTTTCTAAATTCAATTTATCTCCCTAGACTATAAAAGGCCTTTTTTTCCCTTCAATAAACTCATTGTGCACATACAAAGATAGCCAGAGCATCCAAGAGGAAAATTTGGGAGTTTTAGTGAAAAATTGAGCAAGTTTCCTGGAGCTACGCGTTCGTGCAGGCGCTATGCTTTCAGCACTCGGTGCTACACGTTCATGAAGTTTTACAGTGTAAATTTACAAAGTGTTGAATGTTCAGATGAGCTCTACCTATTTGCCTAGGGAGATCCCGACAGGAAGAAAACTTGTCTGGCGCTCCGCGTAGGGAGATCCTGATAGGAAAAAACACATTCAGGTGTTGCGCCCAGGATGCCCAACATGCACGAACACATTCAGGTGTTGCGCCCAGGAGGCCCGACACCCAGGAATGCATGCAGGCACTACACGTAGGGAAGAAGGGACCCAAAAGTGTGTGCAGCACTATGCTTAAGCCATAAACCCTCCTCCACTTGCAAATTGTCAAAAAAGCCACAAAAGAGCACCTCCAAGCTGCATCCAAGCACTTTCAAAGACACCAAAAGTTGGTAGGCGGATGTTTTTCCTTCTATTATCACCAAAATCATACCTGATTGGCTGCTAATCAGATAACTTCAGTGTAACTATTTCAAACCAATCTTGTGGCTGAGGCTTAGCCTCCTCAGTCTGAGAGGGCTCTCTCAAAGGTTAATGATATTGAATTAAGATGTAGATAGATGGCTAACTCTATGATTTATGTATTAGTTTTATATTTTTGTATGTTGAAAAGATCAAAGCTTACTACCATTTTGCTATGGATTCAGTGACAGGGATCTCAATAACAAAGCTTTCCTTGTGGAAGATGAGGCTTGTAAATATTTCAATGAAAGAGAAACACATACAGGAAGTTTTTAATAGCTTGAGGTTCAAAGGAAGTCAAAGCATGTGATACTTGAATTCTGAGTAATGAAACATCAAGACATTGGAGGAAAAATATTAAAAGAGGTATACCATGGCTTAATACTTAAAGGAAGTCAGAGCATGAGAAATCATGAAATCTGAGTAATAAGCATTAAGATATTAAAGAAAACCTTTCAAAAGATAGGACAAAATCTCATTGAAATATAATAAGAATCTCAGGTGAAGAAAAGTTGTGTTGTTATAGCATATAGCAGAAACTCCAATAGCTTTACAATCAAATAGTCTTTTGGGATAACATATCTAAGCCTGTAGGTTGAAAATAATATCAATATGTAAACATTGGGCTTACGGAGTCAAGACTTTCAGTGATTCAGTGAGTTTACTCGACATTGAAGTTGAGGTAGGTCATATTTTTTAGTAGTAGGACACACACACATGAAACATGCAAATACACAATCAATTCACTTATAAAGGAAGTCAGAGCATCAAATGGATGAATTATAAGTAATATAAATGAAAACCGCTACAAGATAGATACATAAAAGGTACATATAGAATAATTAAGCACCAAAAACTCCTTCAAAATCTCAAGTTGGCCAAGTAACCAATCTCTATATTGTTGAAATATTGAACTTACAATAAGCTACAATTTTGCCAAAAATATCCAACCCTTGACAAATTTGACCCAATGGCCTTTAATAGACTTCTTAAATTCTCAGATGATCTGCCTCTAGGCTAGATACATCGAATTTCTATCTATTGACACCCTTGGCATAACCATAAAACATGAAATTTATTACAAAAAGACACCTATCCTACTTGACAGTCCTATTTCGAAAAGGACTCAAACTCCTTATTACTATCTATAACAACCTTATCTATTTTAAATTACATCATTGACAAGTGTATCATCACATGGTGAAATTTGGATAATGGCATTCAGTTCTTCATGACCACTTAGCTGACCTCCACAAAAATAGGAAACAATACCCTGTTTTTTAGGCATAGGATCTTTTTCCTTCTTTGAACATTATGACTATCACTTAATCTTCATTTCGTGGTCCTTGGCTGTTGAAAGTTGGCTTAACATCTCCCATAACTCTTTCCTAGCCTCCAAATGTCTAAAATCGCTTCAAAAACGGCTCAAAAGGATGTAATGTATTGCGCTACGAAAATACAACAGTTTTGTAGTGCTTTCTGTAGCACTACCATTACAAGCCTTTGTTCTCCAAAAACTTGACTCTTTCCTCTTGAATCATTTTAATCACACTTAAACACCTATTTCATAGCAATTTCAGCTCTTAACTCAGCCTTTAACCCCTTAAATACTGATCAAAGGAAACAAAAAAGGCAGCACAATATTTTCGTAGTACTTTTCTACTTTTTAAGCCTGGAGGAGCTACGAAATTTCTGAGTATGCATATTTTTTCATAAATTTGTGAAATGAAAACTGTGGTTTCCCAAAAAATAAAAATATAACCTGTCCTCATCATCTACAAACCATACAAACCATAAACCAACTTCATTTTAGCTTCTTTGACGCATTTCTTCTTCATTTACAATTGGTTGGCCTATTTGTTCTTCTATGACTGTCATTTTAATTTTTTTGCTCTGTAGCTCATCATGAATTAACTCCAGTTGCTCTTGTAAATCCTTCACCTGGTCTTTAAGTCTTTTGTTAGTAGCTCTTAGATGGGTGCTTATTATTCTGACAAACTTAGCTTCTTTTATTTTTGGAATTGTCCACTTGACAAGTTGGTCTGTATTGTCTAAAGTTTCAGAAACAGAATCAAGTTGTCCTTCCCACACTGCCTTCATCCTTTTAAACTGTACTTTCTCGACAGTGTGTTTCCTAGCTCTCTTTTTCATAGCAAAAATTTCCTGATTTGCCAACTTTAACTTTTCCTCAAGGCGCTGAAACTATGTTTTCTCTATCACTTTATCTTTTCCCCTTTTTAATTTTTTGATTGTATCCTTCATTGCAGGTGATGAGAGATCAATAATCTCTTTAGGTGATTTAGTTGTCTCGGTGGGTTTTTGAACTTCTTTGTTGCCTTCCATTAATTTCCTAGCATGCCTTGTCATAGGCTTTCTTGCTTGAAAAATGAAACTTGCATCTTCCCCCTCAAACTCTAATCTCTTTGCAGACTTAGCCTTTTTCAACTTCTGCTCATCTTCCCCAATAAATTCAGCTTGGACAATAGGTGTTTCCTCTATGTCAATGGCATGAAGAATATCCTCTAGATTCCCCTTTGTTACTGAATTATCTTCTATATCAACTGTCTTTCCTTTCAAAACCACTGCTTGGCTTCTAGTTATTCGTTTGGTCCCTTATTTGCTGAGAGCTTGTTCTTGTTTTGCATCTTTGACAACCTTTGATTTTTTTTTTGCAGGTGGGAGAGTTGGTGTATCAAACATTTGCATTTTCTCTGGCCTTTTCTCAGTTTTCTTTCTTGGCTTTACTCTTGCAGGTTCTTTTGGGTTTTCAACCATAGGTTGGCTTGGTTTTGCTATTGGTGGTGATGGAACTCCTTTAGCTTTAGGGTTTCTTGTAGGATTTAGGGTTTCCAACTAAAAACCATTAACAAACAAGAATGAGGACCAATCTCTGGCTATCTTTTGAAGTTCATCTAAAATTAATAATTTTATTAAGCCATGATGAAATAATGATGTCTCACTCCCCTCAAAATTTTCTTGCACCTTATCAGCCATCTTTGCAATACTTCTATGTAGATAAAAAGGTAATTCAAATGAAATCTTACCAGTGAAGTGTAGAAGTAATTTGAAATGGTATGAATAAACCTTGTGATACCTGCCTTCACAGGTAAAATATTTCTGAATTTTGAGCAGCAGTTTTGAATAATTATCTTTGATGTAGCTTCTTGGGATAGCATTGTTGAGATCCATCTCAATGTGCTCAGGCTTCATGAACTCTTTACACTGATCCATATTAAATTTGAATCCTTTGAACCAGGTTTCTTGACCTCTTGGAATCTCTGTAACGACAGCAATGACCTTTGGTGTGATAGAAAAACTTAGCATCCCCACTTTAGTGGTTGTTCCATTGAAATTCATAGAAAATTCCTTGGATACCTATGTGTGACAGCCCTGAAATTTCTCACAAAACTGTAGGCAACCTGCTCTTCTTGTAATATCCCCAAATGGGAATACGCAGCAAAGCCTGATGTAATAACACACTCCTAAGAAATATATGCACTAAAATGAGTTTTAAACTCTTGAATCCCTTATATCAATGGATCTAATGTATAGATCCAAAAGGAGAGCAAAAACAAATCAAACTAGGCGAGGTAAACAGACCTCCCACCACCTAGTCTAGCTGAAAAACACCTAAAGAGAGGGGCTGCAACTATATGCAATGAAATTCTTCAGAAATAATGTAGTTCAACTATTTGAGAGAAAGAGACCAATATTAAGGTTCATTATTCAACTATACATCAGCAAAATATATTTACAATGCAACTTATACAGTGTATAACAGAAAGGAAGAGAATATACAAGAAGAATCCCTCAAAATGAGGTGCTACAACCATAAGAAATAGAGGAATAAGATTGATAGCGCTATTTTCATTGGCTGAAGAAACAGGTTACTAAATCTTAGATATAGAGCAGATCTGTACACAAAATGATAGATCCATTTCAGATCTGTATACAAGAAAGGCTCCTTTATACACTCCCCTTGGGGATTTCAGCAAAACATGAATAACATTGAGTAGATCTGAGATCTAAGATACATATATGAAATAATATTCAGAAAATTCTGAAGCATATGATGTACAATAGATCAGATCTGAACTAACATGGATTGGATGGCCAATCCACGGATCACCACAGTGAAAGGAAGAATCCAATCACTAGAGATCTCTCCTCCGAGATGATGCCAAAACTCCCTGCAACTCTGCTTTTGAAAATAACGCAGTCTAGGAAGAGGGACTATGCTTTAGGCTCTAAATATACTTTGGCCTGATGCCAAGATATGGATCTAAATCTCCAAGGGTCTAGAACACTCTTGTAAAAGGGATATAAAAGTTTCCTAGTGAAAAGGGGTGCTAGAGACGTATAGATCTAAAGAGATCTGTCCTCCACTTGCTGTAGCTCACAAGGACAACCCAATCCTAAGCAAGATTAGTGTTGTAAGTGCAAGATGAAGCTTGGCCAATTGTTAGATAGTGGACAAGACAGAAAAGGCTCCTCCAAGAGCTACTCTAGGAAGGAGATGGGATTCCTGCTCAGGAACACCCAATGCTAAGCAACATTATTCTCAGCTAAACAACAGAGAATTATATATGTCTAACCAGACAATATATTCAGAAATGTATATAATCAAAAACCTTCTCATGCTTCTCTCCTCTTCCTTTTATAATATTAAAGCCTTGTCAAACCCTAAACCACTTCATTGAATTAGCTCCTTTCACATGTGGAGCCTCCATTTAAAACTAAGTTGTCCATCCATGAGGTACATTGCATCTATATTGTGTTGTAGATTTGGTCAAGGTTGACCCAGTCTCATAGCTCAAACCCATTCACACGTGCAAGTATTTTTTTACATGGCCCATATTTATCCCTGTTCACATGGGCATTGATTTATTCATTGTTTTCAAGAATTTTGCATGTCCTCCTTTATTCATTTATTCATGCAACATAAAATGAAACAAAAATGTATATTCCTCTTAGCTTAGGCGAAGTAGGAATATTACAGTCCTCTCCTCCAAAATTTTGCTTGTCCTCAAGCAACTGATAGGGTGAGTGCTACAACACTTCTCCTCCTCCATCAGTGACACCATCAAAGATAAAGCTCTCCTCACAAGCTAAGTGTTCACCAAGCCAACCCATCATGAATTTTTCCTCCAAAGTCATCATAAGATGTACATAATCCATCCCACAAGGAGTGAAAAATTCAATAGAAATAAACATGGCTAGAGCAATTCTCTCTCTAAAACATGTAGCATAAGGTAAATAGAGAAGTTCCATCCCATGTGGTACATACAAACTGCCCATCCTCCCTCCATATAGTCCCATAAATAGCACAACTATATCATCCAAGTATGGAAGCATAATTACATATATACAAACATAAATTTGAGCATGAGGAGGTGGGTCAAAATCCCACATGTGATGCCAGCGTAGTGCATCTCCTGCCTGCATTAGATCAAAGTGTGTTAAGTGGCCTTCCCACCACTTATTTTCTTATAAGTCATCTTAACATGGTTGAAAATGTAAGATATGTTTGGTGCGTTTGGGAAGCACCAATCATGAAAAGGAATCACCCTTTGCACAACAAGGGAGTGGCCAAGTTCAGAAATTTTATTGGCCCAACAAATTCCATGAGATATGCATGATATATCACTCCCTTTAGGAGTCATGGCCTACAAAAACAAGATAAAAGAATGTGATAAATTAGAAAATGAAACTTTCTCTAGATGATCAGATTATTTACCATCAAGGTTCCTCCTACACATGGATTTGTGCATGGACATTTCCCCTGTTTCAAAAGAAGGAAGAGATGGCTGAAATTAATCTTGCATAGAGTCCCTTGGCTGCCCCAAATCCACATATCTCATGCACTCTTGAAAGTGTTGATGTAGTTCCCTTTTCAAGCCTTCCCAATCAAAGCTCCTCATGATTAGGGTGTAGATCTTCATTGACTGCCTATGGCTAAAAAAGAACTTCTTGTGTGCCCCTTGTAGTATCTTCTGCTTGAGTTTGGAAGCTCTAGACAAGAAGACCCTACCATGATGATATATGACTCCTCCTTGGACTAATTAGCCCTATTATTGTTGCATGTCATCCAGTATCATACATGTGTGTAGATCTTTGGAATACTCTACAAGAAGTTGAGATTTCCAGTACAGATATACACTGTTCAACAATGACAGTGCCGATGATACATCCACAAGTCTTTCTGTCATGTTGATGATCTCCTCTTTGACATATCCCATGCCAAAGGTGTGTGTTGGAAGGCTGGGCCTTCCATTCTTCTCCTCCCATAGTGCAGATCCAAAAATGAGAGGGGGTGGTAAAGATAAGGGAAGAAGATCCCCATTCTTCTTGGGCTATCCCAAGCCTCCCAGTGCTGTAGCTTGGTCTCCCATTGCTCCAATCCCTCCTGGATATAATTTTGGAGAAGCACTTTGTGAGGTATTCCCCACAAGATCTGAATCTGGTGGCCTCACAGGGGGTTTGCCACTAGATAAGAATGTCCCATGCAGAAATCTCATGAACATTAGAGAAGAAACTGTGAGGTCCTTTCTTCCACTATGAAAATCCATCTCTGTTTTCTGTGTGGAAGTGTTAGGTGAGGGGTAAGTATACATGCCTTGGATCATTTGAGGTTCACCACTCTTCATGTCCACCCATTCCATTTGCAAAGCCTTCCAATCAGTGGTAACTTTCCCCTATGTAATCAACCATTGAACACCCAAAATGATATTGGTGTCTAGTATGTCAACTACAAAAAAGTGATCCACCAAGGTGTAGGATCCCATAGTGACTGAAAGTGATGGGACATAATATTGCATGCATTGCATTTTTCTATCTCTTGGGACCAAAAAAGAGAACCCCTCAAAAGTATCAGTGGGTATTTCCCTCTTCTACACAAGATGAGCATCAATAAAGTTTTGGGTTGCCCCACTGTCAATCAATATAGAAACCCTATGATTCATGACTGAACCTTGAACTCTTAAGGTCAAGTACTTAGGTACTCCTCTCAAAGATGCAAGAGTTCCTCTTATTGGGGAAAATGCTCCATTTCCATCTCCAGATGGTGTTGGATCTCTTTCAACATTGTCAGCACTATGACCTCCCCTCGGTTCATCATCTTCTTCTTCCTCCTCCAAATATGAGAAGACTTCTAAGTAGTGTGCTTTCCCAACAACACATCTATGTCCACGTGCCCATGACTCTTGGCAAGTGAAACATAGCCTCTTCCTCCTTAGCTCCCTCCAGACTTCAATATCAAGATGTTTCTTTAATGAGCTCTCCTTGAAAAGATCAGCTTTCTCTTCCTTCCCTTTAGAAAGGTAAGGGGCCTTGTTTTGAAAAGTTTCCTTTGCTTTTGGCAAGGCATCTTGAAGGTCTCCAGCCCTTTAAATGGCATCATGCAAAGTGATGGTCTTGGTAGATTTAACCATCCCATGCAGAGGTTCATCCAAGCCATCGATGAACATGTACACCGTCCTTGTTGTAGACAGATCAGGAACCATAACAGATAATCTTAGAAACTTAGAGATATAAGATTCTACATTACCTGACTGCTTCAACTTTGCAGGGCTCATGAAAGGTGCTTCTAGATCCTTTCTTTCAAACCTCTCCACCAGTATTCTAGTGAATTCAGATTAGGCAGTCACATTGGCATGGCCCAATGTAGACAACCCATGGAACCACAAATTGTGTGCTTCACCTTCAAAGTGCAGCGCTGCAATCTTGATGGCTTCCATCTCAAGGAATTTGTTCAACTGAAAGTAGATATCCAACTTTTCTACCCATGCTTTGGCAGAACTGGTGGATGACCCATCAAACTTGGGTAAAAAGAATCTTCCCATAGAGTGATGTCGATCATGATTCTGAATGAATCCATCATCTCTATATTGATGCCTTGGTCTTCTTTTGTCCTTGAGGTGAAAAAACTCTTGAAAACTCAAGTGGTCCTTGAATCTCTGATTCTGAGACTGATATTCTTCAAAGTAGTCTTCAAGGGTTGCTTGCTCTTGAGGCCCTTCATTCTCCATAGCCAAGAAGGTAGGCATAGTAGAGTGTTGTGGAACTTATGGAGCTTGTGGCTGGTTCACTGGTTGATCATTCCAGTGGTGAGACATGCCAGAGCTTTCTCCAAGATGAAATATCCTAGGAGACTCCTTGATCCTATCCATTCTCATCTCTTTGATCTCTCTAGCAAGATCTTGCATGGCTACCAAAAGAGTTCTTGCAAACTCTTCTCCTTCTTTATCACTTCCAGTTTCAAGGGCTTTACCCTTGTCTTGATCCTCATTGGTGTAATAAAATTTCTTTTGTCCTCTATTTAGATACCTATTTTCTCTATTAGTAAGAGTCTCATCTTCTCCTGAATTCATCTTGGTTTTTTCTCTTCAATGAAAGCACAGGTTGTGCCAAGAAATAATCTCCGATACCACTGTAATATCCCCAAATGGGAATACTCAGTAAAGCTTGTTGTAATAATGCACTCCTGAGAAATATATGCACTCAAATTAGTTTGAAACTCCTGGATCCCTTAGATCAGTGGATCTAATGTCTATATTCAAAAGGATAGCAAAAATAAATCAAACTAGGCAAGGTAAACAGACCTCCCACCACCTAGTATAGATGAAAAACACCCAAAGAGAGGGGATGAAGCTATATGCAATAAACTGCTTCAGAAATAATGAAATTCAACTATTTGAGAGAAAGAGACCAATATGAAGGTTAATTCTTCAACTATACATCAGAAAAATAGATTTACAATGTAGCTTATATAGTGTATAAAAGAAAGGAAAAGAATATACAAGAAGAATACCTCAAAATGAGGTTCTACAACCATAACAAATAGAGAAATAAGCTTGACAGCGTTATTTTCATTGGCTGAAGCAATAGTTGACTACATCTCAGATCTAGATTATATCTGTAAACAAAATTATAGATCCATTTTAGATCTGTATACAAGAAAGGCTCCTTTATACACTCCCCTTGGGGATTTCAGCAAAACATGAATAACAGTGAGTAGATCTGAGATCTAAGTTATAGATCTGCATTAATATTCAGAAAATTCTGAAACATATGATGTACAGCAGATCAGATCTAAAATAACATGGATTGGATGTCCAATCCATGGATCACCATAGTGAAAGGAAGAATCCAATCACTAGAGATCTCCCCTCCAAGATGATGCCAAAACTCCCTGCAACTCTGCTTTTGAAAATAACGCAGTCCAGGAAGAGGGACTACGTTGTAGGCTCTAAATATGCTTTGGACTGATGCCAAGATATGGATCTAAATCTCCAAGGGTCTAGAACACCCTTTTCAAAGGGATATAAGAGTTTCCCAGTGAAAAGGGGTGCTAGAGATGCATAGATCTGAAGAGATCTATCCTCCACTTGTTGTAGCTCACAAGAAAAACCCAATCCTAAGCAGGATTAGTACTGTAAGTGCAAGATGAATCTTGGCCAATTTCCAAATAGTGAACAAGACAAACAAGGCTCCTCCAACAGCTACTTTAGGAAGGAGGTGGGATTCCTACTCAAGAACACCCAATGCTAAGCAGCATTATTCTCAGCTAAAAAATAGAGAATGATATATGTCTAACCAGAAAATATATTCATAAATGTACATAATCAACAACCATCTCATGCTACTCTCCTCTTCCTTTTATAAGATGAAAGACATGTCAAACCCTAAACCACTTCAATGAATTAGCTCCTTTCACATGTGGAGCCTCCATCTAAAAC
Source organism: Pinus albicaulis (assembly GCA_034641835.2). Taxonomy (NCBI): domain Eukaryota; kingdom Viridiplantae; phylum Streptophyta; class Pinopsida; order Pinales; family Pinaceae; genus Pinus; species Pinus albicaulis. The sequence goes on along the minus strand of CM076575.1, from coordinate 857,601,196 downwards.
TGCGCTATCCATCCATGAGGTACATTGCATCTAGAATGTGTTGTAGATTTGATCAAGGTTGACCCAGTCTCATAGCTCAAACCTATTCACACCTATAAGTGTTTTGTTTACATGGCCCATATTTATCCCTATTCACATGGGCATTGATTTATTCATTGTTTTCAGGAGTTTTACATGTCCTCCTTTATTCATTTATTCATGCAACAGAAAATGAAACAAAAATGTATATTCCTGTTAGCTTAGGCTAAGTAGGAATATTACACTTTTGAATGCTTCCATCACTGTTGGGTCTTCAATTATTTCCTTCGTGTCTTCGGGTTCATGCCTTAAGCATTGTCCTCCTCTGTGTATTTCTCTTTCCTATACCATATTCTTTAGAGAACCTCTCAGCCTCGCTTGATATAAATCTTTCAACTTCACTTGATATGGATGTATCAAACTCACTTGAATAAATGTATCAGACTCGCTTGACATGGATGTAATAAACCTTTGTCAGAATCAGCCACAAGTTTGGCCTGATACTCAAAGCTCAGACATAATGAATGAAGAAAAAATGAATGAGAATGACTAATTAGGAAAGAATTTGAATTTCAAGTGTCCTTTCATAACTGAAAATGATGGCCCACTCATAACCTATACTGACCATGATGACTACAAACTTGGGTGTGTACTTCGATTTCATTATTACATGACTCAACAAGCCTCTATCTTACCCTTTCCCAATGGTTTCTGACATTTGACAACTCAACTGACAAGACAATTACAAAACCGTGCTTTCATAGCACCTATAGTGTAATTTTTGTTGTTTGCACTACGAAACTATCAGCGCTTTGTGACTTTTTTCAACGTGATGCGCTACGAAACTGTGGTTTCTTGTCTAATTGGGAGGTTTTGATACAAAATTTTTTGGAAATGAAATGAATCCTAAGATGATGAAAGACTTGACATGATAGACCTTAAAAATGAGTTTATTTAAACACTAGGGTAGGCTCAAACTATAAAAAAATTAATACTTCCCTTGGTCAAACTCAAGAAATGAATCTTAAGACCCTATTTTAACCCATGAACCTAAGTAATCTTGTCAGATTGATGTTTTGAAATTTTTTTTTGAGTGATAATAGTGGCTCCACTTGGGATAGTGTGCCCCTGTGGTACACTATGAACCAGTAGTTCCACTGTCGCTATCCATTTTCTTGACAAAACAGAAAAAACTTTGAAATTGCCAAGCCTTCTCTTCAAAATCTAATGGCCTTCACCTCGAGCTCAAGCTTGATGATTTAGCTTGAAAACCAACTTTGTACCATCTGAAAAGATGCTCATTCAACTTTGAGCTTATTCACACACTCCTAATTACCCTAACAACTGCAATCTCCATTTTTAATTCAAGCAACATGAAACTTCCAAAGAAGCTAGTCATTGGTCTGATCTAACATTTGAACCTCTTGACTGCACTTGAACCAAAAATAATCATGATAATGAGATTACCAAGGCAACATAAAATATATCTGATCTTCAAATGAAAATATAACTGGAAATCTAAACTGTAGAACTCTTCCATGTAGTCAACTATAGGATCATAGAAGACATAATTTGTTTGATAATTCTTAAGACATTCTGCAACTTTGGACAACTCATATATGCTTTTCTCAGCCACACAAGATTTCAATTGTGTGCTATCAAACTGCTGTTCAAATTAATTTTCAAAATTAGTTTATTCTTCCTCAAATTCAAAGGAGAAAGGTAGCAGCACCCTCTCTTTGTTTTATGGAATTAACAACTTTTGAAAAGACTGATCTTGATCATGAAGCCTATAAGGTTCAATTTGATCTTCTAAAAATTCAATGTCTTTTTCAATGTTCTTAGCAACTTCATCCACAAATTTAAACTTAACTTCTGACTTGCACTCAAATGATTTCAGATTAGAAGACAAGGACAAAGAAAAACTTTCACCCACTTCTTCATTAGTGTGATAATTATTTGATGTAGATTGATGTAAGAAATAACATGAAGAATAAAATGTTTCCTTTACCTAAGAGTTATAGTAATTATCTTCCAATATTTCCGCTTGTTGTTTGAAATGATTCTCATACTCCTGATGATCAAAATACTGACAAGTCTACTGCAAATTTTCTTCAAACTCAGAGGATAAAACATGATATTGATAAATAAAATCCTGTTAGGTTTCATTTTCATCCAAGAGAGAGGCTATCCTTTCTTCTTGGTGATGAAAGGGATTTTCATGAAGGGCCTCTAAAATTTCCTCATCCATGAACTCATCATCTTCATAAAAATTCTCGAAATATTCAATAAAACTCACACAATGTTTACAATAGTCTTTGACCAACAATAAGGAGGGATGACACTCTTCATACATCTCATAAAATGCAACATGGAAATCTGCAAGAGAATATAATCAACCATTTGGTAGGCTTTCGTACCAAGACCATGCTTTTCCTTCTAAAGTGGCCATAAACATCTTCATGAGACAATCCTCAGGGAACTGAACCTTAAGTTTGTGTACATGCATATGGAATCTAACAAAATGAAGAGCAACATCATCTTTATTTTCATCTTTAAATATTGGAAGATCAGTTAATCATTCGACCTTTGGCATAGGATTTGGAAAACCAGGGATGTGAGACCGATTCATAGGTGCATACCTATAATTTATTCTTGCAATGGAACTCATCTTGAAACTTCATCAAGCTACTAACCTTCAAGCAGTGGAGTCACCTTCCAATTGATTTTTTGATGTGTGGAGTTGCCAGAGAAGAAATACAGCCAATATGTGCCTAAGTGTCTTAGTAGGGGAATTTTGAGGTCTAAAATGGGCCTCCTAAGGAAATTATAAAATAATAGTGGAAATAATAAAATAAGATTTGATGACATCATCAAATTTTAGAGGGAAAAAAGAAAAAACCTTTTTTTCAACTCGTATATTCAACTTATCTCCCAAATTTTTACTCAAATTTCGAACGAGAGTACTCGTTGGATGCAAAATTTAATTCCCCATCCAAGGAGTACCCATGTTTCATACTTTCGATGGACCCTACTAAGTGAAAAAATAGAAATGCATGAAAAAAGTGATTGCAATCACGTTTTTTCATGTATTTCTCAGTTTTCGCTTAGCAGGGTCCATCGAAAGTATGCAACATGGGTACTCCTTGGATGAGGAGTTAAATTTTGCATCCAACGAGTGCTCTCGCACGAAATTTGAGTAAAAATTTTGGGAGATATGTTGAAAATATGAGTTGAAAAAGTACTTTTATTATTTTATTATTTTTTAATCTTTTTACCCTTTTACTTAAAAAATGGTGAATCATCCCCCATGGTTTAAATCATCATATTGAATCGTATTGGTTCTTATAAAGTTTATTTTGGTTGTACATTTTTCTTAGGAGGCCCATTTTAGACCTCAAAATTCCCCTAGTGACTCCTCTCATACCTTAGAACTGAAACTTTGTCGTTCTTCCTAGGGAAAATTTATAAATTTGGTCCCTGGAAACGGCGCCAAAATGTTATCACAAAAATCATACCTGATTGGCTGCTGATCAGATAACTTTAGTGTAACTATTTCAAATGAATCTTGTGACTGAGGCTTAGCCGCCTCTTTCTGAGAGGGCTCTCTGAAGGGTTAATGATACTGAATAAAGATGTATATAGATGGCTAACTCTATGATTTATGTATTGGTTTTATATGTTTGTAGGTTAAAAAGATCAAATCTTACTACCATTGGGCTATGGAGTCAATGACAGGGATCTCAATAACAAGGCTTTCCTTGTGGAAGCTGAGGCTTGTAAATATTTCAATGAAAGAGCAACACAAATAAGAATTTTTCAATAGATTGAGGTTCAAAGGAAGTCAGAGCATGTGATACATGAATTCTGAGTAATGAAACATCAAGACATTGGAGGAAAAATATTAAAAGAGATATACCATGGCTTAATACTTAAAGGAAGTCAAAACATGAAAAATCATGAATTTTGAGTAATAAGCATTAAGACATTGAAGAAAACCTTTCAAAAGATAGAATAGAAACTCATTCAAATATAATAAGAATCTCAAGTGAAGAAAAGTTGTGTTGTTACTGTATATAGCAGAAAATCCAATAGTGTTACAATCAAATAGTCTTCTGAGATAACATCTCTAAGCCTGTAGGTTGAAAATAATATTGGTATGTAAACATTTGGCTTATGGAGTCAACACTTTCAGTGATTCAGTGAGTTTACTTGAAATGGAAGTTGAGGTAGGTCAAAGTTTTTAGTAGTAAGACACACACACATGAAACATGAAAAGACACAGTCAATTCACTTATAAAGGAAGTCAGAGCATCAAATGGATGAATTATGAGCAATATAACTGAAAACCACTGCAATAGAGATACATAAAAGGTACAGATAGAACAAGTAAGAACCAAAAACTCCTTCAAAATCTCAAGTTGGCTAAGTAACCAATCTCTGTATAACTGAAACTATGAATTTACAATAAGCTGCAATTTTGAAAAAAATCTCCAAACCTTGACAAATTTGACCCAATGGCCTTTAATATACTTCTTACGTTCTTATATGATCTATCTCTAGGCTAGATACATCGAATTTATATCTATTGACACCTTGCATAACCATAAAACATGAAATTTATTACAAAAAGACACATATCCTACTTGACAGTCCTATTTCAAAAAGGACTCAAAATCCTTATTACTATCTATAACAACCTTATCTAATTGAAATTGCATAATTGAAAAGTGTATGATCACATGGTCGAATTTTGATAATGGCATTCAATTCTTCATGACCACTTAACTGACCTCCACAAAAATAGGAAACAGTACCCTATTTTTTAGGCTTATGATATTTTTCCTTCTTTGAACATTCTGACTATCATTTAATCTTCATTTCATGGTCCTTGGCTGTTGAAAGTTGGCTTAACATGTCCCATAACTCTTTCCTAGCCTCCAACTATCTAAAACTGCTTCAAAAACTACTTAAAAGGATGTAATGTATTGCGCTACGAAAATACAGCAGTTTCGTAGCGTTTTCTGTAGTGCTGCCATTACAAGCCTTTGTTCTCCAAAAACTTGAATTTATCCTCTTGCATCATTTTAATCAACCTTCAACACCTCTTTCATAGCAATTTCAACTCTTAAATCAGCCTTTAACCCCTTAAATACTGATCAAAGGAAACAAAAAAGGCAGCTACAGCAATTTCGTAGCCCTTTTCTGCTTTTTAAGCCTGGAGGAGCTACTAAACTGCTGTGTATGCAGATTTTTTCATAAATTTGTCAAATAAAAACTGTTGCTGCCCAAAAACTAAAAATATAACCTATCCTCATCATTTTCAAACCATACAAACCATAAACCAACTTCATTTTAGCTTCTTTGAAGAATTTCTTCTTCATTTACAATTGGTTGGCCTATTAGTTCTTCTATGACTGCCATTTTAATGCCTTTGCTCTATAGCTCATCATGAATTAACTCCATTTGATCTTTTAAATCCTTCACCTAGTCTTTAAGTATTTTGTTAGTAGCTCTTAGATGGGTGCTTATTATTTTGACAAACTTAGCTTCTTTTATTGCTGGAATTGTCCACTTGACAAGTTGGTCTGTATTTTCTAAAGTTTCAAAAATAGAATCAACTTGTCCTTCCCACACTGCCTTCATCCTTTTAAACTGTACTTTCTCGACACTGTGTTTTCTAGCTCTCTTTTTCATGAAAAAAATTTCTTTATTTTCCAATTTTAACTTTTCCTCAAGGCGCTGAAACTTTGTTTTCTCTATCACTTTCTCTTTCCCCTTTTTAATTTGTTGATTGTATCCTTCACTATGGGTGATGAGAGATAAATAATATCTTTAGGTGATTTAGCTGTCTCAGTGGGTTTTTGAACTTCTTTTCTGCCTTCCATTAATTTCCTAGCATGCCTTGTCATAGAATTTCTTGCTTGAAAAATGAAACTTGCATCTTCCACCTCAAACTCTAATCTCTTTGTAGACTTAGACTTTTTCAACTTCTGCTCATCTTCCCTAATAAATTCAGCTTGGACAATAGGTGTTTCCTCTATGTCAATGGTGTAGAAATTATATGCACTAAGCATGCATATGTCCAAGATCCACCTGATCTTACACTATTTAACTTTATGCAAGATACTGAATATATTCCACTTGCTAATATTTTGTGGAAAAATTAATTGCACACACATGTGAAGCATAAACAAAAATGTTCAGTCGCACATAACACAGTTTTTAACCGGGAAATCCTAAAGCTGAAAACCCCAACTATATATTATGTAACATGGATATCATATGACAATCTCATACAAGACATACAAAGCTTATCACAAGCTCTCAGTACAGTACAATCGTCATACACTAATCAGGCCTAATCTTGCAAATCCATGCACTGATCTTTGCCACCTGCTAGCCTACCTCCACTGCACAATCTCTGCTAAAGAATAGATCTGAATGAATTCAAATTAATATCCTTGACTACGCAATCCTCATTGGCATCTCCATTGAGTCTGTGATGCAATCAATGCATCACTATAGTCACAACAGATAGTCTATCTTGCCCTTTCACCTATCTCTCCACTGGTCTCCACTAAAACTTCCATGCATTGTAGTTAATTGTTGTATTGTTCAGTTGATTAATGAGTTATTATTTGTGAATTAATTAAATAATTAATTCACTCCACTCTCACTAGTGTATCAATCAGTTGGACTAGATACAACTAGCTCAACTGAGTCTAACTGAGTTAAACTAAATACAACTCCATAACTACTTCTTCAACTATGTCATAACTCTGCCACTTGGGTTCTAACTAAGTCCTCCATGCATTAGCTCCAGTAAACCCTTAGGAATAGCATAATCCCTTCTGTCATCTGTTGTGCCACATCTATGCACTGAAATGAAGAGCTCCAAGAGAATAAGTTGTTGTTTAGAGTCTGATTATTATTAAGAGCTAATAATAATCGACATGCATCTATTTTTAGATCAACGATCTATAAAGAGACTTCACCCAATATTCTAAAAATATAATTTCATCTATTTTTCCAACTTTACCAACCATCCACAAATAGCATTCTGCAACTTCTAAAATATGATCATCATGTCTAAAAATAGACATAGTCTAAAAATAGACTTGCGCCAAAAATAGTCTGCGGGCCCACTTAGTGAAAGCGACTCTTTTCACTAAGCTCATCATCTTGTTGAATCTCAACACTCCCTCTCAACAAGATAGGGATTGTCCTTCACCCCGATCCTGCCTCTATAGTATTCAAATTTGCTCCTGGTGAGCACCTCTGTCAGAATATCTGCATCCTAATCCTCCGTAGAAATTTACTAAAGCAACAAGATCTTCCTCTGCACACAATATTTGATATGATGATACCGGATATCAATATGTTTAGATCTATCATGAAACACAGGATTAACCGAGAGTTTAATGCAACTCTGATTATCACAATGAATCACCGTGGGATCTAAATGTGAACCGAACAAACCAACCAGAATCTTCCTCATCTAGATAGCCTTACATGCATCTAAAATTGCTGCCATGTATTCTGCTTCCGCTGAATTGAGTGCCACAGATCTTTGTTTCCTACTGTACCAAGAAACTTTCGTAGATCTGACAGTGAAAATCCCTCCTGATTTGCTCTTTCTGTCTGTTGGGCTTCCTGCCCAATCTACATCCGTGAAGCCATGCAACTTCACCTCATCCTTCTGTCTTTACCATAAACCATACTCAGATGTTCCCCTAAGATATCTCAGGACATGCTTGTCTGCCTTCCAAAAGAGCTTGGTAGGCTTAACCATCGCTTGTGAAAGTTGGTTCACCGCATAGCATATGTCCGATCTTGTATTCACTAAATACATGAGCAAATGCACCAACTGTCGATAAAGAGTGGCATCCACTACTTCTGCCGATGTAGCATCCTCTTTCTTCCAATTTCCTGGAAGAGGAGTATCGATAGGCTTGCAGCCTTACATGTGAAATTCTCCACTATCTCCTGGACATACTTGCCTTGAGACACAAAGAGTTCACCTTCCCTCTACCATATTTCCAATCCAAGGAAATAATGAAGGAGGTCCAAATCCTTCATCTCAAACTCCTTTGCAAGATCTGCCTTGCATGAGTGTATCAACTACTAATCACCTGTTAGTATTAAATCATCAACATAAAGTACAATGTTCAAAAGCTTACCCTCAACCACAATCTGGTACAGGTTTTCATCTGCCTCACTCTTGGTGAAGCCAAGTCCAATGAAATAGTTGTCGATTCGAGTGTACCAAGGACGGGGTGCTTGTTTCAGCCCATACAACGCTCTTTTGAGCCTGCACACATGCGACTCACTCCTGAAGATCTCAAATCATTCAGGCTGCTCAATGTACACCTCTTCCTCAATGATCCCATTAAGGAACACAGTCTTCACATCCATATGATGAATGTGCCAACCCATCTACGTTGAGAGAGAAAGGATGGTCCATATGGAATAATACTGTGTGAAAGGTGCAAAGGTTTCTTCATATTAAATCCCCTCAATCTTTGAGAAACCCCACGCAACAAATCTTGCCTTATACTTCTCGACACTCACATCAGCAACTTGCTTTACCTTGTAGATCCATCTTAATCCTATAACCGATTTTCCCACCGGCCTTGGTACAATCTCCCAAGCACTATTTTTGACAATGGAGTCATACTCCTCCACCATGGCATCTACCCATGTGGGCTCCTATGTTGCTTCTTCAGAAGAAGATGGCTCTGTCATGATACACTTTCTCATAAGAGCCATGTATCCAGTATATCGGTCAGGTGACAGTCTCTATCTGCGCTGTGATGTAGGGACTCCTACATTCTGTGCTACATCCACCTTCAGTCTCTCAGCTTCTGTGGTAGGCTTTCTACCTTGTCTGATATTTGGTTCTGCATGAGTGGACTCCTCCACTCCATGAATCTCCTCCTGTGGCTGATCCACATCCAGAGGCTCATATTTGGGAACAAGAAGTTCCTCTTTCACATGCAAGTGTATCTCCCTCTCAAGCGACAACTTCATGGCTTTCACCTCATTGAATTTTATATCTCGTCGCACAACATTCATCCTACTGTTTGACAAATAAACACGATAGTTATGGGTTGTTTCTGTGTACCCCACAAATATCCCAACTTCTGCAGTAGGCTCCAGCTTCTTCCTGGCATCCTTTGTCACATGAATGTAAACAAGTGAGCCAAAAATCTTCAAATGAGAAATATTAGGCTTCTTACCAAAAAATGCCTCTTCGGGTGTACTCATACCAAGTACTCTATGAGGACAATGGTTTTGCACATAAACCGCAGTGTTGCATGCTTCCACCCATAAGTGCATTGGTAGGCCCTGGTCATGCAGCATCGCTCGTGTAGCACCCACGATCGTTTTGGTCTTTCTTTCTGCGAACCCATTCTACTGTGGGTTATGAGGCGCTATTAATTCTCTTCGAATTCCTTCTTTGATATAGAAGTATTTGAATTCGCCAGAGATGTATTCACCACCATTATCACTCCTTAGAGCTTTCACCTGCTTCCCCAACTCCTTCTCCACCAATGCCTTGAACTCACAGAACTCTGAGAACACTTCACTCTTCTTCTACATGAAGAAGATCCAACATCTACGAGAATAATCATCAAAAAATATCACATAATACCTATGTCTTGTTGTTGAAGCAACCGAGAATGGTCCACACACGTCTGTGTGAATTCTCTCCAGGATCACCGAAGCACGGTTCTCCTTCTCATGAAAGGTGATATTCACAAACTTACCCATGGTACATCCCTTGCACTGATCTGAATGCACAAGAGTACCCTTGGGAAGTCCAGTAGAAATTTGTTGCAAAATCTTCAAAGTGCCATGGTGAAGATGGCCCAATCTCCTGTGCCATAATTCGCCCTCATCCCGGCTCACCACTTCTTCTGCTTTGCCCACCATTACAGCACATAAATCTACCTCTAGCTTGTAGATATTATTAATTTGAACCCCTATATTCTTGGTTTGACCCATTTTTTTATGTCAAAGGAAGGCTTTTCCCTCACTGAAAACAACATCATAACCCATGTCTTCCATCAATGCGACTGAGACCAAGTTCTTCTTCAGACCTGGAACATGCATGACATTCTTCATCAAGAATGCATTGCCGGACTCCCTCTCAAAGGTAATGGTCCCAATGCCAGTCACACTGTACTGACCATCATTTCCCATCTCTATATGCATCTGGAGGTCCTTCTCCTCCAAGTCACTAAACAACTCTTTGTCTCTCGTCATATGGAAAGACACACCATTGTCAAGATACCACACCGATCCCATGTAGCTTGAAACCAAGCATGCGATCAAGGAAAAATATAGCTCAAATTGTGAGGCTAAGGCCTCTCCAGCTGTAGATCCAGTAGCCTTCTTATTCTTCTTCTTCTATGGAAAGTTAGTGGCGAAATGTCCATGCTCGTGATAGTGAAAACAATTCACTTTGGACAAATCCTGCTTCTTACCTTTAGCACTGTATTTTGAAGGATTTTTCTTCCCCTTCCCTTTCCTTTATTTGGTAGCAAAAGTGAAATTCTCTTCATCTTTATCCTTCGAAGAAGATCCATCCCTGGTACCTCGCCTTATCTCCTCCTGCACAGGATCTAACCAAAGTCGCTCCCATCTCGACAGTTTCTCCCATCCATTGACAGAGTCTTCGTAGCTATGCCAACTATTCGAAAGCCCAAGGAGAGCCAAGATCACCAACTCTTCTTCATCAACAATAACCCCCACACTTCCCAGTTCATCCTTGCAGTGGACAAACTTCGTGAGGTATTTTGGAATATTGTCGCCTTTCTCCATTTTTATTTTTCTGAGCTTGTCTTTAAGCGCCAACTTCCTCTAGTCACTTATGCTTTGGAACAAGTCTGTCAAAGCCTTCCACATTAAGAATGGATTGGCTTTCTCATGAAGGCTGGACACAATGTGGTCCTTCACACCTTCCAATAGAATCCTCCTCGTCTTTTCAATCTTCTTTTTCCATGCATCAAGTAATGCAGCATCGCTAGATCCCGGCTTAGGAACATCTCTATCGATGAAATCCTTCATCCCATTGTCATCCAGCACCACCTCCATCCTATCCTTCTAGGCTATGTAATTTGAGCTCCCATCAAGGGCATACTCCAATCTCAACCCGTTGAAAGGCATTTCAATGTATACTCGATTTCTGCACCAAGAATCTTTTGTAGCAAATTCGAATTTTCCACCAACACAAACTCACTTCACAATTGCAATCTTCAATCAACAATGCTCCGATACCATGTAGAGATTATATGACTAAGAATGCATATTTATAAGATCCAACTGATCTCACACTATTTAAATTTATGCAAGATACTGAATCTATTCCACTTGTTAATCTTTTGTGGAAAAATTAATTGAACACACATGTGAAGCATAAACAAAAATATTCAATCGTACATAACACAGTTTTTAACCAGGAAAGCCTGAAGCTGAAAAACCAAACTATATATTATGTAACATGGAGATCATATGGAAATCTCATACAAGACATACAAAGCTTATCACAAGCTCTCAGTACAATACAATCATCATACACTAATTAGGCCTAATCTTGCAAATCCATGCACCAATCTTTGCCACCTGCTAGCTTACCTCCACTGCGCAATATTTGCTAAAGAATATCTCTGAATGAATTTGAATTACTCCATACTTGACTGCACAATCCTCATTGTCATCTCCACAGAGTATGTGATGCAATCAATGCATCATTATAGTCACAATAGATAGTCTATCTTGCCCTTTCACCTATCTCTCCACTGAAACTGTCATGCATTATAGTTAACTGTTGTATTGTTTATTTGATTAATGAGTTATTATTTATGAATTAATTAAATAATTAATTCACTCCACTCTCACTAGTGTATCAATCAGTTAGACTAGATACAACTATCTCAACTAAGTCTAACTGAGTTAAACTAAATACAACTCCATAACTACTTCTTCAACGGTGTCATAACTCTGGCACTTGAGTTCTAACTAAGTCCTCCATGCATTAGCTCCAGCAAACCCTTAGGAATAGCATAATTCCTTCTGTCAGCTGTTGTGCCACATCTGTGCACTGAACTGAAGTTCTCCAAGAGAATAAGTTGTTGTTTAGAGTTTTATTACTATTAAGAGCTAATAATAATCGACATGCATCTATTTTTAGATCAACAATCTATATATAGACTTCGCCCAATATTCTAAAAATATAATTTCATCTATTTTTCCAACTTGACCAACCATCCACAAATAGCATCATGCAACTTCTAAAATATGATCATCATGTCTAAAAATAGACTTGCGCCAAAAATAGCCTACGGGCCCACTTAATGAAGGCGACTCTTTTCACTAAGCTCATAATCTTGTTGAATCTCAACAAATGGCATGAAGAATATCCTCTAGATTCCCCTTTGTTATTGAATTGTCTTCTATAGCAACTATATTTCCTTTCAAAACCACTGCTTGGCTTCTAGTTATTCTTTTGGTCCCTTGTTTGCTGACAGATTGTTCCTATTTTGCATATTTGACAACCTTTGATTTTTGTTTTGCAGGTGGGAGAGTCAGTGTATCAAGCGTTTGCATTTTCTCTATACTTTTCTCAGTTTTTTGTCTTGGCTTTACTCTTGCAGGTTCTTTTGGTTTTGCAACCATAGGTTGTCTTGGTTCTGGTGCTGGTGGTGATGGAACTTCTTTAGCTTTAGGGTTTCTTGTAGGATTTAGGGTTTCCAACTCAAAACCATTAACAAAAAAGAATGAGGACCAATCTCTGCCTATATTTTGAAGTTCATCTAAAATTAATAATTTCATTAAGCCATGATGAAATAATGATGTCTCACTCCCCTCAAACTTTGCTTGCACCTTATCAGCCATCTTTGCAAGACTTCTATGTAGATGAAAACGTAATTTAAGTGAAATATTATCTGTGAAGTGTAGAAGTAATTTGAAATGGTATGAATAAACCTTGCGATACCTGCCTTCACAGGTAAAATATTTCTGAATGTTGAGCAACAATTTTGAATAATTATCTTTGATGCAGCTTCTCGAGATAGCATTGTTGAGATCCATCTCAATGTGCTCAGGCTTCATGACCTATTTACACTGCTCCATATTAAATTTGAACCCTTTGAACCAGGTTTCTTGACCTCTTGGAATCTCTATAATGGCAGTAATGACCTTTGGTGTGATAGAAAAAATTAGCATCCCCACTTTAGTGGTTGTTCCATTGAAATTCATATAAAATTCCTTGGATACCTGTGTGCGACAGCCCTGCAATTTCTCACAAAAATGTAGACAACCTGCTCTTCGGAATGCTTCCATCACTGTTGGGTCTTTATTTATTGCCTTCATGTCTTCAGGTTCATGCCTTAAGCATTGTCCTCCTTTGTGTATTTTTCTTTCCTCTACCATATTCTTCAAAGAACCTCTCAGCCTCACTTGATCTAAATCTTTCAGCCTTGCTTGATATAGATGTATCAACCTCGCTTGAATAAATGTATCATCCTCGCTTGATATGGATGTAATAAACCTTTGTAAGAACCAGCCACAAGATTGGCTCGATACTCAAAGCTCAGACATTACAAATGAAGGAAAAAGGAATGAGAATGAATAATTAGGAAAGAATTTGAATTTCAAGTGTCCTTTCATAACTGAAAATGATGGCCTACTCATAACCTATATTGACCATGGTGACTGCAAACGTGGGTGTGTACTTTGATCTCATCATTACCTGACTCAATGTTTGGTCAATTTAGTGTGTCCTAAATTGCTGCATTTAATTTTTCAATCCGGGATTCGTAAGCTGATGAAGTGCGGCACACTATATGTGCAAGATAACCTATTTCTTAATTTTTTGTCGTTTTTGGTTTTCTAAGATGAAATGGAAATTCTAAAATGAAAACAAGTATGGTTATGTTTGTTCAAGGAAATGATATCCTCTATAATGATTTACCAACTTTAAACTTAAAAAGGAATTTGAAACTTACAATGAAAAAACTTGAAAGGAAATGAAAATGTGCTGCTGTAATGAAAAGGTGCTGCTAGTCTAATGAATCAAAATAGTGAACTAGTGAGCATGAAACCAAACTATTCTTGCTACTATCTAAACACAAAATAAATTATGCTGAAAGAAATCCAAAATTTGCAATAAAGTAAATCTAAATCAAATTACATCAACTTGTCTTCTGATCCCTCATCATTAGTCCAGCTATGATTTTCGGAAGTAACCATAAACAACTTGAGTAACTGATATCTAACTTGCAAAAAGTAAACTAATATCAAACCATACATTCATAATTCAATCCCTCACCATCAGTCCAGCTGTGGCTTTCGGAGGTAACTGAAGATGTCATGCACAATTTAATATTTCCAACTTGCAGAAAAGAAACTAATACCAAACTACACATTTCATAATACAATCCCTCACCATCAGTCCAGCTGTGGTTTTCGGAGGCAACTGAAGATGTTATGAGCAGTTTAATATATCTAAATTTGCAGAAAGGAAACTAATACCAAACTACACATTTCATAATACAATCCCTCACCATCAGTCCAGCTGTGGCTTTCGGAGGCAACTGAAAATGTTATGAGCAATTTAATATATCTAAATTTAACTACTGAAGAAAATGAACAAAACTGAATTAAACAAAGTAGTACTGAAATTAAACAGAAACTAAGAAAAACAAATTAGCAGCAGAACAATGTTAATTCCATGTCATTAGTCAAAAATTTATGCAAATGCCCGGGCTGCCTATCTATAACCTGAAACAAGAACACTAATCAGTAATCAATAACATAAAACATGAAAGACAGAAGTGAAATGGAAAGCAGGAAAGTTTATAAATAGAAATGAAGCATATATACCATGAGAGATGCAGTGTATAAACATGTGAATGGATTATGGCACAATGAGCTTTAAAGAAATAAAATAAGAACTATACAATAATGCACAGAACCTTGGCAAGTGCAGGGGCCCTCTACACCGGCCTTGGCAATAATCTTCAAGTACGAATTATGTTGGAAAACAGAGTCTTCTTATATTAAAATGCAGTCATAACAGTAAGGTAGTATTACGGCACAAAGGCAACGTAATTACATTACAGAGCAGACTAATAAAAGATAACAGAGACTAATCGAGACTAACTCCATATGCGTATGCAAACGCGTTATTTATAACAAAAGAAATATAACTGATTCCTAATGTTTATGCTGGTGGAGAACACGTAGACCATTACGTCCACGGATCTAGGATCATGGCCATATTGCAAAGTAAATCTATGAGGAGTGGATGTTTGAATTCGGCTATGGAGCCATGTACAGATGTCGACTTGTCCTCTGCAACTCAGAAACGGCCATATGAACCTTCACGTGACACGAAACAGAGTCCTGTCACCGTGAGACTCTATGGTTGACTTCCATGTGGACGCCTTTGACCGTGGCTTCTTTAGATGAGTTTTCTCGAGCCAATAGGACACGAACCATGTCCACATCATTTCTGACTTGCCCATGTGGCTCGTTTTTCCTGTAGACACCTGTAACATAGAGTTTCACAAAATGGCTGCGGAAAGTTGCAGCAGCTGCGGAAAGTGGCAAGATTCCGCGGCTAAATGAACAAAATCTAAATCAAACAGCAGACACAAAAATATAGTTAAAAACCATGTTAGATGCTCTTTTGCAATTAATATACAATGATATTGACAACTTGGGAGGTTCGGGTGGATGAAAAAGGTATAGAAAAGTGTATGGAAAAGATGCAGATTTGAGACTCAACATACCCCCACTGTGAAGGTGTTGCATGTCCTCATGCAACCAAAATTTTGATAATCCTTCCTCAGTTCATATGCCTTGACACTTCAGCCAGCACGTCTAATCCTCTCCTCCTCTTCCTTGGAGCTACCAACATTCTGGGTTTCTTCATTAAGCACCTAAATTTGATATTAACCAGTGCTCTGCTCAACTTCTGGCATTTCCTTTTCAATTTCTTGTTCTTCTTCTGCCATATTCCCAGATGTAGCATAGTATTATCATGAATGATTTTGTCCAGTTTACCTTGTTCCTTCAATGTCTCATTTTCATTTTTGATGTGTCTATTTAAAAGCTCTAGCTCAAAGACTTCCTGTTTTAGTGATTGGACTAAATCATCCTGTACTGTATGACGCTGAATGGACAAAGTACTGGGACCTGTAGCTGCCTTTTCCAAAGATTCTATATATTCATATACTTCCTGCTGCTTGGGGTCTATATCAGGTGTCATTTTTATTGGGCTATCCCCAAAATGCCATGAAGGAGAGTTATCTTCAAAATCTGGCTGAGGAGGGCTCACATCAACATCTTGCTGAGAATAGGATGGACTATGTTCAATGTCTGACTGAGAATGAAATGAACCAGGTTCACTAACTGACTGAGATGGACTATGGTCAGTTGGGGACTGTTCAGATGTCTCCTCTCCCAAATCAATGAAATGAGGACCCTCCATTTGCGTTTTCCTCAATTTCCCCTTAAGTCTGCTGCTTCTTCTCACACGCTGTGGTACACTATCCTTTTGTTTTTTTTCCTTTCTCTGTCTTCTTGGCTATGGATGACTGTTTTTGAAGATAAACTAATCTTTCAGATAACACTTGATGATCTTCTTCTTCTTCAGAAGGAGTTTTATGTATAGCCTCAATAGTTTTTCTCTCTTTTGGTGTTATTGGCTTCTTACCCTTGATTTCTTTCTTCTTCCTCTTTGACAGTCTCTCTTCCTTATCAGTTCTTTCAATTGTAGTAGTAGGAGTATTTTTAATTTCATCAATTGTTATTTTTCTCCTACTTCTTCTTGATGTGCTACCTTCAGGAATTTCCTGAGTAGGAGTAATTTGAGTTTCATCATTTATTCTTTTTCTTCTACTCCTTCTTGTTGTACTACCTTCAGGAATTTCCTGAGGTTCCTCAAAGAAATTTCTAACCAAGAATTGTTCCCATGTGTCTTTCTTCTCCTTTAACTCTTTTTCAATCAAAATTTTTACAAGACCGTGGTGATATAGATGTGGTTCTACATCTCCTAAATGTTTCTAAACAGTCACAGACATTTTCTTCAAACTATTGAATAGAAAATATGGGAGATTGAGAGTTTGATTATCTATAAAATTCATCAGCAACCTGGTATGGTACATATACATGGACCCAAAATGGCCTTCATATGTAATGAATTTTTGAACAACTAGCAGCAAAGTAGCCCATTCCTCTTTCAATGCATGAACAGGAATTCCTCTTTTAAAAACAGTTATGTCCATACCTTGGTTTCGTAATATTGTTCTCCAGGCTTCATCACTGATGCTTTTATTCTTACACCAACGCTCACCCTCTTGAAGAAGTTTCGTGGCTGTTGCTATAGATGCTTCATTGACCGCAAACTTAAGGTCTCCAATCTCTACTTCCAAGCCATTAAACGACCTTGCGAATGCCTTTGTCACTTCTTTATGATAACCCCTGAATTTCTAGATAAACCGTAGCCAATTTTCTTTCTTCAATATATCCCTCACTTGCGGATATCCCTCCATAAACTTAGGTCCTTCCGGTTCTGCTCTTAGCAATTTAACCATTTTTCTTTCTGTTCTTCACAAATTTGCCTGTGTGAGGATTCAATGGAAATAGAACAGCTGAATGCATGGAGATGAGCACAATGACTGTGGGTAAATGTCAGAGAGTGGTATACAGACTATAGCGTAGTAGAGAACGAAATGGAGTGAACAGAACAGAGTGGGGTTTCGTAAGCACGGCAGAGACACGGCTGTGAGATTAACAGAATATAACACATCCAACAGTGTTTTTAATTTTGGTGGTTGCACAATAAATATGAGCACGTTTAAACAACGACTATGGGTTTATGCGGCTGTAAGAGTCCGTGGTCAAATCAAATACGTCTCATTGTCACTGGTGGAATATTGGAACATGAGTGAAGATCGGGGGTTTAATGATGGAACCGTTTGAGAATGAATGCGAGAGGATAATATGGGGATCGTGAAAGGTTTACGGAATTATCAATATAATCATTGCACATAATGGATATAGCTCATGGTTCATAACTATATAAAAATGTGTTTTCAATGCTATTTGAAATAAATTTTATTCATACCTTTGGAATCTTTTTCCTTTTCCTTGGTCTTCAACTAATTGCTCTTCATTGGTGTCTTGAATGCCCCATGTCTTCATTTTTTATCCTCTCACCTGCATTTTATTTCATGATTATGGAAATAACATCTGGCTGTACATTCTTTTGAAAACAGAGTTGTAGCTGCGGAATCTGCTTCTGGCTGCGGAAATTGGAGTCAGTTGCGGAAACAGATGTCAGTTGCGGAAACTGACACAGCTATTATTTGGACAAATGGAGATGAACAGATGACAAATGACCAGATGGAAATGGTCATGAAAAATAGTTTTATTGATGAAATGGAATAAAATGAAGTGAAATGGAGTGAAATGAAGTGAAATGAAATGGAATGAAGTGGAATGAAATGGAGTGGGTGGTCACAAAACTTGTGAAATGAAAGAGAGATTTTTTTTTTTTTGGAAAATATAAGGTGTCAGGTGTTCCTGATTTTCACCCAATATTTTCTGTATAAGACTGCCAATCAGTGATTGGTTTTCAGGCTTATACAATATTTTTTTTTTCTTTTTTTTTTCTTTTTTTAACTGAAAAGAACAAAAGCTAGGTTGGTAGAGAAGAAGAATTCTTCTGTACCAGCCTGATTGCAGAACTTTGTTGAAACATTTTGACAAAATCCTCTTTTGAGAGTGGCTTATGATAAACTTTCAATCTATGGCCATTCACAATAAGAGGAGTTTGAAACTCATCAATGGTCTTGATTCTTACAGCTCCATTGCTAAAGATCTTGTCGATCTCATATGGCCCAAGCCAATGAGTCTGAAATTTTCCTTGAAAATCTTTAAACTTGGAGTCAAATAACAATGCCCAATCTCCTTCTTGAAACTTCTTTTCTTTGATATATTTGTCATGCCATTTAGTTCTTTGATATTGAACTAGATCAGTTCTTAGAATTGCTTCTTGTCCGATCTCATCTAGCTCATTCAACTGTTCCATTCTATGCTTTTGGGCTTCTGATAAGTCCATCCCCAACTGAACTGCTATCTTGAAGGTCTTGACTTGGAACTCAATGGGGAGCAAGACTTCTTTCCCATAAACAAATTCATAGGGAGAATGTCCTGTTGTATTCCTCCATGTAGTTCTGTAGGCCCACAAGGCTTCTGGAAGCCTTTCTGCCCAATCTCTTCTATGTAGATGAACAGTTTTGGTGATGATACTTTCAAGAACTGTGTTTGTGGACTCCACTTGACCATTTGCTTGTGGATGGTAAGGAGTAGATCTTCTGTGCTTGATTTTGTATTCTTCCATCAACTTCTCCACCAAATTGGATGTGAATTGGCTCCCCTGATCTGTCACAATTTCTCTTGGAACACCAAAGCGAGTAAAAATATCCTCATAAAGAAAATGAACAACTGAATTTTCAGTAGCAGATACTAATGCTTTGGCTTCTACCCATTTAGTAACATAATGAGTACAAACCAATATATACTTCTTTTGCTTAGATGGTGGATTAATAGGTCCAATGAAATCTAAAGCCCATTTTTCAAAGGGTTCAATGAGTACCTATGTTTGCAATGGCATTTCATTTGAAAGGGTAGGTTTCCCTACTCTTTGGTAACTGTCACACCTTTTGACATATTTTTTTGCATCTTTGAAGAGGGAAGGCCAATAATATCCTAAAGAGAGGATTTTATAGACCGTCCTTTTGTCTGCAAAGTGTCCACCGCATGGTTCATCATGACATGCCTTAAGAATATCAGGCATTTCATCTTCCCTGACACATCTTCTGATCACAAGATCTAGCCATGTTTTAAACAATTCGTTAGAAATCCATGAATATTTTGAACTTTCCTAAATATTTTTTTGTTTTTCACTTGGAAATAAATGTGAAGGTAGTTTCCCTGTAACCAAATAGCTAGCAATATCTGCATACCAAGGAGTCTTAATAGTTACTGCAAACAAGTATTCATCAGGAAACTTATCCTCTACAGGAGAATCTTCTTTAGTATTCTGAATCCTAGACAAGAAATCAGCTACTGTATTTTGTTTTCCTGGTCTATCCAACACGGTAATATTGAATTCTTGCAAAAGTAAGAGCCATCTTGTCACTCTGCCATTAGTAACAGGTTTGTTCATTAAATATCTAATTGCAGAATGGTCAGTATGAATAAAAGTTTCATAGCCTGTTATGTAATGTCTAAAATTATTAATTGCATGAACAACAGCTAAAAACTCTTTTTCAGTCACAGTATAGTTCAACTCTGTGGGAGTCAAATTTTTATTGGTATAATAAATGGCATAAGGAACTAAATCTTTTTGACCCAACACAGCTCCTAGAGCTGTATCTGAAGCATCCGTAGAAATATGGAAAGGGAGTTTCCAATTTGGTCCTCTTAAGATAGGTGCTTTAGATATTCTTGTTTTCAAAGTTTCAAAAGCTGATTGACAATCAGGATCCCATTTAAATTCACAGTCTTTTGTAAGCAACTTGAAGAGTGGAGATGCTATTTTAGTGAAGTTTTCTATAAATCTTCTCTAGTAACCAGTAAATCCTAGAAAACTTCTAACATCTCTTTGACAATTTGGAATAGGCAACTTGGAGATGACTTCAACTTTTGATCTATCAACCTTAATCCCATCTCCTGAAATATGATGTCCTAAAACAATCCCTTCATTAAACATCATAAAGCATTTTTCATGGCTTAATGAAAGGTTTGTTTCTTTACATCTTATAAGAACTTTTTCCAAATTTTCTAATGCCTCTTCAAATGAATTACCATAAAATGTAAAATCATCCATATAAACCTCTACACAATCATGGATTAGATCAGAAAAATTCCTAGTACTGCTCTTTGGAATGTTGCAGGTGCATTACATAACCCAAAAGGAAGCACTCGGTAGGCAAAATTTCCCCATGGACAAGTAAATGTGGTCTTATCTTGATCTTCAGGTGCTACCTGAATTTGATTATAGCCACTAAAACCATCCAAAAATGAAAATTACTTTTTACCTGCTAATGTGTCTAATACCTTATCGATAAAAGGCAAAGGAAAGTGATCCTTCAAAGTTGCTTTGTTCAATTCCCTGTAATCAATGCATACCCTCCATTTACCATTCTTTTTAGGTACTATAACCAAAGGAGAAACCCATCGGCTATCTGAAATTGGATAAATGAAGTTTACATTGAGAAGGTTTTGGAGCTCTTCTTTCACTATCTCCCTAAGATTTGGATTCATCCTTCTTTGAGGTTGTCTGATTGGTCTACTGTTTTCCTCAATATAGATATGATGGATGCAAGTCTTAGGATCGATACCTTTCATGTCAGTATACTCCCATGCAAATGCAGTAGAATGTTTTTGCAAGATTTTGGTTAGTTCTTCTTGTTGTGACTTTTCCAAATGTTTGTTGATATTCAATGTTTTTCCTGGAAAAATCTCAATAATAGAACTACCAAACTCTTCCATAGAGTAAAGAGACATTTGTCTTGATGATAAATATTCTATGTCAGATTCCAACTGAAATTGTGTGGGGTCATATTCTGAAGATGTCTCAAAATTTTCTAATGTGTTTAGAATTTGACTATCCTCACTAATTTCCGAAATGGTAAAGACAGGTTGTATAATGTCCTCATCATCGACCCATTCATTGTCTCCTACTTCTGTAATTGCTTTTGTTGGAGGATACAAATTGAATTTCTTTGTCGAATTACCATTAGAAATGTACATGTCCCCAGATCTACAACTAATAAAAGCATCAGCTGTGGCTAGCCAAGGTCTTCCTAGAATAAGTGGGTGCCCTCCTAGATTACTCTTGGGAGTCAAAATCATAAAATCTACTGGATATTCCCAAGAATCTAAGGAGACTGAAATATCTTCTAATACACCATCCGGTTTAATAATTGATCGATCTGCAAGTTGCAGTAAAGTAGGTGTAAAAAGAAGGTTAGGAAGTTTTAGCTGGTCCATAGTCTGTCTACTCATAATGTTGATAACAGCCCCTAAGTCAATCAATGTGTTTGGAATTTCTATCCCATTTATATGTGTCTTGACAATTGGACTTCCTGGATCTACATACTTCTGCATGGTAATTTTTCCCATCATAATATCTGCAATCTTTCCTACCAGGTGGATTCTTCTTGTGTCTTTTAGTTTCCTTCCCGGTCTTTTGAAACTCAACTCCTTTATGGTTTTTACTAGAATAGGAATCTCTCGAATGGCTTGTAGCAAGGGAATATTGATACAAACATTCTTCAATTCATCTAGAAAATCATAGTTAGGCAACAAGATTTGTTTTTCCACCCCCTTGTCAATTTGTAGTCTTTCGGGAAAAGGAGGTGTAGATGAAGATGCAGGTTGCTCAACTATAGGAGTTGTGGGTGTTAACTTTTCTTTTTCTTTTTGAATGTTTGAATTTTGAAGAGATGCTTCCTCAGAACCCTCATTGACTTTAAGAGAGTCCTCCTCGGAGGTATCTTTCTCTTGAATATCTATAGAAGGTTTTTCTAAAACTCTACCAGATCTGAGTTGTACATCATTGAGAGGAACAATCATATAGGTAGGAAATTGTTGTCCTTCTACCATGTAAGTATTTTGAGGATTCTTATTGTTAGGATTTGGCAATGGCTGAGCTGGAAGTTGATTTGTCTTTTTTTGGTATGGAAGCATGAGTTGAGGATTTGGATTTTGTTGAGAAGGTTGTTGTTGTGGAAATGGCAATGAAAGTTGTGGATTTGAATTTGGAAGTTGTGGAGCTTGTTGATTTTGAAAAGATGGAGGATATTGATAAAATTGAGCAAATATCCCATAAGGATTTTGCATCCCTTGTACCCATGGTTGATATGGATTCTGATGTTGGGGCCAAGGTTGTTGCCAAGGATTCCAATTTGGTGGGGTTTGAAAATTCATAGGGTTGTTAAACCCTTGAGTTTTTTGTCCTTGCCAAGGTCTCCTTGCAACAAAACAGAGAGATTCTACTGAATTTGGGTCTTCTTGAAAGACAGCTTTGAGTCCAGGAATTGAAGGACAATCCTTGATCTCATGATTCTCTGAGCAAATCATACATGTTTCTACAACTTTTGCATCCAAGGGACATTCCCTTAAAGCATTTTTCTTCCTACATTTCAGACAAAAGATGGCTAAGGCATCTGTTTCTGCTTTCTGCTTGTTTTGGATTTTAAGGGTGTCTAGTTGTTCATTAAGGCTCCCTAAAATATCAGTCTTAAACTCATCAAGCATATTACCAATCTCTGCCCTACTTACTGATCCAGTTGCATATTTGTTAGCCCTAATAAGAGAAGGATCCCTAGGCCCTTTTCCTGTTTTAGATTTTCCTCTTGAGCGATGGACACATAGTTCTGTTATGTCACGAAGTGGGAGTTGAGAAATGTCTCCTTTCCCCATCATGTTTAAAATATCTATCCATTCATCTCTAATGGCTTTTAATATGAGGGCTTTCAAGGTTTCATCATCTAAATTGCTCATCTTTGCTCTTTTCAAGTTGTATTGAAATATTTCAAGTAAATCTTCCAAATTTTCATCTTCTTTTTGCATCATTTTGAATACCTCATCCTTGTGATTGGTGGGCATACAATAGTCCAAGTATCTATCCAAAAAATTTTGTTTCATATCATTCCAAGTCCTAATAGATTGAGTGGCTAATCCCATGAACCATTTCAAAGTAGATCCCTTCAATGTTGAAGGAAACAGTTTGAGTTTTTTAGAGTCTTCCATATAGTCATAGGTTCGGCACACGACTTCAAACTCAAACAGAAATGTTTCAGGATCCTCACTTCGCAATCCATAAAAGTTAGGGAGAACAAATGGTGAGATATTTTTCATCGTTGTATGAGTTTCCTCATCAACTATAGGGAATCCAAACAAGTTGTCTCCTTCCCTATTTCCTCCATTATTTCCTTCACCATTGTTGTCTCCATTGTTTCCTCCTCTTCTACCTCTACCTCTACCTCCATTTATTACTTCCTCTGCCATGATAGTCTCTTTAGAGTCCTTAAAGTCCTCTAGTTCTTCTATCAAGGGAGGATGAGAGAGAGTCTCTTTTTTTTCTAAATGGGATTTAGTAGATGGTATAGGAGAATCCTCTAATTCAGCTGCTCCTTGAATTCCAAAAATCTTAAGGCTAGGGGTAGATGGCGGTGAATCTGGTCTATGCCTTGAAGAAGATGGAGTTGTGAAAATCGAACTCTTGGCTTTAACTATAAACCTTCCCCTAGAATCTCTTGCTCTATGCATGTCATTTTTTATTTTTTAAAAGTTGGGCTAATAATTCTCTTTCTGATCTTCCAGGTCACACTAGGTGCAAGAAGAGAGCATACTTAAGAAATTACTGAACCAATAACTCTCTTTTCTGATCCTCCAGATCACACCAGGTGCAAGAGGAGAGCATACTTCAAGAAGTTATCAATTTTTCCCTTCTTTTATGATTTTGTGTTTTTTTTTTATTTAAGAAATTGGCTACCTAGTTACACTTCCCCGGCAACGGCGCCAAAATGTTTGGTCAATTTAGTGTGTCCTAAATTGCTGCATTTAATTTGTCAATCCGGGATTCGTAAGCTGATGAAGTGTGGCGCACTATATGTGCAAGATAACCTATTTCTTAAATTTTTCATTTTTGGTTTTCTAAGATGAAATGGAAATTCTAAAATGAAAACAAGTATGGTTATGTTTGTTCAAGGAAATGATATCCTCTATAATGATTTACCAACTTTAAACTTAAAAAGGAATTTGAAACTTACAATGACAAAACTTGAAAGGAAATGAAAATGTGCTGCTGTAATGAAAAGGTGTTGCTAGTCTAATGAATCAAAACAGTGAACTAGTGAGCATGAAACCAAACTATTCTTGCTGCTGCCTAAACACAAAATAAATTATGCTGAAAGAAATCCAAAAGTTGCAATAAAGTATATCTAAATCAAATTACATCAACTTGTCTTTTGATCCCTCATCATTAGTCCAGCTATGATTTTCGGAAGTAACCATAAACAACTTGAGTAACTAATATCTAACTTGCAGAAAGTAAACTAATATCAAACCATACATTCATAATTCAATCCCTCACAATCAGTCTAGCTGTGGCTTTCGGAGGTAACTGAAGATGTCATGAACAATTTAATATTTCTAACTTGCAGAAAAGAAACTAATACCAAACTACACATTTCATAATCCAATCCCTCACCATCAATCCAGCTGTGGTTTTCGGAGGCAACTGAAGATGTTATGAGCAGTTTAATATATATAAATTTGTAGAAAGGAAACTAATACCAAACTACACATTTCATAATACAATCCCTTACCATCAATCCAGCTGTGGCTTTCGGAGGCAACTGACAATGTTATGAGCAGTTTAATATATCTAAATTTAACTACTTAAGCAAATGAACAAAACTGAATTAAACAAAGCAGTACTGAAATTAAACAGAAACTAAGAAAAACAAATTAGCAGCAGAACAATTTTAATTCCATGTCATTAGTCAAAAAGTTATGCAAATGCCCAGGCTGCCTATCTATAACCTGAAACAAGAACACTGATCAGTAATCAATAACATAAAACATGAAAGACAGAAGTGAAATGGAAAGCAGGAAAGTTTATAAACAGAAATGAAGCATATATACCATGAGAGATGCAATCTATAAACATGTGAATGGATTATGGCACAATGAGCTTTAAAGAAATAAAATAAGAACTATACAATAATGCACAGAACCTTGGCAAGTGCAGGGGCCCTCTACACCAGCCTTGGCAACAATCTTCAAGTACGAATTACGTTTGGAAACAAAGTCTTCTTATATTAAAATGCAGTCATAACAGAAAGGTGATATTACGGCACAAGTGCAACGTAATTACATTACAGAGCAGACTAATAAAAGATAACAGAGACTAACATAGACTAATCCCATATGCGTATGAAAACGCGTTATTTATAACAAAAGAAACATAACTAATTCCTAAAGTTTATGCTGATGGAGAACACGTAGACCATTACGTCCACAGATCTAGGATCATGGCCATATTGAAAAGTAAATCTATGAGGAGTGGATGTTTGAATTCGGCTATGGAGCCATGTACAGATGTTGATTTGTCCTCCGCAATTCAGAAACGACCATATGAACCTTCACGTGACACGAAACAGAGTCCTGTCACCGTGGGACTCTACGGTTGACTTCCATTTGGACACCTTTGACCGCAGCTTCTTTAGATGAGTTTGCTCGAGCCAATAGGACACAAACCATGTCCACATCATTTCTGACTTGCCCATGTGGCTCGTTTTTCCTGTAGACACCTGTAACATAGAGTTTCACAAAATGGTTGTGGAAAGTTGCAGCAGCTGCGGAAAGTGGCAAGATTCCGCAGCTAAATGAACAAAATCTAAATCAAACAGCAGACACAAAAATATAATTAAAAACCATGTTAGATGCTCTTTTGCAATTAATATACAATGATATTGACAACTTGGGAGGTTCAGGTGGATGAAAAAGGTATAGAAAAGTGTATGGAAAAGATGCAGATTTGAGACTCAACACTCAACAAGCCTCTATCTTACCCTTTGCCAACGGTTTCTGAAATTTGACGACTCAACTAACAAGACAGTTACAAAATCGTGCTTTTGTAGCACCTGTAGTGTAATTTGTATTGTTTGTGCTATGAAACTATCAGTGCTTTCATAGCACAAAGTGACTTTTTTCAACATGATGCACTACGAAACTATGGTTTCTTGGCTAATTAGGTGGTTTTGATACAAAAAATTTGGGAAGTGAAATGAATCCTAAGATGATGAAAGACTTGACATGAAAGACCTTAAAAATGAGTTTATTTAAACACTAGGGTAGGCGCAAACTATAAAAATTTTAATACTTCCCTTGGTCAAACTCAAGAAATGACTCTTAAGACCCTATTTTGACCCATGAACCTAAGTAATCTTGTCAGAATGATGTTTTGAATTTTTTATTTTTTTAGCAATAACACCTTCTCCTCTAGTGAATTTCATGATTTTATGATTAAGGGAATTGACTAAACCATAATGACTAGAAACCCTAAGTCCTCATGACAAAAACCCTGTTTTGACCTCCAAACAAGAATTTATCAGTCAAAAAAGACGTGAATTAGGATAATCACAGTAAGTTGGAGTTAACCCTTCATTAAAGCTTAAGGGGGATCAGTCATAAACCCACACCTCCATCCCACTCACTTACAAAAACTACCCTTCACCATCATTTCATTTCACTCCTCCTACCAAGTTTCACAAGCAGGCCTAAGGTTGTTTAAAGACAAAAGAAATCAAAATGTCAGCTAAAGGAGGGAGTGTTAGCAGTGAAGGAGACCAAGTGCCTATGAGGCAGAGGCACAAAGGTGGGAAGGTCAATATATTTGAACCCCAAGACATTGTGGAGCTTAATTCCTCTCCCATGATTATCACCTGTTTCCAAAATGTAGGGTGTTTTCAGATTTTTAAAAGAGTCCAACAAGTACAAAATCTCCCATAGTTCAGAAGGTTATTCATTCTTAACCTACATAACAAAAAATCAAGGTTGGAAGTGGTGAAATTTTAACTCTCTTCATATACCATTGCCAATACTACAGGTATACCCGATGTTGGTGAAAAACGGTTCATAAGAGAAAAGTTGTACATGAGCTACTATAAGCCATTTCTCAAATCGAGATACAAGGAAGGCTGCAAAACTATTTTCCCTTTCTCACACCTGTTGGAGAGGTATGCACCCTTGATGAGGGTCATCATGAAATATTTTACCTGTGAGGGAAGGTATTCTAGAATCTACTCCTACAATATCAGATTGCTCATGCACTTCACTAGGGTCAAGATGCTTCATTTTCCCTACTACCTCTATAGGAGTATTGACAACATGTCTTCTGTTGTCCGAAGGAGGAGTTATTCCCAACAAATGAAAATTTTGTTTCGTCACTCCTTGATCAAGATGGTTGTGCTACATCAGTTGGAGAAAAAAGGCATACCATGGGAGGTGTTCATTGCTCATGAAATATTCACAAGCCCACAGCCTCATCATCATCCAAATTTTCCCTCATCATCTCATCCTCCTCCCTCTACTCCTCCATCACCTCCTACTAACCATACCTCATCATCTACACAAGTATCCTCTCCTCAAGAAAAACTCCCTTCCTCATCTTCTCCTAATGCATCAGATCAAGAAGGAAGTGGCAGTGAACAAGAAAGTGACCATGAGGGTGAGGGTGACAATGAATCAGAGCATGATAATGAAGGTGATGATGATTCAAACCAACAAGAAGTAGAAAACATGGAAATAGAGAGAGAGGATAGCAATGAAGAAAATGAGGAAGCTCATAGTGGAAATGGATTAAGAAGTGATGAAGAAGAGGTCAACAATGAAGTAGAAGACATGGAGGTAGATGATAATGAATATGAGGCAAGTGAAAAAGAGACAGAGGATTATTGTAAGGATAGAAGTAAGACTATGAGCCCTAATGATAATGACAGTCAAAACAGTGAGGCTAATAGTCATGACAGAGATGAGGGAAAAGATGAAGAGAACAACCAAAATGAAGATGATAACAATGAAGAAAATGAAGAGACTAAAGACAGCATGGAAACCAATGAAGCAAACATCGGTGAGGAAGAAGACATTCATGACAAAAATCAAGAAAGTCAGGAGAAAAGTGAAGAAAATGAAGAGGCTGATAGTGAAAATGAAGATCATAGCAATGATGAGGAAAGCAGCTACAATGAGGAACAAAATGAAAGTGTAGAAATCAGTGAAGAGGCTAAAAATGAGGCTAATGTTGAAGGTAAAGAGGTAAGCAGTCGTCCAGATGATGAAGAGGAAGACATGGAAACAAATGATGGTAACCATGATGAAAACACCAAAATGAGTAGAGTTGAGCCTTTTTCATTGGTATACCAAAGAGGGGAAAGGCATGTGTTTGCTGCCTCTAAAAGGCAAGGGGCCATGCCTTCCGCATCCACTAAGCCACTAGATAAAGGCAAAGAAAAGGTAAAGGAAGAAGAAGAATATCAGTAGGAGCTTGAACAAGGATTTGGTATCATTGACCTTGACAATGAAAATGAAGACAAGGAGAGGGCCACTACCATACTACTCCAAAGCAGAGATACAGAATTCAGGGATCTATAAAGATGATTTGGTATGGCCATGTATAACATTGAGTATTATAAGAATGAAAAAAAGCAGCTGAACAAGGCAAAGAGGGACCTTGACCTCCAAAAGAAGATGACCAAGCACTATGCATTGCAAAATCAAATTGTGAACGCTAAGCTCAAAGAAGCCCTTGCCGAAATGAAATCACTCAAAGAATAAAAATACCAAGAAAAACTTGGAATCTTGGCTGAAGCATATTTACAAGCCTCCCAAACCCCAAAAGGAAGATATCCACCAATTTTGGGAAATTTTTGACAAATTTTGGTTTTTTGTAAATTTTGAGGCCTCTAGGTGCAGCACCCTTGGCACTACGCTTTCACCTCAGGTATCTTCTGGAGGAAAAATTTGCATTTTTGGAATCCTCAACTCAATTAAATCATGCTCACCAAATTTTAGAGCATTTGAGCATTTTTGGCCCCTCAAAGGCTAAAAAATACCTCATTTTTCACCTTTCTGCCTCATTTTCAGGCTTGGCGTTGTGCTTAGAGAAGCTTTGGTATATTTACCTTTTGGACAGTTAATGAAGAACAATAAGAAAAACAAGGGCCATTTTGGAATATAGACTTAGCAGGCTTTCCAATGGGCCATCACAGAGCCAATTCTGACATTGGGAAGGTCATCAAAACTTTGTTGCAAGTGGACCCAGTTTTTCCCGTGCAGGCACTACGTGTTTAGACCTATGTGCTGCGTTTTTGGCCAAAAAGTCAAAAAAACACACTCAATAATGACAAAATGATATTTTAGTGTTTTTTGGAGCAAATCACTCCAAATTTAGGTGCAAGGAGTTATTTTTTCATTTATTTTATGAGATATTTTGTGCCTTGGGCCTTGCATGGTCTCTTAGACAAAGAAATGTCAAACCCTAGTCATCAAATGCGAACATGGTCTCTTAGACAAAGAAATGTTTTTCAAAGGCACCTTAACTCTATTTTTTCTTCACCACCTCTATGTTTTCCTCTGCTAGGTCAGTTTAGAGAATTCTTAGTTTCTCTCTAGACCCACCCAAGTTTGTTTATCTTATGAATGGTTAAATACAGTAGATATCAAGAATGTTTTCTGGTTAGCCCTGCTTTTTGATGTCACTAATTAGATTTTGCCAAAGAGGCTATGTTTCAATCATACCCTTTGTACATTCTTGAAAATTTTCTTTGGAGGTCTTTATGGCTATGATCAATGAAGTTTAGGAGTTCCCTCTTCTTTGATTAAAGTTATATGTTTATCTTAAATGTTTTTATAACTTTGAAGGTGAAATCACTATAAGTTAAATAATTTTCTTGCCTTCTATAGTTCACTGGATTGTTTGTCTTAAATTATTATTTTCTTGAGTTGAATCAAAGAGTTATTGGTTTTCCCTATCTTATGATTACTTCTTTATGCTAAATAGTGTTGAAGGCCCTTCTTGTTAAAGTATTTGACAAAGGATCCTTAACTTCCCTTTGCCCTACTTTGTTCACAAACTTGATGTTCATCTCATCTCACACAAACCTTGAAAATCCATTTGACCATGCTATATTTGCCCTGTGATGCACGTTGATTCATTGTTGAACTTTCCATGAATTTTTATAGACTCCATAGCCCAATGACTTGAAGATTTCCTCACTCCATATATTCTACTTGATCATATACCCAACCAAAACAAACAAACAAACCCTAAACTTAACAACTAGCCTAAAATCAAATAGGTTCACATCCTTTGCATAAAATAGAGAGAGCCCTCTCTGATTCCGAATCCAAATACTGGCCTGATGTTACCCCTGTTCATTTTTTCTCACCAATCTAACAAAATACGGGGACCTAATAGATACATTTACGCTTTTATTTTAATACTTACCACTCTGATCTGCTGATTGCGATATTGCGATCGCGCTCCACCACCTGTCCCACCACCACATCACCCGTCGCATTTTGCACTCCGCACCATTTAATTGGTTTTCGTTAACACTTACCTCTTCCAGCAACCGAATTCGATATTTCAATATCACGTATCACACTTCGCAACATTTACCACATCGCAAATCACAATGTTTACCCCATCGCACTTTGCACTTCGCAGATTTTACCTTTTTGCAAATCGCACTTCACTCCCACTCCCAAATTGTACTCTCTCTTCTCCGCCATCGCACTTTTCAAAACATTCCGCTCGAAATCCATTTATGCACTATAATAAGGTTTTATAAGGTTTAACCCCACTCTTTCCACTTCTAAGCCTTGTTTCATGCGTTAAGCCCTCCATTAGCCTCTTTATCCCTTTTTCCTCCAAACTGCATGCACACTTCTTCAAATTAGAATTAGGTCATGAATAACTGCATTGATAGGATAATGATAGGTAGAGTAGGGTGTGTTTAGCTTATTGGCCAAGTTAAGTGTGGTCTAAATTAGTTTCCTTTTTACAATTTAAATTAGTTTCATTTCTTCCATTTCCTTTCTGAAAATTGAATTAGTTTCATTTCTATCATTTCATGAGTGATAGAAATGAGCTTACAGAGGATCTACAGGATTTGGAGATGCTTAGAGAAGAAAATGATCAAGTTCATGAGGCTCTGGAGAATTTTTTACTAAGTTTTGGTGTTGAACAAAGGGTAACTCGGGCATCCCAAAGGAAAAATGTGCTATAACTCATGTTTTTCACATGCAACCTGAATTACCCCACCTATTAATGCTCTTATTCAAGGTAAGAACTATGTTACCCCTCCTAATAATGCTCTTCTTGAAGGCAAGACCTGTGTTACCCTATCTAAATTTAGTTTTCTGCATTCCTCGCTCATTCCATTGATTTCTGGAGGCATATACTATGGTTTTTTATTGAGTTTTTTTATGGAGAGAGTTGACTTGAGTTAACCATAAACTAGAAGGCAGTCAAGTCAAATATGATGAGGTTTAGTGTTCCATATTGATTATATCCTCCATCTGTTATAAAATGATGGAGAATGAAGTAAAAGGGGTCAGACAAAGTGAGACTGAGAGAGTGTGTGTTACAAGTTTATTGAGTTAGGGAGAACATATAATCTTAGTTTTCGAGTAGACATCAGAGGATGAAAGAGCCATAATAGATCTACATAATTTAAAAATTTGTTTTTCATATTGTGGCTTTTAGTTGTTGATGTTATGGATAGGATTATGTTGCAGTTGTTGTAGTTGTGGATCAAAGATCGATTTATGATATGTTTGTGTTGCATGGGTTTTTTGTAGAGTATTATTTTTATAACTTCAGTATTGAGATTTGTATGGTTGCATGACTTTTTCTATGGCTGAGTGTGTAGATCATATTGTTATATTTTGTTGTTGTAGGGTTTGTTTTTTTTTAGCAGATTTTGGTTGAGATTGTGTAGCACATGCATGTAGATTTGTGAATTTTTTCATTTGTTGCTATATATTGTGATGAACTTATTGTTTGTATGGGTCCAGTATGAAAATGGGATGAAATGAGTCGCATGATTATTGTATGAGTTTGTAGATTGGATCTAGTTTGAAAATTATGAAACATGGTATGCAAAAGATGTGTTAAAGGTTGGAGCTTTCAGTGACCAAGTAGTGAATTTCATATTAAAGGTGTTACAGGATCCTTCAATTGGTGGCCTGAGAATATGGGAATGGTTACTTCCATCCAGTGGTGTTTTGGAGAGGCTTATTGGGAGTAGTAGTTTCAAGTAGGTGGCTGCCTGAAAATTTGAAGGAGTGGTGACTTCAAGTAGGTGGTGATTTGCAAATTTATTCATGGTTGTTTCCTAGAGTGAGTTGCAGCTCACATGATTAGAAAGTTGTGGCTTACGCACTAGTATTGGCCATTGAATTGGGTGTAAAACATTTTCACATTAGAGAAGAGAAGACGACGAAGATTATTTGTTGACGATGCTTTTTAACCTTTTGGTTTCCACCTTACATTTGGTGTCCTTGTGTGTGATTATTAATGTGTTCTTGCCATGTTTTGTGATGTTTTATGGTTCATGCATTTTCAATCTCATCCTTATATTCTTATTTTTTTTCTTCTAATATGATAATTATTTAGATGTTTTGAGTTGCTAATATATTGTGATGTGCTAAAAATTAAGTGTGAATTTCAGTTAAAGTTTCAGTTAATTTTTAATAAAGGGTAAAAAATGTTCCTAACTCACCCTAGTGATTCACCCCACCCTATCTCTCAATATTGCTCAAGGCCTCTAACAGTTTCCCCTCAGTCATTTTGTATAAATAGAGGGATTGAGTAGCCCATTAGGTATTTAGAAACTAGCATAAGTAGAAGAGGATAACAGTGTAAAAGTTCTAGTTTCCCAGTTATGTAAACTTTTGAAATGTACCAAAAAATTTTCAAATAAATAAAGGTAGATTTAGTTCTTAGTTTTTTTTCATTTATGGATTTGAGCTTCCTTGGGTTATACCCCACCATAGATGCTCAAGACCCCTTCTGTATCTTTATTCTTTATGTACTTATTCATTTATGCAAAATATTTTTTAGTATAATTTTATGCAATATTATTTAGCTTTGCAAAATTATTTGGATTATCCACAGTATCAAAAAACATTGGTCAACGTTTTGAATCCCAATGGGGATCCATCTTCAGGACAAGATGAGAATGAAGAGTGAAATAAGGACACACAGGTTAAGGTTATAAATAGTTAAAGATGAAAAATTAAATTACTTTTCATCTTTCACTATTTATAACCTTAACCTGTGCGTCCTTCTTTCACTCTTAATTCTCATCTTGTCCTAAAGATGGATCCTCGTTGGGATTCAAAACGTCGACCAATGTTTTTCGATACTGTGGATAATCCGGAGAATTTTGCAATGAATGAAAACCACAGAAGCCTAAAAACCATAATTATTTAGCTTGTTTTGGAACAATATTTTCTTGCAAAATATTTGAAAATTGGATAATAGCATTGGTAGAGGTTATGTTTTTCAGTTAGAATATTTATTTATGCATCTTATTTTATTTTACTTGTTTTCTATCATTCTTGTTTTATTATGACTGCATAGTTCCCCATTTTTATAGCTTCAAGACCACCCATTTTTCTAAATAAATCCTTCTACCACTAATAATATTACTTTTACAAGAGGGTTTTATAATTTATTATCCTTCCCTTAGCTCTTTTTTCTCTCCAACCTTGTCTTTAGCACATTTTACTTCTTGTTGTAATGTCTCATATAACATTAACAAATAAGTCTAAATATGGGTAGAATGTATCATTCATTAATCTCATGAACATAGCCGGTGTATTACATAAAACAAATGGTCTGACTAACAACTCATAAAAACCTTATATAGACTTGAAGGTGGTTTTCTCGATATATTATTCTTTGATTCAAGACTAGTGATACACTCATTTTTCTACTTGTTGTAATTGGTCCAAAAAATTATCCATCCTTTGTAGGAGTACCTATTATTTAGTGTAATTTTTATTATTATTATGTAATCAATGAGCATTTTCCAATTCCCATCTTTATTTGGTACAATTATGATGGGTGACCTGCATGGTGAGGTAGTTGGTTGAATAAAACCCTACTATAGTGGACGTTGTAACCACTTATTCTCCTTACTTGCTTCTATAATTGACTACTTCCACATCCCAATATTTTTCAATCAATACTTTGGAAACATTTGGATTTTTTCAATCAATACTTTGGAAACATTTGGATCTCATGATCCACTTCCTTCTTGGATGCTACCACTTTAGGCACATAGAACACATGTATGCCTATAAAAACTCTTCCAATTTTTGTATCTATTCCCTAGTAAACCTTCCAAGGATTCCTTTCATTTCATTCACTCTTCAATAGACTAATTTTATCTTAAAAATTGTAAAATATACTTATTTCTTCAATTAATTATATCTTGGATTGGTTGGCACTTACGAGTGGGATTTTAGATGTCCATGTGTGCACTTTGGTGAAGGATTTTCCATCCTTGATGAGGTGGTACTAGTTGGCTCTCTGCATGAATATTTCATCTCACATGTACATATAGGGACTCCTAAACACTTTTTCACATATATCAAGTGGAACTGCATCCAAGTATAATTTTTGAATAAAATAAACACTAATAGAAAATTTGATTTTATATTTTCTTCTTACCTTGATTTCCACATCCTTACTTAACAACCCTAGTGAGTATGGGTTGTAATATTCCAAAATTTGCATGCAGCAAATTGGAATATTAATTTTTTTCTCATATCACTTTGGAGATGAATAAAAGGGTAAGGAGACCCATGCATTTCAGAAATAAGGATAAAATCCCTCATGTTGTGTAAGGGAATCACAATTCCAGCTAGATTTTACACTCTCATGTGTGAATAGAGACATTTTTCATGTGGACAAGGCCAAGTTTGACCAAGTCAATAGCATAAATGTAGGAGGAGTGGATCAGCAAATAAAAGAGCTCAATGTGAATGTGGTTCAGCATAGATGGTTATATGTGAGCTGGATTGAAGACCCTTAGGTGTGAAAAGGGCTAAAGCAAGTTGAAGTGGTCAACCTTGACCAAATCAAATAGCACAATTTAGAGGAGTGGCTCTAATCAAGGCACGACGCAGTTTTGGAGAGAGATTTTTGGTGAGAAGGTGGAAACCCTATTGAGTGGGACCCAAGGTGAGGAGGCTCACTTAGTTTATAAGGAAGAGGATGGAAGCCATTTCGGGGTTAGCTTATACATTACATTTTCATGTTTGCTTAGACTTTTCTCTCCTAGTCGCTTAGCTAAGATTTCCAGTGCTGCTTAGCACTAAGGGATTCCTGTTCAAGAATTCCTTCTCTTCCCTTTGAGTAACTCTTGGGAGAGATACGATCCATCATTCCTCATATCCAGCATTGGTCCAAGCTTCAGTCTATAGGTTCAACACAGTTTCTTCATGAGGTTGAGCTGAGTTGTAGGGTGTTTCTGGGGAGGGTTGAGAAACCCATTTTATGAATTGGTTTTGCACAGGAGGGAGGTTTCCTTCTATTGGAGGATCATTTTGGAGCATTCTTGGGATGATATCAGATATTTTTCAGCAATCCAACACAATACCATAACTTCCAGCATTATTCCACTTAGGAATTGCGTTATTTTTGCAAGGCAGTTTTAACAGTGACTCTTGTGGCTATTTCGGGGAGTTTTCCTGTGATTGGAGGATGAATCCTTCCATGGGGGAAGAACCTTGTTTAGATATGCATTAGATATTAATTATTGTAGCCTTGTACACTCATTTTATTCAGTTTTAGTGATTATTCAATAATTTTCTGAAATTCACCATTTGAATTCAGAGTGTTTGACAAGAAACCCTTACCGGGTACTCTTGTATTTTGTATAAAGGAGACTAGATCTCATTCTTCTGAGCATATTGTCTAATATAATTCTAGATCTATTTTAATCTACCATTTATATTTATAAACCCTCTCTTAGACTACGTAGTCACTTTTATGCAAAATTCCTTGTATTGCAACATTTGGGGTTTTAGCTCATTTTGGCAACCCTAGGTGTGGGAGATTTGTTTAACCCACCTAGTTTGATTTGTTTCATCTCTATTATTGGATTTAGGTTGTATATTGGTTGATATATAGGATCCAAGAGTTAATTTTGTTATTTTATAGCATAAGTTGCTGGAAATGCGTTTTTAGTGCATGCTTGCTAAGCTGTACCAATTCTGGAATACTACAGTGGTATCAGAGAAAGATCTTTGGCTTAGCCTGTGGACTTCAAGAAAAAGTGATATAGAGGAAAGATAAAGGCAAAAATGATGAATAGGATGAGCTTACTCTCATCACTTTTTAGATCTAGTAAGAAACTCTCCGAGGAGGTTGAACAAGAAGAAGAAAAAAGGAGCAGCAAAACTCATAGAGAGTTTCAAGAATAGGAAGAGCCATGCACTTCCTATGGCTAGAAGAGGAGACCAGTGCTGCAGAGAGCTCCAGAGCATAGGGGCATACCCTTTCCCTTTGAGAGGAAGGACAAATTTCTGGAAGATGGAGGGTACTTGGATCACATGGTTCTAAGTGAATACCTTGATGGGTACAAATCCCAACCTAGAGCCTTCAAGGAAACTCTAGCTTTTCCCCAGTTCATTCATTGGAGGAATAAAGAAGACCTTGTGTCAAAAGAAGGATCAAGGGCAATAAGTTTCTATTGTCTACTTATGATGGGTCATCTGCGGCAAGGGTTTGGGAAAGGAGACTTGATGCCTTCTTCCTACTACATCCGATGGTAAAAAGGGAGGATGTAGAGGTTGCAGCGCTGCACCTAGAGGGTGAAGAAAATTATTGGTGGTTTAGCCATTTGGGACATGAAGGAGTGGCCAATTTTTCTGAATTTACTCATAGTTTTATGGGAAAATTTGGTGAAGGAAAATCAAAGGAGGAGAAGCCCTCACCACCAGTGGAGGAGACTTGTACCAGCGCTGTCACAACTATGGGGGATCAGTCCTCAATATCTTCAGTTGGAGGAGCAAAACTATTGGAGGGAGAAGCCCTTACAGCCACACAAGATACTTCAAAATTTCATCAAGGTATTCCAAAATTTTCATCTCCTATTGTTTCAGCAAATAATATGGAGGATCGTATATCATTGCATACTGCTCATTTGGGATCACATGATTTCACTGCGTTGTGCCACCTCGACTTGATCAACGAAGGGATGAAACATCATCCTAAAGGGCCACTGATGGGCTACACACCACATGTGAGGTTGGGGTGTGAATTCTTGGAGGATGGGGTGAAATTTTCCCCAAACAAATTCGTGCAGAATCATATGTTCATCCTTGAGTTGAGACATGAGACAACCAAAACACCAAGGAGGAGAGTTACAGTGTTTTCAAGAGGTAGCAGTGAGGAGGCTTTGCCTTAAGCCCTCTTGGATCCTTATGGGTTAAATATGATCATTGGTGTGAGATATTTCCTAGGAGGTCTCCAAGGAGTTGCATTTCAGCATCCCATGGAAGGCAAGAAGAAAAATCTAATTTGGAAGGAGGGTAGTCTTCTTTGGAAGGGTACCAAGGTTGATCATGATGGGAGGCACTCACATCAGGAGAAATGGGAGTGGATGGAGAGTAAGAAGCTAGTAGGTTACTTGAAAATATATGACACCGGGCAGTAGGAGGCTTGGCTGTGTTAGCTGCTCTTGAAAGAGTTTGGCCATCATGGGACATATCCTTTTTCCAAGGGTATGTGGATGGGAGATACCTAGCAAGGTACTTGCATCATGGGGCAGCAAGGAGGGTGGATGCATTATGATGATATGGTCATTAATTTTTCACCACATGGGTTGTATGATGAAGGTATGAGAAGGAAACAAAGATTTTTGTTACTTTGGAGGATTGAGAGAGAGCAAGGGCAGATTTTCTCTCCCATTTTGCATGATGTTGCAGGAGGAGGAGATGGCAACATTATGGGAGGAGTCTTTGACATTGAACATGTCGAAGAATGGATTTATGAGTTGGCAGGAGCCTATTTTCTTGGGACAAAAACACTATCACTTTGGAGCAGGGACTTGTTGATAGAGTGTTCCCAAGATCACTTTACATTTGATGCACTTGGTGGACATGGAGGAGGTGAGACTGATAGAGTAGTGGATGGATTCATTTGTTACTATGGTATGCACTTCTTGGCTTGGACTTCCAAGCATGAGAAGGGGGATTTCATGCAACATATGGTTCATTCCTCTCCATAGGAGTATGTCATACCACTATGGAGGACTCATTTATGGATCTTGTCACCATCTTACTTTCATCACATGGTAATAATTCTGTTTTTTCATTTATGGATTGTTCAACACAATATTTACATGCTCTTACAATTTCTTTGTAGTGCATTTCTCTACAAAGGGGAAATTTTTTCTTTGGGCTCCATGGACCATTTTGGCCAGCTATTATGATGGAGACAACCATCTATTACATGACCTTGGGCAAGTTTTTGGTTACTCGTATGCTCAGTTGATACATTCAATCATTTACTATTTGCTAGTAGATGTGATGACTTATACAACTAGCCATTTGTCAAGAAACAACTTTACATGCTATTTTCTTAAGCTGTAGTGGGGAAGACTACGCTGTGACCACTGGGGAACTATTGGTACTTTCCAGCACTACATGGAACCTTCAGTATTCCCTTCATTATGATGTTGATCATGAGCCTATTTGATAATATTTTTCTTGCTTTTATGGGGAGCATGATTGGGAGAGAAACACATGGGATAGATGTGTTCTTTGGGGAGGAGGATCCCCACACTTTCTGCATTACATGCTATAAGGGGAGCATGGGAAGAGTTATGGCCACTATAGAAAATATTTATGTCTTAATGAGGAGGGCCATGAGATGGATGGGGTGCCATATGGTGGTTCTTTCTTATCCATCATGTATGAGATGGTTTGGGCCAACTTGATTCACAACGTTGGAGGAGAGGTATTTGGAGATCTGATCTTCATCTTGTAGCCCAAGATCAGCAAATTATCTACACTTATATTAAGTGGATAGGAGGACAGATGGGGTAGGTGACTCTGCCTACCATATTCATATTTTCATCCCACCTACTTTGCAGGAGCTCAAGGTAGAGGAGGATTTCCTGGAGTTGCCGTGGTGAAGGGTGACTCACCTTGTATGGATGATTGCTTGGGGAATGGAGGATCCACTTGGGAGAGGTGTTTTCCCATTAAATTTCAGTCTCCATGCCTTGGGAGAAAACTCTTCAGTTCTATCCTTGCATTTTCTTGAGGACAAGCAACATTTGGGAGGGGAGGACTGTAATATTCCAAAATTTGCATGTAGCAAACTGGAATATTAAATTTTGCTCATATCACTTAGGAGATGAATAAAAGGGTAAGGATACCCATTAATTTCAGAAATAAGGATATAATCCCTCATTTTGTGTAAGGGAATCACAATGCCAACTGGATTTTACACTCTCATGTGTGAACAGAGACATTTTGCATGTGGACAACGCCAAGTTTGACCAAGTCAACAACATAAATGTAGGAGGAGTGGATCAATAAATAAAAGAGCTCAATGTGAATTTGGTTTAGCATAGATGGTTATATTTGAGCTGGATTGAAGACCCTTAGGTGTGAAAAGGGCTTAAGCAAGTTGAAATGGTCAACCTTGACCAAATCAAACAATGCAGTTTAGAGGAGTGGCTCTAATGAAGGCACAACGTAGTTTTGGAGGGAGATTGTTGGTGAGAAGGTGGAAACCCTATTGAGTGGGACCCAAGGTGAGGAGGCTCACTTATTTTATAAGGAAGAGGATGGTAGCCATTTTTGGGTTAGCTTATACATTAAATTTTCATGTCTGCTTAGACTTTTCTCTCCTAGCTGCTTAGCTAAGATTGTTGGTGCTGCTTAGCACTAAGGGATTCCTGTTCAGGAATTCCTTCTCTTCCCTTTTAGTAACTCTTGGGAGAGATTTTATCCATCATTCCTCATATTTGGAATTGGTTTCAAGCTTTATTCTATAGGTTCAGCGCAGTTTCTGCATGAGGTTGAGCTGAGTTGCAGGGTGTTGTTGGGGAGGGTTGAGAAACCCATTTTCTGAATTGGTTTTGCACAGGAGGGAGGTTTCCTTCCATCAGAGGATCACTTTGGAGAATTCTTGGGCTGATATCAGATATTTTGTATTAGGCCAACACATTACCATCACTTCCAGCATTATTCCACTCAGGAATTGTGTTATTTCTGCAAGGCAGTTTTAGCAGTGACTCTTGTGGCTCTTTTGGGGAGTTTTCCTGTGATTGGAGGATGGATCCTTCCA
Organism: Pinus albicaulis; assembly: GCA_034641835.2. Taxonomy (NCBI): domain Eukaryota; kingdom Viridiplantae; phylum Streptophyta; class Pinopsida; order Pinales; family Pinaceae; genus Pinus; species Pinus albicaulis. Next base: position 857,560,197 of record CM076575.1, on the reverse strand, counting down.
TGGGGGAAGAACATTTTTCAGATCTTCATTAGATATTAATTATTTTAGCCTTTTACACTCATGTGCTTCAGTTTTAGTGATTACTTAGTAATTTTTTGAAAATCACCATTTGTATTCAGAGTGTTTGACAAGAAACCCTTGTCGGGTACTCTTGTATTTTGTATAAAGGAGACTCGATCTCATTCTTCTGATCATATTGTCTAATATAATTCCAGATCTATTTGTATCTACCATTTATATGTTTAAACCCTCTCTTAGACTGTGCAATCACTTTTATGCAGAATTCCTTGTGTTGCAGTATTTGGGGTTTTAGCTCTTTTTGGCAATCCTAGGTGTGGGAGATATGTTTAACCCACCTAGTTTGATTTGTTTCATCTCTATTCTTGGATTTAGGTTGTATATTGGTTGATCTACATGATCCAAGAGTTAATTTTTCTATTTTATAGCATAAGTTGCTAGAAATATGTTTTTAGTGCATGCTTGTTGAGCTGTTCCAATTCTGAAATATTACATGGGCTTTGATGATCTTGAAGTTCTAATCCTAGTTTGATGACTAGCTATGTTATAATGAGATTCATTTCTGGTCCTGCGCCAAATAAAGTATACTTTTTTGTCTTAATGACTTTTATATTTATATGGAAGAGTTAGGTTATCCCCTTCTCTTCTTATTGTTGAAGGCTACTTAGATTCACCCCCTTCTATACCATTTATTGCAAAATATTCTCTTCCATTTCTAAGCTACTTTCCACCTTATTGGTAAAATATGTGTCCATGATATTTTTTGGCTTCCCATCCTTCTTCAAGTTCTTTGGGTTGCATTTTGGGTGAACTTTCCAACATGTATCCTTCCCTTGACAATCAATTTTTATGGTGGTTGTTAGTATATTTGCAAAACTATGCTATGGTTGTTAACTTTTTTCCCTTCCCCCATTTCCATTTCTTCTTCCCTTCTTTGGAAGATTACTTGTGATCCTTTTTCTTTGGATCACTTTATTAGCCTTTTTATTCTAGCCTATATTTTCCAGGTATTGTTCCTATATGTTATCATCCATAAAGTTGTGAAACATTACCTAGCATAGTCATATAGTTCAATCATCAAAAGGATAAGGTCTCCTTATCCTTTTCAAGTTGGTATAAGAAAATTTCATTTTTTACATGTTTAGCCTATCCTAAGTTTCATGGTTACCTCCATTTATGTCATTTCATGTCCCATCAGTCCTCATATGGTGTCATTTTTCATTCCCCACGCATTTAAAATAAAAAACGGTGCATTTGTCATTTTTTCAAATTTTCGTAGCATTTTATACAGGAAAACAACATTTTTCTCTACAAAACTGCCTTATAGTTTCACAAAAAATCTATCAGAGGTTAAACCAACTTCGCTACAAAAATCTGTTTTCTAACCTCCCTTGTAAAATTATCTCTGAAGTGTTACTCTATGATTGTAGGAGTTAGGGTGGAGGTCATTCGAGTCTGTTATGGTTAATTCAAAGGTACATAGTCATTTTTAGGTCACCATTACCTTTTTGGGCATGTATGTGTCATGATTAAATAATGAGTTGTCAATTAAACCATAAAACCTTACCCAAATTAGCCTTTTGTCATATTGTGCTTTATCTTTGCATGTAATTCGATCCCTAGAGATTTGCTTCATCGAGCCAAGAAGGCTGCTAGAATATTTGAGCTTTGCAGGTGTCATCAAGAAAGCGAGGCTCTGAGGATATAAAGCACCCATGGCTACAATAAGGAAAATAAACAAAGGTGGTCACTGCCACAGGTATGAACCCATGGACATGAATTTTCTCAATGAAGACCCAATTGCCATGGAGGTTTTCAGAAGAACTAGTTGCTTGAAATTCTGTGAGAGGTTGTAGGGCTTTCATCTACAGGTGTCCAAGGATTTTCCACCAACTTCACAGGAACAGCTTCAAAAGTTGGAATTATGAACCTTACAGTGACACCAGAGACCATCTCATTAGCAACAGGAATCCCTAGAGGAGGATAACAGTGGTTTAAAGGCATCAAATTCACAATGCAGGACTACAAAGAGTTCATCAAACCAAAACAAAATGAAATTGACCTAACAAATGAGATTCGTAGGAGTTTCATGAAGGACAATTATTCAAATCTACTGATGATCATCCAGAAGTATTTTACCTGTGAAGGAAGGTTTCACTTGGTCTACTCCTATCATCTCAGAATTCTGCTGCATTTTGTGGGTAAGAGGTCACTTGACTTGCCTTTTTATTTATGCAGAAATCAAGGGAAAATGTCAGATAAGGTTTAGATAAAAACAAAAAGCAATGAAACATCTATTTTTCATCATGGTTTGATTAAGATGTGGGTGTTACAGGAATTTAAGAGATTAGACAAAGATTGTACTTCCTTCTTGTTCATGAGTGGTTATGAAATTGATGTTGTCACTCCTAAGAAAGCCTCCAAATGTAGAAACATTTCATCACCAACTGTGATAGAGGAAGTTGAAGAAAGGAATAGATCATCTCCTCAAAAACCAATGAGGATGGAAGAAAAACCTTCGTAGAATATTGGCACACCTTAAACAACACTTGCAAAACAGAAGTAGACATTCAACAAACAAGGCAACAAGAGATTCACTAGGAGCCAGACATTGGCTAAAGGAAACTTGGAGGATATCTTGCAAGTAATTTACATTGAAGAATCTCCCATTGTCCAAGCTAAAGAAATTGAATATGGATGAAGAAAATTGAAGAAAGGTAAGACTGCTAAAAAACTAGAGTTTGCAGATGATGATGCTGGTTTCATTTTTCAACCTAAGAATCCAATGACTAGACATGAAAGAAAAGTCATGGAAAGCAACAAAGAGATTGAGAAAATAAATGAAGTTGTTGTCCAGCCAGCAAACATCATAGATCTATGTTCACTTGAAAAAGAAGAGCTGGTTATCAAACAAAGAAAGGGTAAAGAGAAATTATTGAAAAATCAGAAATTGAAACCCTTAAAGAGCAGTTAAAAGAGGCAGGTAAAGAGATATCAATTTTGAATCAAGAGGAAAAGAAACATAGAGTTGAGAAGGTTCAGTTTGAACAAATGAGGAAAATCTGGGAAGATCAAGTTACAAGTGTTTCAAAAACCTTAGACAATATAGAAAAGTTGATAAAGTGGACTCAACCACTAAGAGGAGAAGTCAAACACATCAAAAATATAAACTTGCATTTGCAATATAAGAAAAAGGCATTAAAGGAAAAAGTGCAAGATCTTCAAGAGAAATTGGATTTGATTCATGTGGAATTGGAAAAGAAAGGATTGAAGATGCCAGTGGTAGAAGAGCCTATTAGTCAACTGGTTGTAAATGAGAAGGAAACACCGTAGGAGTAATAAGTTGAGATGGAATATGTTTGAGGAGGTTCATAACATGCATAGAACTCAAATTTTTCAGCTGGAGAATAGTTTTTGAAGACCATCATGATAACAACATTTTCTGGTTTTTTACACAGTTTCATAGCGTACCTCGAGCTTGAAGCCAGAAATACGCTACGCAAATTCCTGTAGGTGATTTTTTGTTTTAAAAGCCATTTTTGGCATGCTTTATGGAGGGATATCGATGGTTTGCAAGGTTTCATGACATAATGAAGATGTTGGAACAAAAAATAAGTCAAAGATATGGATTAAAAAACCATTTTTCCTATGCTACTAAAACTCGCTACGAAACTACCTAAAACTACCATGTTTTCGTAGCAAGTAATTTTTGAAGAATTTTGAGCATCTTAATAGTACATCAGCCAGCTGGAGACCTCTAGCATGTCAGTGCACTTGATTAGCATATATTCCTGACTCAAAGAGAGTACCACACAGCCAGCTCATCAGTTAAAAAAACATTAAAGATGAAGGTCATCCATTCCTAAAAAGCAGGGTTATGTTCCATAGATCTAGGGGTGCTTTAAAGATGTAAAGTGGTGGTGAACTTGGTGATTTGTCCTTCGAGCATGTGACATTCATTATGTAACCATTATGTCACTATTTCACAGATAGGATAAAGGAATGTAATAAATAGGAGATAGAGTCCTATTAGGAGTTTGTTTTCTTTAAGGGTAGCTCTCATTTTTCTGTTTCAAGTTAGTGGTTTCAGTTATGATAGGTGTTAGAGTAGAATTCGAAGATCTAGCCAGCTACACAGATCATCCATATTATAAATAATGTCTATTTATATACAAAACATCGAAGAAGAAAAAGGTTGGAGAATATTGCACCAAATTGCTACTTGTATGTTTTTGACCATTATCATTAATACAAAGTGACATTCTACTTCGAAACCTAAGATTCTCATGAGGTTTTTGATGTGTTATTGATCTGAATATTTATGTTTAATCACTTTCTCTAACTTCCTTTAGTGGTGAAATGATTGTGTTTTCCTATGCTATGTGTGTGAATTATCTTTGTTAAAAACCTCTATCTTCCTCATCTTCCATGTGAAAAACCACTGTCACTAAGATTACTGATTGTAGACTCCATAATCCCAATGGTAGCAAGCCTTCATTTTTCAACTTGAAATCATACAAAAACAAGTTATAATTCCATAGAGTTATCCATCTAGTACTATCCCTATTCAAAATCATAAACCCCCTTTGAGAGATCGCTCTCAAACTGAAGAGGCTAATATTTAGTTAGATGTAGGTTGAAAGAGTTACATTGAGTTGATTGATGAGCATCCAATCAAGATCAATTTGCTGATAAAATTTTGGTGCGTCTGTCGAGAGACTGAAGACATATTTCTCGATTCTTTTGTGCAAAAACTGAAGTTGAACTCTTGGAGGTAGCAGGAGCTCAGAATCTATTTGAGGCTCCAACTACCTTGGTGACTCCATTTCAAATTTTTCATGTTTAAAGGTGGTTTTTAGAAGGAGATACATGAGGAGAAATTGAGATCCTAACCCACCTGCTATTGCGGATAATCCAAAAACAATTTCCAGAGGCATTCAAGGAAACTTTTCAAAACCAAGTACCCCATCACATTCAAGAACTTTGTCCTCTGAAATTTGAAGAAGTCCTGAAGATAACAAGTTTGATGATAAAATTCAAGAATTTTTGTTTAGGTTTGAGAATGAAAATGAATTAACTAAGATTGTTATACACCTGCAAAGAAGAGGTATTGATACCTCAGTCTTACTAACCCAAAAAGATATAGAAGAATTCTAGGGGGCAGTCACATCAAAGTTATTGTTAGAGAGGGAATATTTGGATAAGTTGAAGGAATTAGACCCATTTTAAATCTTGCTAAGAAGAAAATATGGTATTCCTTTACCTAACTGGAGCTCATTTGTTACTGGACTAGATGAAAACATGTCTAGAATGTTTTTTTACCAAAGAAGAGCATGATGAGTCTGATCATGATGTAAATAACGGTGAGGAACCATATGAATATCTTAAGGGTTATCGACATGCAATATTTGAGATGCAGAAGAAATACAACCTCAGAAACAAAAATTTCCCTTTTACTAAAAATAAAACATAGCCCAAGAAGGATGCTCCTAAAGCAGCTGAGGCTAGGAAATGTCCCCCACCTCCTCCTCTTGTCAAAGAGAGTGAAAAGATTACTTATGTTTTCAGTTTGGAGAATGAGATTTCCAAAATCAAGATCCCAGTCCCTTTCGAAGAAATTCTCAAGGTGAATGAGTACAGAAGTAAAATTGTAAAAATGTTGAATTCTCAACCAGGAGTTGTAGACATCCTTAATGTACAAGAAGACCAACGAACCATCTACTTGGGACCAAGATTGCAAGATGGGAAGAATGAATAAGTACCTCCTTTCTATGTCAGCCTTAGTTTCCATGACATGACCTTACACAATGCCATGTTGGACTTAGTGGCTTCTCATAACCTCATGCCTAAATTGATTATGGAGAGGATGGGATTGGAAATCACTAAGCCATACAAGGATTTGTTTTCTTTTAATTCAAAAATATTTCAATGCATTGGATTGATAAAATAAGTTGTTGTTGGCCTTACACAAGTCCCTGCCAAGACAATAGTAATGGACATTGTGGTAGCAGACATTCCACCCAAGTTTGGCATGCTTTTATCCAGATCTTGGGCAGCAAAAATCAAAGGCACCTTGTAGATGGACTTGACATATGCCACCATTCCTGTTTTTGGCAGGAAAAGAATATTGTACGGAAAGAATAAGATATCTTATATGGTAACTAGTAGGGATAAACCTCAAAATTTCCAATTTATGTTGTTAAGACTGAATTAGGATCATCAATTCTTTTCAATGAACTAACTGATGAAGTAGAAAATTAAAGGAACGAAGAAAATCAGGAGGTTGAAAATTAGCAAGTTGAAAATCAGGAAATCATTGAAGAAAAGGAAGAGGGCTGGTGGATTTTACACTTTGATGGATCACTTGGAAGAGAGGGGGCCAGAGCAGGAATTTGGATCACAACTCTTGATGATGAAACTAATTTATATTCATTCAAAATGAACTTTGGTTGAACAAATAATATGGCTGAGTATGAATCTCTGTTTTTGGGTTTGGAAATTTTGAAAATATTGGGTGCCCAAAAAATTTCAGTTTGTGGAGATTCTGAATTGGTGATTAAACAAGTTGAAGGAATATATCAAACCAAGGATGTGAGAATGAGAGCATACAGAAATTTGATCATGGAGATGTTGGAAAATTTTCAAGAATACTCATTTATTGTGAAAACTAGGGATCAAAACTCAGTAGTTGATTCCCTAGGTGTTTTTGCAAGTCTGTTTTTTATCCTTGCACATTCCACTGAAAAGTATGAGATTGAAGTTCATCATAGCCCTACCATCCCAGATAACATCATCCATTGGCAAGTGTTTTAAGATGACCAGCAAGTCGAAAAAATTCATAGAGTTGAAAGAGGAGTTTGAAAGCACACAAGAAAATCAGCAAAAAATGCTTGCTGAAACTAAGGGTAATTCTGAAGTTTTGCAGCTGAAGAATAATTGTATGCCCAAGGGTCTTATTCCGCATGAAAATCAATTTGACCAAAATATTGTGTTCAAATATCCTAGAAGGAAGGCTAATGATGAAGAGGTAGAGTGTTGTAACCTTGGTACAATATAAATTTTTAAACTGATAAAGCTTTCTATGTTTCTTTCTATAGAGATGAAACAGAAATATATTGATATGATGAAAATTTCATTGATGTTTTTTCATGGAGTTATGTTGATTTGAAGAAATATGATCCTACTATTATTCAACATACCATTCCTATTAAATAAAATGAGAAACCTTTCAAACAGAAGTTGATAAGGATTAATCCATTGCTCATGCCTATGATTGAGAAGGAAATTAAGAAGATTTTTAATGAAAATTTTATTGTTCCTATCAAATTCTCAAAATGGCTTGCTAACTTGGTACTAGTCAGGAAAAAGAGTGGAGAGATCAAAATCTGCATTGACTTTAGAAACTTGAATAAGGATTCTTTGAAAGACAACTACCCTCTACCTAAGATGGATCAAATTCTGCAGAATATTGTTGGTTCCCAAAGGATATCTATGCTGGATGGTTTTTCAGGATACGATCAAATATTGGTACACCTAGAAGACCAGGAGAAAATTACTTTTACTACACCATGGGGTACATTCATGTATACCAATATGCCCTTTGGTTTGATGAATTTAGGAGAGACCTTTCAAAGAGCAATGGAAATTTCCTTTGTTGAGGAGAAGGATAAGTTGGCGGTGGTCTATCTGGATGATATAACTGTATTTTCAAGAAGAGAGGAAGACCATTTGAAGCATCTAGAGAAAGTTCTGCTGAAGTGTATAAGATTTGGTATTTCTCTTAATCCCATTAAAAGTATTTTTGCTCTAACGTCTGGAAATTTTCTTGGAAATATTATATCAAAAGATGGGATAAATATTGATCCAAATAGATTTAATGCCATTCAGAAATTTGACTTGCCAAGGAACAAAAAGGAAATTCAGTCTTTCCTTGGGAGAGTGAATTTTGTTGGAAGGTTTATCCCTAACTTTGCTAATATTGTAAAAGATATAAAAAATATACTGAAGAAAGGATCTGATATTAAATGGATAGTTGAAGCAAATCAGTCATTTGAAGAAATTAAGAAAGCACTCACTCAGGCCCCAGTATTGATTAGCATAGATTTTTAAAAAGAATTTCTGGTTTTTACATTTGCATCAGAAAACACCATTACTGAAGTTTTACTGCAGAAAGGACAGCAAGGTACAGAGCAACCCATTTCATTCTTTAGAAAAACCCTTGCTAATTCAGAGCTGAAATACAATATTTTAGAAAAACAGGCATATGCTTTGGTCAAAGCCATAAAAGACTTTAGAATCTATATTCTGCGTTCTCATGTCATAGCATTTGTGCCTAACATTGTGGTGAAGGAAATATTGACTCACGTTGATCTTGATGGTAAGCGAGGGAAGTGAATAGCTAATTTGCTGCAGTATGATATAGAAATCAGACCTACAAAATTGATGAAAGGACAGGGGCTAGCAAATTTGATGGCACGGTCCAATTTTGACTGTCTTGATATGAATACTATTGCAGAAATTTCAGAGCTATCAGATAAAGATGAAGAGCTGATTCCTATTTAAGAAAAGTAAATTTTATCTGACTGGTACAGATACATTGTCTTTGTCTTACATCATCATAGAGCTCCTGCAGAATTGACTAAATCTAAAGCAAGGTTTGCAAAACTAAAATCTTTGAGATATTGCATTATAGATAAAAATATTTACTAGAAATATATTGGTGGCATTCATTTGAAATGTTTGCGGGAAGAGGAAGATGAAAAGGTGATTGAAGAGTTTCACAAAGGATACTATGGAGGACATCACTATTGGAAGGCCACAGCAAAAAAAATTCTCAGAGCAGGGTATTATTGGCCTACCATGTTCAAGGATGTTTATAAGAAGATAGATGCCTATCATGAATGTCGGATTTTTTATGGTAAGAAAAAGCTAGTTCCTTTACCCTGAATGCCTATTTATGTTGAGGTGCCATTCCAATAGTGGGGGCTAGATTTTATTGGTGAAATACACCCATCATCTTCAGGGCAGCATCGCTAGATCTTGACAGCAACGGATTATTTCACCAAGTGGATTGAATCAATCCCAACAAGGCTGAGTATGAATCTCTATTTTTGGGTTTGGAATTTTTGAAAAGATTGGGTGCCCAAAAAAATTTAGTTTGTGGATATTCTGAATTGGTGATTAAACAAGTTGAAGGAATATATCAAACCAAGGATGTGAGAATGAGAGCATACAGAAATCTGATCATGGATATGTTGGAAAAAATTCAAGAATATTCATTTATTGTGAAAACAAGAGATCAAAACTCAGTAGTTGATTCCATAGGTGTTTCTGTAAGTCTATTTTCTATCCTTGCATATTCCACTGAAAAGTATGATATTGAAGTTCTTCATAGGCCTGCCATCCCAGATAACATCATCCATTGGCAAGTGTTTGAAGATGACCAACAAGTCAAAAATTTCATAGAGTTGAAAGAGGAGTTTGAAAGCACACAAGTAGATCAACAAAAAATGCTTGCTGAAGCTAAGGGTAATTCTGAAGTTTTGTAGCTGAAGAATAATTGTATACCCAAGGGTCTTATTCCAGTTAAAAATAAATTTGACCAAAATGATGTGTTCAAATCTCCTAGAATGCAGGCTAATGATGAAGAGATAGAGATTTGTAATCTTGGTACAGTAGAAATTCCTAAAATGATAAAGATTTCTATGTTTTTTTCTATAGAGATGAAACAAAAATATATTGAGATGATGAAAATTTTCATTGATTTTTTTGCATGGATTGATGCTGATTTGAAGAAATACGATCCTACTATTATTCAGCACACCATTCCTATTAAAGAAAATTAGAAACCTTTCAAACAAAAGTTGATAAGGATTAATACATTGCTCATGCCTCTGATTAAGAAGGAAATTAAGAATATTTTTGATGCAAAAATTATTGTTCCTATCAGATTCTAAAAATGGCTTGCTAACTTGGTACCAGTCAGGAAAAAGAGTGGAGAGATTAGAATCTGCATTGACTTCAGAAACTTGAATAAGGCTTCTTTGAAAGACAACTACCCTCTACCTAATATGGATCAAATTCTGCAGAATATTATTGGTTCCCAAAGGATGTCTATGCTGGATGGTTTTTCAGGATACAATCAGATATTGGTACACCTAGAAGACCAGGAGAAAACTTCTTTTACTACACCATGGGGAAAATTCATGTATGCCAAGATGCCCTTTCGTTTGATGAATGTAGGAGTGACCTTTCAAAGAGCAATGGAAATTTCCTTTGTTGAGGAGAAGGATAAGTTGGTGGTGGTCTATCTAGATGATATAACTGTATTTTCAAGAACAAAGGAAGACCATTTGAAGCATCTGGAGAAAGTTCTGCTGAAGTGTAGAAGATTTAGTATTTCTCTTAATCCCACTAACATTATTTTTTCTCTAACCTCTGGAAAGTTTCTTGGGAATATTATATCAAAATATGGGATAAATATTGATCCAAATTATTTGATGCCATTCAGAAATTTGACTTGCCAAGGAACAAAAAGGAAATTCAGTCTTTCCTTGGGAGAGTGAATTTTGTTAGAAGGTTTATCCCCAACTTTGCTAAGATTGTCAAAGATATAAATAAGATAATTAAGAAAGGAGATAAATGGATAGTTTAAGAAAATCAATCATTTGAAGAAATAAATAAAGCACTCACTCAGGCCCCAGTATTGATTAGCCTAGATTTTTCAAAAGAATTTTTGGTTTTTACATTTGCATCAGAAAACACCATTGTTGGAGTTTTACTCCAGAAAGGAATGTAAGGTACAGAGAAGCCCATTTCATTCTTTAGCATAACCCTTGCTAATTCATCATTGAAATACATGACTATTATAGCCATAAAAGACTTGAGAATCTATATTCTGCATTCTCATGTCATAGCATTTGTGCCTAACACTATGGTGAAGGACATCTTGACTCAACTTGATCCTGATGGTAAGCGAGGGAAGTGGATACCTAATTTGTTGGAGTATGATATAGAAATTAGACCTACAAAATTGGTGAAAGGACAGGGACTAGAAAATTTGATGGCACAGTCCAATTTTAACTATCTTGATATGAATATTATTGCAGAAATTTTAGAGCTATCAGATGAAGATGAAGAGTTGATTCCTATTTAAGAAAAGTACATTTTATCTGACTGGTACAGAGACATTGTCTTTGTCTTACATCCTCATAGAGCTCCTACAGAATTGACTAAATCTAAAGCAATGTTTGTGAAACTGAAATCTTTGAGATATTGCATTATAGATAAAACTATTTACTAGAAAGATACTGGTGGCAGTCTTTTGAATTGTTTGCAGGAAGAGGAAGCTGAAAAGGTGATTGAAGAGTTTCACAAAGGAGACTATGGAGGACATCACTATTGGAAGGCCAGAGCAAAAAAAATTCTTAGAGCATGGTATTATTGGCCTACCATGTTCAAGGATGTTTATAAGAAGATAGATGACTTCCATGAATGTCATATTTTTTATGGTAAGAAAAAGCTAGTTCCTTTACCCTTAATGCTTATTTATGTTGAGGTGCAATTCCAACAGTGGGGGCTAGATTTTATTGGTGAAATACACCCATCATCTTCAAGGAAACACCGCTGGATCTTGATAGCAACAGATTATTTCACCAAGTGGATTGAATCAATCCAAACAAGGCTAAGTATGAATCTCTGTTTTTGGATTTGGAAATTTTGAAAAGATTGGGTACCCAAAAAATTTTAGTTTGTGGTGTAGAAATTTGAATAATTTGCTGAGTTATTCACCGAGATTATCCTGGTCACATACTATTTGAGCTTCATACATAACACATAATCTCTTCTACGCATTAATCATCACATGCGGAAATAAAAACAACAAGTGGTATTGAAAGCATTCACATGCGCACAAAGAAATTCAACACATATAACATAGTATGTATACCAGGTGAAGCTTACAGCTAAAAAACCCCTACTGTCTGTATATTATAATGAAGAAGAATCATGTAACAATCTCAGTACAATACTCCTCACAAGTACTCAGTACTGTCTCCAAAAGTTACACACAAACTAGCTTAGTTTTGAACAAGTCACGGGTTCAAAACTCCTCCACTGTTTGCCTGCCTCTACTGCACAATCCAAGATGAGAAGCTTGTGAATCAAACAATCTGAATTTCTATTTAATCGTGTAACTTGTTAAATTCCTCCAATGTGTGTGCAAATCTCATGCACTGCTATAGTCACAACTGATAGTAGACTCACCCTTTCACCCACCTCTAACACTGGTCTCCACTGAACTGTCCATGTATTGCAGTTAACTGATGTATTCTTTAGTTGATTTATGAGTTAATAAATAGTAAATTAATTAATAATTAATTCACACCACTCATCACTAGTGTATTTGTCAGTTAGACTAAATACAACTAGTTCAACTAAGTTAAACCGAACACAACTCCACCAACTGTCTCATCAACTCCACCAAACTCTGCCACATGAGTTCTAACTGAAGTCAACCATGCAATAGCTCAACTAAACCATAGGAAAAGCGTATTTCCTTCTGTCAGCTGCATGTGCCACATCCAAGCATCAAACTGAAGTGCTCCAAGAGGATAAGATAATGTTTATAGTCTAAATATTATTAGGGTTAATAATATTCGATTGTTCTATTTTTAGCCTGGCAGTCTAAAAATAGATTCCGCCCAATGTCTAAAAATAGAGTTCCATCTATTTTTACCAACTCAACCAATCATCCATAAATAGCATCCTGCAACTGATAGACCATGATCCATATGTCTAAAAATAGACTATGCATACAAAATCACTGTAGTTCCACCTAGTTTAGGTGATCACTTTCCAACTAGGATCAGGAAACATGTTTCAGGAGGCCTCCTTCACTGTTTCTTGTTGCCATTTTCAACACTCCCTCTCAACAAGAAAGGACTGCCTTTGCATGCGACATGCAACTCCATGCATTCGCCCTGCAACCTTCACAAGCGCCATGCAACTCCATGCATGCGACATGCAACTCCATGCATTCGCCATGCACCCTTTGCATGTGCCATGCAAACTCATGCATGCACCATGCAAACTCATGCATGCACCATGCAACTCCATGCATGCACCATGCACCCTTTGCATGCAATATCTCCAAAACAGAAAGGCCTCCAAACAACTCAATCAGTCTGATGCATCTATCATCAAAGTCTTCGACTTCTGTTGGTACCAACTGCACATGTCATCAGGAACCACTGCACTGTTGAACTCTTGCACCCATGCACTTTGCACTTGTTTTCAACTCTGATCTGCGCTCCAGTATCTGACACTGTCACTTTGATCTGCCTGCATCAATCCAACTAATCTGCTACTGCTGCACTGTGGGCACCTCGTAGCCAGGTTCAATTCACGAGATCCACACCATCTCATGAATCCTACCCAGAAATATCCTCTTGGGATTAATCATGCATGTCGCCCCACCTCTCACCTGGTGGTATAGCTGCATGCACTCCCTCTTCCCATCTGGCATGAAATTTCTCTGCATGAGTGGTTTCTTCCACTCCATGATCCTCTCGTGGCTACTCCACATCCCGAGGTTCATTATCACTTGCATGCAAAACTTGCTCCCTCTCAAGCATCAGTTGCATGTCTTTCTCCTGCTTCCCAACAGTAGGAAGCTCTGTAGACATCCCATCTACTTCAAGTCTATAGAGATTCTTTGCCTGAATCCCAACCTTCTTGACTTGTCCCGTTGCCTTGTGCTGAAGGAAAAATTTTCCTTCTCTGAAGACAACTTCATACCCTTTATCCTCTAACATTGCAACTGAGATCAAATTCTTCTTTAAACCTGGAACATGCAATACATCTTGTAAAAGAATGAGTTTACCTGACTCCCTCTGAAAGGTTATGGTACCAATGCCAGTCACATTGTATCGTCCACCATCGCCCAACTCAACATGCATCCGGAGACCTTTCTCCACCAAGTCACTGAAAAGATTTGCATCTCCCGTCATGTGAAAGGAAGTGCCACTATCAAAATACCACCCTGATCCCAATGCACTAGACACCATTCATGCAATCAATGAGAAGTCCAGCTCAAATTGCGAGGCAAGAGCCTCACCAGCTGCAGCTCCAGCAGCCTGCTTGTTCTTCTTCTTCTATGGACAATTTGTGGCGTAATGTCCATGATCGTGACAGTGAAAACACTTCATTTTGGACATGTCACGCTCTTTACCATCCGCACCAGATTGAGAAGCCTTCTCCTTGCCCTTCCCTTTCCTTGCTTTGGCAGCCAAAGCGCAGTCTTCTTCATCAGATGCCTTTGATGAAGATCCATCCCTAGTACTCCGCCTTATCTCCTCTTGCACAAGATCAGACCACAGTCTTTCCCATCCTGGCAATTTCTCCCGACCATTGACACTGTCCTGATATGCATGCCAACTTTTCGGAAGCCCGAGGAGAGCCAAGCTCACCAGTTCCTCATCCTACACACTAACTCCTACACTCCCAAGTTCATCCCTCCAGTGGACAAACTTTGTCAAGTATACCGGAATAGTGTCATTCTTCTCCATCTTTATTTTCCTGAGTTTATCCTTGAGCGCCAACTTCCTTTGGTCACTCTTGCTCTGGAAAAATTTTGTCAAAGCTTTCCACATCAAGAATGGAGAAGCTTTACCATGCAGGCTGGATACTATGTGATCCTTCACGCCCTCCAACAGAATCCTTCGTCACCTTTCTGTCTTCTTTTGCCAAGCTTCAATCACAGCAACATCCATAGAAGTAGGCTTTGGAATTTCTTTCTCTATGAATTCCAACAGCCCATTGTCATCTAACATTGCCTCCATCCTATATTTCCATGCAATATAATTCAAGCTGCCTTCCAATGCATACTCCAATCGTAATCCGACAAAAGACATCTTTGCTTTTGACACCAAGAAAAACAATTCTGCAATTCGAATTCCACAAGCTGAAAACTCAACCGCTTCCGATCTACACTTGAGAAAAAATTATTTATAGCACAGAGATCGACTGTAGGGGCATTTACTGGATATATCACCTTTCAGAGAAAGGATGGATCCAAAGGCTACCTGGCCCGCTTACAGACTCTGTCTTCCGAAATAAGTTTGTAATCACCGTAATAGATCTGATGATCAATATAGCTCTGATACCATGTAGAAATTTGAATAATTTGTTGAGTTATTCACCGAGATTATCCTGGTCACATACTATTTGAGCTTCATACATAACACATAATATCTTCTATGCATTAATCATCACATGCGGAAATAAAAACAACAAGCAGTATTGAAAACATTCACATGCGCACATAGAAATTCAACACATATAACACAGTATGTATACCGGGGAAAGCTTATAGCTGAAAACCCCCTACTGTCTGTATATTATAATGAAGAATAATCATGTAACAATCTAAGTACAATACTCCTCACAAGTACTCAGTAATGTCTCCAAAAGTTACACACAAACTAGCTCAGTTTTGAACAAGTCACGGGTTCAAAACTCCTCCACTGTTTGCCTGCCTCTACTGCGCAATCCAAGATGAGAGAATAGATGGAATGAATTCGAATTCCCTTGGCTTTAACTGCGCAATCCTCATTGGAAATCTCCTCCAATGATTGTGCAAATCTCATGCACACTATAGTCACAACTGATAGTAGACTCCACCCTTTCACCCACCTCTAACACTGGTCTCCACTGAACTGTCCATGCACTGCTGTTAACTGATGTCTTCTTTAGTTGATTTATGAGTTAATAATTAGTGAATTAATTAATAATTAATTCACACCACTCATCACTAGTGTATTTATCAGTTAGACTAAATACAACTAGTTCAACTAAGTTAAACTGAACACAACTCCACCAACTGTCTCATCAACTCCACTAAACTCTGCCACATGAGTTCTAACTGAAGTCAACCATGCAATAGCTCAACTAACCCTTAGGAAAAGCGTATTTCCTTCTGTCAGCTGCATGTGCCACATCCAAGCATCAAACTGAAGTGCTCCAAGAGGATAAGATAATGCTTATAGTCTAAATATTATTAAGGGTTAATAATATTTGACTGTTCTATTTTTAGCTCGACAGTCTAAAAATAGAAACCGCCCAATGTCTAAAAATAGAGGTCCATCTATTTTTACCAACTCAAACAATCATCCATAAATAGCATCTTACAACTCATAGACCATGATCCATATATCTAAAAATAGACATATTCTAAAAATAGACTTTGCGACAAAAATCACCTGTGTGGCCCCCACCTAGTTTAGGTGATCACTTTCCAACTAGGATTAGGAAAGATGTTTCAGGATTCCTCCTTCATTGTTTCTTGTTGCAATATTCAACATGTGGAGATTCTAAATTGGTGATTAAAAAAGTTGAAGGAATATATCAAACCAAGGATGTGAGAATGAGAGCATACAGAAATCTGATCATGGAGATGTTGGAAAAATTTCAAGAATATTCATTTATTGTGAAAACTAGGGATCAAAACTCAGTTGTTGATTCCCTAGGTGTTTCTGCAAGTCTGTTTCTTATCCTTGCACTTTCCACTGAAAAGTATGATATTGAAGTTCGTCATAGGCCTGCCATCCCAGATAACATCATCCATTGGAAGTGTTTGAATATGACCAGCAATTCAAAAATTTCATAGAGTTGAAAAAGGAGTTTCAAAGCACACAAGTAGACCAACAAAAAATGCTTGCTGAAACTAAGGGTAATTCTGATGTTTTGCAGCTGAAGAATAATTGTATACCCAAGGGTCTTATTCCACTTGAAAATCGATTTGACCAAAATGATGTGTTCAAATCTCCTAGAATGTAGGCTTATGATGAAGAGGTAGAGAGTTGTAATCTTGGTACAGTAGAAATTCCTAAAATTACAAAGCTTTCTAAGTTTCTTTCTATAGAGATGAAACAAAAAAATATTGAGATGATGAAAAATTTCATTGATGTTTTTGCATGGAGTTATGTTGACTTGAAGAAATATGATCCTACTATTATTCAACATACCATTAATATTAAATAAAATGAGAAACCTTTCAAACAGAAGTTGATAAGGATTAATCCATTGCTCATGCCTCTGATTGAGAAGGAAATTAAGAAGCTTTTTGATGCAAAAATTATTGTTCCTATCATATTCTCAAAATGGCTTGCTAACTTGCTACCAGTCAGGAAAAAGAGCGGAGAGATCAGAATCTGCATTGACTTCAAAAGCTTGAATAAGACTTCTTTGAAAGACAACTACCCTCTACCTAATATGGATCAAATTTTGCAGTTGTTGGTTCCCAAAGGATGTCTATGTTGGATGGTTTTTTAGGATACAATCAGATATTGGTACACCTAGAAGACCAGGAGAAAACTTCTTTTACTACACCATGGGGAACATTCATGTATGCCAATATGCCCTTTGGTTTGATGAATGTAGGAGCGACCTTTCAAAGAGCAATGGAAATTTCCTTTGCTGAGGAGAAGGATAAGTTGGTGGTGGTCTATCTGGATGATATAACTGCATTTTCAAGAAGAGAGGAAGACCATTTGAAGCATCTGGAGAGGAGAAAGTTCTGCTGAAGTGTAGAAGATTTAGTATTTCTCTTAATCCCACTAAAATTATTTTTGCTTTAATCTCTGGAAAGTTGCTTGGGAATATTATATCAAAATATGGGATAAATATTGATCCAAATAGATTTAATGTCATTCAGAAATTTGACTTGCCAAGGAACAAAAAGGAAATTCAGTCTTTCCTTGGGAGAGAGAATTTTGTTAGAAGGTTTATCCCCAACTTTGCTGATATTGTCAAAGTATAACCAAGATAATGAAGAAAGGATCTAATATGAAATGGATAGTTGAAGCAAAGAAGTCATTTGAAGAAATTAATAAAGAACTCACTCAGGCCCCAGTATAGAATAGCCTAGATTTTTCAAAAGAATTTATGGTTTTTACATTTGCATCAGAAAACACCATTGCTGGAGTTTTACTGCATAAAGGACAGCAAGGTACATAGCAGCCCATTTCATTCTTTAGCAGAACCCTTGCTAATTCAGATCTGAAATATAATATTTATGAAAAATAGGCATATGCTTTGGTCAAATCCATAAAATACTTGAGAATCTATATTCTACATTCTCATGTCATAGAATTTGTGCCTAACACTGTGGTGAAGGACATATTGACTCATGTTGATCCTGATGGTAAGCGAGGGAAGTGGATAGCTAATATGATGGAGTATGATATAGAAATCAGACCTACAAAATTGGTGAAGGGACAAGGGCTAGCAAAGTTGATGGCACAATCCAATTTTGATTGTCTTGATATGAATCTTATTTTATAAATTTCAGAGCTATTAGATGAAGATGAGGAGTTGATTCCTATTTAAGAAAAGTACATTTTATCTGACTGGTACAGAGACATTGTCTTTGTCTTACATCATCATAGAGCTCTTGTAGAATTGACTAAGTTTAAATCAAGGTTTCTGAAACTGAAATCTTTTAGATATTGCATTATAGATAAAAATCTTTACTGGAAAGATACTGGTGGCATTATTTTTAATTGTTTGTGGGAAGAGGACACTGAAAAGGTGATTGAAGAGTTTCACAAAGGAGACTATGGAGGACATCACTATTGGAAGGCCACAACAAAAAAATTTCTCAGTGCAGGGTATTATTGGCCTACCATGTTCAAGGATTTTTATAAGAAGATATATGCCTACCATGAATGTCAGATTTTTTATGGTAAGAAAAAGCTAGTTCCTTTACCCTTAATGCCTATTTATGTTGAGGTGCCATTCCAACAGTGGGGGCTAGATTTTATTGGTGAAATACACCCATCATCTTCGGGCAGCATCGCTGGATCTTGACAGCAACAGATTATTTCACCAAGTGGATTGAAGTAGTCCCAACAAGGCAGGAAAATGATTCAGTCGTCATCGAGTCCTTAGAGAATAACATATTGTCTAGGTTTGGTTGTCCTATGAAGATTATTATTGAAAATGCATAGGATTTCAAATCCAAAAGGTTGATTAGCTTTTGTCATCAGTATCACATAACACTTGGACACTCTACTACTTATTACCCACAGGGTAATGGTCTTGTTGAATCTTCTAACAAAAGCATAGTGAGAATTATCAAGAAGGTTTTGTAGGAAAACAAAATATCATGGCATCTGAAGCTGAAGTATGCTCAGTGGGCTAATAGAGTATGTACAAAAAGGTCAATTGGTACTTCACCTTATGAGTTGGTGTATGGAGCTGAAGCCATTTTTCCCACATCCTTGGGAGTTCCTGTTATGAAATTATTGCAAAGACTAGTGGAGGGGCCTAATGCTATTCAGAGGAGAATAAACTATCTTATAGCTCCGGAGGAAAAAAGGGAGGAGGTATACAATAGCCATCAGCAGTCACAAAACAGAATAAAGAAGACATTTGACACTAAGGTCAAAGAAGAAAATTTTCAGATTCAATATGTGGTGTTTAAGTGGGAGGCCATAATTAAAGAAAAGGGAAAACATGGTAATTTTTAGAACATCTAGAAAGGACCATTCACAGTAGCTACATTACATGGAAACAACACTTATCTACCGTAGGATATGGATGGACAACCTTGTGTTGGAGGGCCTGTCAATGGAAGGTTTCTAAAGCACTGTTCCTCTTAAGTTATACTGATTTTTCACTCCATTGCATATATTCCATTTTAATATTCTTTTATGCTAATAAAGATATGGCAATCATCAAACATGAGCCCAAGGTGAAGGTCATTAGAGTTTGAAGAAGGCTTGGAAAATTCAGAGTTATTATTTCCAAAAAGGTGGATGGCACTGGAACTACAAGTTCTTTGGTGTACCAAAGGGCACACCATCCCAAGTGGAGCCACTGTTATCACCCATAAAGTTTTGAAACATTACTTGACATGGTCATATAGTTCAATCATCAAAAGGATAAGGTCTCCTTAGCCTTTTCAAGCTGGTATAGGAAAATTTCATTTTTTACATGTTTAACCTATCCTAAGTTTCATGGTCACCTCCATTTATGTCATTTCATGTCCCATCAGTCCTCATATGGTGTTAGTTTTCATTCCCCATGCATTTAAAATAAAAAAGGGTTCATTTGTTAGTTTTTCAAATTTTCATAACATTTTATATAGGAAAACAACAGTTTTCGCTACGAAACTTCCTAATATTTTCGTAGCGAATCTGTCAGAGGTTAAATTAACTTCACTACTAGAATTTGTTTTCTAACCTGTCTTGTCAAATTCGCTATGAAGTGTCACTCTATGATTGGAGGATTTAGGGTGGAGGTCATTCGAGTCTATTATGGTTAATTCAAAGGTACATAGTCGTGTTTGAGGTCATCATTACCTTTTTGGGCATGTATGTGTCATGATTAAAGCATGAGCTGTCAGTTAAACAATAAAACCTTCCCCAAATTAGTATTTTTTCATATTTCACTTTATCTTTGCATGTAATTTGATCCCTGGAGAGTTGCTTCATCGAGCCAAGCAGGTTTTTGGAAGATTTGAACTTTGCAGGTGTCATCAATCAAGTGAGGCTATGAAGACATAAAGCACCCATGGCTACAAGAAGGAAACAAACAAAGGTGGTCACTGTAACAGGTATGAACCCAATGGAAATGAATTTTCTCAATGAAGACCCAATTTCCATGGAGGTTTTCAGAAGAACTATTTGCTTGCAATTCTGTCAGAGGTTGTAGGGCTTTCATCTACATGTGTCCAAGGATTTTTCCACCAGCTACACAGGAACAGCTTCAAAATTTTGAATTATGAACCTTACAATAACACTAGATACCATCTCATCAGCAACAGGAATCCCTAGAGGAGGAGAACAGTGGTTTAAAGGCATCAAATTCACAATGAAGGACTGCAAAGAGTTCATCAAACTAGAACACGGTGAAATTGACCTAACAAATTCTATTCCTAGGAGTTTTATGAAGGATAATTATTCAAATATGTTGATGATCATCCAGAAGTATTTTACTTGTGAAGGAAGGTTTCACATGGTCTACTCCTATCTTCTCAGGCTTCTATTGCATTTTGTGGGTAAGAGCTCACTTGAATTTCCTTTTTATTTATACAGAAGTCTAGGGAAAATGTTAGATAATGTTCAAATCAAAATATAAGGCAATGAAACTTCTCTTTTTCATCATGGTTTGATTAAGATGTTGGTGTTATAGGAATTGGAGAGATTAGATAGAGATTGGACTTCCTTCTTGTTCATGAGTGGTTATGAAATTGATGTTGTCACTCCTAAGAAAGCCTCCAAACCTAGAAAAATTCCATCACCAATTGTGGCAGAGGAAGTTGAAGAAGGGAATAGATCATCAACTCCAGAACCAATGAGCATGGAAGCAGAACCTTTGCAGAAGATTGGCACACCTAAAACAACACCTGCAAAACAGAATTAGAAAGTCAACAACCAAGGTAGCGAGAGAGTCACTAGGAGCCAGACATTAGCTAAAGGAAACTTGGAGGATAACTTGCATGCAATTGACATTGAATAATATCCCATTATCCAATATAAAGAAATTGAAGATGGAGGAATAAAGATAAAGACATTGAAGATGGACGAAGAAAGCTGAAGAAAGGTAAGACTGCAAAAAAACTAGAGTTTGCAGGTGATGATGCGGGTTTCATTTTTCAACCTAGGAAGCCAATGACTAGACACACAATGAAAGTCATGGAAAGTAGCAAAGATATTGAGAAAATAAATGAATTTTTTTCCCAGCCAACGAACATCATATATCTGTCTTTACCTGAAAAAGAAGAGCTAGTTATCAAACAAAGAAAGGGTAAAGAGAAAATTATTGAAAAATCAAAAATTGAAACCCTTAAAGAGAAATTAAAAGAGGCAGGTAAAGAGATATCAATTTTGAAGCAAGAGGAAAATAAACATAGATCAGAGAAGGTTCAGTTTGAACAAATGAGAAAAATATGGGAAGATCAAGTTACAAGTGTTTCAAAAACCTTAGACAATACAGAAAAGTTGATAAAGTGGACTCAGCCACTAAGAGGAGAAGTCAAACACATCAAAAAGATAAACTTGGACTTGCAATCTAAGAATAGGGCATTAAAGGAAAAAGTGCAAGATCTTCAAGAGAAATTGGATTTGATTCATGTGGAATTGGAAAATAAAGGATTGAAGATGACAGTGGTAGAACAACCTATTAGTCAACTGATTGTAAATGAGGGGGAAACACCATAGGAGTAATAAGTTGAGATGGAATATGTTTGAGGAGGTTCATAACATGTAGAGAACTCAAATTTTGCAGTTGGAGAACATTTTTTGAAGACCATCTTGAAAACAACATTTTCTGGTTTTTTAGACAGTTTCGTAGTGTACCTCAGGCTTGAAGCCAAAAATACACTATGAAAATTCCTGTAGGTGATTTTGTGTTTTAAAACCTAGTTTTGGAATTTTTTGTGGAGGGAGATCGATGGTTTGCAAGGTTTCATGACATAATGAATATGCTGGAACAACAAAGAAGTCAAAGATATGGATGGAAAAGCCATTTTTCCTATGCTACTAAAACTCAATACGAAACTGCCTAAAACTGCCCTGTTTTCGTAGCAAGTAATTTTTGAAGAATTTTGAGCATATTGATAGTACATCAACCAGATGGAGACCTCCAGCATGTTAGTTGACCTTATTAGTATATATTCATGACTCAAAGAGAGTACCACATAGCCAGCTCGTCAGTCAAAACAACGTTAAAGATGAAGGTCATCCATTCATAAAAAGCATGGTTATGTTGCACGGATCTAGGGGTGCTTTAAAGATTTAAAGTGGTGGTGAACTTGGTGATTTTTCCTTCGAGCATGTGACATTAATTATGTAACCATTATGTAATTTTTTCACAGATATGATAAAGGAATGTAATAAATAGGAGATAGAGTCCTATTAGGAGTTTATTTTCTTTAAGGATCGCTGTCATTTTTCTGTTTCAAGTTAGTGGTTTCAGTTATGATAGGTGTCAGAGTGGGATTTGAATATTTAGCTAGATACGCAGATCATCCATATTGTAAATAATGTCTATTTATAGACAAAATATCGAAGAAGCAAAAGGTTGGAGAATATTGCACCAAATTGTTGCTTGTATATTTTTTACCATTATCAGTAATACAAAGTGACATTCTACTTCCAGACCTGAGATTCTCATGATGTTTTTGATGTGTTATTGATCTGAATCTTTATGTTTAATCACTTGCAGTAGATTTCATCCCTAATTACTCAGAATTCATAATATTATGCTCTGAATTCCTTTAGTGGTGAAATCACTGTGTTTTCCTATGTTATGTGTGTGAATTATCTCTGTTAAAAACCTCTATCTGCCTCAGCTTCCATGTGAAGAACCACTGTCACTAAGATTACTAATTGTTGACTCCATAATCCCAATGGTAGCAAGCCTTCATTTTTCAACCTGCAATCATACAAAAACAAGATATAATGCCATAGAGTTAGCCATATAGTACTATCTTGATTCAAAATCATAAACCCCCTTTGAGAGAGCCCTCTTAAACCAAAGAGGCTAATCTTCAGTTAGAAGTGGTTTCAAAGAGTTACATTGAGTTGATTGATGAGTAGCCAATCAAGATCACATTAAGGGAATTTTGAGGTATAAAATGGGCCTCCTAAGGAAATTATAAAATAATAGTGGAAATAATAAAATAAGATTTGATTACATCATCAAATTTTAGAGGAAAAAGAAAAAACTACTTTTTCAACTCTTATTTTGAACTTATCTCCCTAAGGTTTTACTCAAATTTCAAGTAGGAATACTTGTTGGATGCAAAATGTAATTCCCCATCTAAGGATTACCCATGTTTCATACTTTTGATGGACCCTCCTATACGAAAAATGAGAAATACATGAAAAACATGATTGCAATCATGTTTTTTCATGTATTTCTATTTTTTCGTGTAGCAGGGTCCATCAAAAGTATGCAACATGGGTACTCCTTGGATGAGGAATTAAATTTTGCATCCAATGAGTACTCCCGCTCGAAATTTGAGTAAAACCTTTGGGAGATAAGTTGAAAATATGAGTTGAAAAAGTAGTTTTATTATTTTATTATTTTTTAATATTTTTAACTTTTTACTCCATAAATGGTGAATCATCCCCCATGGTTGACATCATCATCTTGAATCCTATTGGTCCTCATAAATTTTATTTTGGTTGTACATTTTTCTTAGGAGGCCCATTTTAGACCTCAAAATTCCCCTAATGATTTGGTGATAACACTATACAAAAGCCTCATCCATCATTTTGGGTTTGGAAAACATCACTTGCTTCCACATATGTTTTTGTATACTCCATAGATATACACGGACTATATATTAGTTCTTGGGAGGGATACCCAACATTATTCCATCTCCTTGAATTTTGTGGCATGCGGGCCTATAAAATATACACCTCCCTCTTCCTGAACTAAAGAAACTAGATCACTTATCATTCTATATTAGTGGTAGGGTATAATTGCGACATGATGAGAGTTTCAAAATACTCCCACTTAGTTATTGGGGAATCCCCATTCACCAGTGAAGGATCCAAGGCCTGGGGCATAGGGTTTATGAAATTAGGAGGCAAGGGTTATGGTAAGGGGCCATGGGATGAAGTTATGGGAAAAGGGAATGTGGGACCTAGAGCAAAGGGTTCCATAAAATAGGTGGAGATGATTCAAAAGCTACCTAGAAGAAGGAATATGGCCCTAAGGAAGAGGGGATAGGAAAGGAAAAATCTTTAGGGAAGAGGATCCAGGTGAAAATTTGTTGAGGTCCCATGGGAGGTATATGGTCCTATAGTGAGGTGGTTAGGATAGAAACAAGAGCCTAATGGATGAAGGCACTACTACCCCAAGGGATTATGGTGATCCTAGCATGAATATTTCATTTCACGTGTTCATATAGGGACGCCCAAATGATTTTCCACATATATCAAGTGGAACTGCATCCAAGTATACCTCATTAACAAAATCAAAACTAATAGAAAATTTGATTTTATACTATTTTTTACCTTGATTTCCACATCCATATTCACCAACCCCAATGGATATGGGCTTGGATGATATCAAAGTTCTAATCCTATTTTGATGACTAGCTATGTTGTAATGAGATTCATTTGTGGTCCTATGTCAAATAAAGTATAATTTTTTGTCTTCATGACTTGTATCTTTATATGGAAGAGTTAGGTTGTCCCCTTCTCTTCTTATTATTGAAGGCTACTTAGATTCACCCCCTTCTATACTATTTCATGTAAAATATTCTCATCCTTTTCTAAGAAACTTTCCACCTGATTGGTAAAATATGTATCCATGATATATTTTGTCTTCCCATCCTTCTTCAAGTTCTTTGGGTTGAGTTTTGGATGAACTTTCCAACGTGTATCCTTATTGTGACCATCAATGTTGTGGTGGTTGCTAGGATCTTTTCATTAGTGTGTTATGGTTGTTGACTTTTTTCCCTTCCCCCCTTTCCATTTCTTCTTCCCTTCTTTGGAATATTCCTTTTGTTCCTTGTTATTTGGATCATTTTATTACCCTTTTTATTCTAGCCTATATTTTCCAAGCATTGTTCCTGTACAAAAGCCTCATCCATCGTTTTGGGTTTGAAAAAATCACTTGCTTCCACATATTTTTGTGTAGACTCCATAGATATTCAAGGAGTATATATTGGTTCTTTGGAGGGATACCCAACATTATTCCATATTCTTGAATTTTGTGGCATGCTCTCGTAGAATCTACCCCTCCCTCTTCCTGAACTAAAGAAACTAGATCACTAATCATTCTACATTCTTGGTAGGGTAGAATTAGGACCTTATGAGAGTTTTAAAATACTCCCATTTAGTTACTGGGGGATCCCCATCCATCAGTGAAGGATCCAAGGCTTGTGGAATAGGGTTTAGGAAATATGGAGGCAAGGGTTATGGTGAGGGACCATGGGATGAAGTTATGGGAAAAGGGAATGTGGGACATAGAGAAAAGGGGTCCCTAAAATAGGTGCAGATGATTCAAAAACTACCTAGAAGAAGGAATATGGCCCTCAGGAAGAGATAGGAAAGGAATAAACCTCTAGGGAAGAGGGTCTAGGGGAAAAGTTGATGAGGTTCCATGGGAGGGATATGGTCCTATAGTGAAGGCAGTTAGGATAGAAACAAGGGCCTAATGGACGAGAAAACTACTGCCCCAAGGGAATATGGTGATCCTAGCAAAGGTAAGGTCCAAAGAGTGGACAATGTTAGGGATAGAGGCTTATTTCCAATAAGTATTGAATCCCCCCCCCCCCCCCCCTTTAACGATATCGAGGCTTGAAGAGCCATAAATAACGATAAAAAAATATGAGGGTAATAACATCAAAGGCCAAGGATACCTTCCAGAGGTAACATGTATTTCTTTGAGGTATTTTTCATGGATTTTAATGCCTAAGGATAAAGGGCACTAGTATTTTAGAAGGGGTGAGGAGACTAAACATAAATGCGGATAGGATTTGTATAGAAGCAAATATAGAGGGTTAAGTGGGGATATGGATTCTATACGATAAAAGATAAGGTGGGATGTGGTGAGGAATAAAGGGGGTGGGATGTGAGGGGGAAATGGGGAGGAGGTGAGAAGATGTAAAGGGAATTTGGAGTGGTGGGAATTAATAAAGGAGGGATGTACTGAGTAAGGTAAGGTAGGATAGACGGGGAGGAGAAGAGGAGGTGAGGAAGAGCTAGAGAAGAGAAGGAGATATTTGAGACTATGGGAGGCATAAATGAGGAAAGGAGGGAGGAGCCAAGAGGGATGGGGTAATAAGATGACGGGAGGTGAGGTGAGGTGAGAGAGGAAAAAATGGTAATGGGGGTGTCATGGGATAAGAAGCTGAGAAGAGACAAAGGGATATTTTTTGGGAGAAGGGAAGTGGTGGACATGAAGGAATGGAGGGAAAATAAACTAGGAAATAAGAGAGAGAATGTGGATGTGCATGGGAGGAAAATGATAAGTGGGGGAAGAGAGAGGAGGTCGGTGTGAGGAGGAGGGATGAGAGGGGAAAATGGGAAGGAGGTTAGAAGAGGTAAGGGATGGAAAAAGGAACGTAGGGAGGAGCCAAGAGGGATAAGATACTAATATAAATTGAGGAGACAATGTCGTTGGTGCTCCAAACTTGATGGAAATCATAAGTAAGTAACAAATAATATAACTACTCACATAGACAAGAAACAAGATAACTCCTCACATAAACAAAGTTATTGTTTATTGGCTACTAATAATTAGCATGGAGAGGATTAAATTAATTTCAATGTAAGTAGTGAACTATTCTAAAACAGAGGCCATGACATTTCCAACAATGCAAGAAAATCCAACCACACATGGCTTCAAAGAAAGAGTGAATGGAAAGTCGAATGATGTGGTGAGGAATGAAGGGGGTGGGATGTGAGGGGAAAAGGGGGAGGAGGTGAGAAGATGTGAAGGGTGGATGTATAGGAAATTTGGAGTGGTGGACATTAAGAAAAGAGGGATGTAATAGGGAGTAAGGTGATGTAGGATGGATGGGGGGAGAAGAGGATGTGAGGAAGAGCTAGAGAAGAGAGAGATATTTGAGACTAGGGGAGGCATAAATGAGTGTGAGGGATGAGAGGGGAAAATGGGAGGAGTTAATAAGAGGTTGGAGATGGATAAAGGAAATGAGGGAGGAGCCAAGATGGATGAGGTAATAAGATGACGAGAGGGGAGGAAAGGTGAGGAAGGGACAAAGGGGAATGGAGGTGTCATGGGATAAGAAGGTCAGAAGAGACAAAGGGATCATGTTTGGGAGATGGGGAGTGGTGGACATGAAGGAATGGAGGGGAAAGACACTAGGCAATAAGAGTGAGAATGTGGATGAGCATGGGAGGAAAATGGAAAGTGGGGGAAGAGAGAGGAGGAAGGTATGAGGGGGAGGGATGAGAGGGGGTAAGGGGAAGGAGATTAGAAGAGGTGAGGGATGGACAAAGGAAAGGAGGAAGGAGCCAAGAGGGAGGGGGTACTAAGATGAATTGAGGATACATTGTCGTTGGTGCTACAAACGCGTTGGCCATTTTAACTAAGTAACGAATAAGATAACTCCTCACATGGACATAGCAACAAGATAACTCCTCACATTAAAAAATCTATTATTTATTGGCTACTAATAATTAGCAAGGAGAGGATTGAATTCATTTCAGAGTAGTGAACTAATCTAAAATAGTCGCCATGGCATTGCCAACAAAGTAAGAAAATCCAACCACACATGCCTTCAAAGAAAGAGTGAATGGAAAGTTGAATGTATAGAAGTTACACTAGATACTGAGGATACATTTTGTTATTTCATGATTGGTTGGTTCTTATTTGCAAAATACATTGAGATGAGGATCTTTGTAAAAAATTAAAATAGAGAGGATACATGAAATCCATGTTGGTGAAGAAACTAAACCATAAAATCCTTGTTTATAAGTCAAATTCATATATAAATTCAAGTGCCATATACAAGTGTCAATTAGGGTCAATAATCTCATCAATGAAATTAAGAAAATCATGATTAATCCAAGCAATTTTTTTCATTGTTTTTTATATATTACAAGGTTCTCCATGGTTGTCAAGTGCATAAATATATGTCTATGTATCTAGGATACATAATCCAAGATGGGAACTAGTTACACTTTGTGGGCTATTTGTTTACTATCATTGTGACACATTGTGAAAGATCAATTTTGAGAATATTTCAGAATTTCATGGATAAGAGTAAATTTAATTCAATTTCTACTTTGTTTGATGCTAGTAAAGCTATACCAAATTCCAAAATATTTTCAAATTCTACAATCTAAATAAAATTAGATTATAAAGACTAGAATTAATTTTAATATATATATATATGATTCAAATTTTCTACTTTTGACTCTTTTTTATGTATATTTTCGGGTCAAAATGTTTTTCCTATTGAATCCATTTATGCAATCAAGAATACATTTTAAATAAAAAACCGACAATTTTACCAAAAACTGATTACCAAATTCCAACCAAAAAACTAGAAAGTAAAAGAATTATAAAGAACCATACATACATACATACATACATACATACATAGATATATATATATATAATTGCTCAAAGCAAAAATACAAAATCAACCACTAAATGCTTTGCTATAAAATATTTAACTTCATCATATCCAAATCTTGGCACCAAAAGTTAAATCCCTAAGTACTTATCTATATTTTTCTTATTTAACTATCAAATATTGGTCATTTTAAAGTTTCCACACCAACTATAACAATTACTTAATTTTTTAAATTGGCAATTTAATAAGTGAGTTAAAAATTTAGGGGTATATGTAATTTTTGCAAAAAATAAAAGAAGTCAATAATAGATGAGAGTCCAAGATAAGCAATCAGCCACATTAGGTCTTTGGACATCTTAGAAAAGTCTCTAGACATATTAGAAAAATATTTTCTATCTCCACTTGCATCATTCAATTCTATATGGTACAAACATGAAATCTAAACCTAAATATGAGATTCAACATGTCCACACCCATGGGCCATTGACATTGTATACAATTATATAAATATTGACTGTATAAAATTGTACCAAGACATTGTATATAATTATATAAATATTGACTATATAATTGTACCAAATCATGATTAATTTGACAATAAAACTGAATATGAATAAATATGTTTGATCTTTTTTAAATAATAAGAAACATGTACATTTATGATTTTATTTAGATTTTATGATTAAACGAGAAATTATAATTAAAAAAAAACACATATAACACATCATATAAAAAAAATAAGAATCATTATAGAATTAGTACTTTTAAAAAGGAAAACATCATTATTTTTTTAATTCACACAAAAATATCAATCAAATTTGCTATCTACATCATACCATATACATGTTGGATACATTGCACCACAAGCCACTCAATATTGCCATTACATATAATTGAAATTCATATATCTTAATGTAAACACATTCATAAACTTAGAATATCTATTTGGACACAAATCCTCAAAAACATTCATAAACCTAAAATATTTGAATACAATTTCTCAAGTTCAAATCAATTTTATGTATAAAAAGAAATACATCTCATTGGTATAAATTCTACCTTTCCATGATAAAATTGTTATCCAAAAACTTACCTGCAGACTTGGTAAGATAAACGGAAATTGTGAAAATTGATCAAAGAGGCTAAGGATCACCACTATGAGACTTGATAGATAAATTACTACTATTCTTCTTCACTTATTCTTCACTTGGTTTGTAGAATCTTTGGTGTTTTTCATCCACTTTTTCACACTCATTTTTTGCTCATCAAATTTCTGCATCTTGTTGTGTTCAATCCAACTCTTAGGAGGTGGTAGGTGCTCCAAATCTAAGTTTAACTTATAGATCGAATCACAGATTGCTTTGCTTCTATAAGCCTTTCTTACTATAATAGAACCATTTTTACTTGTGTGGCAACGAGTTAGAGGCATGTTCTTCTTCATCTTCCTTTCTTCAGTGTAGACATCTTCAGAGTATATCTCTTGGTCTTCATCCATTTGCCTAAATTTCATTGACATGTGCAAACATGAGATCACATCCATGGTTTAATGATTATTGATAATGATCATATTAACATGAGAGTGATTGAAATCTCATAGAAACCAGACTTAATGTTAATGAAAAAAATCCTCTAATTACAAGTTATGCATAATCTCAATCTGATAATTAATCTCAATTTGATAATAATTATAAACTTATAAAATGTTTATATTCGTTGATGTTTCTATAATAATTAGTAGAGGCCACAATGCCAATGGATCCAATGAAATCAACTTCAAATTTTGGAGGGTTTCGAATTTTTAGCAAAAGTTCAATGTTTATGAAAGAGAACATTGCCTAAAGAGAAAGTGTTACATATAATTAATTTAAATAAAATTAACAAAATAAGCAAATTCAGAATGATAATAAATTTAATAATTTAAATAAAATTAAAAAAAATTAACATTCAAAATAATAGTAAATGTCACTGGTAATTATTTTATTACCTGAAAACTAAGTTTTAATACTAAATCATTATAAATTTATACTAAGTTATGATAAATTTTATTACTTTCCTAAAGAAAAATATATATAAATAATTAAGGTATTTTGAATTAATGAAATAAAAAAATAAAATAAACAAATTCAAATTAAAAAAATTTGAATAACTTTGATTAATATTGATTTTATAAATTATTAATGGACATTTGAAACTTTTGTCCTGAAAATAAATCATATTAGATGAGTTGAAATATGACCAATGTGATAAATCCTAAAAACTTGAAAACTTATTTAAAAAAAACTCTTTAATAAATCAAATTGATTTAAAATATGGGAAAACTTTGAAAAAAAAAAGACATAAAACAAATATATATGAATACAAACTGTATGACTGAATTCATGAGATTGAAGCCAAGAGTCTTACTGTTTTTCAGAAATATGATATAAATACAAATTGAGACTGAATTCATGAAATTGAGGTCAGGAACTTGTATGACTGAATTCATGAGATTGAAGCAAGGAGTCTTACTGCTTTTCAGAAATATGATATAAATACAAATTGAGACTGAATTCATGAAATTGAGGTCAGGAAATTGTATGACTGAATTCATGAGATTGAAGCAAGGAGTCTTACTGCTTTTCAGAAATATGATATAAATACAAATTGAGACTGAATTCATGAAATTGAGGTCAGGAGTCTTACTGTTTTCCATAAAGATGAGTTTGTTCTTCATGAGTACTGGTTTCGGCAGGCTTCTTCTTGGGCAGTTCCGGCGCTTGGCGAGTTCCCTCACGCGAAATTGTATGACTGAATTCATGAAATTGAAGCAAGAAGTCTTACTGCTTTTCAGAAATATGATATAAATACAAATTGAGACTGAATTCATGAAATTGAGGTCAGGAGTCTCACTGTTTTCCATAAAGATGAGTTTGTTCTTCATGAGTACTGGTTTTGGCAGGCTTCTTCTTGGGCAGTTCCGGCGCTTGGCGAGTTCCCTCACGCGAAATTGTCTGACTGAATTCATGAAATTGAAGCAAGAAGTCTTACTGTTTTTCAGAAATATGATATAAATACAAATTGGGACTGAATTCATGAGATTGAGTCTTACTGTTTTCCATAAATATGAGTTTGTTCCTCATGAGTACTGGTTTCGGCACGCTTCTCCTTGGGAAGTTCGGGCGCTTGGCGAGTTACCTCAAGCGAAATTGTATGACTGAATTCATGAAATTGAAGCAAGAAGTCTTGATGCTTTTCAGAAATATAATATAAATACAAATTGGGACTGAATTCATGAGATTGAAGCAAGGAGTCTTACTGCTTTCCATAAATATGAGTCTGTTCCTCATGAGTACTGGTTTCCGCACGCTTCTCCTTGGGAAGTTCAGGCGCTTGGCGAGTTACCTCAAGCGAAATTGTATGACTGAATTCATGAAATTTAAGCAAGAAGTCTTAATGCTTTTCAGAAATATAATATAAATACAAATTGGGACTGAATTCATGAGATTGAAGCAAGGAGTCTTACTGCTTTCCATAAAGATGAGTTTGTTCCTCATGAGTATTGGTTTGTTCCAGTGCTTGGCGAGCTCCCTCACGCTGATTTTTCAGGCGAAGTTGGCGTTTTCGAGACAGGTCAAGGTGATGTTGGCAGGATTTTGCTCCTGGCGCTGGGGAGTTCTGGCACTGCGCGTTGATGCCGTTGATTTTAGAGCATTTAGTCGGATCCCGTGTATAAGTTCTTCCTGTTCTTGGTCCAACAGTAATCCTTACTCGGTCCTTCAGTTCCAGGTCTCCCATGGCGAAAATAATATTCAGAACAGAGCTCTGGGAAAACTTGATGAACGTGATCGCGGCCAATTGTATTTCCGCTTAAATTCTGCGATCAATCCCAGGAGACTCTTCAAAACATGACAAACAAATTTAGTTAAATGACACAATTGGGATCTGGGGCTCAACTAATTTTAGTCCCCCGAGGATTTTAATAACAGCAAACAAATACCCTAATCTCTATCTCTGATAATCTTCGCGCCCTGCAGACTGCAAGATTACTTAAAAATAAAACAACCAAACAAAGTTGGGGACACAGAAAGCGATACTTTCAATAGATGCACCAGATCAGAGAAAGAGGACTCTTCGCGGCCATAAAGCATGCAGTCGAAAGTTTGCAAAGAACTCGAGAGAGAAAGAGGGTTTTTAAAGGGCTGTAAAGGAAATTTTTCAAAAAATAAGGTCAAATTGAAAAGGCGGAGTTAAATAAAATGGTCAAAGTCAAAGGGAAATGTGAACCCAAGCCTTAAAATGTGGATTTAAATAAATATTTATAATCTCAAAGTAGAAAGGTGTAATTTCGTTGTAAATTTGGTGAAAATAAACCTTTTCACTGCCTTCAAAAGAATGCAAGACTTAAAATAGCATGATATAGATCTTTACAAACTTACCTTAAATCTTTAGCTCATAAAATTAATGTGCACTCTCAACCTAATGTAGATTGTAATTAGCTTGTGTACTCTCAACCTAATATATTGTAATGTTATGTTCTTTCACGTAAATGTTAATTAAATATTTTAATTTAATTAAATTATAAAAAACAAAAACAAAAGCATTTAAAATAAAATAATTAATAATAAAAATAAAACTAAAATAAAATAGTTCATTTATTATTTATGGTTTTTAGGTTTTTGGTTTTGACAATTTATTGTTTTCCTGATGATATATATAGAAAACCAGTCTAGATTAACTAGCAGCATCCAAAACCCTAACTACTTTATTCAAATTATGTTGAATACAAAGATGAGAATGACATGAAGATAGTTATCCAAAATCATAACTACTTTATTCAAATTAAGTTGAATACAAAGATGGGAATGACATGAATATAGTCATGGGAAAAAATGAAACGACATGTGGCATGGAGATAGCCATACAAAAACATGCAAAATCTTACATTAAATACTATGGGAAAATACCATAGGCAATATAATACCATGTGTCCATAAACTATCAGTGGTAAACCTAATGGAGATAACTATACAAAAACATGCAAAATCTTACATTAAATACTATGGGAAAATACCACGGGCAATATAATACCATGTGTCCATAAACCGTCAATGGTAAACCTAATATCGAGGAAATCAATATTATTTTAAGTGCTCTATGATCTAGTTAAGATTAACCCAATTTTCATGTTCTATGATTAAGATCTTGTCAAAATTAACCCAATATTCATGCTCTATGATCGAGATCTTGTCAAGATTAACCCAATATTCATGCTTTATAATCTAGTCAAGATTAACTTGATATTCATGCTTTATGATCTAGTCAAGATTAACTTGATATTCATGCTTTAACCCAATATTCATGGTCTATGATCGAGATCGAGTCAAGATTAACCTAATATTCATGCTCTATGATAAAGTAAAAAATAACCCGATATTCACTCTCTAAAAGTGACTTCGCATAAACACCTAGCCCGGTATGTTGGTTGGCCTCGTTGGCCTAATTTTTCACCAATGTAACATGTCAAAGTGATGAACCAACTTTATGATTGAGTCAAGATTAACTAAATATTCCCTCTTTAAATTAGTTATGGAGAATAAAAGATAAATTTGGTAAGTTGAGGATTTTATTTCTATAGATTTGATAAGTTGGAATTTTATTTTGCCAAGTTTGTCTAAGGTTAAAGTTATTTATCGCTTAAATTTTTTTATATTCATATTTAGTAAAAGTAAAATAGTAAGCAAAAAATCTATAAATCCACTTCAAACTAATTATGGCTTAATCAAAAGATCATATTAATTTTATAATCAAATTTAATAAAAATAAAATAGAAAAAATGAAAAAGGTAATCATCCACATAGGAAATCATAAATATGAAGAAGTTAATGCATCAGTACAGGAGATAGAGAATATGCCACCTACCCCATATGTTGATTGGCCTCATTCTCCACCCTTTTAACTAACATTTTAAAGTGATGACCAATGACTATATGATCGAGTCAAGTGTGACTAAATATTTCCATTTAAAAGTGACTTGGGATAAATACATACCTCATATGTTGACTGGTCTCATTTTCCACCCTTGTAACATGTCAAATTTGTTGTGCACCTTAAAAGATTGATCTGGTAAGTTAGGGATTTTATTCCAACAAGTTCGTTGAAAATTTTATTAAAAATCAAAATGTGTCATCACTTAAAATTTGTTGTTAATTAAATTAATAAAAATTTTGTTATTAGTTTTGAAGGCACAATAATTTTATATTCATATTTAGTAAAAGTAAATTCATAAACAAAAAACATTAAGAATT
Source organism: Pinus albicaulis (assembly GCA_034641835.2). NCBI lineage: Eukaryota > Viridiplantae > Streptophyta > Pinopsida > Pinales > Pinaceae > Pinus > Pinus albicaulis. The sequence goes on along the minus strand of CM076575.1, from coordinate 857,524,827 downwards.
AACTTCCCACTAAGTGTGACCTAAACAAAGCACCAAATTAATTCTCTAACCTAGATTATTAAAAGCGAAAGAGAAAAAAAACTGAAAGTTAATCGTTCACATAACAATTCATAAATGCAAAGAAGCTAATGTTTAAAATATGATGCATTAATTTAGAGGAGATAGAATATTAACCTATGTAGATGCATTGACCTATTATTTTTCCAATGGTGTTATATATATATATATATATCAATTTAGTTCACTTAGAGAGAGAAAATCTCTTAAAGGTGTCTGATAGAAATAGAGTTAAGATGGATCTATTTGATCTGTGCTACTTAAATATTAGAGTTACACATATCTATTTTATTATTAAGTTCACTATTTACAATACAACATATAAGGATGGATTCCCACACAAAATCCCAACTACTTTATTCAAAATAAGTTTTAACCATAAAAAACAAAAACGAAAACTAGTTTATTTATTATTTATGGTTTTTAGGTTTTTGGTTTTGACAATTTATTGTTTTCCTGATGATATATATAGAAAACCAGTCTAGATTAACCAGCAGCATCCAAAACCCTAACTACTTTATTCAAATTATGTTGAATACAAAGATGAGAATGACATGAAGATAGTTATCCAAAATCATAACTACTTTATTCAAATTAAGTTGAATACAAAGATGGGAATGACATGAATATAGTCATGGGAAAAAATGAAACGATATGTGGCATGGAGATAGCCATACAAAAACATGCAAACTCTTACATTAAATACTATGGGAAAATACCATAAGCAATATAATACCATGTGTCCATAAACTGTCAATGGTAAACCTAATGGAGATAGCCATACAAAAACATGCAAAATCTTACATTAAATACTATGGGAAAATTCCACGGGCAATATAATACCATGTGTCCATAAACAGTCAATGGTAAACTTAATATCGAAGAAATCAATATTATTTTAAGTGTTCTATGATCTAGTTAAGATTAACCCAATTTTCATGTTCTATGATTAAGATCTTGTCAAAATTAACCCAATATTCATGCTCTATGATCGAGATCTTGTCAAGATTAACCCAATATTCATGCTTTATAATCTAGTCAAAATTAACTTGATATTCATGCTTTATTATCTAGTCAAGATTAACTTGATATTCATGCTTTAACCCAATATTCATGCTCTATGATCGAGATCGAGTCAAGATTAACCTTATATTCATGCTCTATGATAAAGTCAAAAATAACCTGATATTCACTCTCTAAAATTGACTTCGCATAAACACATAGCCCGGTATGTTGGTTGGCCTCGTTGGCCTAATTTTTCACCATGTAACATGTCAAAGTCATGAACCAACTACTTTATGATTGAGTCAAGATTAACTAAATATTCCCTCTTTAAAAGTGGCTTGGGATACACAACTACACGTGTCTTGATAACTTGTAACATGTTAAATTAGTTATGGAGAATAAAAGATAATTTTGGTAAGTTGAGGATTTTATTTCTATAGATTTGATAAGTTGCAATTTTATTCTGCCAAGTTTGTCTAAGGTTAAAGTTATTTATCACTTAAAATTTTTTGTATTCATATTTAGCAAAAGTGAAATAGTAAGCAGAAAATCTAGAAATCCACTTCAAACTAATTATGGCCTAATCAAAAGATCATATTAATTTTATAATCAAATTTAATAAAAATAAAATAGAAAAAATGAAAAAGGTAATCATCCACATAGGAAATCATAAATATGAAGAAGTTAATGCATCAGTACAGGAGATATAGAATATGCCACCTACCCCATATGTTGATTGGCCTCATTCTCCACCCTTTTAACATGTTAAAGTGATGACTAATGACTATATGATCGATTCAAGTGTGACTAAATATTTCCATTTAAAAGTGACTTGGGATAAATACATACCTCATATGTTGACTGGTCTCATTTTCCACCCTTGTAACATGTCAAATTTGTTGTGCACCTTAAAATATTGATCTAGTAAGTTAGGGATTTTATTCCAACAAGTTCGTTGAAAATTTTATTAAAAGTCAAAATGTGTCATCACTTAAAATTTGTTGTTAATTAAATTAATAAAAATTTTGTTATTAGTTTTGAAGGCACAATAATTTTATATTCATACTTAGTAAAAGTAAATTGATAAAAAAAAAACATTAAGAATTAACTTCCCACTAACTATGACCTAAACAAAGCACCAAATTAATTCTCTAACCTAGATTATTAAAAGCGAAAGAGAACAAAAAGTGAAAAAGAGAAAAATTTAATCACATAACAATTCATAAATGCTAAGAAGCTAATGTTTAAAATATGATGCATTAATTTAGAGGAGATAGAATATTAACCTATGTAGATGCATTGACCTATTGTTTTTCCAATGGTGTTAGTTATATATATATATATCAATTTAGTTCACTTAGAGAGAGAAAATCTCTTAAAGGTGTCTCATAGAAATAGAGTTAAGATGGATCTATTTGATTTGTGCTACTTAAATATTAGAGTTACACATCTCTATTTTATTATTAAGTTCACCATTTACAATACAACATATAAGGATGGATTCCCGCACAAAATCCCAACTACTTTATTCAAAATAAGTTTTAACCATATTTTTTTTACTATAATTAGATTAGAATGCAAAGGAGTGAATGGGATGGATATAGCCATGGAATGACATGGAAAGACATGTGTGGCATGGAGATAGCCATACAAAAGCATGCAAAAGCTTATATTAAATATCATGGAAAGATATTGTTATCACAAAAAGTGAAACACTATTTGACATGGTCATAGAGTTCATTTTTCACAAGTTGGTATAGGAAAATTTTAAAATTTTCATCTTTAACCTATCGTAAGGTTCAAACCCACCTCCATTCAATTCATATCATGTCCCATCAGTCATCATTTGCTGACATATTTAATTTCCCAAGCTTTTGAATTCAAAAAGGTCACTTTAGCTAGTTTTTCCTCTTTTCGTAGCATTTTACTTTGTACAAAGACAGTTTTCGCTACGAAACTGCCTAATAGTTTCGGAGCGAAACTGTCAGAAAATGAACTAGCCACGCTACGAAAAATGATTTTTCTGTTTTTCTTGTCAAATCCAGTGCAAGGTGTGAGTCCATGATTGTAAGAGTTAGGGTGGATGTCATTCGAGTCAGTTAGGGTTAAATCAAGGTACAAAGGTCATGTCTGAGGACATCATTAGTATTTTTAGCATGTTTGAGTCATGATTAAGGCATGAGTTGTCATCGAAACTTTAAAACATTACCCAATTGAGTCTTTTTCTTTGTAAAGAATTCATCAAGACAAAACATAGTGAAATTGATCTCACAAATGCTATCCCAAGGAGCTATATGAAGGAAAACTACTCAAAGTTATTGTTGATCATTCAGAAGTACTTCACCTATGAAGGGAGGTATCACATGGTCTACTCCTACCACCTTAGGCTTCTGTTTCATTTTTTGGGTAAGAGGTCTCTTGATTTGCCTTTTTACTTATACAGAAGTTAAGCTAAAATGTCAGACAAGGTTCAAGTTAAAAAGGAAGGAAATGAAACCTCTCTTTTTCATCATGGTTTGATCAAGTTGCTGGTGTTAGAGGAGTTAAAAATATTAGGCAGAGATTGGTAATATTTTCTTTTCATAAGTGGTTTTGAAGTAGATGATATCACTCCTAAAATAACTCCCAAACCTAGAGATATCCCATCACCTTCAGTGGCAGAGAAGTTAGAACCAATGAGCATGGAGACAGAACCTTTGCAGAAGGCTGACACACCTAAAGTTACACGTGCAAAACAAAAGTCAACATTTAGCAAACATGGTAGCAAGAGGGTTACAAGGAGCCAAACAATGGCTAAAGGTAACTTAGAGGACATCTTGCATGCCATTGATATTGAAGAAACTCCCATAGTCCAAGATGAAGACATAAATGAGGCAGGAAGGCAGCTTAAGAAAGGAAAAAAAACTAAGAAGTTAGAATTTGCAGGTGATGATGTTGGATTTATGTTTCAAGCAAGAAAACCAATGACAATACATGTCAGAAAAGTCTTGGAAAGCAACAAAGAAGCTCAAAAGTTCAGTGAAACTACTCAGCCACCACCAAGCATCATAGATCTCTCCTCACTGGAAAAAGAAGAATTAGTCATCAAACAAAAGAAGGGCAAAGAGAAAATCCCTGAAAAGTCATAGGTTGAAGTCCTTAAAGAGAAGTTAAAAGATGCAAATGAAGAGATATCAGTCTTGAGGAAAGAATCAAAGAAACATAGACCTAAATATGGCCTAATCAAAAGATCATATTAATTTTATAATCAAATTTAATAAAAATAAAATAGAAAAAATGAAAAAGGTAATCATCCACATAGAAAATCATAAATATGAAGAAGTTAATGCATCAGTACAGGAGATAGAGAATATGCCACCTACCCCATATGTTGATTGGCCTCATTCTCCACCCTTTTAACATGTTAAAGTGATGACCAATGACTGTATGATCGAGTCAAGTGTGACTAAATATTTCCATTTAAAAGTGACTTGGGATAAATACATACCTCATATGTTGACTGGTCTCATTTTCCACCCTTGTAACATGTCAAATTTGTTGTGGACCTTCAAAATATTGATCTAGTACTAACTGTGACCTAAAAAAAGCACCAAAGTAATTCTCTAACCTAGATTAGTAAAAGCGAAAGAGAACAAAAAGTGAAAAAGAGAAAAAGTTAATCGTCCACATAACAATTCATAAATGCAAAGAAGCTAATGTTTAAAATATGATGCATTAATTTAGAGGAGATAGAATATTAACCTATGTAGATGCATTGACTTATTGTTTTTCTAATGGTTATATATATATATATATATATATATATATATATATATATATATATATAAGTTTAGATTACTTAGAGGGAGCAAATCTCTTAAAGGTGCCCGATAGAAATAGAGTTAAGATGGATCTATTTGATCTGTGCTACTTAAATATTAGAGTTACACATCTCTATTTTATTATTATCATGTTAAGTTCACTATTTACAATACAACATATAAGGATGGATTCCCACACAAAATCCCAACTATTTTATTCAAAATAATTTTTAACCATATTTTTTTTACTATAATTAGATTAGAATGCAAAGGAGTGAATGGCATGGATATAGCTATGGGATGACATGCAAGGACATGTGTGGCATGGTGATAGCCATACAAAAGCATGCAAAAGCTTATATTAAATATCATGGAAAGATATTTGTTACACTGAAAATTGTCACCTTGACATTCTGTTGATTGTATGAGCTTATTATTACTCATACTTCCTCCTTTTGCAAGTCCAATATACCAGCTCCTCATGTCAAGCTTCAAAATCAGAAGAAAATCCTTAAAATCCCCTAAGAATTGGTATCGCACTTTCTCTATGCATTCCTTGCGGTCCCGCACCTAAATCTCAGCCTGCATGCGGAACCATACCGCACGTTCTTTGTGTAATGGGTGCGGACCTCTGTAAAACATAAAAAGGCGAGAAAATGAAGATAAAAAGTGAATTCCAGGTGAATTCTAGAAGGTTCTAGACGGGAATTTTCGGGAATGGATACGCTTTGAAGAGGTTCATGCATCCCTCACTTGATGGAGCTAACCCCTTGATGTAAGGAGCTTATCCATTTGAAGGAGGAATCTATCCCTTCATATTTGGAACTAGAAACCTCCTCTCTTTCACTATAAAAAGAGGCCTTGGGTAGCCTCAAAGGGAGTTCAAGCTTATGAGATTTGAAGTTAAATGCTGTTGAGATTTAAACTTAAGTAACTAAGACTTTCTGTGAGGTTAAATCACTCATCTCCATTTGTCTTAGCTCAAGAGTGAAATGCTTGTCAAAGTAAAGGAGATTCCTGCTTCGGACCCCGGGAGGACCTGCACAACATCAAGGCACAGGTTGTAAAGGTTTTCTATCTTTAAAGTTAATACAAATATACTCATTTCTCTCATTAAACTGTCAATTTGTGGTTTATTTCATGAATTCCTTGATCATTATGATAAGTATGATTTATGATGATGTCTATACAGGTGCTGCTTAATCTTTTTGCTTGTTTGTGATTGCAGATAATACGAGGAACGTTCTTTCAGTGCACGGGAAGGACTTCAACAAAATCAAGCAAGCGTTGGACATAAGGTAGGCCTCACACCCGTATAGTGTTTTTATAAATCTTATATACTTAGAGAGAGATTAGTATAATTGGCTGTTTGTTGCTAGTTACCTTTTGTACTAGAGAGATCGGTCTTGTCCGCAAGATGGATTAATCTACCCAACAATATTGTTATCACAAAAAGTGAAACACTATTTGACATGGTCATAGAGTTCATTTATCAAAGGTATGGTCATAGAGTTCATTTTTCACAAGTTGGTATAGGAAAATTTTAAACTTTTCATCTTTATCCTATCCTAAAGTTCAAACCCACCTCCATTCAAGTCATATCATGTCCCATCAGTCATCATTTTCTGACATATTTCATTTCCCAAGCTTTTGTATTCAAAAAGGTCACTTTATCTAGTTTTCCCTCTTTTCGTAGCGTTTTACACTATACAAAGACAATTTTCGCTACAAAACTGCCTAATATTTTCGGAGCGAAACTGTCAAAAAATGAACTAGCCATGCTACGAAAAACGGTTTTTCTATATCTCTTGTCAAATCCGGTGCAAGGTGTGAGTCCATGATTATAAGAGTTAAGGTGGATGTCATTCGAGTCAGTTAGGGTTAGATCAAGGTACAAAGGTCATGTCTCAGGACATCATTACTATTTTAGCATGTATGAGTCATGATTAAGGCATCATTTGTCATCGAAACTTTAAAACATTGCCCAATTGAGTATTTGTCTTTATAAAGAATTTATCAAGACAAAGCATATTGAAATTGATCTCACAAATGCTATCCCAAGGAGTTATATGAAGGAAAAATACTCAAAGTTGTTGTTGATCATTCAAAAGTACTTCAATTGTGAAGGGAGGTATCACATGGTCTACTCCTACCACCTTAGGCTTCTATTGCATTTTGTGGGTAAGAGATCTCTTGATTTTCCTTTTTACTTATACAGCTAAAATTTCAGACAAGGTTCAAGTTAAAAAGGAAGGAAATGAAACCTCTCTTTTTCATCATGGTTTGATCAAGTTGCTGGTGTTAGACGAGTTAAAAATATTAGGCAGAGATTGGTAATATTTTCTGTTCATAAGTGGTTTTGAAGTAGATGATATCACTCCTAAAATAACTCCCAAACCTAGAGATATCCCATCACCTTCAGTGGCAGAGCAGTTAGAACCAGTGAGCATGGAGATAGAACCTTTACAGAAGGCTGACACGCCTAAAGTTAAACCTGCAAAACAAAAGCCAACATTTAGAAAACATGGTAGCAAGAGGGTTACAAGGAGCCAAACAATGGTTAAAGGTAACCTAGAGGACATCTTGCATGCCATTGATATTGAAGAAACTCCCATAGTCCAAGCTAAAGACATAAATGAGGCAGGAAGGAAGCTTAAGAAAGGAAAAACAACTAAGAAGTTAGAATTTGCAGGTGATAATGTTGGATTTATGTTTCAAGCTAGAAAACCAATGACAATACATGTCAGAAAATTCTTGGAAATCAACAAAGAAGCTCAAAAGTTCAGTGAAACTACTCAGCCACCACCAAGCATCATAGATCTCTCCTCACCGACAAAAGAAGAATTAGTCATCAGACAAAAGAAGGGCAAAGAGAAAATCCTTGAAAAGTCAGAGGTTGAAGTCCTTAAAGAGAAGTTAAAAGATGAAAATGAAGAGTTATCAGTCTTGAGGAAAGAATCAAAGAAACATAGACCTAAAAGAGTGTAGTTTGAACATATGAGGAAGATTTGGGTGGACCAAGTCACAAGTATCTCAAAGACCTTGGACAACATAGAAAAACTGTTAAAGTGGACTCAGCCACTAAGAAAAGAGGTAAAGCACATCAAAAAGGTAAACCTGCACTTACAATCTAAGAACAAGACACTAAAGGACCAAGTCAAAGACCTTCAAGAATAACTGGAACTGATTCATGAAGAGCTGGAAAAGAAAGGCTTAAAGATGACTGTGGTTGAGGAGCCCATAGCTCAACTGATCATAAATGAGGAGGAAACACCACATAAGCCTTAAGTTCAGATTGAATGTGTTTTAGAGGGTTAAATACATGTAGAAGATCAAGTTTTTGTAGTTGGAGGTCACTTTTTGGAGACAGTTTTGAAATATGGAATTTCTGCACTTTTATACAATTTCGTAGCATTTCCTAGGCTTAAAGCCAGGAAAACGCTACGAAAAAACCTGTAGCAGCCTTTTTTCCTTTAAAGCCACTTTTTGTAGTTTTCAAGGAGGGAGAATGATGGTGGTGATGTCTCATGACCTGGTTGACACCATGGAACAACAAAGGAGCAGAGTTTTTGGGTGTAGAAGCTACTTTTTCAATGCTATAAGAGCTCGCTACGAAACTGTCATGTTTTCATAGCGAGCTATTTTTGAAGGTTTTGGAGCATCTTAATGGTAGATTTGGATAGCTGGACTCCTCCAACATGTCAAGGGACCTTAACATCAAATATTTATGACTCGAAGGAAGTGGTGTGGAGACAGGTCATTAGCCAAAGCTCTCGTTGAAGATAAGGGTTATACACTCCTGAAAAATAGGGTTTTGTTCCACATGTCTAGGAGAGTCTTAAATATATAAAGTGGAAATGAACCTACCATGTATATTTCGAGCATGTCATGCTTATTTTTTAACTGACATGTAATTGTTTCACAAATATAAATTAGAATATGTAGTAAATAGGAGTTGGAATCCTATTAGGATATGTCTTCTTTAAGGTATAGCTTTCAGTTTCTTGTTAGAAGTCATGTTTTTCAGTTATGTGATGTGTCATAGGAGAATTCGATGAATCTAGCCACTAGGAAGATCATCCTTGTTGTAAGAATGCCTATTTAAAGAAAAATCATTGAAGTAGTGAGGGGTTGGAAATTTTTTCCACCAAACTGCTTCTTTATGTATTTTGACTTATATCAGTAATACAGAGTGACTTTCTTCTTGACAGACCCGAGATTCTGATGGCGTTTTTAATGTCTTCTTGATATACATCTTATATTTTACCACTTGCAGTAGATTTCATTTCTATTACTTCAGAATTCATAACTCTATGCTCTGACTTCCTTTATTAATTAAATGACTGTGTTTCCTATGTTTTATGAGTGAATTTCCTTTGTTAAAGACCTCTATCTACCTTAGCTTCCATGTCAAGGAACCTTGCCACTAAAACTAATGATTTTTTACTCCATAAGCCCAATGGTAGAAAACCTGCATTATTTCAACCTGCAATCATAAAAAAAAGATACAATTTCTATAGAATTAGCCATCTACCACTATCATTAACCAATATCATAAAAATTCCTTTGAGAGAGCCCTCTTAGACTTAAGAGGCTAAGCTTCAATTAAAAGCTAGTTTGAAACAGTTACACTAAGTTGTCTGATCAACAGCCAATCAAGTACAATTTTGGTGATAATATTTTGGTGCCTCTGCTAGGAGTGTAAAGACTAATTTCCCAAATTTTTTGTGCAAAAAAGTGAAGCTGAACTCTTGGAGGTAGTAGGAGCTCAGAATGTTTTTTGAGGCTGCAAAACTACCTTGGTGACTCCATTGTTGAAGAATTCAAAATTTCATAGATTCATGGTGATTACAATGGACTTATAAAGAACTCAGACGTTGCCATTCTTGTTTCAAGGTATGCATGTGTAGATTTTTCAGAAATTTATGGTTTCCCAAATCCTTTTCCCAAGGATGCATATTTTTTAAGCAATGGTCTAAAATTTAATGGAGAGTATTTGAGTTTGACCTTGAAGTATATATCAAATTTTTGTGACTTTACTGAGATTCAAAAAGTCAAACATGAAGATATTTTCATCATATTTTTCTATGATTCGTTTCAAGGGAAATGTAAACAGTGGATTGAAAACTTTCCTGTCAAACCTATTAAGTCATTTGCAGATTTTTGGCTTATTTTTTTGGAAATGTGGATGGAAAGAATATAGTTGGTGGCAGATTCTCCTTCCATTCAAGGTTTTAAAAAATGGAATAATGATCACACTAATGAGGAAACAAATGAAATTTTTTCTTCAACCTTGTATTCTTATTTAAAGTCATTTGAGTGCAAGTCAGAAGACAAGATTCAATTTTTGGATGAATTTGCTAAGAACATTGAGAAAGACATTGAAGTTTTAGAAGTTCAAATTTAGTCCTATGATCTTCATGGTCAAGATCAACTTTTTCAAAAGTTTTTCATACCAAAATACAAAGAAAAGGTGGTGCTACCTTTTTCTTTTGAGATTGAGGAGGAATGCATTGTTCTTGAAAATGAGTTTGATAGCACACAAGTGAAATCTTATGTTGCTAAATAAATCATATATAAGTTGTCTAAAATTGCAGAATGCCTTGAGAATTATCAAATAGACTATGTCTTCTATTATCCTATAATTGACTACATGGAAGAGTTCTACAGTCCAAATTTCTGATTATGTTTTCATTGTGAAAATCATACTCATTTTATGTTGCCTTGGTCATTTCAGTATCTAGTTTACTTTTGGTTCAAGTGCAGTCAAGGGGTTAAAGTATCAGATCAGCTCATTGACTGGATTTATTGGAGGTTTCATGTTGCTTGAATCAAACATGAAGATTGTAGTTGTTAGGGTAGGTAAGAGAGTGTGTGAATAAGCTCAAGTAGACTGAGCATATTTTCAGTATGTACAGGTTTGGTTTTTTAGTAGGAATCATCAAACTTGAGCTCGAGGAGAATGTTATAAGATTTTGAAGAAGGCTTGGAAAATTTCAGAGTTTTTATTTCCAAGAAGATGGATAGCACTGGAACTAGAGGTTTTTTGGTGTACCACAGGGGCACACCATCCCAAGTGGAGCCACTGTTATCACTAATAAAAATTGAAACACTATTTGACATGGTCATAGAGTTCATTTATCAAAGGTATGGTCACAGAGTTCATTTTTCACAAGTTGGTATAGGAAAATTTTAAAATTTTCATCTTTAACCTATCCTAAGGTTCAAACCCACCTCCATTCAAGTCATATCATCTCCCATCAGTCATCATTTGCTGACATATTTAATTTCCCAAACTTTTGAATTCAAAAAGGTCACTTTAGCCAAATTTTCCTCTTTTCGTAGTGTTTTACACTGTAAAAAGATAGTTTTCGCTACGAAACTTCCTAATAGTTTCATAGAAAAACTATCAAAAAATGAACTAGCCACTCTATGAAAAATGGTTTTCATATCTGTATTGTCAAATCTGGTGCAAGGTGTGAGTCCATGATTAGAATATTTAGGGTGGATGTCATTCAAGTCAGTTAGGGTTAAATCAAGGTACAAAGGTCATGTCTGAGGTCATCATTACTGTTTTTAGCATGTATGAGTCATGATTAAGGCATGATTTGTCATCGAAACTTTAAAAAATTACCCAATTGAGTCTTCGTCATTCTCTGCTTCATCTTTGTATGATATTGAGTTATGGAGAGCTATTTCACCAAGCCAAGCTGGTTGCTGGCATTTTCAAAATTTGCAGGTGTCACTAGTCAAGCGAGGAAGAGAAGGTATAAAATCACCATGGTTGCAAAGAAGAAGACCAAAAAAGGTGGTCACTGCCTCAGATATGAGACAATGGACATGAATTTGTTGAATTAAGATCCAATTGCATTGGAGGTGTTTAGAAGAACATGGTGTTTGAAATTCTGCCAAAGTCTGCAAGGATGTCATTCGCAAGTTTCAAAGGAGTTTTCTAAGAGTTTTACTAGATCAGCTTCAAAGGTGGGAATGTTAAACCTCATAGTAACACCAGAAACCATGAAGCAGCAACATGAATCCCTAGAGGAGGAGAGAAATGGTTCAAAGGCATCAAGTTCACCATGCAGGACTATAAAGAATTCATTAAGACAGAGCATAGTGAAATTGATCTCACAAATGTTATCCCAAGGAGCTATATGAAGGAAAACTACTCAAAGCTATTGCTGATCATTCAGAAGTACTTCACCTATGAAGGGAGGTATCACATGGTCTACTCCTACCACCTTAGGCTTCTGTTTCATTTTGTGGGTAAGAGGTCTCTTGATTTTCCTTTTTACTTATACAGAAGTTTAGCAAAAATGTCAGACAAGGTTCAAGTTAAAACAGAAGGAAATGAAACCTCTCTTTTTCATCATGGTTTGATCAAGTTGTTGGTGTTAGAGGAGTTTAAAATATTAGGCAGAGATTGGTCATCTTTTCTGTTCATAAGTGGTTTTTAAGTAGATGATATCACTCCTAAAAGTACTCCCAAACCTAGAGATATCCTATCACCTTTAGTGGAAGAGCATTTAGAACTAGTAAGCATGGAGACAGAACCTTTGCAGAAGGCTGACACACCCAAAGTTACACCTACGAAAAAAAAGCCAACAGTTAGCAAACATGGCAGCATGAGGGTTACAAGGAGCCAAACAATGTCTAAAGGTAACTTAGAGGACATCTTGCATGCCATTGATATTGCAGAAACTCCCATAGTCCAAGTTGAAGACATAGATGAGGGAGGAAGGAAGCTTAAGAAAGGAAAAATAACTAAGTTAGAATTTGCAGGTGATGATGCTGGATATATGTTTCAAGCTAGAAAACCAATGACAAGACATGCCAAAAAAGTCTTGGAAAGCATAAAAGAAGCTCAAAAGGTGAGTGAAACTACTCAGCCACCACCAAGCATCATAAATCTCTCCTCACCTGCAAAAGAAGAATTAGTCATCAAACAAAATAAGGGAAAAGAGAAAATCACTGAAATGTCAGAGGTTGAAGTCCTTAAAGAGAAGTTGAAAGATGCAAGTGAAAAGATATCGGTCTTGAGGAAAGAAGCAAAGAAACATAGAGATAAAAGAGTGTAGTTTGAATAGATGAGGAAGGTTTGGGAGGACCAAGTCACAAGTGTCTCAAAGACCTTGGACAACACAACAAAACTGATAAAGTGGACTCAGCCACTAAGAAAAGAGGTAAAGCACATCAAAAAGGTAAACCTGCACTTACAATATAAGAACATGACACTGAAGGACCAAGTCAAAGACTTTCAAGAACAACGGAACTGATTCATGAAGAGCTGGAAAAGAAAGGCTTAAAGATGACTTTGGTTGAGGAGCCCATAGCTCAACTGATCATAAATGAGGAGGAAACACCACAAAATCCTTAAGTTGAGATTGAATGTGTTTTAGAGGATTCATTACATGCAAAAGATCAAGTTTTTGTAGCTGGAGGTCACTTTTTGGAGACAATTTTGAAATTTGGAATTTTTGCACTTTTACATAGTTTTGTAGCATTTCCTAGGCTTAAAGCCAGGAAAACGCTATGAAAAAACCTGTAGCAGCCTTTTTTCCTTTAAAGTCACTTTTTGTAGTTTTCAAGGAGGGAGAATGATGGTGGTGATGTATCATGACCTGGTTGACACCATGGAACAACAAAGGACCAAAGTTTTTGGGTGCAAAAGCTACTTTTTCAACACTACCAAAGCTCGCTACGAAACTGTCATGTTTTCATAGCGAGCTATTTTTGAAGGTTTTGGAGCATATTAGTGGTATTTTTGGACAACTGGACTCCTCCAACATGTCAAGGGACCTTAACATCAAATATTTATGACTCAAAGGAAGTGTTGTGGAGACAGGTCATCGGCCAAATCTCTCGTTGAAGATAAGGTTTATGCACTCCTGAAAAATAGGGTTTTGTTCCACATGTCTAGGAGAGTCTTAAATATGTAAAGTGGAAATGAACCTACCATGTATATTTCGAGCATGTGATTCTTATTTTGTAACTGAAATGTAATTGTTTCACAAAGATAAAGTAGAATATGTAATAAATAGGAGTTAGACTCCCATTAGGAGATGCCTTCTTTCAGGTATAACTGTCATTTTCTTGTTATAAGTCATGTTTTTCAGTTATGTGATGTGTCATAGGAGAATTCGATGAATCTAGCCACCAGGAAGATCATCCTTGTTGTAATAATGTCTATTTAAAGACAAAGCATAGAAGTAGTGAGGGGTTGGATATTTTTTGCACCAGACTACTGCTTTATGTATTTTGACTTATATCAGTAATACAAAGTGACTTTATTCTTGATAGACCTGAGATTCTCATTGGGGTTTTTAATGTCTTATTGATCTACATATTATGTTTTACCACTTGCAGTAGATTTCATTTCTATTACTTAGAATTCATAACTCTATGCTATGACTTCCTTTAGTAATGAAATGACTATTTTTTCCTATGTTTTATGAGTGAATTGCCTTTTTTAAAGACCTCTATCTGCCTCAGCTTCCATGTCAAGAAACCTTTCCACTAAAACTACTGATTGTTGACTCCATAAGCCCAATGGTAGAAAACCTGCATTCTTTCAACCTGAAATCATTAAAAATAAGATATAATTTCTATAGAGTTAGCCATCTATCACTATCATTAACCAATATCATAAAAATTCCTTTGAGAGACCCTCTCAGACTGAAGAGGTTAAGTTTTAGTCAAAATTTGGTTTGAAATAGTTACACTAAGTTGTATGATCAGCAGTCAATCAAGTACAATTTTTGTGATAACAGATACCATGGGATATCTAATACCATGTGTCTATAAACCATAAATGGTAAACCCAACAATGACCTAATCAACCTTATTTTAACTACTCATATGACTGACTCAAGGTTAACCTAATATTCCCACTTTAAAAGTGACTTGGCATAAACACCTACCCCATATGTTTATTGGCCTCATTTTCCACCCTTGTAACATGTCAAAGTGATAGACCAACTACTTTATGATTGAGTCAAGATAATTGAATATTCCTTATTCAAAAATGACTCGGGATACACACCTACCCTTTTTGTTGATTGGCCTCATCTTCCACTCTTGTAACATGTCAAATTTGTTATGGATGTTAAAAGATAAATTTTGGTAAGTGGGAGATTTTGTTCCTATAAATTTGGTAATTTAGGGATATCATTTAGCCAAGTTCATTGAAAATTTTGTTAAAGGTTAAAGTTAGTTATCATTTAAAAAAATTTATGACTTAAATTAATGAAACGTTTGTTATTAGTTTTCAAGTAACAATAATTGTATATTCATATTTAGTAAAAGTAAAATTGTAAACCCAAAAAAAAATAGGAATCCACTTCTAGCTAAGTGTGGCCTAATCAAAGCACTAGATTAATTTTATAATCAAGTTTAATAAGAGTGAAAGAGAAAAATTAATCATCCACGTAGGATCATAAAATCTAAGAAAATATTTTTCAAAATATAATACATTGATGTAGAGGAGATATAGAATATTCCACCTAACCTTATAGGTTGATTGGCCACATTTTTCACACTTGTAACATGTCAAAGTAATGTACCAATGACTGGATGATAAATTTAAGATTAACTGAATATTTCCCCTTTTAAAAGTGATCGGGAATAAACACCTAACCCTATGTTGAGTGGCCTCATTTTCCACCCTTTAACTTGTCAAACTTGTTATGGACTTTCAAAGATAGTTCTGGTAAGTTAGGCATCTTGTTCTACCAAGTTTGATGAAAATTTTGTTAAAGGTTAAAATTTATTATCACAAAAAAATTAGCAATTCACTTCCCATTAAGTGGGGCCTAAACAAGTCCATGGGGTTTTGGATACAACTCCTTGATGTGAAGTCACAGGTTCAATTCCCCTTCCTGATTCGGGTGATATATTGGACATGATGAAGATGTATTCGTGATAATCTTACAAAAAAAAGGTATGGCCTAAACATCATGCCTAAACAAAGAACCAAATTAGTAATTATATAATCAAGATTATTAAAATGAAAGAGAACAAAAAGAGAAAAAAGTAATCATCCACATAGCAATTGCAAAGAAGTTAATGTTTAAAATATGATATATTGATGTAGAGGGGATAGGGAATATACCAACATATTTATCTCTACGTTTTAAATGAAATGATGGAATCATCTTTGATCTTACTCCAAATATAATTAAATAATGTAAGTGCTTTGCCATCATGTACTTATCTTTTTTTTTTCCTGAATTTATTGTTGAAAATGCAGCAAGAAATTCCTAATTTACCTTTCCCTTGACTAAATTAAGAGAAATTGGAAATTCCACATCAACAGACAACATGAATGAGTTAAGTGAGTTGAGATAGGTGTTATCACTCAATTAGCTCAGTTAATTCAAGTTGAGGGCTTAACTTGAGTTCTGCATAGTGATTCCTAAATTTTAGGAGCCTAGGTTGAGTTAATTTTAGACGTAACAATTTAATGCAGTTAAATTGAGTCAAGGTCAATTAAACTAGTTCTAACTATTAGAGGAACTAGTAGGAGGCCTAGAAGTGGGGCGTAGCTTCAGTATTTAACCAGTTAATTGATCAATCAACTAATAATTGACTCATGCATGCATGAAATTTGCTTTGCCCAGTTGAGATTGTAGTTTAAGGGAAATGTACTATCAATTGTATAATTATCCAAGATGTACAAGTGGTGCATGTATTCAGAGAAGGAATTATAGGGATTGCGAAATTATGGATGAGGAATTTACCTAAATAATAGGGGCTAATTCTCAAGGAAACAATGTAAGGAGATAAGGACTTGGGGAGACAGGAAATTGGTTAAGTATTGACCAGAGCTAGCTTGTGAAGTAGTGAGATAAATTATACTTGTGCTGAGGTTGCTCAAGGTTCAACAAGCATTGTATTTATTCTTTATTTTATTACTAATGTAAATCAAATAGGAAGGGATTTTGAGTAGGTGCTTTCCCTTAGATATATCATCGTGTATGTGTGTTAAATTCTGATGCATGCTTTTGATATTGCTTCTCAATCATGAATTGTTTTCTGCATATAAGTAGAGTAGATTTGAGTCTTATATTTTAGAAAAATAAATGAGAATTATTGAATATATAATTAATTTTGGAATGCTATCAGAGCTATATTCACAATAGAGAGGAAAATTTGAAGTTGTCTTTGCAGAAGGTTTGAATTTTAGGATCAGTGTTGCAGGTTTTCTCAAGGACTAATAAGATGACTTCCAACAAACTCGGGCTCGAGTATGATTTGGAAGGAACCACAAATTTTGTGGCATGGAATATCTACATGGAAGTAGTATTGGATAAAAATGGGATGCTACATTACATCAAGACCGATGTAGTAAATCCCCCGACATTGGATGCCCAAGATCTCGCTTAGTGGAAGAAGGATGTGGCTAAAGCAAGGAGGATCATCTTGGATGGAGTTCAATATCATATTGTCTTGAATCTCCAATGGAAATAAACTCTATTTGCGATGTGGAAAACACTGATGAACTTGTTTTAGAACAATAATGAACACAAGAAGCTAGCACAAGGTTCAAGTTAAAACAGAAGGAAATGAAACCTCTCTTTTTCATCATGGTTTGATCAAGTTGTTGGTGTTAGAGGAGTTTAAAATATTAGGCAGAGATTGGTCATCTTTTCTGTTCATAAGTGGTTTTTAAGTAGATGATATCACTCCTAAAAGTACTCCCAAACCTAGAGATATCCTATCACCTTTAGTGGAAGAGCATTTAGAACTAGTGAGCATGGAGACAGAACCTTTGCAGAAGGCTGACACACCTAAAGTTACACCTGCAAAACAAAAGCCAACATTTAGCAAACATGGTAGAAAGAGGGTTACACGGAGCCAAACAATGGCTAAAGGTAACTTAGAGGACATCTTGCATGCCATTAATATTGAAGAAACTCCCATAGTCCAAGATGAAGACATAAATGAGGCAGGAAGGAAGCTTAAGAAAGGAAAAAAAACTAAGAAGTTAGAATTTGCAGGTGATGATATTGGATTTATGTTTCAAGCTAGAAAACCAATGACAATACATGTCAGAAAAGTCTTGGAAAGCAACAAAGAAGCTCAAAAGTTCAGTGAAACTACTCAGCCACCACCAAGCATCATAGATCTCTCCTCACTAGAAAAAGAAGAATTAGTCATAAAAAAAAAGAAGGGCAAAGAGAAAATCCCTGAAAATTCATAGGTTGAAGTCCTTAAAGAGAAGTTAAAAGATGCAAATGAAGAGATATCAGTATTGAGGAAAGAATCAAAGAAACATAGACCTAAAAGAGTGCAGTTTGAACAAATGAGGAAGATTTGGGAGGACCAAGTCACAAGTATCTCAAAGACCTTGGAAAATATAGAAAAACTGTTAAAGTCGACTCAGCCACTAAGAAAAGAGGTAAATCACATCAAAAAGGTAAACCTGCACTTACAATCTAAGAACAGGACAGTGAAGGACCAAGTTAAAGACCTTCAAGAATAACTGGAACTGATTTATGAAGAGCTGGAAAAGAAAGGCTTAAAGATGACTGTGGTTGAGGAGCCCATAGCTCAACTAATCATAAATGAGGAGGAAACACCACATAAGCCTTAAGTTGAGATTGAATGTGTTTTAGAGGGTTAATTACATGGAGAAGATCAATTTTTTGTAGTTGGAGGTCAATTTTTGGAGATAGTTTTGAAATATGTAATTTCTGCACTTTTACACAGTTTCGTAGCATTTCCTAGGCTTAAAGCCAGGAAAACGCTACGAAAAAACCTGTAGTAGCCTTTTTGCCTTTAAAGTCGCTTTTTGTAGTTTTCAAGGAGGGATAACGATGGTGGTAATGTCTCATGACCTGGTTGACACCATGGAACAACAAAGGAAAAGAGTTTTTGGGTGTAGAAGCTACTTTTTCAATGTTATAAGAGCTCACTACGAAACTGTCCTATTTTCATAGCGAGCTATTTTTGAAGGTTTTGGAGCATCTTAATGGTAGATTTGGATAGATGGACTCCTCCAACATTTCAAGGGACCTTAACATCAAATATTTATGACTCGAAGGAAGCGGTGTGGAGATAGGTCATCAGCCAAAGCTCTCGTTGAATATAAGGGTTATGCACTCCTGAAAAATAGGGTTTTGTTCCACATGTCTAGGAGAGTCTTAAATATGTAAAGTGGAAATGAACCTACCATGTATCTTTCAAGCATGTGATGCTTATTTTGTAATTGACATGTAACTGTTTCACAAATATAAAGTAGAATATGTAATAAATAGGAGTTGGAATCCTATTAGGATATGTCTTCTTTAAGGCATAGCTGTTAGTTTCTTGTTAGAAGTCACGTTTTTCAGTTATGTGATGTATCATAGGAGAATTCGATGAATCTATCCACTAGGAAGATCATCCTTGTTGTAAGAATGTCTATTTAAAGACAAATCATCGAAGTAGTGAGGGGTTGGAGATTTTTTACACCAAACTGTTGCTTTATGTATTTTGAATTATATCAGTAATACAAAGTGACTTTCTTCTTGACAGACCTGAGATTCTCATGGGGTTTTTAATGTCTTCTTGATATACATCTTATATTTTACCACTTGCAATAGATTTCATTTCTATTACTCAAAATTCATAACTCTATGCTTTGACTTGCTTTATTAATTAAATGACTGTGTTTCCTATGTTTTATGAGTGAATTTCCTTTGTTAAAGACCTCTATCTGCCTCAGCTTCCATGTCAAGGAAACTTGCCACTGAAACTATTGATTGTTAACTCCATAAGCCCAATGGTAGCAAACCCGCATTCTTTCAACCTGCAATCATAAAAAAAAGGATACAATTTCTATAGAGTTAGCCATCTATCAGTATCATTAACCAATATCATAAAAATTCCTTTAAGAGAGCCCTCTTAGACTTAAAAGGCTAAGATTTAGTCAAAATATGGTTTGAAACAGTTACACTAAGTTGTCTGATCAACAGCTAATCAAGTACAATTTTGGTGATAATATTTTGGTTCCTCTAGCGAGAGTGTAAAGACTAATTTCCCAAAGTTTTTGTGCAAAAAAGTGAAGCTGAACTCTTGGAGGTAGCAGGAGCTCAGAATGTTTTTTGAGGCTGCAGAACTACCTTGGTGACTCCATTGTTGAAGAATTCAAAATTTCATAGATTCATGGTGATTACAATGGACTTATGAAGAACTTTGACGTTGCCATTCTTGTTTCAAGGTATGCATGTGTAGATTTTTTAGAAATTTATGTTTTCCCAAATCCTTTTCCCAAGGATGCATATTTTTTAAGGAATGGTCCAAAATTTAATGGAGAATATTTGAGTTTGACCTTGAAGTATATATCAAATTTCTATGACTTTACTGAGCTTCAAAAAGTCAGACATGAAGATATTTTCATTATATTTTTCTATGATTCGTTTCAAGGGAAATGTAAACAGTGGATTGAAAGCTTTCCTGTCAGACCTATTAAGTCATTTGCAGTTTTTTGGCTTATTTTTTTGGAAATGTGGATGGAAAGAACATAGTTGGTGGCAGATTTTTCTTCCATTCAAGGTTTTAAAAAATGGAATAATGATCACACTAATGAGGAAACAAATGAAATTTTTTCTTCAGCCTTGTATTCTTATTTAAAGTAATTTGGGTGCAAGTCAGAAGACAAGATTCAATTTTTGGATGAATTTGCTAAGAACATTGAGAAAGACATTGAAGTTTTAGAAGTTCAAATTCATTCCTATGATCTCCATGGTCAAGATCAACTTTTTCAAAAGTTTTTGATACCAAAATACAAAGAAAATGTGGTGCTACCTTTTTCTTTTGAGATTGAGGAGGAATGCATTGTTCTTGAAAATGAGTTTGATAGAACACAAGTGAAGTATTATGTTGCTAAATAAAGCATATATAAGTTGTCTAAAACTGCAGAATGTCTTGAGAATTATCAAACAGACTATGTCTTCTATTATCCTATAACTGACTACGTGAAAGAGTTCTACAATCCAAATTTCCGATTATGTTTTCATTGTGAAAATCAGACTCATTTTATGTTGCCTTGGTCATTTCAGTATCTATTTAACTTTTTGTCAAGTGCAGTCAAGGGGTTAAAGTATCAAATCAGCTCATTGACTGGATTTATTGGAGGTTTCATGTTGCTTGAATCAAACATGAAGATTGCAGTTGTTAGGGTAGGTAGGAGTGTGTGTGAATAAGCTCAAGTAGACTGAGCATATTTTTAGTATGTACAGGTTTGGTTTTTCAGTAGTAATCATCAAACTTGAGCCTGAGGAGAATGCTATAAGAGTTTGAAGAAGGCTTGGAAAATTTCAGAGTTTTTATTTCCAAGAAGATGGATAACACTAGAACTAGAGGTTCTTTGGTGTACCACAGGGGCACACCATCCCAAGTGGAGCCACTGTTATCACTAAGAAAAATTGAAACACTATTTGACATGGTCATAGAGTTCATTTGTCAAAGGTATGGTCATAGAGTTCATTTTTCACAAGTTGGTATAGGAAAATTTTAAATTTTTCATCTTTAACCTATCTTAAGGTTCAAACCCACCTCCATTCAAGTCATATCATGTACCACCAGTCATCATTTGCCGACATATTTAATTTCCCAAGATTTTGAATTCAAAAAGGTCACTTTAGCCAATTTTTCCTCTTTTCATAGCATTTTACACTGTAAAAAGATAGTTTTTGCTACGAAACTTCCTAATAATTTCGTAGTGAAACTGTCAAAAAATGAACTAGCCACTCTACGAAAAATGGTTTTTCTATCTGTATTGTCAAATTCTGTGTAAGGTGTGAGTCCATGATTAGAAGATTTAGGGTGGATGTCATTCAAGTCAGTTAGGGTTAAATCAAGGTACAAAGGTCATGTCTGAGGTCATCATTACTATTTTTAGCATGTGTGAGTCATGATTCAGGCATGAGTTGTCATCGAAACTTTAAAACATCACCCAATTGAGTCTTTGTCATTCTCTGCTTCATCTTTGCATGATATTGAGTTCTGGAGAGCTGTTTCCACCAAGCCAAGCTAGTTGCTGGAATTTTCAAAAGTTGCAGGTGTCACTAATCAAGTGAGGAAGAGAAGGTATATAATCACCATGGTTGCAAAGAAGAAGACCAAAAAAGGTGGTCACTGCCTTAGATATGAGCCAATGGACATGAATTTTTTGAATTAAGATCCAACTGCATTGGAGGTGTTTAGAACAACGGGGTGTTTGAAATTCTGCCAAAGTCTATAAGGATGTCATTTGCAAGTTTCAAAGGAGTTTTTAAAGAGTTTTACTAGATCAACTTCAAAGGCGGGAATGTTAAATCTCATAGTAACACCAAAAACCATGAAGCAACAACATGAATCCCTAGAGGAGGAGAGAAATGGTTCAAAGGCATCAAGTTCACCATGCAAGACTATAAAGAATTCAACAAGACAAAGCATAGTGAAATTGATCTCAACAATGCTATCCCAAGGAGCTATATGAAGGAAAACTACTCAAAGCTATTGCTGATCATTCAGAAGTACTTCACCTGTGAAGGGAGGTATCACATGGTCTACTCCTACCACCTTAGGCTTCTGCTGCATTTTGTGGGTAAGAGGTCTCTTGATTTTCCTTTTTACTTATACAGAAATTTACCAAAAGTGTTAGACAAGGTTTAACTTAAAACAGAAGGAAATGAAACCTCTCTTTTTCATCATGGTTTGATCAAGTTGTTGGTGTTAGAGGAGTTAAAAATATTAGGCAGAGATTGGTCATCTTTTCTGTTCATAAGTGGTTTTGAAGTAGATGCTATCACTCCTAAAAGTACTCCCAAACCTAGAGATATCTCATCACCTTCAGTGGAAGAGAATTTAGAACTAGTGAGCATGGAGACAAAACCTTTGCAGAAGGCTGACACACCCAAAGTTACACCTGCAAAACAAAATCCAACAGTTAGCAAACATGGTAGCAAGAGGGTTACAAGGAGCCAAACAATGGCTAAAGGTAACATAGAGGACATCTTGCATGCCATTGATATTGAAGAAACTCCCATAGTCCAAGTTGAAGACATAGATAAGGGAGGAAGGAAGCTTAAGAAAAGCAAAATAACTAAGTTAGAATTTGCAGGTGATGATGCTGGATTTATGTTTCAAGCTAGAAAACCAATGACAAGACATGCCAAAAAAGTCTTGGAAAGCAGAAAAGAAGCTCAAAAGGTGAGTGAAACTACTTAGCCACCACCAAGCATCATATATCTCTCCTCACTTGCAAAAGAAGAATTAGTCATAAAAAAAAATAAGGGCAAAGAGAAAATCACTGAAAAGTCAGAGGTTGAAGTCCTTAAAGAGAAGTTGAAAGATGCAAGTGAAAATATATCGGTCTTGAGGAAAGAAGCAAAGAAATGTAGAGATAAAAGAGTGCAATTTGAACAGATGAGGAAGATTTGGGAGGACCAAGTCACAAGTGTCTCAAAGACCTTGGACAACATAGCAAAACTGATAAAGTTGACTCGGCCACTAAGAAAAGAGGTAAAGCACATCAAAAAGGTAAACCCGCACTTACAATCTAAGAACATGACACTGAAGGACCAAGTCAAAGACCTTCAAGAACAACAGAACTGATTCATGAAGAGCTGGAAAAGAAAGGCTTAAAGATGACTTTGGTTGAGGAGCCCATAGCTCAACTGATCATAAATGAGGAGGAAACACCACATAAGCCTTACATAGAGGATTAATTACATGCAGAAGATCAATTTTTTGCAGTTGGAGGTCACTTTTTGGAGACAATTTTGAAATTTGGAATTTCTGCACTTTTACATAGTTTCGTAGCATTTGCTAGGCTTAAAGTTAGGAAAATGCTACGAAAAAACCTGTAGCAGCCTTTTTTCCTTTAAAGTCACTTTTTGTAGTTTTCAAGGAGGGAGAATGATGGTGGTGATGTGTCATGACCTGGTTGACACCATGGAACAACAAAGGAGCAGAGTTTTTGGGTGCAGAAGCTACTTTTTCAACGCTACCAAAGCTCGCTACGAAACTATCATGTTTTCGTAGCGAGCTATTTTTGAAGGTTTTGGAGCATATTAGTGGTAGTTTTGGACAACTGGACTCCTCCAACATGTCAAGGGACCTTAACATCAAATATTTATGACTCAAAGGAAGTGTTGTGGAGATAGGTCATCAGCCAAAGCTCTTGTTGAAGATAAAGGTTATGCACTCCTGAAAAATAGTGTTTTGTTCCACATGTCTAGGAGAGTCTTAAATATGTAAAGTGGAAATGAACCTACCATGTATCTTTCGAGCATGTGATTATTATTTTTTAACTGAAATGCAACTGTTTCACAAAGATAAAGTATAATATGTAATAAATAGGAGTTAGACTCCTATTAGGAGATGCCTTCTTTAAGGAATAACTGTCAATTTCTTGTTAGAAGTCACGTTTTTCAGTTATGTGATGTTTCATAGGATAATTCGATGAATCTAGCCACCAGGAAGATGATCCTTGTTGTAAGAATTTATATTTAAAGACAAAGCATCGAAGTAGTGAGGGGTTGGAGATTTTTTTCACCAGACTACTGCTTTATGTATTTTGACTTATATAAGTAATACATAGTGACTTTATTCTTGACAGACCTGAGATTCTCATGGGGTTTTTAATGTCTTATTTATCTACATCTTATGTTTTACCATTTGCAGTAGATTTCATTTCTATTACTCAAAATTCATAACTCTATGCTCTGAATTCCTTTAGTAGTGAAATGACTGTTTTTTCCTATGTTTTATGAGTGAATTTCCTTTGTTAAAGACCTCTATCTACCTCAGCTTCCATGTCAAGAAACATTTCCACTGAAGCTACTGATTGTTAACTCCATAAGCCCAATGGTAGAAAACTTGCATTCTTTCAACCCGCACTCATTAAAAATAAGATATAATTTCTATAGAGTTAGCCATCTAGCACTATCATTAACTAATATCATAAAAATTCCTTTGAGAGACCCTCTTAGACTAAAGAGGCTAAGCTTTAGTCAAAAGTTGGTTTGAAATAGTTGCACTAAGTTGTTTGATCAGCAGCCAATCAAGTACAATTTTGGTGATAACATATACCATGGGATATCTAATACCATGTGTCTATAAACCATAAATGGTAAACCCAACAATAACCAAATCAACCTTATTTTAACTACTCATATGACTGACTCAAGGTTAACCCAATATTCCCACTTTAAAAGTGACTTGGCATAAACACCTACCCCATATGTTTATTGGCCTCATTTTCCACCCTTGTAACATGTCAAAGTGATAGACCAACTACTTTATGATTGAGTCAAGATAATTGAATATTCCTTGTTCAAAAATGACTTGGGATACACACCTACCCTGTCTGTTGATTGGTCTCATCTTCCACTCTTGTAAAATGTCAAATTTGTTATGGATGTTAAAAGATAAATTTTGGTAAGTGGGAGATTTTATTCCTATAAATTTGGTAATTTAGGGATATAATTCAGCCAAGTTCATTGAAAAGTTTGTTAAAGGATAAAGTTAGTTATCATTTAAAAAAATGTATGACTTAAATTAATGAAACGTTTGTTATTAGTTTTCAAGTAACAATAATTGTATATTCATATTTAGTAAAAGTAAAATAGTAAACCCCCAAAAAAAATAGGAATCCACTTGTAGCTAAGTGTGGCCTAATCAAAGCACTAGATTAATTTTATAATCAAGTTTAATAAGAGTGAAAGAGAAAAATTAATTATCCACATAGGATCATAAAAGCTAAGAAAATATTTTTCAAAATATAATACATTGATGTAGAGGAGATATAGAATATTCCACCTAACCTTATAGGTTGATTGGCCACATTTTCACCCTTGTAACATGTCAAAGTGATGGACCAATGAATGGATGATAAATTTAATATTAATTGAATATTTCCCCTTTTAAAAGTGATCGGGGATAAACACCTACTCCTATGTTGAGTGGCCTCATTTTCCACCCTTTAACTTGTCAAACTTGTTGTGGACTTTCAAAGATAGTTATGGTAAGTTAGGGATCTTGTTCTACCAAGTTTGATGAAAATTTTGTTAAAGGTTAAAATTTATTATCACAAAAAAAATAGCAATCCACTTCCCACTAAGTGGGGCCTAAACAAGTCCATGGGGTTTTGGATAGAACTCCTTGATGTGAAGTCACAGGTTCAATTCCCCTTCCTGATTTGGGTGATATATTGGACATGATGAAGATGTATTCATGACAATATTACAAAAAAAAGGTATGGCATAAACAAAGAACCAAATTAGTAATTCTATAATCAAGATTATTAAAATGAAAGAGAAAAAAAAGGAGAGAAAAGTAATCATCCACATAGCAATTACAAAGAAGTTAATGTTTAAAATATGATATATTGATGTAGAGGGGATAGGGAATATACCAACATATTTATCTCTACGCTTTAAATGAAATGATGGAATCATCTTTGATCTTACTCCAAATATAATTAAATAATATAAGTGCTTTTCCATCAAGTACTTATCTTTTTTTTTCTTAATTTATTGTTGAAAATGTAGCAAGAAATTCCTAATTTAACTTTCCCTTGACTAAGTTAAGAGAAATTCGAAATTCCACATCAACAGACAACATGAATGATTTAAGTGAGTTGAGATAGACGTTATCACTCAATTATCTCATTTAATTCAAGTTGAGGGCTTAACTTGAGTTGTGTAGAGTGATTCCTAAATTTTAGGAGCCTAGGTTGAGTTAATTTTAGATGTAACAATTTAATTTAGTTAAATTGAGTTAAGGTCAATTAAATTAGTTATAACTATTATAGGAACTAGTAGGAGGCCTAGCAGTGGGGCACAACTTCAGTATTTAACCAGTTAATTGATCAATCAACTAATAATTGACTCTTGCATGCATGAAATTCGAGTTGCCCAGTTGAGATTGTAGTTTAAGGGCAATGTACTATCAATTGTATAATTATCCAAGTTGTACAACTGGTGCATGTAGTCAGAGAAGGACTTATAGGGATTGCGAAATTATGGATGAGGAATTTACCTAAATAATAGGGGCTAATTCCCAAGGAAATAATGTGAGGAGATAAGGACTTGGGAAGATAGGAAATTGGTTAAGTATTGACCAGAGCTATCTTGTGAAGTAGTGAGATAAATTATACTTGTGTTGAGGTTGCTCAAGGTTCAAAGCATTGTATTTATTCTCTATTTTATTACTAATGTAATTCAAATATGAAGGGATTTTGAGTAGGTGTTTTCCCTTGGATATATCATCGTGTATGTGTGTTAAATTCTGATGCATGCTTTTGATATTGCTTCTCAATCATGAATCGTTTTCCACAGACAAGTAGAGTAGATTTGAGTCTTATATTTTAGAAAAATACATGAGAATTATTGAATCTATAATTAATTTTGGAATGGTATCAGAGCTATATTCACAATAGAGAGGAAAATTTGAAGTTTTCTTTGCAGAAGGTTTGAATTTTAGAATCAGTGTTGCAGGTTTTCTCCAGGACTAATAAGAAGACTTCCACCAGACTCACGCTCGAGTATTATTTGGAAGGAACCACAAATTTTGTGGCATGGAATATCTACATGGAAGTAGTATTTGATGACAATGGGATGCTACATTACATCAAGACCAATGTAGTAAATACCCCGACATTGGATGCCCAAGACCTTGCTTAGTGGAAGAAGGATGTGGCTAAAGCAAGGAGGATCATATTGGATGGAGTTCAATATCATACTGTCTCGAATATCCATGGGAAATAAACTCCATTCGCAATGTGGAAAACACTGATGAACTTGTTTGAGAACAATAATAACCACAAGAAGCTAGCTCTGGAGGACAAGATTCAGAGTATCAAGATGCAAAAGAATGACACAAATTCGTAGTACCTAAGCAAGATTACATAGTCTTGTGATGAAATTGGCAGGGTTAGTGTGATTTTACTTGAAGAAGATTTGTTAGCTCTAGCTCTATTGGGTCTTCCCAAGATCTAGCACGGTTATCATGATTCTATGAAGGCCAAGAGTCAAAGAGGTTCCTAGAGAGCTTGTTGACTTGGACTTCTTCACTTGAGAGATAAGGGAGATTGGGAGACTGAGGAGGGCTTGGTACAACTGACGGTTGTAATCCTCCTTCCTTCAAAATCAATAGAACTGTGTTCGTTTTGTCCATTCGATGCTTAATATTGTCATTATTGTTTGAACATTTACATAGTATGATATGAATGGCTCAGATGTGTATAATTTAGAAGTTCATTATATATTGACTTGATTGATAGGATATATGTTATGTTAGAAATTACACGGGTGCTTTAACTGATTGCAGGATTAAGTTTTGGAGCCGGTGAAGAAGGACTCTTGTTTCGCTGCCTAGTGTTCTCCAAGGGACTCCAAGATCGTCAAAGAGGTAATTCTCTATCGCATTCCATCAAGTTATTTTAAGTTAATATGAACATGCTCATACCATCTTTGTGAACAGCACAGCTAATCTTACTGTCTGCCTCGGGCACCGGAAAGCCTTGAGAGGGATATTCTAAAACCAACAACCCAAGCAGTTTACCCTATAGCAGAATTGGCGACTCCACTGGAGAATTTACCCATAGTTTCCGGACTATTTCTTCCCTCCTTTCTTCTCTCCTCTGTTCACAAACCCTTCCAACCATTTTTGATGCCCAGTAGACATATCAAATGCTCGCAGAGTTCAATCCTGTTTCTGTTTGACCAACTGAAGAACTTTTCCCTGGCTAACGCTACCTCTGTAGGCTGTCCAGTGAATTATAACGATGTCTCTAGTTAAATACAGTGCGTTAGTCGTTGTCTTTACTCACAGACAGAGCGTTACTCAGCCAAAACCTTGCTGTTCACTGCTGTGATTGTGTTTTAGCTGCAGAGTTTGTTGGCCATCAGTACCTTTCACTGACTGAATCCCTGTGCTTTTCTGCTAAGATGGCATTTCTATTTGTTTCTCTTGTTTGAAAATTCAATGTCCAAAGCATTTACTTTTTAAGAGAAACTTTTATTATTATTATTATTTTTCTGCATTTAGCTGAGTTTATTCTGAAATTTTCAGTTCATAGACTGTTAAAAAGAGGTAGATAGAAGTCTTATTCTTTAAAAGTCGAACTGTGTTATTTGAATGTTGGTGCATGGATGTTGAAAAGAAACCTCTCCCTGTAGAAATAATCTTCATCGAATTTAATATTTAGAACATGTTTTTCATGGTTTCTTGAGTCAGAGTCTCATTATATTTCATACGTCCACTCCCCCTCCGCAAGACTAATAATCAAGTACACTAAGAATCAAGCGATAATAAAATCAATCTCATTACTTTTTTTTGAGCTCACACAAACAGTAGATCAGGCTAGGATCTTGGGTTATGAGAGTGAGAAAATTACCCAAGATCTCAAAACTTGAAAACTAGAGTCATTAACGAGAGAAATCCTACTGCACTCATATTATCGGGACCGTTCCTTTACCGAAGCTCAACGCGAGACAAAACTTGGGTGCACAAGAAGGTAGCCCGCCTTCGACTACATCCGGTGGGTGTGTTATATATTGGGGTTCCCTTCAGGGATGTCGAAACTAGATCGGGGATCTAGGTATTCTGCCCATATAGCACACTATCCTTGACCGTGGACCCCCCTGATGATGTCTGTGATTTGAGGTATCCTTAGTGGACATACTTTTTAGGGACTTACACAAGGTGACTGGGACGGGCTGTCCTAGTACCTAAAACAGACGAACCCACTCTGTCTTTGGTCTTTAGGAGGGTACTCGTCTTCACGAGAGTGCTTACACCTATCGTCTGAGGTTCGGGCGAAGCTCTAGATTGACCGTAACTGTACTTTCGACCAACCCTCTCTGTACACTATTGTGATACTGGATTTCATCACCAGCGAATGGTAGTACTCAGATAGGGTACCCTATTCTAGCTGCTTGCTGATTGATTTTAGAGAGTCCTTTTTTCTTTTTTAGGTGTGTGGTTACTGTCATTGAGACTTTATAACACATCACAATTAAAATTTGTTAAAAATAAATAGGTCACCGTGGCGTCCCCCGACCCACGCCGTCTGTCTCGACAACAGCAAGTTCTACCTCCTCTAACTATAGAGGAAGAAATGAACCTTGGTGAACCCGTGCCTTCTGCGGAAGATCAGTCTCCACTGACTAATCTTGACTTTCACATAGCCCCATATTAGCCGAAATTTCCAGAGGACCCTTTCACTGAAGGGGTTGTACCTAATTACAATCTTCCACTCACTGATCTATTAGGGCCTGTGATATTTCAGATTCCACCACGCCAAGACATGTCTTCGGCCGCACAAACATCCATTTTACCATCGGCATCCACAGGGTCGATGCCAATGGCAACCATCCCAGGTTCGCCACCATCCTCCCCGCCGGCGGTCAGTTCTATGCCATCACTGGGTAACCCTAGTAGTCAACATATACCTACTCCCAACCCTACGGTCATCACAACTGTCAGTAGCTTACCGAACCCTTCGGCATCTGCTCCTACCATGACCACGTTGGGACCCACGGTAGCTCCTCCCACGAGTATGACTACTTCAGTACCTTTTAGAAACCCTTTCAGTTGGAACCCTCTGGTGAGTTCAAACCCCTTGGCCTCTATGCCAGGGGGCAGTGTCACCAACATGCAGGTAGCAGGGAACATTTCGCTTCCTCTGCAATCCTTAGGACAAATAGGACAACATATTGTTAATACTCTCCCCATAAGTGGTTCAAATATAGGTTTAGGGTCTATGCCATTGCCAAACTATGCAAGTAGTAGCATGCCTCCGGGAACCTCTATTGCATCCATTTGGACTAACCAACCCCAACCTCCATCTGGAATGGGAAGGCACTTTTATACTGGGTGTTGTGGAGGTAAATCCCCTCTGCGGGCAGAGGCGATCCCTACTAGCCCAGACCGGGTCTAGCAACAATCATTCACGCTATAGTGCAGGTTCCTAATTGCAAATAAACTGACTAGCGATGAAGTATTACCTGGAATCCAACGTTGTTTCTTGTAGAAGAGGTGGCGCTCCCGTTCCTTAGCTCTGGCAGATCACGATCCCCACGATCTCCGTGATAGGACACCTGCACATGCGAGAAAAAAAACAAACGCAAGTGTAAAATATAGTAGATGCAACTATATGTCAGTCAGAAAGGACATAATTCATCATCATAAATAACAACAAGAGTGGAACCATAACCAATAGTCGTTCATTAATAATCAATCATAGGAAAATTACAACCATAGTTCTGACGCTGAATTCTCCTTCGGCGGGTCGCCAGCAGAACACGTCTCGAAAATCCTGTCAGGGATAGGACAAACCTCTCTTTTCGGATCTTGACGATAGTCTCCTTGCTTGAAATTGGCCTTAAGAGAATTATGGAGGCTCTTGCAGCATAAGGCTCTTAGGAATTTGGGAACTTGAAGACTTGAAGACTAGCTTGAAATGGAGATGGGCAAGATTTTATAGATGGAGGAAGGGGAGTTGGGATCCCTATAATCATGGGATTGGCCCTATCCTCAAGGAAGCTTCCATGAGAGGTGGAAAACCACTTCCTCTCTATGGAAACCCGTAGCCAAACCTCCCAACTCAATATAGATATCAGTTCCTGGATCAGTTAGGACGAAACTTCCGCCATTTATTTTTAAAAAACACTCCTTAAATTGGCTGGCGCGAGTGCGACTCTGGGACAGAGCACCAACTGGCGCGGCCTCTTTGAAGTATTTTCCCCATTGGTGTGGGTACTAAACTGCCTGCTTGCGCCAATGCAAAAAGGGCCATTTTTAGGGTTTTTCACAAGGAGATGCCTTCAGGGCAATGAAATCTCTTGTTTAGAGGGATGTCGTGAAAGTGGTTTCAAGCCATGTCACTGCTACAGGTCACAAAATGAGCCCTCCAATGTGCGGGACGGGGATTGTAGGGACGGTGACAAATTACTGTGTAACAGATGCCCCCTAAAGCATGAGGCCCGAGAGAGAGAGAGGGGTGAAATGCTTTACGAGAATGTGTCCAACTAAGAACTCTGCCGTCGAAAAACCTACGTGAAGAAGTACAACTGATGTCTCAAATACATGATATATATGTGGTATGGTCGCAGCCATCCATAACAGAGTATACAATAATCTAGATCCAAGGCATGGATGCAGCCATCCAGTGAGGATCAATGAATAGACTCAGGTATGGTCGCAGCCATACAGTAAGTGAGTCATGTAACTAATCATAATAATCCACAAAATCACAGCCTGGATTACAACAAACACAATCCAGGGTCTTGCTTTTCCATCTCGACCTGAACACAGTACAAGTTCAAGCATTCTAATATGTGAGTTGAAGTCGAACATGCAAGAACATCGTCTGATTACCAACCAATGATGAAAGCTGTTAATAGACGCGAGAGGTACCACCATTAATTCCAATGGTCCTCAAGGTACTATAGGTACAATCTATGGCATGTGAACAGTGAGCTAACGTTGAACACCCGCAGAATCACTCGATCAGAGGCCAATGAAGAAAACCTCACATGGAAAGAGAAGAACCTGCCATTGAGGCATGCAGGCTCCAAGGTACCAGAAGGGAGTCTCTAGATCAACTTCCTGGATAATGAGCTGAAGTCGACAGGAAGTGACCTTGATCGAAGGTGGGCCATAGTGTTTCCCACATCATTGACAAGAGACAGAGGAACATAATTTATGAATCACGATCAGATGAGAATCAGAGGGAGGTTGATACTTGCAAAGGTCAACTTCTATTGAACATATTGGCAGCATGACAGTGGATTTGGCAGTATTTGACATCAAAAGATCAGAGGTCATGATGACGAGGCAAAGAGCAGGTGAGAGGTCAAAAGGGATCACCCAAACCCACGGAGGCAAGTGAAAAACGAGATGAGATATCCCCAACCCGACACGAATGCAGACAAGTGCCATGTTCAAGAGCGACATACTGCTGACATGACAATGATATTGGTTCCATTTTCCCCACCATCCTGACGAGTACCTCTTTATTTTTACACAAGCTTGAAGAGGATACCATATGCTTGTCATAAGTCTGTCCTTTAGACGAATCCATCCTAGTACATTTAACGAGCCCTAGGAAGGAGGAACTCGAATATCGTCATCACGACTGAATCCAATGTCATCATGGTTTAACGAGTCTGACAAAGGAAGAAATGGACGTCTTTTCATATTTAGAGAGTTTGAAAAGACAGTAGAAAAGTAAACTCCAAAGGTCCCTTTTCGTAAATAGTTCCTCAGATCTGAAAAGGTAGAAAACTATGTCTAAGAAAACCTCCTAGTCGTGATAGGCTAGGGTATTCCTTTTTCGTAAGTAATCTATCCCAGCCCGAAAAAGGGGTAAATGTATACTGGGTAGATGTCATTTCGTGTCCACTTTAACGAGATCGAAATGACAAGGGACTTGGAAATATTTTCATATTTAGAGAGTCAGAAAAGAGTTGAAAGATGACTCCACCTAGAGGAACAAATGGTATAAAGGGTAGCAACTGGTTCCGGTAATGGTGGAACTGCTCTGAACAAATAAAGGTCGAGAGGCTGACTAACAAGACCACTCATCACAGCGGTTCCTCAGGAACAGGTAAAACAACCAAGTGAAGGCATATGATCGGCCAAGCAGATAGTGACGACAGAGTGAGAAATCCAAGGCTCATCTGGCAAAAACAGGCTGATAAGATGACAATCACAATAGGTAAAATGGGCATGGTTTCATTTTTACACAAGCTTGAAATCAAGAAACTTTGATTGAAGTTAGTTTCATTTTTACACAAGCTTGAAACAAAGATAAACTATGCTTGAAACCGGTTTCATTTTTACACAAGCTTGAAACAGAAAAAAACTATGCTTGACAAAGTAAGCATGCCCCCAGCATGGTGACTCAATTCAAGGTGCATGCCCCCCAAGCTTCAGTCCATATGAAAGGCAGATGGAATGAAGGTTCAATTTACGAGATCAAGAGAAAGACGCGACTGGGATTTTACGATATCTAAACAAAGACTCGAATTGAACGAGAACGTGTTTCATTATTTTAACGAGGTTGACACATTAAAAGAACTATCCTCAAGACACCTTGTTTCATGGTTTAAGGAGCTTGACACACTACTACATTTCGCGGAAATTCCGACACCTGTTTCCGACGCTTTTGACCAAATGTCGGAAATTTTCCCAAATTTTTTCCATCCCGCCCGAAACCGTCGCTATACCGACGTCTATAGAAAAGTGTCGTAATACTGACACTTAAACTAGTGTCGCAATTACGACGTTTAAAGGAAGACGTCGCAATTGCGACACCATGGCCCAAAGCGTCGCTATTGAGACGACTCTAAATGTCGCAACGACGACACAATGTCTAGGTGTCGCCATTGCGACGTTTGGAGGCACCGTCCTAATAGCGACGCCTTTTCCGCCGTCGGTATAGCGACAGTTATTTTCGTGCTACATAAAAATACCAAACTTATATGGGCGCTACATAAAAATTCGAAACTTATATGCGCGCTACATAAAAATGTTTGTCGCAATAGCTACGTTTGATATCACGCGCGCATTCGCTCTCTGCTCTTGCAGAACAGCATTTGCGGTCAGCATTCGAGCTCAGCTCTTGCAGAACAGCATTTGCCCTCAGCATTCGCCCTCAGCGTTCGCCCTCAGCTCTTGCAGAACAGCATTCGCCCTCAGCGTTTGCCCTCAGCTCTTGCAGAACAGCATTCGCCCTCAACTCTTGCAAAATGGTAAGTTCTTACTGCAGGCCCTTCCTCCTATAGTAGGGTTGACTCTATTTGGGTTTTTTTGGTCAATTCCATTGGATTTTGTTAGGCTGTAGGGTTCTCTCTAGATGTCAAGAATCAAGATTCAATACCCTCTATTATCTTCATCACCCAACACAAGATTTAAATTTTTCCCAAAGAAACGCTTATTAATTTGGCAGCCATTATTTCTCCCTGCTTTAAAAACCCTACATTTAAATGAAAAAAAGCATTGCATTTCAACTACAAAAATCTATTAGTGTTCAAATGTACATGTGTGCTACATTAACGTCTGATGTCACGCGCGCATTCGCCCTCCGCTCTTGCAGAACACCATTCGCCCTCAGCATTCGCCCTCAGCTCTTGCAGAACAGCATTCGCCTTCAGCATTCGCCCTGAGCTCTTGCAGAACAGCATTCGCCCTCAGCATTCGCCCTGAGCTCTTGCAGAACATCATTCACCCTGGATTCCCCCTCAGCTCTTTCAGAACAGCATTCGCCCTGCATTCGCCCTCAACGTGGTGGACGGACATGCCCTGACATTCGCCCTGGCGTTCACCCTCAGCTCACCCTGAACAACAACATTCGCCTGAGCGTGCTTCTCAGCTCTTATGAACAACATTCGCCCGGCTCTTGCAAAATAGTGATTCTTCTCAGGCTATTCACTCTATAGTAGT
The DNA here is from genome assembly GCA_034641835.2 of Pinus albicaulis. Taxonomy (NCBI): domain Eukaryota; kingdom Viridiplantae; phylum Streptophyta; class Pinopsida; order Pinales; family Pinaceae; genus Pinus; species Pinus albicaulis. Next base: position 857,489,542 of record CM076575.1, on the reverse strand, counting down.
TGACTCTGTTGGGTTTTTGGTCAATTCTATTGGATTGTCATTGGGCTGGTATGGACATATACAGATGTGAAATCAGATTCACTACCATCTATTATCTTCATCACCCGATACAAGATTTAAATTTTTCCCAAAGAAACGCTTATTAATTTGGCAGCCATTATTTCTCCCTGCTTTAAAAACCCTACATTTAAATGAAAACAAGCATTGCATTTCAACTACAAAAATCTATTAGTGTTCAAATGTATGTGTGTGCATCACTTGTGTAGGGTATTCCTTTTCCACTTTCACATTATCCAAGAATGTGTGCAGTATAGTTCATATTTTTTGTGATTTAGATTATCTTGAAAAAGGAAAGGTAAATTATTTCCCATGGAAAAAGAAGGTTTTCCCTTTTTATAGGTTGTTTGGACTTACGTGGAAAAATTTATGGTATGCCTTTCATATTATATAGTTTAAATTTGAATTAACAGATTATTCTACATGAAAATATAATTACCTATGTGATGTCCTTCATCACTAATTAAAATTATAGGGTTTCAATTTCCTAGACTCTAACTCATCTGATGCTAAATTCTAGGTTCTCATTGATGGATCACTCTTCCATTGATTTCCTTTCCCTCTGGATCTTGTCATACTTTAAAAGTCATCAATGATACATATATTATTTCAGGTATCCCAAAAGGCTTTATAGTAGAACATATTGTGAAGTTTTTTTGACACTTGAGGATTCCTTTTAGAACTGCAACGTGGTCTATGCTATCGAGTTATATATCAAGCAACTTGTCCTTAATAACCACACTATGAGGTAGGTTCAACCAGTTTGAACTTGTTGGGACATAGCATATGAAGTTGTGTGATGAGTCCATATCACAACATTCGCCCTCAGCGTTCGCCCTCAGCTCTTGCAGAACAACATTCGCCCTCAGCTCTTGCAAAATGGTAAGTTCTTACTGCAGGCCCTTCCTCCTATAGTAGGTTTGACTCTATTTGGGTTTTTTTGGTCAATTCCATTGGATTGTGTTAGGCTGTATGGTTCTCTCTAGATGTTAAGAATCAAGATTCAATACCCTCTATTATCTTCATCACCCAATACAAGATTTAAATTTTTCCCAAAAAAACGCTTATTAATTTGGCAGCCATTATTTCTCCCTACTTTAAAAACCCTACATTTAAATGAAAACAAGCATTGCATTTCAACTACAAAAATCTATTAGTGTTCAAATGTACATGTGTGCATCACTTGTGTAGGGTATTCCTTTTCCACTTTCACATTATCCAAGAATGTGTGCAGTATAGTTCATATTTTTGTGATTTAGATTGCCTTGAAAAAGGAAAGGTAAATTATTTCCCATGGAAAAAGAAGGTTTTCCATTTTTATAGGTTGTTTGGACTTACGTGGAAAAATTTATGGTATGCCTTTCATATTATTTAGTTTAAATTTGAATTAACAGATTATTCTACATGAAAATATAATTACCTATGTGATGTCCTTCATCACTAATTAAAATTATAGGCTTTCAATTTCCTAGACTCTAACTCATCCGATGCTAAATTCTAGGTTCTCATTGGTGGATCACTCTTCCATTGATTTCCTTTCCCTCTGGATCTTGTCATACTTTAAAAGTCATCAATGATACATATATTATTTCAGGTATCCCAAAAGGCTTTATAGTAGAACATATTGTGAAGTTTTTTTGACACTTGAGGATTCTTTTTAGAACTGCAACGTGGTCTATGCTGTCGAGTTATATATCAAGCAACTTGTCCTTAATAACCACACTATGAGGTAGGTTCAACCAGTTTGAACTTGTTGGGACATAGCATATGAAGTTGTGTGATGAGTCCATATCACAGGTCTATTATGGTGAAAAAAGTGAAGACATGTAATGATAGTTATTATGTTAACATTACTAGAAACATTTTCGAAATTATCCATGCTATCGAGATGTCAAAATTCCAGGCATTAGGTGTCAATACTCGTAGCTAATAGATAATAATAATAATATAAAAAAATCACAACTTTATTCTTGAAATATGATTGTTACACATTGGTAACCTAGTTCATGAGTTACTATCACCCAAAGACTGCAAAACAAACTTAAAATATAAATTAAACTAACATGAGAATCCAACTAAGGGTTTCTCGACAAAATCATGCCATAACCTGGCATTTTGAAACCCAAATTTGAATCCATCATAAGTAATACAATGCAAACTCGGATGGATTTTCAATGCATGTTTTCATGCTACACTTATTCTCTGTCTAGATATCATTTTTTAAATGGAACCATTAGTCAAGCCCACAGTCCTTTTTATGTGAAAAATTTCAGCTCTATTTGATCTCTTTTTTGCTCCACCACCTCCATAAACCAGTGTTACACGGGGTCTCGCCCCCCCACCTAGGGGTCTAGATTCCTCGCCCCCTCGCGCTCCGGGGTCTTGGGGAATTCTAGGGGATGTTTCCCTCACGCCCCCTCACGTCCCCTCACCGCCCCTTTTAGTTTATGGTTTCGTGTTAAAATTTGATGTGCCACTTAGCATATTTGAGAATCCAAGTGATTCTGATTCAGATGGTGACATGGTTGATCCTGATATATTCGTGCAGAAGTTGGATGCAAAGACTAGTGGGGCATTAACTTGAGCATTTATGCTCATTTATCATTATGATGATATCATTTGATATTCATATGTTATGTTTTATGTTTTATGTTTCGGACATAACTTATTTGCGTTTAAGTTTTATGTTTCAAACTTGAGTTGTAAACTTCAGTTTAAACTCTATTTTGAATCTTAATATAATATGTCATATGATATCTCAAACTTTATTTTCATTGTACATTGTTAGTAGTTACATTAATGATTATATAGTTACAAACTTACAAACTTACATGCATGATTGTATGATGTATGTTTTAACTTTTAACTTTTAAATTTGTTTCAATTATATGATTCATCATTCATCGATTTGTAATTTTGTCATTTATGATTTATCTTTCATGATGCAAGTGTATGATGACTGTATATACATTCCTTGCAAAAATATAGTTACATTATAAATATTAAATTTTATCATTTTTATGACCCCGACGTCCCCCACGTTTCCTGAAAATTGGCAGGGAGCTTTTGCATAGGCCGCTCCCGCGCTCCCTCGCCCCCTCGCTCCCACCTCCGGGGGACTTGGTGGAACATTGCCATAAACATATGCAAACATATATCATGATCTTGGAATTCCATTACATATGTATGTGCCAATGTTCCATAATCTTGCCCCATCATCAATTTAAGAAATTTCCATTGACTATCAAATTATGGAGGGGGGGAACTTTTTGCTGCAACATTTGGCTCAAAATCATGGACCATCTTCGTATGAGGTGAATGAGAACTATAGATATTTGAAGAAGTAGATTAGTGCCTTTTCCTCTAGCCATGGAGTCATATACAGTCATCCATCCAAAAATTTGTCTTTGTTCATTCTCACCTTGAAAGTTGCAAAAAATCATGCCCTAATTGAAACGACACTAAATTTGAAAGATATAATAAAAATGCAAGCTAGAAGTGCCCTATTAATACAAAGGGAAAACCTTCCTACCTACCCTAAATGAGATAAATTTTGATTGAATAGGAAACATGATATTTCCTATGGAGTTGATCCAACAACTTGTTAAATGTATGGGACTAAATCATGCATTTGATTTCCAGGGAAACATGTGCATGAAGAGAAAAAGTGCAGAATTAATGGAAAATCCATACATGCCACTTATAAAAACTACACCGAAAGGTCAAAAATACTTAAGGCCTTAACTTAATTTGAATCCAAAAATGACAAAACAGGATTAGTGAAAACACGAGAGTGGTGTGGGTGAACAACATAAATAAAAAGTGAAGATACCTTTCCCAAAGATGCCTTTGTCACCGTTGTATGAAAACATGTTTTCCTTTCCCTTTATACATGCAAGTGAATGCATTATAGGTATGGTGTTTTCCCAGAATAGGAGAAGCCTACTTAAATATATCATTTGTGGATTGAATGTTTGGGTGCCTTAATGTGCAATGACATGTTTCCAGAACTGAATTCAATGCAAGGCATATTGAAACTCTAACTCTGTCTTCCGATGTCTTATTAGAAATTATTTCAGTTTTCATTTTGTGTTTTCAAGTTAGATATTGTTTTCAAGTTTTTACATTTATAATTTTATTGCAATGTGGCAGACTGATCAGAGCAGTGCAGGAACAACCCCAAGACGGGATGATCGCGGAAAGAGGCCAGCGGAAGAACATGTAAAGTGCCAGCATTGCTCTATCTTTAGGTATTTTAGTTATTTACATAATTGAAATAATATTAATTTTGTTCAAATATGTAGACACCTAGCCATGGTACGCCTGATGATTCCCTCTTTGAGGAAGAGCTTTTTTCATCCCTATCTCCAGTGTTGTTGTTGCAAAAAAAGGCACGAGATGCAACGTCGGAATTTAATGCTTTGATAGATGCGCCTCAAACACCTTAAACAGAAGAGAGGATACAACATCTTATGAGGCAGCTAAATAGATATCAGGTAATAATAAAAAGTCAAAAGGATATTTTTTTTGTTCTGCATGAGATGAATTGTGATAGTTTGATTTTTAATTTTTACATTAACTAAACTAACAAAAAGTTCTTTTGCATGTAGCGTCTTCTGGCATTTGCTGAACCCGGTGTTGGTGGTAGTGGGACAGAAGGGCAAGAGATTGCCCAACAACCCTCTCGTACACCTTCTACTCCTTTAGGTGCTAGCCAAGAAACACACCCTGCCCAAGCTGACACCCAGCCAACTGCTGAACGTGTTGGCAATGATGAGGCGGATATGGCCAGCTACATTATTGCGTTTCCTGGAGCTACACGTGTCAGCTCCACAGGGACCATTAATGGCACGTTGTTGGTGAACGATGAGGGTGTCCCTATAAAGCATGTACAACTCCCAGGTAAATTTTAATATTTTAACTATTTCATGTACTTTATCTAAAACATATTTATCATGATTTTATTTTTAAATTAATGATAATATCTTCTTTTTCTTTTGGTTTTATTCTGTGTAGGAAACAATGAGTTCTACAGGATTCTGGAGAGCCATGCGTTGGTAATTTTTGGCCCAACCATACGTACAGGGTGGAATTCCCAGAATTCCAACCTGATAAAAGAACTTTTAGATTATCTAGAAGCCCTTTTTGGGGTCGGCACATTTGACAGAAAAGCGGTGGCTCAGGTAGCCGGCAAATATTTGAAATATACCAGGGACACCTATAGGACGCAATTGAAATTTAACCCTAGATATGAGCGTCCTCTCACAGTTTCAGAGAGTGAGTGGAGAGCACTCATCCATGACGAAAAAGAGAAAAGGGCAAAGAAAGAAGGAAAAATGCCAACTGGACCCGCAAGGTAAATTACAACTTTAATTCAATAGCTTTAATTTTCTTTATGTCTAAAATAAAAGTGTACTACGTCATATCTGACTTCAATATTTTGATGCTAGGTTGCCTGACACCTCAAAGGCAACCAAAGCTAGGATTGAGAAAAAGGGCCATCACAAGCTCGGCCAAGGTGGCTACTTGAAATTAGCTGCAAGAATTGTAATTAAGTAGCTAAACATCTTATAATTAATTGTATCGCCTTCCAACGTTTTTGTAATCCTATCAGATATGATTAAAAGTACACAATCATATATAATGTAGGGTGATGACTTTGGAACAATAACTACAGAGGAAGATAAAAATATTGCTTTCCGTTTTGGCTATCAAGCTGTAGTTGAACGTCGCAGAAGCTTGGGGCAAGTCCCAAGATCTACAATGCCTGATAAGGTAAAACATTAACCTTTCAATATTTTTGTTTTCGTCCATAAATTTAATGTCTAACAACTTTGTTTAAATCAGGGGAGCAACACTACCGACGAGGTAAATAACCCAGTTTTAGAGCCAGATGTAGATGATCCTCTCGTGCAACTTGATCATTGTAGTGGGGACCAGGCCGACAATGCTGCTATCAGTGAGGGCCGTGACGGTAATTAATTTCCACTTATAATTTTTTCTAATTATACCTTGATGGTTGTCCTTATAACGTTTTTTGTTTATATGACAGAGAATGTTTCCCTTGAGGATCTTACCACCATAGAGGAAGACAGGGCAACAGTCCCAACGGCGACAACTGGTGCACCAGGTAAATAATCTCATTGCAATTTTTTTTATTAATATTACCGAACTAGTTCAATGATATTTAAAAACTGATAATTAAAATTTAATTATTATCTGTTTTTTGAGGCGATGCCCCGTCACTGGATGAGACCAGACATCGTGACAATGCAACTAGGTCAGCGGCGACAACTGGTGCACCAGGTAAATAATCTCATTGCAATTTTTATTATTAATATTACCGAACTAGTTCAATGATATTTAAAAACTGACAATTAAAATTTAATATTATCTGTTTTTGTAGGCGATGCCCCGTCACTGGATGAGCCCGGACATCGTGAATACGCAACTAGGTCAGCAGTGCGGGTTGAAAGGCACGAAACAGGAGCAGAGCACGATGATATTGATGATTTAATTAGGAGCTTTAAAAATAGGAAGAAGAAAAAGAAAATTTGACAATGTAAAATATTGTATTATTATAAGACAAACGTTACCATACTTGGAACATTTTTTTGCGTTATATATAAAACTCATTTATCATACTATTTTTATGTCAAGCATTAATTGCAATGTTTCCTTGCGTACTTTTTGTTGAATTGTTTTTTTACTAGTTATTGAATATTTTTTTTTATGCTCATGAAAGTAAAAATTGAAATATAGATTGGGTATTGGGGAATTGAGAGTGATGTGAGGGAGGGGGAGGGGCCATAAGAGCTTCCACCTTCACGTGGTTGGCCCTGTTTAGTAGAGAATAATTTATTGGAGCGATTTAATCTTGGAGCAAACCTCCCTTGATCCAGCGTAGCAACAAAAAAGTCACTGTTGACTTAGTTGCTACTCTTTCAGATCGTGGGAGGCTTGTTCCAAGTTCATGCGACTCAATAAATTGTTCTTGAAACGAAGAGGAGCTTATTGAGGTATGTTTTGACATTTTCAACATATGTTCTAACATTATCATAAGAATGCATCTTAGAGTAAAAAATACTACATCAATTACTTGTATTTATTGTATAGATAATGATGGATTTTGATTGACTTGGCAGTGCCGGTACAAATCCTCTTGCATCATGAGCAATACAACTTGTCAACCAGGGTCATGTCCAGGATATTTTTGCTTGTGCGCTTGACATTTTGTAAGTTCCTTTACGGTTCATAATTCAATATTAAGCTTGTGCACGATTATTATCTAGGTTTTTTGTATGTGTTTTTTCATCTATTTGATTGTAAGCAACTATGCATGTTTCCTGTTGTTCACTATGATTTCTCCCATTACCACTCCCAGGATGAATCCGACTTTATTTTTACATAGGTTACTTTATTGTTACTATGATTTCTCCATTTACGATTTCATAGGTTACATCATGTAAAGTTGTCAATCTTAGGTTGGTGATGAGCTTTAGTTCTCCAGATTTGGGGATTTTCTGATATTTTCTCCCTCATGTCATTCCTGCATCACCTCGTTGTTTGAGCATGCCAATTGTCTACCACTTGTACCAATTGGCACATGTCAATCTGTGAGTGGTGCCACATTTCACCTATTTTCAGTGAGAGTTTAGGGTTTCTCTAACATAGCTTCAGAAATCCGATTCAGTGCCTGCTTGAATATTGTCACATAATACTTATGGTTTGGATTGATGAGCATGTTCTGAATGGTTGGTTGATTCATAAGAACCACCCATAAATCTCCCTTCCTCTAACACGGAGAAAATAAAAATTTCTTTGACAGGAGACAGAGTTTCAATACTTTGAAAACAAACTTCTATTCCCTTCAATAACTCAAAAAAAAACTATTACACTTCTTCCTCACTGAGAGGGATTACAAAATTATGACTGCTACAAAACGCAGTGCATAAAACCAACTCATTGTCTGTTCAAAACAAACATACTCTGTCTCTAAGACACTCTGCTGTGTTTTTCCCTTTCGCACTGCTGTGCATACACACTTAAAAAGTTACACTCAATTTTTCACTTTTTACACATTGCTATGTAATAAAAAATTTACGTACTGTCTATAAAAAAAACTACCAAGCTTTTTCGACCTTTTTATTTTTATATGCCGGAACATATAAAACATATTATAATAAACCCTCTTTTAAAAAAATAAAATTAAAACTAAATTCTATGGCCCACCTTTCATTTCGCATATGATATATATATAACATATGTATATATTAAACTATCAAAACATTAAAGAACCCTTTCCGTCGGACTTCAAAGTCTAAATAGATTGAATTTCAAACCAAATTCGCGTTCCAAAATGGGATGCTGACGTCTGCCTAATTTTAACTCGAATTCTCAATCCAATGTGCCCTATAAAAAATTCGGGTCCGGTTTTCAGGTTTTCAGATTCCCTTCAATTTCATGCGATCAAATATTAATGCTCCACGTGTCCTCCTTTTGAATTTACAAAACTGTCGGGTAAATTTCTGTTTGTTTAATTTCTGGTTGGTGAATTGCGTTAATGTTGGTTGTTGTGTTTAAATACAATCCTGTACAGAAATATGGCTGCGGCCATCTACAAAAAAAACTTGCAGGAATTTTAAATGCTGAATTAAATTTCTGGATGGCGTGCAAGCAACCTCCAAAAAAAAATGTTGTTGCTGCATCTGTCCTTCTGCTGCAGCAGTTGAAGTTAAAATTCAACAGCACGGGGTTTAATAAGTGAGGGTGTAAAGGTAACTTTTTGTCGATAGTACTGGATTAAGATCATCTATTCATTTTTGTAGGGTCTTATGGTGTTTGGTTTTTTAGTTTTGGGTTGGGCTTATTGAGTCTAAGATAGTTTTTGAGTGAAAAAATTGCTATCGGGTATTAAAAATTTTTGGTTCTTTTGTCAAAATTTATGAGCTTGTTAGGAAATACAAAACTGACAATGGTTGTATCTTAAATTTGTGGAAAATAATTTGAAATGAAACCTTTTTGTTTAGGTTGTTGCGGCAGGTGCAAACCCCATTCAAATTACTAGGGGCATTGACAAGACAATAAAGGCCCTTGTTTCGGAACTCAAAATTTTGTCAAAGGAGGTAAACGCTTGCCTTTTGAGTAGGTTGGTTTTCCTTTTTGCTGATGGTTTGGTGTATCTAATTGAATTAGTTACCTAAGGTATTTTTGGTTGCAAACTCCTTTTCATTTTTCATACAGTATTGGCCTTGTGGAATACATTTGATTGTGTGGTCTTGTTAGATCTACAACATTTATAGTTGTTTAGTCTTATGGCCGAGGTGCACTTTTATTATGGAAATAGTTGATGCAATATTGTCATTTAATCCTTACTGCAGGGTAGCATGTTGAGAAGTTTTTTGTGAAACATTTGGTATTCAAAATGACACTTGATCCTATACGGCATCATGCACTTGACTTCAAAATTTATATTCAAAGTGTGCCAGACAATTCTTGCAAAATTTCAAATATTTAGGTTGTTTTAAACCATTATCTTTTTCATGTATTGGATGCTGAAAATGTGAAAAAGACTTTGGTATGAAACCAACTGGTGAATAATTTCAGCACAACAACCACTTCCAAGACATGATTTAGAAGTAGAACAAATGTGCTTATGAAGCATAGAAAGATATCCTTGATGCATTGTCAATGTTTGGCTAGGGTTATTTTGGGAGAAAATAACTCCTTATTCCTAGAATAGTGATCTTCAATACAAGTAAATGCCAGAGAAGAGAGATCATCGTGTGACGCAAAAAAACTGAAATTGGACCCCGAAGGAGAGCTGGTGTGTCTACAATCGCTCTGTCAGCATTTTCCCTTGGTTTACCCCGTTCTTTTCCTCCAGCCTGAGTCTTAATTGACTTCTTCTTTCTTCGAGTTTATTTATCAAATTCGTAGAATTTGATAAATAAATACTATCCACAATGGTTGGAATTTAATTTATATTCCCGACTTTATATTATCTCCAATCCTTATAACAAATGTTTAACTTTCAACACTTTGTATTTATACTCCACGTTTCTTTTTAAATAAATAACTTGTAGTGAACTTTCGGCTCTATATTTCACCACCCAGCCTTACAACAATCACGCTCCAGACTTATGCTAATTATCCGCCAATCGTTTAATTAAACAATTTCATTATACTCCGACCCCACCTATATATATCAATAACCAATCAAACACTCGTATCGTACCTGGCTATCCTCCGCACACCTTAGTTAACCTTCGGGCAAGTTCAACGTGCGACCACCGTCCGATGGCCCTTCTCCAAATCAACGACTCTTGGCAATTTTGCTCGGCTTCCAACGTCGGGCTTTAACGTGCGATGGCATGGGTTAAACGGTTGTTTTCCGGGGTCACTTCGCCACGTGTCGCATTCCCTATGGAATCGCTCGCGAATAGGAAATACCGCCTACTCCGCAAAAGCGGTGCGATATGGGCAACCCGCTTTTGTGATTACGCTCGTGGTTTTGGTAGAGGGCTTGACCACGGGTGCATGTCTGGTTCCGCTATCCTTTTGTTTGTTAACTCATGTACAATCCTCAGGTCAGGTTCCGAAAGCACAACAATTTTGGCTCTTTATTCAGCGGGATTTTAATATGTGTATTATCAAAGAAAACCAACACAAATTTTATAAGAAAATTGTTCAAAAGTCGAGCCCGCCGGACTTCAAACGGCGATAAACCATAATTCAAACCAAATTCGCGTTCAAAAATAGCCTGCTGACGTCGGCCAATTTTGTGACGCGAATTTCTTATCAAATTCGCCCTAATATTTTACGGGTCCGGATTTCCACTGCGCGAGCGGCCCAAACAAAGATCCGCTCCAATCGATTTTTGCCACGTGTCCTCAATAAAAACTTGCCCTGCTCCCGGCTGCGGGTGCATTCGATGGCGTTTAAGGTGATGGGACATGGATATGGCGATTTCATATCATTAGCATTAACATTTAACGCTGTTCAATTAAGTTTTCACATCAAATCTAGATTAATTAATTTTTAACACTGTTCAAGATCGGACCTCCACTCCTCTGAGCGATTCTGCACGCTCCAATTTGATCCGGCCTTCGGCTCTCATTATTAATGATCAGAGATTCATTATGACGTCCGTCCTTTGATTGCATTGCAGACGGGTCGACATAAAAAATGGCGTTTAGCCATGGTTTTTCAGACAAGCCGGTTGCTGGATTACACTGTCTGGTAACTGCGATGATAAGGAGAAGTGGCCAGCAGAACTTCTGCCTAGACTTTGCTGCATATTTCCATTTCTCTCGGTTCTGTACTCTCTGTCTGTCTTCCTCTGTTAATTGGAATTCTGCTTCTTCGTCTCTTGTGCCCACTGTGATTGCACCCATGCCTCGCGTGCGTCATAGGATGCGTTGCCGCAGGGGGAGCACTAGAGGTCAATCCCGGCGCGCTCCCTCCAGCACCTCAACAGAGGCTAGTTCACCTTCTCCCACGACGCACACTGCGCAATTTTCCTTTGATTGCACTCTCAACCGCCCGCGAATCACAGCTGTAGTCACTGTGGTCTTCCGCGAGGAGGCCCAAACGCAGGAAGAATGCACCCGTCCGGCGGGTCTGAGCGGGTTTTAATTTGTTTTTCTTGCTTAGCAGGCCCAGTTAATTGGGCTGCTTTTAGTTTATTTTACTGTGTTGGACCTTTAAGTAATATTTTTGAATTATGTAAATTAAACGTTCAAGACTGGTTTCCCCGTATGAGGGCAGTCTTCTTAATTTTTTGATTTTTTGATGACAAATTTGCCATGAGTATGGCCAGGCAATGTTTTTGACTTTGGTGTAATTTTATTCGCAATGTTAATAGATTAACTTTACTTAGAATTCTCACATGATTAGCGTTTTTCTTGATCTATTCAAGGATTTTGGGTACTTTAATTTGTATTTGGAACAATGGACGTCGGTACTCTATCTGTTGCTTTACTGTTCTACATACTACTATTTCACTTTCTTATAGATGCCTCGGGAATATTTGAATGCTTTCTCATATTGTCGATAATCTCCATGTGGACCGTTACTGGATTTTATATCATGTCCCTGTATGTGACATGGGGTATTTTTCTATCATTGTCTGGGGTGGGACTTCCACTTTTCTGGATGGATATTTGGGTTCCAATCTTAGGATGTGAAAATGTAATGACTTCATGGACTGTTTTACTTCATACAATATATTCAAAACATCATTTTTTCTCTTGTGAAAAAAAAAATGATTAATGTTTATCACTCTGCCTTCAAAACTAGCGATGCTGGTCTATGTTGCTGGTTTATTGATATGGTCTGATGGTCTTTTTATATTTTGGACATATCACACTCCTCATATGATTAGCGTTTTTCTCTGTTGCAGTATTTTGGGTACTTTAATTTGTATTTGGAACAATGGACGTCGGTACTCTATCTGTTGCTTTACTATTCTACATACTGCTATTTCACTTTCTTATAGATGCCTCGGGCATATTTGGATGCTTTCTCAGATTGTCGATAATCTCCATGTGGACCGTTACTGGGTTTTATATCAAGTCGCTGTATGTGACATGTGGTATTTTTCTATCATTGTCTGGGGTGGGACTTCCACTTTTCTGGATGGATATTTGGGTTCCAATCTTCAGATGTGAAAATGTAATGACTTCATGGACTGTTTTACTTCATACAATATATTGAAAACATCGTTTTTTCTCTTGTGAAAAAAAAAAGGATTAATGTTTATCACTCTGCCTTCAAAACTAGCGATGCTGGTCTATGTTGCTGGTTTATTGATATGGTCTGATGGTCTTTTTATATTTTGGACATATCACACTCCTCACATGATTAACGTTTTTCTCTGTTGCGGGATTTTGGGTACTTTAATTTGTATTTGGAACAATGGACGTCGGTACTCTATCTGTTGCTTTACTATTCTACATACTGCTATTTCACTTTCTTATAGATGCCTCGCGCATATTTGGATGCTTTCTCAGATTGTCGATAATCTCCATGTGGACCGTTACTGGGTTTTATATCAAGTCCCTGTATGTGACATGGGGTATTTTTATATCATTGTCTGGGGTGGGACTTCCACTTTTCTGGATGGATATTTGGGTTCCAATCTTCGGATGTGAAAATGTAATGACTTCATGGACTATTTTACTTCATATAATATATTCAAAACAACGTTTTTTCTCTTGTGAAAAAAAAATGATTAATGTTTATCACTCTGCCTTCAAAACTAGCGATGCTGGTCTATGTTGCTGGTTTATTGATGTGGTCTGATGGTCTTTTTATATTTTGGACATATCACACTCCTCACATGATTAGCGTTTTTCTCTGTTGCGGGGTTTTGGGTACTTTAATTTGTATTTGGAACAATGGACGTCGGTACTCTATCTGTTGCTTTACTATTCTACATACTGCTATTTCACTTTCATGGACTGTTTTACTTCATATACTGCTATTTCACTTTCATGGACTGTTTTACTTCATTGTTGTAGGGTCTTGGGTACTTTAATTTGTATTTGGAACAATGGACGTCGGTACTCTATCTGTTGCTTTACTATTCTACATACTGCTATTTCACTTTCATGGATTGTTTTACTTCACTGTTGTAGGGTTTTGGGTACTTTAATTTGTATTTGGAACAATGGGCGTCGGTACTCTATCTGTTGCTTTACTATTCTACATACTGCTATTTCACTTTCATGGACTGTTTTACTTCATATAATATCTTCACTTTCATGGACTGTTTTACTTCATATAATATCTTCACTTTCATGGACTCTTTTACTTCATATAATATCTTCACTTTCATGGACTGTTTTACTTCACTGTTGTAGGGTTTTGGGTAATTTAATTTGTATTTGGAACAATGGACGTCGGTACTCTATCTGTTGCTTTACTATTCTACATACTGCTATTTCACTTTCATGGACTGTTTTACTTCATATAATATCTTCAAAACAGCGTTTCTCGTCTTTTAAAATTTTAAATTTTTTTTTAAAAATTGAACCCTCGATCGGTCTCACAGAGCGCCTTGTAAACTTGTCCGAATGCGACAATCCGAAGCGTCGGACGAAAGGCGGTATGGCAATCGGAAAGCGCTGACGTGCTAAGCGTGGAGCTGCGACAACCGAAGCGTCGAGAAGGCGGTATGAAAGCGTCGAGCGCGGCGTTAAACGTCCGGACCACATATCGTGGAGTCTGACATCTTCCAGACGTCGGAAGAGTGACGTCCAAAACGTCGGACCACGTTTAGTCGGAATTGCGACAGTTTACAAGCGTCGGAAGAGCGACGCCAAAGCGTCGGACCACGTTTAGTCGGAACTGCGACGGTTAATGAGCGTCGGAAGAACCACGTTTAAAACGTCGGAGCCGCGACGGTTTGTGAGACGTCGGAAGAGTGACGCCTGTTCGGAACGTCGGAATAAGTGTCGATAGTGCGACACTTTTTACTTGCGTCGGAACGGCGACGGCATGAGAAACCACGGTTTGTCCGCCCTTGAACTGTCGCTTTTTACTGCTGGGGCTTCGAATCGTTAGCCTTTACGTAGAAATCACGGTTTGTCCGCTCTTGAACCGGCCGCTCTTGCGACGAACATGTGTCGGAATAGCGACGAATTGGCCGTCGGAATTTCCGCCAATTCTCTAGTGACACAAGACAAGGAACTCGCTTCGACAATCCGTTTCATTTTTAAGGAGTCTTCGACACAAGACAAGGAACTCGGGCTCCGACACCCTTGTTTCATTTTTAAGGAGCTTTGACACAAGACAAGGAAATCGCTCCATCGTACCTCATCATAATGAACAAGAATTCATCGCTTCCAAGAGTTCCACTCCTGATGGAAGGAAAACATCCTGGAAGTCAGGACCCAATGCCCCCAGCACTTGATGCACAACAGCACCATCACTGAGCACAGGCACAGGGTAGGTAGCCACATAGTTGACCTGTGGTGGGGCAGATACAACAGGTGGATAAAAACCAGGAAGGGATGATGGCGGGCCAGCTGCCACATCAGGACCAAAGAACGAAAGCTGATCAATGGTCACAATCCATCCTTCATGTGGAAAACATACCACACGAAAAAGGGAGGAGACTAATGCTCCCATGGCATAGGTGTAATCGCGCCCCAAGAGCAGATTGAAATCCAAGGGGCCTGGAACAACCATCACGTCCATATGGACGGTTTTACCTCCCAAAGTAACAGGTAACCTTGGAAGGATCCCTAATGGTTGACTCGTTCTTTGAACTGTTAACTGCCACCGCATTCTATAATCAAACTACTGGGTGAGTCAAAATATTTGTGTAGTCGAGGATATATCTACGCACGCGCCTTCATCTATAATGGTGTTGGGTACAACCAGACCAAAATCCTGTACTATTATCTCGAAAGGCACATAAGACGGAAGGCGGTATCCTGAAAATCGATTCCAATCAAAGGAAGTGACCAAACTACTTGGAGGGGCTACCATCAAACCAAGATGGTCTTCCCCTGGTGTTACGGAAGAATAAGGTGCATCCTCCACGATCTCCATCACGGAGTCAGGAAGGGTATCCTCCGAGACTTCCATCACAGGAGGCGAAGGAGTAGCTCCTTGAGGTATAGGGACAGGATAATCCTTCTCCAAGTCTGAGGAATCTGAAGAAACAAGAAGAACCTTGGGAGTATGAGATCTTCTCTCAACAGAAAAGAGCTCGTGCACCACAGACAGGGCCAACTCAACCGATCCCACGACCAATGATTGGTCGGGGATGGATTCCTGAATTTGAATTTCCAAGGGAGCGGGATCGCCCAAGGATGACTCTTGACCAATCGTAGGATCAGCTGGTGGATAGACCAAAGCAATGTGGGCAACTGGGGCCAAGGCAGGGTTTTCAGAAATGTACCGAGTTGTCCAAAACCTCGCTCGCTTCATCCATATATATGAAAAAATGTGACTGGTACGGGTGCCCTCACACAACTTACGCAGATTGGGTAATTCCTACTCCTACTTCTTAAGAGAAAGTTTTACCAGCACCCGCTGAAGACGTGCCCCCAAACTTGCTCCCCGTGAGGCAGTACCGAGGCGAACAAGTGACCGATGCTTCAAGACCTTGGGAATGCCAAAAAGGGCCTCGAAGAAGATGGCCCCCGTACACAACATGCAGGGGAACTTGAAATTTCGCGGAGGGTTGGAAGGTTTATCAATGGAAGGCTTCTTAGGCACAACAGCCATAGAGCTAGCCTCTCCTTTATCTAAATTCTTCTTCTTTGTCTTCTTCTTCTTCTTCTTAGCCACCTGGTTACTCGAATCTAGACTTTCACCAGGCGAAGTAGAAGAGGAGGACGCAGAAACAGGCGAAGAAGGGGAGAGGTCCACCTTGGAATCAACATGATGTTGCTCAGGTGGAGGAACCGATTGAACAGAAGCCGAGACATTCGGGACCACAGAGGTTGAGAACAACCAAACAGGCAACCCAACAGTTAACCCAGGAAGGGACAACGTTGCCATATAAGGAGCGCCAACATTTCCAAAAGGAGGAAAAGGACCCGGATTCCCATCGGAGGGGATTCCTTGGTTGGTGAACTCTGGAAAAGTTGCCATCAACAACTCAAAATCGCACACGGGCTAAAAACCAAGGCACACAATCAAACGGCCAACAAGCAAACTCTAAAAGGGCATGTGATCGCGGGTGATTTATTTTACCACATTGAAACTTTAGAAACTTCACCGTTTCATGTTTTGAGAGTCGAGAAACGGATGAAAGGTGACTCTATCTCTTTCAGTTTTGAAACAAGCGTGAAAGGACAAGCGCTTGGTGATCCTTTCAAATTTAAAGAGTCAGAAAAGATCAAATGACTACTCAGAGTACTAAAAAGGGTGTACCAAATAACCATGAACTCATAATATACACCTCGGGTTTCAAAATGAAAGAGAAATAAACCAAGGACTTAACGTACGTGAAGGCAATCTCCCGAATGGCCGTGTCCTGTATCACGGGGCACAGGGAGGAAGACTTGGCTTCCTATGGATAAAGGATTGAAACCTAGTGGGTCTCCCTTACACGCGACGCGTACTCGAGATACAAGTCCGTACTAGCGCTGTCTAAAGCCAAGAGGCGAACAACAGCTACTAGGTTTTAAGACGCCGGAACACGTCTCTAGCCTAGACCTCTAAATGTGTTTCGTTAGATTTCAATGCTGCCTTAGTGTAAATTGAATAAATTTTAAATTTGATCTTCAATTACGTTTCAGTTTCAAGGCCCTACCGTATGTCATCTGACAATCTCCTATATGCAGCTATATGAGAAAAGAAAACTTTTCAATTCGATGAATGCTATCTAGTTAAGGGAATATTTTCAAACAATGATGCAACAAACAACAACACTGTAAACGAAATTTTTCCAAACTAGATGACTTTCACTATCCAAAAGTAATTTCAAACATTCAACGATGCAAATAATGCAATGTAATCTATGCAAAATCCTCTTTTCCGAAAACTATGCAATTGTAATCTATGCACAATTTCCCTTTTCCTTTTCAAATGATAAGAATGCACTCAACGCATTTTTCGATGAAATGAGAATCTACTTAATGCATACTTTTAATGAAAGAGAATGCACTCAAAGCGAATTTTAGCTTTCAATCATTAAACAATGTGATCTAAGTTCAATGATAAATCTCAAAAATACTTTTCAATGCAATGTGATCTAATGCATTTTAACGAAAAGCAAACTATGAGACGAAAACTAAAAGAACGCAAATCCCTTAATGAAGGATGAATGCAAAAGAGATGTAAACAAACACTAAGAATGCAATCATTGTTTCAAACACTTTGTCACGAAATCCCTCAAAAGGCGACAAGACATATGAGGTCAACACAAAGAGGACTTCCAAAGAAAGAGATCAAAACAAGGCATTCATTCCCTTTTACATCAAAAAATCATGGAAATAAGACATTTCAAACAACGAGCAATGTAATCTTTGCTCATACAGTGAAAAGACAGGAAGGGAAAGACACACTGGTGAAGGATTTAGGGAAAAAATCTCAATTTCCACACACCCTTAAATTGGCACGACTTGCTCACTGACAACTAGCGCCAACTGGCGCAACTTTATCACTGACAACTAGCGTCAATGGAAAATTGGCGCGGGTTGCTAACTGACAACAAGCGCCAACGCCTAAAAATAAAAAACAAATAATTTCTCCCAACCAAGACCAGACTCACCACTTCAAGCAGAATCTCCAAGACTCAAATGAACAATGTAATCTAGGCTCAAAGCGAGACACACATATCAAGCTCAAAAGTCAGAAGAACTCAGTACCTCATGATTGGCGCGACCAGGAGGTCAAACTACGCCACCAGAATTAAGGCATACACTAGCAACTCAAGGCGATTGCAGGCATCAATAAGTCGAAAAGCGTCAAATTTAGTTTAAAACTAAAATAAAAAAGAGCAATCCAACAAGCAAACCAGTGATGACCGAGCTATCAAAAACCCAAATTCACAGAAAGAACCAGCCCAAAAGCGCTGATCAAGCAAGGAGGATCAAGAATCAACCGAAAAGACAAGACAATGCTCCAAGTGTTCAGTTTACAAACTAAACCGGAGATTTTACCCATGGTACTTGATATAGATTCGCTAATGTCAGCAACAGCATTTCAAGGCTATCGTCAACTTGCCTTGAGCAATACCATAAAACGAATAACAACAAGCTAACGCTCCCCAGCGGAGTTGCCAATTTGTTGTGGAGGAAAATCCCCTCTGCGGACAGAGGCAATCCCTACTAGCTCAGACTGGGTCTAGCAACAATCATTCATGCTATAATGCAGGTTCCTAATTGCAAATAAACCGACTAGCGATGAAGGCTTACCTGGAATCCAACGTTGTTGCTTGTAGAAGAGGTGGGAGCTCCCGGTTTCTGTTCGCGTATCACGATCCCCACGATCTCCATGATGGGACACCTGCATATACGAGAAATAAAACAAAAGCAAGTGTAAAATCCAGTAGATGCAACTATATGTCAGTCAGAAAGGACATAACTCATCATCATAAATAACAACATGAGTGGAACCATAACCAATAGTCGTTCATTAATAATCAATCAAAGGAAAATTACAACCATAGTTCTGACGCTGAATTCTCCTTCGGAGGGTCGCCAGTAGAACACCTCTCGAAAAGCCTATCAAGGATGGGACAAACCTCTCTCTTCAGCTCTTGACGATAGTCTCCTTGCTCGAAATTGGCCTTAAGGGAATTATGGAGGCTCTTGCAGCATAAGGCTCTTGGGAATTTGGGAACTTGAAGACTAGCTTGCAATGGAGATGGGAAAGCTTTTATAGATGAAGGAAGAGGAGTTGGGATCCATATAATCATGGAATTGGCCCTATCATCAAGGAAGCTTCCATGAGAGGTGGCAAACCACTTCCTCTTTATGGATTTCCGTAGCCAAACCTCCCAACTCAAGATAGGTATCAGTTCCTGGATCAGTTAGGATGAAACTTCCACCATTTATTTTTGAAAAACACCTCTTAAATTGGCTGGCGCGAGTGTAACTCTGGGATAGAGCACCAACTTGCGCGACCTCTTTGAAGTATTTTCCCCATTGGCGCGGGTACTGAACTGGCCACCCGCGCCAATGCAAAAAGGGCCATTTTTAGGGTTTTTCACAAGGAGATGTCTTTAGGGCAATGAAAGCTCTTGTTCGAGGGATGTCATGAAAGCGGTTTCAAGCCATGTCACCGCTCACAGGTCACTTCTAAATGAGCCTCCAATGTAGTGGACGGATTGCAGGACGGTGAAAAATTATCAGAACATGGGGGCAACCAACAGTTCGCCCCGCAATACAACATGCCCTATGGACAGCAACCATATGTCCCTACTCCTTTGCCTATAGGAAGTTTTTACCAAAGTCCTACTTATCCTCCTGGTAACACATTGATGGGTGGACCCTATGGTCTAAGTAGTCAGCCCATACTGCCTTGGTTAGATTCGGGGGCAAATCCACAATTTCCATTCTTGGCAGCTTTGGACATTCCTGATATCCATAAACTGACTAATGATCCCATCAATCATAACCCGCTTTGGCCTCCAGTACCGCATTAGATTCTTTCTGATATCCCGAAGTTCGACGGGAAACAAGGGGACGACCCAGCCGCACACATCACTACCTTTCACCTATGGTCTATATCCAATTCCATGGTAGATGATAGTATCCGGCTTCGACTGTTTCCCTACACGCTTATAGGCAATGCTGCCAAGTGGTACATTGAATTACCACGCGCCACCATCAATACGTTTGGTGCTTTAGCGATAGAGTTTTTCAAGAACTTCCAACTACCAATTAGATTTGAAACTGGAACGGAACTCTTAACCTCGCTACGCCAAGACACCGCCACCCACATCTCCGATCACATCCATAAATTGAGACGTAGGAGGAGGCTAGTCAAAGTGCCAATTCCGGATCATCTCTTAGCCAATTGGTTCTGCAAGTCTCTCTTACCCCACATAGCTAAAGACATTGGCCTTTATGGCGTGGTTACAGAAGATCAATGCATCGGCCGTGCCCAGCATTTGGATTTAATCTATTCAAAATCTGGCACGCTATATGATTTTCTCCTTAATGCCCCTGGTAACCCAAATCCTCTGGCTACTCAGAAAACCGAAGCTCATGCCGACGGTCTTGTTGGCACGATCTCTGGTGTAGCCACAAAACAGTCTCAGGGGAAAGCCTCCCAACCATCGTCGGCTGCCACCGCCCCTCACCAAACGACTACTCTTCCTACCGCTAAGGTAAATTCTATGCAAACCTCACAAAAACCTAGCGGGAAAAATAAGAAGAACAAGAAAAATACATCTTCTTCGGAAGAGCAGTTGGACAATCAAAATAACCCTAATCAGAAAAACACTGCCAAAAATGACAAAGGGAAGGATAAACCCATGAAATTTCCTTGCAAGATCTGTGTGGAGGACCACTTGACATCCAAATGTCCTCGGCTACAGGAATGCACCGATTTTATTGCCAACAAGGATTCTGGGCGAACACCTGTTGTTCTTCATAATCCTTTCCCTAATCAACAGCAGCAACATCAACACATGGTTGACAATCCGCCACAACCCCATCAACGAGGCAATGGTGGTTCGCATCCTTCAAGCGAAGGACCATCTGTCATTTATGGCATTGATAGTGTTGAACTCCAAACTTGAGCCAAGCTTTATGGAAATCCTACCATAGATGCTCAAGAACCTGGTACTAGTTCAAATCCACTGCTGCCCAACGATTTGCATATCGAACGGCCTACTGTTGACCTCGTGATTCATCCCCCCAAAGGGACAATTCGACGCACGACTCATAACACCTCTGCAGGTGCATCCCAAAACTACAACATTGTAGAAGATTTGGCGCAGGCACCGTCAGCTATGTCTGCTCTCGAAGTATTAAAAACCTGTCCAGCATAAAGGAAATCCTTGGTTTTGGCCATTGGTGGAATAGACCCCCAGGATTCCATGCTAGCTATCTTTGATATGGAAAATTCTAAACCTCGCCTCTCGCACCAACTCGCATTCCAGGTGCAGGTTGTGTCGAAAGGGAGACCAATCCATCGCACTGTCATAGACGAAGGTGCTTCGACCTGCGTTATGTCACGAGCTTTCTGGCTCAATTTAGGTTCTCCTACCTTAACACCGCCGTTGAATTCCCTCAAAGCTTTCGATGGCCACACATTCCTCCCAAAAGGATACCTTGCTATATTTCCCATCACTCTGAGTGGGAAAATGGTAAACATGGACGTTGAATTCGTAGAGCGTCATCTCGACTATAATCTATTGCTTGGTCACAGTTGGTCTTATGCCATGACCGCCATCGTGTCTTCGGTCTTCCGACTCATCCTATTTCCATTGGATGGGAAAATAGTCACGGTGGATCAGCTATCCTTCTGCACCCTTGATTATGCCACGTTACCAAGTAGCACTGTACCCCTAATAGGAGGCTTTCCTGACTCTTACGTCAGTATTGGTACCGGTCTTCTGAAGGCATCTTCCCTACTGGGTTGTTTTCCTCTCCCACCATCGCAGATCCCAAACACGATTGCAATGATATCCACCACTTTGGATGGCTCTATCGAACCATGGATCATCCTGGCACCTTTAGACATTGATTCCTATGGAGATTAGATGCCGCTCTCACCAGCCGAGTTGGCTTACCAAGCCATCCAAATCACATCTGAACCCTCCACTGCTATGGTTTTGACCAAAGGTACAAACCTCCCTCCCATCACAGTTCTCTCTAAGGATCTCCTCAATGAAGTCTTGCCTACAGATGAAGCTATTCGAGATATCATGTCTCTAGAAGAACGACCTTGGGGAGAGATTTCACCATCGCGCTTCGATGATTGACTCGGACGTGATAAAAACTGAAATCCCATCCTTTGACCCACCTGAGATGGTTCCCTCCGCTTACACGACTGTTCAAACTATCGATGCAGAAGGGAACATGGGTAATCTTTCTAAGACAATGCTCATTGATATCTCAGTCAAAACGGGTATCGTGGAAAATATTCAGATTGGAGCCAATTGCAATCCTGAGGAAATTGCATGCTTCACATCCCTTTTCAAGGAATTTCGCGATGTGTTTGCTCGGTCTTATGACGAAATGCCCGACATAGATCCATCTATCGTCGAGCACAAAATCAATATTTATGACAATGCCAAACCAATTCAGCAACGACTCAGACCTGTCCACCCACGCAAAGCAGCCGCCATCAAAATTGAGGTAGAAAAAATTTTAAACACTGGTTTCATCTATCATGTTCCTTTGACAGAATGGGTTTCCAATCTGGTTCCCATCGATAAAAAACGAGGCACCATTCGAGTTTGTGTTGATTATCACGATCTGAACGCCGCTTGTCCCAAGGACAATTATCCTACACTGTTCATAGATCATATTCTCGATGATTGTGCCAGATGAAAATCTTTTTCCTTCATGGAAGGATTCTCGGGCTATAACGAGATTGCAATTAAAAAAGACGACCAGCATAAAACTGCCTTCATCTGTCCTTGGGGCACATTTGCGTATCGTAAACTCCCATTCGGTCTGAAGAATGCTGGAGCCACTTTTCAGCGGGCTATGGACTACGCTTTTCATGACATTCGAAATATTGTGCAAGCTTACTTGGATGACCTTCCGGCCCATTCCAAGAAACAACCTGATCACCTCGCTCATTTGAAAGAAATTTTGCTAGGTGTAGATTCTAAAATATACGTTTGAATCCTCATAAGTGCGTATTTATGGTCAAGTCTGGACGTCTTTTAGGTTTCATTGTCTCCAAGCACGGGATTAGGGTTGATCCCGATAAGGTTAAGGCGATTGTTGAATTTTCGGCACCACAATCCATCCTTCAACTCCAACGTTTGCAAGGGAAGGCAAACTTTTTACGTCGATTCATCATTAACTATGCCGAGATGATGAAAGGATTTATGCGATTATTGAAGAAAGGAACACTATACTTGTGGGATGACCAAGCTCAATGGTCATTTGATGCTTTAAAACATGAACTTGTTTCAGCCCCACTTCTTAGTTTCCCCGACTACTCACGCGACTTTCTCCTCTACCTGGCAGCCTCACCATCCTCAATTGGAATGGTTCTGGTTCAAGTTCATAGTGACGATAGTGAAAATGTGATATACTATTTGTCCAAAGGTCTAATCGGACCGGAATTAAGTTATTCACATGGGGAGAAATTTTCTCTGGCGGTAGTTTTCGCCGTCACCCGACTCCGACATTATATATTGCTGCGACAGACTACGGTTATTGCTTTGGAGAACCCCATGCGACATATATTGTCTAGACAAATTATTGGAGGAAAATATTCCAAATGGATCATCATCCTCCAACAATTTTATTTGGTCTTCACAGCTGCCAAAGAAAATAAATCCCTCGTCTTTGCCAAATTATTATCGGACCTTCCCAGAATCGACCCAGCAGAAGTAGCTCATGATCCATTTCCTGATGAATCTGTATACTTGGTCGATTCTTCAGACCCATTGTATGGAGACATTTTGGTCTACCTACAAACCCAACGCTTCCACCTAGCTCTCACGTCTGATGATCGTTGTCGTATCCGCCACCAAGCAAAGCACTACCTCGTGCTAAATGATACACTATATCATCGTGGGGTTGATACTGTTCTCCGACGTTGTCTCACTTTCAATGAGGCGAAACACGTTTTGAATGAATGCCACGCAGTGGCATGTAGTGGTCATCTTTCAGGCATAGCTACTGCCCAAAAAATCTTACGCGCATGTTACTATTGGCCCACTTTGTTTAAGGACTGCATTTCAGAGGTCCAGAAGTGCCATCCATGTCAAATTTTCACAAAGAAAATGCGCGCTCATCCTACCCCCCTTCATCTGGTTATCTCCATTGGTCCTTTCGCTAAATGGGTAATTGAATTCGTCACCTACAATCCCACTTCGGAAAATGGACATAACTACATCGTGGTTGCGGTCGATTATTTTACGAAATGGGCAGAAGCCATTCCCAGTTTCAAGGCCGATGGTGAAACCGTCGCTCTCTTCCTGTTCAATCAGGAAATCTGTCGGTTCGACGTACCCCTATCGATTGTCACAGATCATGGATCCCACTTTCAGAATCATATGATGACCGAATTAACATCCATTCTAGGTTTCCGTCAAGATCAATCTTCGTCTTACTATCCTCAAGCTAATGGTCAAGTCGAAACCGTAAATGGCGTCCTCAAAACCATGATTCGTCGATTGGTCGGAAACCATAAAACCACATGGCATCGGAAGTTGTATTCCACGTTATGGGCATACCAAACATCAGTCAAAACTGCCACAGGTTTCACACCATTCCAATTTGCATTCATCTTGGAGGTAGTACTTCCAATCGAGTGCGAAATTCCATCACTCAAACTCGTCGTTGAACTCCTGCCTGGCAGCACCGCCATAGAAGAATGCCTTCTCTCACTCGATCATTTGGATGTAACTCGTCGGGATGCTACACTAGCACTCGAAGCTCACCAGCACCGAGTCAAAGCTCAATACGAAAAATCTGTCAAGCCTCGTTCTTTCCAAGAGGGCGATCTTGTTCTACTTTATGATAAAAAACATGACCTCTTGGGGGTAGGAACACTCCAACCATTATGGCTTGGTCCTTACATCATCACTAAATTCCTCTCCAAAGGGGCTTATGAACTTCAGGACTATAATGGAATTCCACTCGCGGAGCCCCGCAATGGGCTCTATCTAAAGAAGTATTTTGCCTAGTTTTTCACTAGGCATATGCTTTGTAATTTTATGTATATAAGTTTTGCCTATTGTTTTGATGCTTCTGGATATTTTTTGGTTTTCAAGGTGTTTTTCTCATGTATAATCTTTTTCTTTCACACAGATGTCGTCACCCTCCTTATCATATGTTGGATATGCGGACGTTGCTAGTCGTCACACTAGACGCATTGCTTCAGCTACTTGGGTTCTCTACACTCCTGAATCGGACCTTCTTGGTTCTGGGGGAATCTTCCTGGGTAGCGCCACCAATAATGTTTCCGAGTACATGTCAGTGATCCAACTCCTCACGGAAGTGGCATCTCGTGACATCTCCAATTTAGTGATCAGGTTAGATTCCCAACTCATCGTTATGTAGTTAAACAATCATTACCGTGTCCGTCATCCTGTGTTGTTACGTTATTTTTTAAGGGTGAGACTTTTAGAACGTCATTTTCAAACAATTACATTTGAGCACGTTCCTAGAGAATTTAATGCATTAGCCGATTCTTTGGAAAATTATGTGTTAGATTGGCATTTGTCACACTTACTATAAAATATTTACTCATGAGTATATATATTTTTATCTTATTAAAAATACATAAAAATTTCAAAAACACGAAATCACCAAAAAAAATAAAATTAAAAAAAAAAAAAAAAAAAATATATATATATATATATATATATATATATATATATATATATATATGTCATGTCCAGTACATAGTCACATCAAAAAATCTTCCAAAACCTGGGTGTTTTACAAAAATTTGGCTATCCTAAGCCACGCTCTGACACTAATACATCCGCTCCGCCAACTAGGCCTGATGCTCATGGTAGCATACAACTGCTCTAGCTATCCTCCTCAGAGGCACTAGGTATCTCTTCAACACACCTACAGTATGCTGCTATAGATGAACTGGAACCTCCCGGATAGGAAGAGGTGGTATACCCATACTCAAACCCTCCAGGTTTCTGGAGAGTTCATGTAAAACTTGGGCATCATCATCGTTGCCGGCTTCCGCATCCTCTACTGGTGCGCCAGCCCCGGGTAGCTGCAGTCCTCGCCGTGCATAGCGAGGGGCCCCAACTAGCCAGAAAGGTGCCACACCTGTGTCAAGCAAACAAAAGCTTCATGTCAAAACATAATTTTCACCCTACTTCAACAAAAAAATTGCATAAACATTCAAAAGATAAAAAACAAAATACTTCTTTGAAAATCACTGATTTTTTCCTTCTTACCATCGAGTCCCCACTGGGTACCAGTAGGCAGGAATAACTCCAGATCGCCTGTGAAGTTCATCCCTACATAGGGATAATCCTCAATCATGATTATCTGGTAGTCTAGCCAATCAAAAAATCCATCATCAAAGTAGTGGCGGATGGGACCCTCTCCAGTCCGCGGAACCAAAGCTGCCCACCGAGCCTGCCTCGGCTTGCGTGGGCCCAACGCCGCTGTAGCGATCCTGGGCCTCATCAATGGTATCCGCTCCAGTAAGAAAGAAACAACCAGTGTACCATACCCAAACTCTCTCTAGGTACAGGTCTTACATGCGGTAAGTTCTGCTCGAACCCGACGGACAACTCCGTCGCACCAGTCGAAAACCTGAGGCTGCATACAGTCCAAGGCTAGGAGAATCTGGGCCTTGGTGGCCACATGTTGACTCTTGGCACCTGCCAAGAGAACAATCATCCATAATATAGACTGCAGTGGTCTCAACGCCACATGTGCGATAGGTATCTAGTTACTCACAACCTGAGTGTCGCATATGCAGTGCGCACGAATCAGATCAATAGTGGAACGCGGGTCAGCTCTGGACCCCGTCAAGTTGGGCCTCGCCCCCCGACATGATAGGCCGGTCAAAATGTACACATCATATTTTTCGATTGAGAGTTCATTTCCCCCAATCCAAAAAACATGATGTCGCTCGTCCCATTGCTAGATTAAGCACCTCAGGAGGTCCTCTTGACCCCTCATCAGTTCTAAACGGGCATATTTTAGCAATCTGCACCTGCAGAGAGCCATCAAGCTTGCAGCATCCGTCACCATCTCTCGTTCTTCGCGTTCATGTTCTCTCTCTCGCCAGATACTCATGTTTAATAGCTGAATACCTGCAAAAGCAACATTTTCAACCGATCAAAACTTGTCTGGACCATTTCAAAATAGTAGAAATCGAGTTGCTAAAAAACACGGTGCACCTAACGTTGGCCCTAGTGAAAAATAGAGCGCGCTAACGCGTTAAATCCCACGGGTTATGCGTTTAATGTATCTGAAACACTAATGACCCGCGTTAGGCGCAAGCATTTTCTTTAGGGCCTTGAAAATCTGCCATTTTGAACTAGCAATAAGTAACAAAAAGACAATTAAATGATAGCAAGAGTTTCTAGCTCTTACCTGGATCTCGTGGAAAGGAAAATCGTTGCCCGGATTGACTGTAATCGTCAGCTGAAGATTTCACCCCTTTTCACCCCAGAGCTTCTTCACAGCACTTCGCACAGTGAAAATGAAGGCCTTCTACCCTTTTTATAGCCATTTTTGGGGCACGACTCTCTTAAGCTAGTTAGCAAAGTCGTGAATTCTTGCTACGCATGTGTCACAACTTTTGAGATTTGGTACCGATGTTCTGATGAGCGATCAAGATTTATATGCAGACATACTCATGTGATATCGAGCGCTCTTTTTACAGTATTTTTCTTGCTCCTTAATCCGAAAAACCTCTATTTTCCTTCTTCGGACTCGTTAGCCTTATACGAAGTTGATATCGAGCGTTCTTTTTGTAGGTCTTTTTCTTGCTCGTTAATCCGAAAAACCTTGAGTTCTCTTCTTCAAAATCATTACAACTATGAAGAAGCACTGAGCTTTCTTTTTAGGAATCTTTTTCTCGCTCATAAAACTGAAAAAACCCCCGAGTTGCCTTTGTCGGGCTCGATAAAATTCCACGACAGAAAAGATGGAGCCATTCTTTTATCCTTTTTCAAAGCTCTTTAAACTGAAAAAGTAACCGAGTTTTCTCCGTGTGACTCGTTAAAATTTCACGGAGGTAATTGAGTTTTCTCCGCGCGACTCATTAAAATTTCACGGAGGGCACCAAGTTTTTATTTGTTAGACTCGTTAAAATTTCACAAAGAGTACTGAGTTTACTCCGTCTCCTCGTACTCATAACAAAGTGAGGTAGACATCTATCGAACATAGCTTTCTCATCTTTCCAGTTTCGATGGACTAACTTACGGAAAATGAACTGTTTTGGGCTTACTATTCTCCCTTTGCCGTGCCCGGTTATCAAGACATGAAAAAGGTACCCCAATGGAGTTGTCTTTTATGATATTTTTCAGACTCTCTAAAACATGAAAAATTTACCGAGTTTACTCATCTGGACTCGTTAAACCTAATCAGATGAGGCACAAAGTTGTCTTTTCTGAAATTTTTCAGACTCTCTAAACATGAAAAATTCACCGAGTTTACTCATCTGGACTCGTTAAACTTAATCAGACGGGGAAAAATTTGGACAGAATGGATACTACCTCTGTTACATTTTCAAAAAAGGTCGATTTGGCAGCAAAATTCTTGAACATGGCACTTCCCAGAAAACTCTTTCGCAGTCAGCCGAACCCTACCATCTATGAGTATTAGCCTTCACTTCCCAGTGTCCCTGTACTGGTAAAATCCTAACACACTCTTTGGTGTTCATCAAGATTCAGCTGCCTAGTACCCTGATAGAGTGCCTTCTATTGTTCAAGCAGATCTCGCTATCTACTGCTCCTGTTATCAACCAAACCGCTCATTATGCTAGAAATTATTTGTCGTCCAATGTCCCCATTTACTCTTCATTATCTCAATCACAAACAAAATTAGTTGGTTTTCGTTTCACGTTGAATGATGTAGGACACCTCAGTGCCTACCTTTCAACAGATCACTTCCTATCGACTTCAACATCTTATCTAGGAAGTTGATCCAGAAACCCATCAGTACCTGGATACTTGCAGACATCAGTGGCAGGTAGTCTTGTGTTTGATTAGGGGTCTTCATCATTGGCTCCTGGTCGAATGATTCTATGAGTGTTCGACTTCAACTCACTTTATTCACACTCGCTAGATTGTACTGTGCATCTTAGGGACCATCATCATTATCGGTGGCCACCTTCGCCTCTGTTAACAGTTTTCATTATTGACTGGTAATTAGATGATTTCTCACATGTTTGACGACAACTCCTTCATTCACATGTTGAGGAATATGCAGTTTAGGTGAATTGGCGGTCAAGACCTTGGGGCAAAGGCTACATCATTAAAGTTGTGTTTCCTCCCCCAAGTTGTGATATTGTTTATGGAGACAGCTTCTTCAGCCTGGTCCTGTTATGACAGACACTTCCACATTGTGCTTATCGGTGGACAGATTCTTCATATCTCTATTCTAGAGAAACTATGTTGTTTAAGCTACTGAGCATGGGAATGCCTGACTCTAGGCAAATACTATATTTTCTGACATATGTTGTTGTTTCAGGTTTTCCTCATTCTTTCAATCTCCTTATCTCTATACAAATTGTAAAGTATTTCGGCCATCGTCTTCGTCTCTGACCTCACACTTTAGGGGGCATCTGTTACAGGTCAAAATACCTCCTCATCAGCTCATAGGAGAAGAAAAATATGGAAGGATTACAAAGACATAAATTAAACCTATTTATGCAAGGGTAACGCCTATTTAGAACAACACAAGAGCATTATAACACAGTCAATCAGTGAATGTGCCGCGTTAGTGGCTAGGGAAACGCTCTGTTTACACTAGAGGGAATCATTACCCGTGTTTTAAGTTTGAATCAGGAAAAGCCCACAGAGAATGATTTGAATCTTCGGCTTTCCCTCACAAGAGAGTCAGTTCACAAAGGAAACTGTAGAGCACCAGTTCATTATTGGTCATTTCCATAGAAGACTGAACTCCAAAGGAGGCAAAATCATAGAGATTAAAGAAACATCTAAGTTTTTTCCATTCCAAACTAGTGGAAAGAGAAGGGCAACAATGGCCTTCTGCCTCTCCTATAAGAAGGAGCTGAAGGCTCTTAATTGAAGGTCGAAGGAGATCTAAAGGTTTTTGCATACTTGTGGAATAGAGAATAGTGTTATATTTTGAAGGCCAAGAGTCAAAGAGGTTCCTAGAGAGCTTGTTGACTTGGAATTCTTCACTTGAGAGATAAGGGAGATTGGGAGACTGAGGAGGGCTTGGTACAACTGACGGCTGTAATCCTCCTTCTTTCAAAATCAATAGAACTGTGTTCGTTTTGTCCATTCGATGCTTAATATTTTCATTATTGTTTGAACATTTACATAGTATGATATGAATGGCTCAGATGTGTATAATTTAGAAGTTCATTATATATTGACTTGATTGATAGGATATATGTTATGTTAGAAATTACACGAGTGCTTTGACTGATTTCAGGATTAAGATTTGGAGCCTGTGAAGAAGGACTCTTGTTTCGTTGCCTAGTGTTCTCCAAGGGACTCCAATATCGTTAAAGAGGTAATTCTCTATCGCATTCCATCAAGTTATTTTAAGTTAATATGAACATGCTCATGCCATCTTTGTGAACAACACAGCTAATCTTACTGTCTGCCTCGGGCACCGGAAAGCCCTGAGAGGGATATTCGAAAACCAACAACCCAAGCAGTTTACCCTATAGCAGAAATACACAGCTAAAAACCATGTTATTTGTATATTGCATTTGTTAGAAAATATGAGAAGATTACAATGCTTTTCTCAAGCCTGGGCCAATACTTAACCAAATTTTGGTTTTCCCAAGTCCCTATTTCCTTGGGTAATTAGAACCTATTAATTAGGGAAATCCCCATCCATTACTACGCAATTCATCTAGGGCCTTCCTCTCACTACATGCACCACTTGTACAATTTGGATGATTATACAACTGATAGTACATTGCCCTTAAAATCCGGTATCAACTGGGTAACTCTCAGTTCACACATGCATGAGTTATTTATGGTTGATATGTAATTTATTTGGTTGATCATTGAGTGTGGTTCAATTTCCACTTCCACACTTTGACCTTCCAATAGTTCCTCCAACAGTTGGAACTAGTTAAATTGAATTTAACTTAGATAAATTGAATTAATTAATTACAACTCAAAATAGACTCAACAAGGGATCCTAAAAAGTAGGAACCACTCTACATGACTCAAATTAGACCCTCCACTCAAATTAATAGAACCAACTAAATCAAACTAATTTAGTTAAATCGTACAAGATTTCATGTAATGTGGAATTACACTTTTCTTATAATTTAATTCAAGGGAAAATTAAATTAGAATATTTCTTGGTGCCATTTTCAACACTCCTTGTCATCAAGAAAGGGATTATCAGATACCTCGATCATGCCTTTATGGAACTTAAATTTTCCTCTTGATAGTTCCTTAATCAAGATGTATGCATCTTGTTCCTCTGTAAAAATGTACTCTAGCATCATGATCTGCCCCTGAACACAATCTCTGAGATGGTGTTATTGAATTTCAATATGTTTGGACTTATCGTGAAAAAATAGATTCACCAAGAGTTTGATGCAACTCTGGTTGTCACAGTAAATCATTGTAGGATCCATCTGTTGACCAAATAACCAAACAATGATCTTCGTCATTCGGATAGCCTCACAAGCCACTTGACTAGCATCCATGTACTCTTCTTTTGTTGAAATTAGTGCAATTGATCTCTACTTCATGTTGTACCAGGAAATTTTTGTTGACCCAATACTAAATATTCCTCCTGATGTTCCCTTCCTCTCTGATGAAATCCCTGCCCAATGTTCATCTATGAA
The DNA here is from genome assembly GCA_034641835.2 of Pinus albicaulis. NCBI lineage: Eukaryota > Viridiplantae > Streptophyta > Pinopsida > Pinales > Pinaceae > Pinus > Pinus albicaulis. The sequence goes on along the minus strand of CM076575.1, from coordinate 857,457,379 downwards.
ACCTTGAATCTTCACTCCCTTCATCTGTTTGTACCAAATGCTAAACTAAGTGGTGCCTATGTGTAATATTCCTAAAATTAGCATGCAGCTAATAGAAATATCAGAGTTTTATTTTTGCACCTAGTATATGAATAAATGGGGAAAAAGACCCATAGCCACGATCTTCCAACATAGAAACTGAAATTAAATTATTATTCAAAGTCGGAACATACATGAAATATTTCAATGTGAGAGGAGAACCAGACTCCCTATTTCATTTCATTGTTTCCTTGGGTAATTAGCCCCTATTAATTAGGGAAATTCCCATCCAATACTTCACAATGCATCTAGGGCCTTCCTCTGACTGCATGCACCACTTGTACAATTTGGATAATTATACAACTTATTGTACACTTCCCTCAAACTCCAATATCAAGTGGGTAACTTTCAATTCACACATGCATGAGTTAATTATGGCTGATCTATAAATTCTCTTTTTGATCACTGAGTGTGGTTCAAGTTCGACTTCCACACTTTAACCTTCCACTAGTTCATCCAACAGTTAGAACTAGTTAAACTAAAATTAACTCAGATAAAATGAATTAATTAATTACAACTCAAAATAAAATCAACCAAGTCTCCTAAAATGTAGGAACCACTCTACATGACTCAAGTTCAACCCTCAACTCGAATTAACTGAACCAACTAAGTCAAACTAACTTATTTAACTCGTAAAAGTTGTCATGTGATATGGAATTACAATTTTCTTCTAATTTAATTCAAGGGAAATTTAAATTAGAACCTTTATTGGTGCCATTTATAAAAATAAATCCAAGCAAAAGAAGTACCAATGCGAGGAGGGAAAGAAGAAATAATTTTGCAATATTAGGTTCTTTCACGATCATAAATTCGGGCACCATGCCACAAAATTTCCGCAGAAGAAGGCAAGAAAGAAGTAACCTGCAGTAGCAGGAACAAGTGAAGCTCTAGCTTAAAAATTCAAGCTTTATTTTACTCTCATTACATGCATGGGAAGCATGTGGTATCTCAACAGTGGTGCCTCGTTTCACATGAGGGGGAATAGATATTTCTTCAGTGAATTATAGGAGAAAGACCTTAAGAAGAACATTGAGTTTGGAGATGATGGGAGGTATAGCATGACCGATATTAGTACATTTACTTTTCAGAGGGAGTGTTTCTCCCCTCTCAGGATCAAGGATATGATGTTTGTACCAGGTCTAAATAAAAATCGGGTTTTCGTCGCAGTATTCAAAGACTGTGGCTACGATGTGATATTTAGCAAAGGGAAGGTTTTCCTTAGACAGAACACCAAAAGAAAAGTGAAACAGATTGGTGTGTGAGGTAGGAAATTGTATGCACTGGAGGTAAAATATGAATTAAAATCCTTGAGGAGAAATGAAAATGTTGGATACTTGGTGGTTGAGAGGGAGCATGATTTATCTCTCAAAATGGATCCTCATAAGCAACCATGGCAAGTTGTGGAGAAATCGCAATTGGAGAAGTAGAGAGGAGAAATAGTGGAAGCATCCACTCAAGAAGAGACCTCTAGTAGGTAGCGGTTTTGAGCCAAGTGGGAAGAGTTAACACATGTAGCCACACCTCCAAGTGTGAGGTGGGGCGATGTGAAGAAATAGTTCCTAGAGTTGAAATTTTTTGGGAAGGGTCCATTGAGGTTTTTTTTTCTCGTGGATCATTACCTTGCTATAGGGGTGCATAGTATTTAGTAGCAGGAGGATCAATGTCACTTAGATATTGAGGAGTGAAGAGAAGTGTTGATATTAGAGAAGGAGGCTCAGTAACAGAGTCAATAACATAAGAGTTTTCCCAGTAGACAGTTGTAGATTGATTCAATGATTATTTTTATTTATTTTTATGTATGCTTTTTAGTTGTAGATGGTGTAGCAGTAGCAACAAAAATGAGAAGTGTTGAATGCAGTACATTCCAAAGGTGTTTGATCAAGATCGATGTGAATCCATTTCTTGCTGAGAGTGAGTGTTGAAAATGTAGAAATAAATTCCTAATTTAATTTTCACTTGATTAAATTAAGAGAAATTCGAAATTCCACATCAACAGACAACTTGAATGAGTTAACTGAGTTTACATAGTTTTTATAACTTAGTTAGCTAAATTAATTCGGTTTAAGGGCTTAAATTGAGTTGTTTAGAGTAATTCCTAAATTTTAGGAGCCTAGGTTGAGTTAAATTCAGTCGTAACAATTTAATTTAGTTAAATTGAGTTAAGGTCAGTTAAACTAGTTTTAACTATTGGAGGAACTAGTAGGAGGTCTAGCAATGGAGTGAAACTTTAGTCTTTAACCAGTTAACTAATCTATCAACTAATAATTAACTCATGCATGCATGGCATTCAAGTTACCTAGTTGATCTTGGAGTTCAAGGGCAATGCACTATCTATTATATAACTATCCAAGTTGTATAGGTGGTGCATGTAGTCAGAGAAAGACTTATAGGGATTGCACAGTTATGGATGAGGAATTTCCCTACATAATAGAAGATGATTACCAAGGAAACAATGCAAGGAAATAGATACTTGGGCAGGTATGAAATTGCTTAAGTATTGACCATAGATGGCTTGTGAAGTAGTGAGATATATTATACTTGTTCATAGATTTCTCAGGCTTGCGCAAGCATTGTATTTCTTCTCTATTTTATGACTCATGCAATGTAGATAGGAAGGGGTTTTGAGAAGTTTATTTCCCTTAGATATATCCTCATGTACGCATGTTAAATTATGATGCATGCTTTTGATATTGCTACTCAGTCATGAATATCTTTCCACATATGAGTAGAGTAGATTTGAGTGTTATGTTTTAGAAAATTGCACGAGCAGTAATGAATCTAAAATTAATTTCTACATTTATATTGGTATTAATTCATAATAAAAAAAATCAAGGTACATAAGTGTTGGAGTGTGTTTGGTGCACATATGTATGAAATCACACCAACTTAAGGGGTGTGGTCTACCCACTTAAGTTATTGGTAATAGGCAGAAAAGAAGTGGGGTCAAGCAAGTTAGTGGAACAAGCTAGAATCATAAGCATACTAGATAGATAAATAGCATGCATATATAAACTAAAACTAAACTAAAAACTAAAACAAATAAACACGAGATCTGAAATGAGTCAAACGAAAACAATAATATGAATGATGGCTCTAGGCCCCTCTTATTGAGCGCTAGTAGTAATAAGAGTGAAAATTTACCCTCTTTCCAAAGGGCCCCTAAAACATGGGTTATAAGTCCTGATGCAAGGATTATTTTATCCCAAGCTTGCCTCAGTGTAGTATCCCTCTCTCTTTATTGTGTTGGACTGAACTTGTTGGATGGCCAACAATTGAGTCCCCTCTATCTTCAGTGCCGGATCACACACTGTTGGTATTGCTTGGGAAATTCTGGCCAACATAACAATGTCTTCACCAATTCTTCATCTCATGGTGGCCTTATATAGGAGTTTTCAAATCCTCCCTTCCCTCTCTTGGTACATTGTGGATGGTGACGCAAGAGAGGGGTATGATTCCTTTATGTGCTCCAAATATTCCATTGTGTGCTCACTTAGTGTCTAAGGAGGCATTGGTGGTTGTCCTTAGGTGGCTTCAAGTGAGGAATCACTTGTCCTTTTATTTTTTTGGTCCCAAATAGTAACATTTCGCCACTCCCGGCATTGCATGCATATCGGGAAAAAAAGTGCACGAAGGCGCTCTTTCAGAAGGATTGTGCGCACAAAGAGCATTTAGGACTTGTTCAAATTTGATTTTTCTCAGACCTTAGAGATTTTTAAATACTTTCTAGATTTTGTAATGTCTTCCAACCTTGTAAACCCTTCTACTTGAAATTAAATAATGTCATCTTATGTTGTAAAATTTTTCAGTGTTAACAGTTTCCCCCTAATGTCTGGGGTCTAGGAAAAATTGTATAGCCGAAATACATTATAGTTTCTTTTCTATATATCGTGCGTAGAGAGAGAGAGAGAGAGAGAGAGACCTGCGTGAAGCTTGGAATTGAAAACACCCTGCACCGTTTCCAAGAATGACCGTGTCCTAAAGGACCCCTGTAAGCAAATATAATAAAATACATATAAAAATTTTCTATGAGGCGAGCATATCCCATGCTTGTGATACTGTGGCTAGTTAAACAAATATATTTGATAGATATATGTTTTTTCTGTATCATTGATGTGGTAGTGATATGGTGGTTGCTGACGACAACTTTTGACGCCCTCAGGGGCATTTTTTGACAATAGGTGGAATATGGTACCCATATGCGTAAACTTGGTATGGCATATAACTGCACATTGTATGCATAGGTGCTGGCTGGGACCTTCCTGTGTAAGCATTGCTGAAAGAGATGCTTATGGAGGCACGGGTCTTCGACGAATTTGATCAAAGTGAAATGGTTGTAAGGTACGATACCATATTGACATGAAAGATTTTGTTGTAGTCGAATGTCAGGAGGATCGATGACATATACGGGCAATGATGTCTCCCATAGTGCCACTTGAGGATGCCCCTTTTCTAGAGAGGGGTAATCCAAGGTACCGCTTCCTTTTTGGAGAATAGGTGTCAAAGTCGACAAAAAGGAAGCCTCAACTGACCGAGGGGTCACCGACATGAGGGTTTGGGGACCTGGATGTGATGGGTTTAACATAGGCATGTTGGAGAGGGGTGAATAAATACCGATGATGGGGATTTAGTGGCCCAAGGTCGGAGTATACTAAGCAGCTTGGAGACAGTCATAGTTATTTCTAATGGGGAAATCCTTGGAGTTGATAGGACTTCCAAGTCGGGTAAAAAATGGCTATGAATTTCATGGTGGAATGTGCGTGGGGGTGTAATACTTTGACCAAGGGTGTTCAGGGACTACTACCATGGGAGAAAAATATGGATGGAGGGTGAAGGAAATAGTTCACCATTCAAGGTCTTTGTACACTTACCAAAAGAATAAAATAATGGGGTTTGGTTTGTACAAAAAACAGAGACGGGTACCCCAAAACATGAAATTTTTCACTCACTAATGTTGTGAGGAAGGTGTTTTTCTGAGGGTAGGGGTCCCAGTGGATGGTCTCATGTGTAGGGTTGATGAAGCAGATGAAAAAGTATCACAGATGGGATTATGCTAGTGGAGGTATGGTGGGCCAAATGAAAGGCATGGTAATACACTTTTGATCTGCTTGTACAACCTGATTGTCTGGGAAGGGTTTTTTAGCTTGTATGGTAAAATTGACCTTATGCATGGTGAATGGATGGGCATGAGGTGCTTCCCGGACTAAAGTGGTATGGCCATGGCATCACTTTTGTTGTGATATATGGTCTACTATGGGTGATGAGCTCCATGGAGGGGAGGCTCTATCGACCAATGATGATGTTTATCATGTGTAGGGTGAGGTGATGATAAACACGGTTAGATATGAGGACCCCATGGTTGATTTTTTATGGAGAAATAATGTTAGGATATGCAGAGTTGATTAAGACTCTATCATGTTGGGGATAGAATGATACTTGCTCTGGAACTTTTAGTAGATGGTGTTGTGGATGGTTTGCGAGCTTTTCCTGCAAAAACAACTACCTCAAGTGAAAGCATCTTCTTTATCAAATATTATTGAAATTCATGAGCTTTAAAAAAGAAGATGAGAGAGGGCATACCTGTTGGCGATGAAAAAATAATTTTTTGGGAGTGCGATTGTGTGGCATCGCCTCTGTTCATCATGGAATGCTAGTCATGATGCAGCTTACGGTTCAGAGAACAGACCTTCTGATCTCTCATTATGGTCCTCCCAAGTTTTTGAAAAGGGCAATATATAGGTGAATATGGCCCTAATTAAATTCATTTGTACTTGCTAAGTTTTTGAGAGGTCAGAGGCTTATGTGTAGCTGTTCTTACAGTTTTGGTCAGCCTGAGCACCAGGGATTAGCGTTATCATGCCCAAGTAACCTCCACAACGTCCCGCACTTTAATTTTTTTCAGTTTGATGGTGCTGGGGTCCGTATAGATTAGGTTTGTAAGGATTCTGGGTGAATTTTTCCCTAGATTGCGTGGGCGATCAGGGTAAAAGCGTGATCTCATTTTGCACATTTTTGGGGGATAAGGGCACTAAATCACTCTATTCCCCTTTTTTGGCATGCCTTAAGCATACTTGTGCAAAATATGGGCACATTCTGGGCGAATTTTTCCCTAGATTGTGTGGGCAATCGAGGTAGAGGCGCGCCTTAAGCGCACTTGTACAAAATACAGGTGCGCGCTAATTGCGCCTGTCTGAGGGACAGGCACGCAAAGCCGAGGTAAAAAATATTTTGGTTTTTTGCCTATTTTTGTGTTTTTCTATACTGATGGATACCTATTTTGATGACAGGTTATTGTGGAAGGAGTGGGATTGGCCCAAGCTCCGAAATGTGTTCGCTGCTGATGTTGGGGCATGCTGTCAAATGGTGTAATGGGGGCTCTTGAAGTTCGCGGAGAACAGGCTTCTTCAGTCACAGGACCGATTGCTACGCTACTTGATCCGACAATAGTGAAGGTAGCGCAATTGTTCGTGTTGCGGGGGACGAACCTAGTCATCCATCCTGAGACGGATGTGTATTTTGTGACCAGGTTATTGCCTCGTGGTGAGGCATTGAGATATCCACTCCCTCCTAGGAGGGTGGATTTGGAGAGGTCTCAGAGACACCACTATGGTGGGGCAAATATTACTGAGGTGTGCATCAGCATTGCATCCGTGACAGATTTGGCAGAGCGATGTGCTCTCACACTGCTTATGTGACTCACAGGGTTGTCGGCTCCACATCGGGCATCAGGCCCGTAGGTTGTGTTG